>CM055874.1:39559882-40787382 GCA_029582165.1 Portulaca oleracea
GAATGTGAAGGTAGATTTGATACCACTACAATCCAATTTTATTTTTTTTTTGGACCACGAGAATACAAAGTGAAAGTAGGGACCACCATCATCCAATTTGTAAAAGTATGGATTATTAGAATCCAATTTTCATATATATATATATATATATATATATATATATATATATATATATATATATATATATATATATTGTGAGAAGAGAGGCTGGATGAGTATGTGAGGAGACATTTAACCATTAGATTATTGATCAAGGGTCATAATTAATTCATCAATTGTCTTTTTTTTAAGGGTCTCACGTGACTCAAAAGTGAAAAAAAGGGAATTTGGGGGGTGTGGGAGGTCTCACGTGTGATTCATCTCCCAAAAAATCTAGAAAGTGTGATTAATAAAGCTCCCTAAAAAAGAGGTAAGATGGAGTCGTGCATCGTCGGTGCTAGAAGATGGAGTGGCTGTGGTGGTTAGTGGTCGCCGTCTTGGTGGTGGTGGTGCAAAGTGGCGGTGCGGTGGTTGGTGGACACTGAATGGTGGTGCTGAGTAGAGGGGTACTGTTGGGTTGTCGGGTGTTGGGAGATGGAGTGGCCGATTGTGGTTAGTGGTTGTCGGCTGGATGGGACGACGATGGTGGTGCGAAGTGGCGGTGCGGTGGTTGGTGGTCGCCGAATGGTGGTGCTGAGTTGAGGGGTATTGTTGGGTCGAGCTAAGATTTTTAGGTGGTTGAAAAAGAGATTGAGGGAGAAAGGACATGAAGGGGTGAAGTAGTGTGTTGAAGATGTTGTTCACTTTATCAGAACTTGATGCCCATTTAGTTTGAACATTATGTCCTTATTGATTTAATACGATATAAATTTATTTTGAAATTGATGTCCATTTGATTTACATATGATATTCATTTCATTTGAACATGAAGTCTATTTGGGTTGGCCATGATGTCCATTTTGTTTGAACATTAAAGTCTAGGGTAATCAACGTACTGTTATAAGATAATGAACTTCATGATATATGGCAATGAAAGTCATCTTATAAGAAAATTATCAATAAGATATGCGGTAATAACAAGAGCATGCACGGTAATGAATGTCATGTTATAAGAGAAATGGACATCGTGGTATATGGTGAAATTTAATTAGGCTAGACATAACTTGGTAGTTGTTTACAATGTTCCACCGAACTCAATATCGGAGTACGTCACCGCCTAGAGTTCTTCAACTCTAGGATTTAACCTCAAATTATTATTAGGACGTATTTCTCACAATCTTAGAGCATTCTCTACTCTCAATATCGGAGTACGTCACCGCCTAGACTCACCACTTGATATTGCCTCTCAATCAAGTATGGGAAGTTGACCTCTCAACTCTTAAATCTTCTCCCTAACAATAATTATAACAACAACTTAACTCAACAATAGTCACAACACAATAATGCTCAAGTAAGATGTTTGCTTATGTCTTCTTGTCTCCTCTTTGGTACTCTTGAATGATAAAATGTTCCTTGTATTTATAGTGCAACAAGGCCGAAGTATCAAGGAGACAATCAAAGGGAATGTTTCATTTCTTGATCTTGATATCCATATGAAATCATGATATGATTATCAGAAGATGTTGCATTTGAATTCTTTATCACTTAGAAATGACATTCAAATAATTATATTATAAGCAAGTAAGTGAATAATATCATATCATATCATATTAGATAATATGTGACAAATAATCAAGCTCAATATTTAACAAGTTAAATAACATTAATTGTTACCAAAATGATGAAGGATTTGATTCAATGTACTTGGACATTTATTGGCTTTGCATATTTCACTTTATCCGATATTCACATAATATTAATCAAATCACACTTCACATATTTGCCCAATCAAATATTATAATATCACATAAACTACCTCACTTAAATATAATATTGTAGTATGATATGATATGGTTTATATAACAAGGTCCAAACAAATATTCTCAAATTAATATGTTGGACATCAATAAGTATCATATACGAGTAACATAATGATTAAGGCCGTGTTCTTTTATGCGGTATTTTGCGGAAAGGTGTGGTGGGGTGTAGTGGAATTGTGGTGGGGTGTGGTGGAATTGTGGTAGGTTATTAGTATGTGGGGTAGGTGATGAGAGAGAATGTAAAAAGTAGAGGAGAAAAGTGAGGAGAGAGAAAAGTAATGATTTACGGTAAAATGCGGTGGGTTGTGTCAAATTGCGGTAGGCTGTGGCACCGCAGTTTGCCAACCGCAGAAAAGAACACGGCCTTAAATCAATTCAATTTTCAACCTCATATATAAAATTTATTTGATCGTTTGTTATCATCAAAATCATTATATGTTTCATAGAGTCAATAGAGATTAAAAGGGGGTTTAAACTTTTATTTTATAGTTTACATTGGAGATTCACGTTAGATTGAGGGAGGGGGGAAACGAACATTTAATGCTTGCCGTGGGGAATTTTTGTGTGTGTAAGATTTATCATTATATCAACCCAAAAAAAAGGTTGGAAGCTTAGTAGTCATTTTGTTTGTTTGACAAAATCATAATGGATGAAGATGAAAATTTAAAATTTTCCCCACAAGAAATACTTGGTGTCTCTATTAAAAATATTTGATGTCCCCAGTGAAAAAAGTTTGATGTCCCTTGTAATGTAAGTGAGTGCTCTCTACGTAAACACTTGATGTCCTCACAAGAAATAATTGATGTCCTTTACGTAAATACTTGGTGTCTACAAGGGACATCAACTATTTCATTTTTTACATCAATTGTTTTTTGTAGGGACATCAAGTATTTTCATGATATATACTAGATGTCCCTAATGAAAATATTGATGTTTACAATGGAAAATATTTGATATCCCTTGTAATATAAGTGACTACCTTCTATGTAAACACTTGATGTCCCCACAAGAAATTCTTATGTCCCCTACATAAAGACTTGATGTCCACAAAGAACATCGAATTTTTCCATTGTGAACATCAAGTTTTTTTTTTTTTTTTTGTGGGGACATCAAGTACTCTTATTGGGGACGTCAAATTTTTCCATTGGGGACATCAAGTATTTTTTTTGTGATTGTATGTTGTTCAATTCAACGAACATGAACAATCCAAACAATATCTTTTTCCCCTACTCTTTCTTTCCCCTTCCTACTATGTTCAATGTTTGCACAATAGAAAAGTGACTCCTAGAATTCCATTGGGGACATCAAGAATTTTTTTGTGGGGACATCAAGTATTCTTATTGAGGAGATCAAGTATTCTCATTGGGGACATCAAACATTTCTTCTGGGCACAACAAATGCTTCTATTAGGGACATCAAATATTCTTTTATTGCTATTTGTCGTTCAATTTAGTGGGCATGAACAATCCAAAAGATTTCTTTTTACCTATCCTTTTTCCCCCTTCCTCCTACACTCAATGTTTGCACAATAGAAAAGTGACTCCTAGAATTCCTACATCTCATGCAACTGATGTTTCTCTCCCTTTTTTTCCATGGTTCCATAATAATTGTTCAAGTTGCTTTATTTCCCGAAGTTGTATTGAATGTGTTTGTCCCCAGTCCCATAAGCAAATCACGTGAGTTTATGATGAAATACAATTAAAAAACAGCCAAAAACTCTAATTAATCGCACTCTTTCCCTATCCCATAAGCAAGTCACGTGAGTTTATGATGAAATACAATTAAAAAACAACCAAAAACTCTAATTAATCGCACTCTTTCCCTATCCCATAAGCAAGTCACGTGAGTTTATGATGAAATACACACACACACACACACACACACACACACCCTAATATCCTTGACCACATACCATCAGATTTAAAATCAATGGCTCAGATTTGCTCTTCTCACCTTCCTACCTAAACTTTCTTCCTACCAAATCCGTTCCCTATAATATATATATATATATATATATATATATATATATATATATATATATATATATATATATATATATACACACACACACACACACACACACATATATGTATGTATGTATGTATATGGATATATATATGTGTGTGTGTCTACACACACACACACACACACACACACACACACACACACACACACACATGTATATCCACACACACACACACACACACACACACAAAAGTAAGATAGCTATTTGTAGAACATTACTATATATAAATAAAATTTTACAGAGAAAACATAAAAAAATTCAATATTACTATATCAAATCTTAAACCTATATTTACATTTACATAATTTGTAAAAAAATCATTTTCTTGTGAATCTCTGATTGAAACTTAAATATTTTTATTGATTAATTTAAATAAATGAAATCTAGTGACTTTTTTTTATGGAGACTTTTTATTTTAATTGATGATAGTGACATTTTTTACTTTTTGGGAAAGTTGAGTTGAATTTTTACTTTTTTGGAAAGTTAAATGGCTTGCTTGTTCAAATAATCTTTTAACCGGTTCACGAATTGTTACAGCAGATTTCAGTGACATTTTTTACTATTTTAAAAAGTTGAATGACAATAATGACAGCTTTTAAAAATTGGTGGCATTTTTTACTAACATGGAAAGTTAAGTGACATTTTTGTACAAATACTCGTTCATTATGTGAGTACAAAATGAGCGTATGAGTGTTTAAATAGGGGCGGCGAAAATTAGGGGAAGAAACATAATAAGAGAAGGGGAGAAAACTCGTGGATCCGTATGAATAAAAAGGTCGAGGCGCGGCCAGGCCTATCGGTGTCTGTTGATTTCCAACGCGCATAATTTCTTCTTTTTAAGTCTGATTTCAGGATATGATATAGCGACGCAAAGGTCTCGTTGTGTACTTAAGGGCAGTGAATTTGGTGGTCATCAGAGTTGTATTGAAGAAGTTATAATCAAAAGAGTGAAGATATGTCTTTTCTTGTTGCAAAATTTTACCCAAAAACATAATTCTTCAACTTGTTCCTCTTGGTTTGACCTAGTTCCCTCATGACTTCTTCTTAAGTTCCTTGGGCTTGGTTTTCCCAGCTTACCTACCTTAATGCTCCATGGTTCCACCCTGACCCATGTGTAATGACCAAAACATCACTATGCTTCCTAGACGGCCAATTTGAGGGTTCAAAAGCCATGCACCCGAATAAGACTTGAAAGAAAACTAGCTTGGACCCACTCCCGTTATTTACTCGATGCTTAGGATCCTTGAGAAATATGGATCATATTCACCTATTGGGGATGATTTGCCCTCAAATCCTGGGGGTTGGAAACTTAGTTTTAAAAACCGCACGAGGCGCATGTTATAGCGCACGAGGCGCTGAGGCGCACCTCTCAGCGCTTTTCAATGGCGGAGCGAGGCGCAGTACAGTGAACGCGCGTTGTGCGCTTTTTGGGGCTTTTCGGCGAGGCGCGAGGCGCACACCTACTGGGCTTCATGGACTTTTTACTGTTCACGTGTAAAAAATAAAGAAAATAGTTGACTTATTCTGAAAAGCAACTTCTTGGTTAAAAAAACCCTAGCCCGCGCGAACTGTTCAGCCTCACTTCTTCTTTTTCACGATGAGTTCTCTTCTTCTCCCTCTTCCAAACTGACCTCCCTTCTTCGTTCTCTCTATTGCTGCTGCTGTTGTTTTGGGGGCCTCGTTGCTGCTGCTTCATCCTCTGCGAAAAACCAGGTAATGTTCTTCCTTTTTTTTCCTTTGTTGTGTTGCTTTTCTTTTCTTCTGCGTGATTTTTCTTCTTCTTCTTCTTCTTCTTCTTCTTCTTCTTCTTCTTCTTCTTCTTCTTCTTCTTCCTCCTCCTTTTGTGTACTGTTCTTTTTCTTCCTTTTTTTTCTTTTCTGTGTTGCTTTTCTTTTCTTCTTCATGCTTCTCTGTTCTTCTTCTCATTCCTTTTCCTTTTCCTTTTCTTCTTCCTTTCTTGCTTCTCTTTTTTATGATTCTGGATGATGACAATGATTCTGAGTGATTGTCATTTTAGTTATTAGACTCTAGGGCTTCTAGGCCTTAAGATTATGTTGCTACTTGGCTATTTTGCTTAGTGTGTTGTGTTTTCTATGTTTGCTTTAAATGACTATGCTTGTTTTATCTCTTTAGAAGACTATTTTTGTGATATATCATATGTCAAGACTATTTGCGTGATTTTTCATAGTATTACTTGTGTCTAATCCATTATTTGATGCCCCTTTTGAGCTTATTATATGAAAATAGAACTTCTATGTGATTTTGAAACAAAATGGCACTTTCTTGCGCCTCGTGTCTGTGAAGCCTGCGCCTTCGCCTTGCGCCTCGCGCCTTGGTCCTCGAGGACCCGTACGCTTTTTTGTGCCTCGCGCTTTTTTAATCTAAGGTTGGAAACAACTGCAAGAAAGATTAGACCCTCATAGTCCCTTCCAAGCGTTGTTGTTGGCGTTGGAGTGCACCTACATTATCAATAACCATAATTTCATTGAACATCAACCTCCTCTGTAAGTTACGCATTAGTTACATGAGTTGGGCCATAGTAGGTTCGGGTGAGAGAATATGATAAGGGGGGAGTCATGTTTACTTCTGTGACGCGATGAGGTTCGGGGTTCTTTTGTAGTTAGAAAATTTTGTGGAGTTTTGAAAGACTAATTTTTGTGGGGGGAAATTGGGGTGTTACCGGTATGGGGGATGCACAAATTAATGTCCAACCAATGCTCAAGCAACAACAACACTACCATGGGATTCACCACACAAAACCAAGCATCAAACTCAACAAAATCAACAAACCCAACCTTCAAATATTCATGGAGGTAGCATGAACATTCAACCAAACCCAAATTTCAACCACCAAACTCTCTCTAAGAGTTCTCCCAACTCCCAATAATGAAAATTCTCAACAAATCACTGCTAATAGGCATGTACAGCAACTACTCAAGCACCAAAATTCACAAAAAAACTCAACTTAACATGCCAACATCAAACAAAAACCTAAAACAGAGAAATAAAATTTTGGGCAAGTTCATCTTCATAAATCAACTCAACACTCAACAAATACTTGGACCCAAATGATAAAAATCACATACCAGCACTCCTAAGTCCTAACACATCAAGGGACCAATACAATTCATCAAACATCAATTTTGCATCCAAAATCAACAAGAACAAACCCAAAACATCAAAAACAAGAACCCTAAAAATTCTAGAAAATTTTCACCACAAACATGAGTTCTAAATTTTAGCTCTAATACCAAATGAACTGGAATTGAATAACAAACACCAAGATTCAAGCCCAAGGATTAACAAGTAAACTAGGGTTTAGGGAAACCAACATTAAAACCTAAAACAATACCGATTTCTAGGGTTTTTTCAAGCAAGAACAACAACAACAACAACAAAAATTAACAAGAAGATATGAACAAGGATAAAGAATCTCACCACCTTGAACTAGAATCTTCCATGAATGCTTAAAGGAGAACCAACAACACCCAAAAAAAGATTGAAGACTCCACAAATATTAGCTTAAAGCAACACCCACTAATCCATAAAGAAGTCACTCCCAATGACCACCAAGATTTAGATAAAGAAGAGAGAGATTTGGAGAGGGTTTTCAAATACCCAACTAGATTTCATTCTTGAAAATGTTTAAAATCTTCATTAGGTGAGCGCAAAATGAGGTGAGAAGGGTTTAAATAGGGGAAAGGAAAGTTGGGGGAAGCAACATTATAAGAGAAAGGGAGAAAACTCGTGGATCTGCAGAAAAAAGGCTAAGGTGCGACCGACACTTCAACCAGGAATTTGGAGTGGAGAAAATAGAACAGGTGCGACCAACGCCTGGCTGGGTGGGACCAGCACCTACCGGCATCTGTTGTCTTCCAACGCGCATAATTCTTCATTTAACTCCGAATTGGGCATCTGATATATGGACGGAAAAATCTCGGCGTGTGCTATAAGCTCACTGAATTTGGTAGTCATTGGATTTGTAATGAAAGAGTTATGATCAAAAGAGTGAAGATATGTCTTTTAATTTTGACAAATTTTACCTAGAAACATGATATTCTTCAACTTGCTCCTTTTGGCTTGACCTTGTTCCCTAATGACTTCTTCCTAGCATCCTTGGGGTTGGTTTCCTGGGCTTGGCTTTCTCTCCATGATTCCACCCTGACCTGTGTGTAATGACTAAAACACCCCTATACTTCCTAGACAGTCAATTTGTGAGGTTCAAAAGCGACCTGAGTTTGACTTGACAGAAAATTAGCTTTGGCCCATTCTCGTTATTTTCTCCGATGCTAAGGATCCTTGGGAAATATGGATTTGGAGATAAGAGTCAAAAGGATTTTCTTTATTATAGGTATATTAAAGATGTATGAAGCATGTTATATCTTTGTTTACACTGATAGAATATTCTAGAATAATTATGTATTCTAGAATATTCTAGGATATATCCGTGTAGAATCTTCTAGAACATCTTGTATATTGTACATTTATATATATATATATATATATATATATATATATATATATATATATATAAACCTAGGGCCGCTCAGTTACAGAGTGTCCCACACCATTCTCAAATTATTTTTACACATGGTATCAGAGCGGGTTCGATACCTAAAATTTTAAAACTCAAATTACCTACAATATTGTTCAGCTTTATTTTCAAATCATTATTTTTATTTTTATTTATTTTTTTCTATTTTTTCATTTTCTTCCCTCTCGAGAAGGACGGTTTTGCATGAAAAGTCTAGGTTGAACCCTAGTACACGCAGCGTTACAAACTGTCGCCTAGTCTGCCGAGTGTCGACCTACTCCACCGTCACGCCACCCGCACCACTGGCCACCGTCAGCTCTCCTCCCGCCACAGCATCTACATTGGGTTTGCTACGACATCGATCTACATCTGCATTTGTTTCGTCTACCGTCCTTCGTCGTCGCGAAGCCCTTGCCTGACACCCGCACGCTGCCGCGCCGCCACCGCCGACTACTGCATCCTTTTTCCGACGCCGCCGACACTTCCTCCTCCTTCGCAGTCGCCCCTTGCTACCATGGACGCCTAACCCGCTGCTTGTTTCGGGTTGCACTCGACTATCCCTACCTCTCAAACACCATTAGTCCATCCACCCACATCCACTCCAACAACCACTCCAGCCACCAGACCCCTCGCTGACAACGACCCCCAACCCTGCCTTGACTCATCAGTCACCCTCCTCTAACCTTTTCCCTCTCTGCCTCTCTCTTTCATACCATCCATAACCACTGAAACCACCTCCGTCACCGCATCTTTTGCAGGGGCCATCAACCAGCCTGCTTGGGCACAACTAAACCTACCTCCGCAGGCTGTAACAGTTCCTCATCCATGGCCGAACACCGGTCCACCCTTGCTTGCAACCACGTGTTCTGACTTTGTTGGCTCAAGTGCAACTACCCTATCACACTCAATCCGTCTGTTGAATCACTCATGGCCGCACTTAGTCTCGAGTCTACTGGTACTGGAGGTTTTGATGCTCTTGCCCCACTCCTTTCCTCCATCCCAAACATCACTACTATAGTTCGAGAGCCTCTTCAAGGACCCGGAGATTATTTAACATGCCGTCAACAATTTATTGCCCATTTAATTGACCATAATCTACTTGGCTTGGTTGATGAGACCATCCCTTAAGTGATTAAGACCATAATCCGTCTGTTCAAGGACCCGGAGATTATTTAACAATTTATTGCCCATTTAATTTAACATGGTATCAACCCTGATTTCTTACCATGGCTGCGTATCGACCAAAAAGTTCGATCATGGCTCTTTGCATCCGTCTCACATGATATCAACATTGAAATTTGAGACTTACAACATTCCAGTTAGATTTGGGCTCAGTTACATGATCACTTTCTCACCACAAGCGTTGCGAAGACGATGGAGCTTAGGAGTCGTCTTCATAATATCAAGAAGTCTGAATCTCAATCTACGGAGATTTATCTCCACGAAACCAAGGTACTTGCCGACTCTCTTGCCGCTATTAATGCTCCTTTAAGTGATTAAGAATTAGTCCAACACACTCTTTTCGGGCTCACTAGTGATCATCACTATGAATATTTTAATATTGCTGCGACTTATTTTGGCGGAAATGTAACCTTTGTTGACTTGTGCACTAAACTCCTTCTTTATGACCAGCGTCTAAATCGCTTGCATGAGAAAACATCTGTGGTTGCCCACCAAGCCTTTGTAGCACAACATTCTAATCCGGCTAGAGAACAAAACTCTCCTACGCCTACCAGCTTTGTACGCTCTATGCAGGCCTCTTCCAACTGGAGCAATAGTAACAGGCCCTCCCGTGGCACGGGACGTAGCCGGGGTCGTACACCCGGCAGAGGTCATGGCAACTCAGGCGCTTCGACTTCCACACCTCCGCCACCACGAGCATAGGGACAACAACCTGCATCAGATATATCCTCTAGTTCTTGCTCTCATATTGCTAATGATGCTAATAGTGTTTCGTTTACACACTCTCTATTCTTTGGTGCTAACTGTTCTTCTTCTCCCAAAGTTGTTTGTCAACTCTGCTTTCATCCAGGTGACACTGCTCCCATGCAGTCCGGCGAAGGTATGGATGTTGCTTGGTATCCAGACTCTAGTTCCACCAGTCGCATGACACCCTCTGAAGGTATTCTCTTTTCTAAAACCCCTTATTATGGTTCAAATTCTGTTATTGTCGGTAATGGTACCAAGCTTCCTATTCGTCATATTGGGCACAGGGCTTCATCAACCTCCTTTACGCCATTGGTCTTGAAAAATGTCTTGCATGTGCCTGATCTCAAATACAATCTGCTCTCTGTTCATAAGTTGTGTCGGGACAATAATTGTGTGGTTAATTTTGTTTCATCATCTTTTCACGTTAAGGACAAAACAACGGGGACAACACTCTTGTAGGGTACTAGTAACCAAGGCACCTACTCCATCGCTCCCTCTTTTCCTGTTGCCTTGGTGGTTATTCGATTGTCTAGTGATGTCTGGTATTCTAGTTTAGGTGATTTCCAGTCTCGTGTCCTTTATGAACTCAGCAAACGCAGGCTTATTTTCATTAGCTCTAGATAATTAAATAAGCGTCATTCTTGTAAGGCGGGTAAAGCCCATCGATTTCCCTTTACACCTGTGGAGCATTGTTTTAGCATACCGCTATATTTGATTTACTCTGATGTTTTGTAGTCTCCTGTCATTTCCAATCTTGGTTATCGCTATTATGTTTATTTTGTGGATGACTCTACTAGGTTATCGCTACAATTTTTACTTTGTGGATGATTGTACTAGCTGCACCTAGATTTATCCCATGAAGAACAAGTCGGAGGTTCACTCTATTATGTTTATTTTGTGGATGACTCTTTCATAAAACAATCAAAATATTCCAAAGTGATGGAGGGGGCGAATTTGACAACAAATCCATGCAAACTCATTTTCAAAAGTGAGGGATTTTATTTCAAAAATCTTGCCCTAATACCCCTGAGCAAAATGGCGTTGTTGAGCGTAAACATCAGCACATTGTTGAAATGGCTAGGACCTTGGTTCTCCAAGCAAACCTACCAGCTCAATTTTTTGTCAATGCTGTTTACACCTCAACCAACATCATCAATCGTCTCCTTACCCCTGTTTTGGACAATAAATCCCCTTTTAAACCTCCTGACTATTCTTTTCTTCATACGTTTGGTTGTGAATGTTTTCCCACCTTACTCACCCCGCAACATAAACTTTCCCCTCGATCAAAGCGGTGTGTCTTCCTTGGCTATCCTCCAACTTATAAAGGCTATCAATGTCTTGACCCCTTTACAGGACATCTGTATGTGAATCGTCATGTTCAATTTCACGATGATGTTTTCCCGTATCCCACCTTCATCCGATCCCCCTCCAATCCCGTCTCACATCTCCTATTGACTTTATTGTCACCACCTCTTCCATTCCCGCTTCCTCCAATACGCCCATTACCAATCCCTCTCTAGCCCAACATTTTCCTTCCACCTCCACGCCACACTCACCTCTGGCTCAGCCAAATCGCCCTGCCAACATCGTGGATTCCCCACCACATTCTAATTTGACAACTAGGGGTGAGCAAAAATTTCGGGAATCCCGGTCCCGTCCCGCTCCCTGTCAAATCCCGGTCCCAAAATCCCGTTCCCGGTGGGAGCGGGACCGGGAGTGGGAATAAAATTGAAGTCCCGGTCATCAACGGGACCGGGAGTGGGACTTAACCTCATTTCCCGGTCCCGATCCCGATTCCCGGTTTATATATATATGTATATATATATATATATATATATATATATATATATATATATATATATATATATATATATATATATATATATATATATATATATATAACAAATTAAGTGACTTCATGATGAATGATAAACTTATTTAATTTAATTTGTGTTCGTTCTTTATATTTATTTTATTTATTACTATTTCGAACTTAGCTTATTTTATTTCCGGAAAGAAAACGTTTTATATATTGTGTAATTTTAATCTGGAAAAAAGTGATTATGTAAACAAATCGACACCCATAAATGTGAAATTAAAAAAATTTAATTTGTATAATTTTTCTTTGTTTTTATGGAAAAAAAATCAAATAATGGGTGGAAAAATATTAGGAAACCGGGACTAAAAAATTCCCGGTTGATTTTGCCGGTCCCGGTGGGAGCGGGAGCGGGAGCAAATCTTTGCTCCCGGTCACAACCGGGAGCGGGAGTGGGAGCAAAGTTTTGCTCCCGGTCACAACCGGGACCGGGACCGGGACCTCAAAAAATTACCGGGATCCCGGTCCCGCTCACCCCTATTGACGACTACCCCTTCCTCTACCTCGATAAGCCTATTACCCTCTCCTCCCCTCTCGGATACCTCTCATCATCCTCTACTTAGCCCCATAATCTCCCCATCAACCTCCTCCTCACCCATACCTCTCTTCCCTACTTCTACCTTTAATTCACCGTCGCCTCCATCCACTTCTCCACCTGCCTCGACCCCACCTTCTATCGCTCAAATCCCACCCTCCAACCAACATCACATGCAAACCCGAGCCAAATCCGGCATTGTTAAACCTCACAACATTCTTTCCTTGGCCACCACTATTTCCTCCTATGATTCCGAGCATGAACCCACCTGTTATTCAAAAGCATGTAAACATCCAGAATGGAGTCAAGCCATGGCAGAGGAGTTCAATGCCCTAGTTCAAATAATACATGGATTCTGATACTTTACCGCTCAAACATGAATTTTCTCTCTTATAAGTTGGTCTACAGCAACAAGTTTAATTTTGAAGGCAGTCTAGAACGACGCAAGGCCCACCTTGTTTTTCGAGGCTTTGATCAACAAGAGGGTCATGACAACCGATACATTCAGCCCAGTTGTGAAACCCACCACTATTCGTATCTTCCTTACCATAGCTCTAACCAGAGGTTGGGTGATTCGTCAACTCAATGTAAAGAACGATTTCCTCCATGGCGATCTCATAGAGGAGGTGTATATAACCCAACCCACTGGTTTCGTTGATCCTGATCGTCCTTCCTATGTTTGCAAACTCAACAAATCTTTGTATGGACTAAATAAAGCCCCTCGAGCCTGGTTCCATAAATTCAGCGGTTTTCTTCTTTCTCTTGGTTTCACCTGCAATATGACTGATACTAGCAATTCCTCTACTTTCTTGTTTCACATCATTCGCCTCCATGTCAATCAGTTTCCTATGAAGGACCTTGATGATCTTCACTATTTCCTTGTGGTCCAAGTCCTCCGCACTCCGAATACTCTTTTTTTGACCCAAACCAAATAAATTCACGAACTCTTTCAGCGCTTCTACTTTACATCCTCCAAACCCATCACCACTCCTTTAACCTTTCATTCATCGTTATCACTAAAGGATGGAGAACTTCTCCCTGATCCCTCCCTTTACAGGAGCATAGTTGGTGCATTGCAATATTTGACACTAACCAGGCCGGATATAGCCTATGTTGTTAATGTTGTCTCTCAGTTTATGCATGCTCCTCGTACTACTCACCTTGTGGCTGTGCAACACATTTTTTGCTATTTAGAAGGCACTGATAACCAT
This sequence comes from Portulaca oleracea, assembly GCA_029582165.1. Taxonomy (NCBI): domain Eukaryota; kingdom Viridiplantae; phylum Streptophyta; class Magnoliopsida; order Caryophyllales; family Portulacaceae; genus Portulaca; species Portulaca oleracea. Next base: position 39,573,892 of record CM055874.1, read on the forward strand.
GGGTTGCTTCTTAAGTGAGCTACCTCTCTTGATGTTGTTCTAACATATTCTGATGCTATTGGGTCGGTTGTCCAGATACCTCCCGATCAACGATTGGTTATGCAATCTTCCTGGGTCTAAATCTTGTTTCTTGGCGTTCCAAGAAACAATCTACAGTGTCCAAATCCTCCACTGAAGCTGAATATCGTGCAGTTGCCGACCTTATCACAGAAACCTTATGGATCTGCTATCTCTTAGAAGAATTGGGCATAACTATCTCCAAACCTGTTGTGGTTCTTTGTGACAACATTTCTGCCACCTATATTGCTGCTAACCCGATTCTACATAATCATAGCAAGCATATCAAGGTTGACTATCACTTTGTCCGTGAACGTGTCTCTCATGGTGACTTAATTGTTCGTTATGTTCCTACTCAGTTGCAACTGGCCAATATATTTACCAAATTTGTTCCCGCCACGCGGTTTCTGATCTTAAAATCCCATATGTCTGTACATTCTCTCGTACAGATTGAGGGGGCGTGATAGAATATTCTAGAATAATTATATATTGTAGAATATTCTAAGATATATCCGTGTAGCACCTTCTAGAACATCTTGTATATTGTACATTTACATATATATAAACCTAGGGCCTCTCAGTTATAGAGTGTCCCACATCATTCCCAAAATTATTTTTACACATACACAACAAGTATAGTCTATGGTTTATTTTTTCTTAAACAAATATAGCCTTAATTTGAGACTTACAACATTCTAGTTAGATTTGGGCTCGGTTACATGATCGCTTTCTTACCACAAGCGTTGCGAAGACGATGGAGCTTAGGAGTCATCTTCATAATATCAAGAAGTCTGAATCTCAATCTATGGAGATTTTTCTCCATGAAACGAAGGTACTTGCCGACTCTCTTGCCGCTATTAATGCTTCTCTTAGTAATCAAGAGTTAGTCCAACACACTCTTTTCGGGCTCACTGGTGATCAATTATGAATATTTTAATATTATTGCTGCTTATTTTAGCGGAAATGTAACCTTTATTGACTTGTGCGCTAAACTCATTCTTTATGACCAGCGTGTAAATCGCTTGTGTGAGAAAACATCTGTGGTTGGCCACCAAGCCTTTGTAGCACAACATTCTAATCCGGCTAGAAAAAAACTCCTACGCCTACCAGCTCAATACGTTCTATGCAGGCCTCTCCCAACTGGAGCAATAGTAACAGGCCCTCCCGTGGCACGGGACGTAGCCGGGGTCGTACACCCGCCAGAGGTCATGGCAACTCAAGCGCTTCGACTTCCACACCTCCGCCACCACGAGCATAAGGACAACAACCTGTATCAGGTATATCCTCTGGTTCTTGCTCTCATATTGCTAATGCTGCTAATACTCCATCGTTTACCCACTCTCTATTCTTTGGTGCTAACTTCTCTTCTTCTCCCAAAGTTGTCTATCAACTCTGCTTTCATCCAGGTCACACTGCTCCCTTATATATATATATATATATATATATATATATATATATAGGTATTGCTGCCATGCAGTCCGGTGAAGGTATCGATGTTGCTTGGTATCCAGACTCTGGTGCCACCAGTCACATGACGCCCTCTGAAGGTATTCTCTTTTCTAAAACCCCTTATTATGGTTCAGATTCTGTTATTGTCGGTAATGGTACCAAGCTCCCTATTCGTCATATTGGGCACAATGCTTTACCAACCTCCTTTACGCCATTGGTCTTGAAAAATGTCTTGCATGTGCCTGATCTCAAATACAATCTGCTCTCTATTCATAAGTTGTGTCGGGATAATAATTGTGTGGTTAATTTTGATTCATCTTCTTTTGAGGTTAAGGAGAAAACAACCGGGACAACACTTTTGCAGGGTACTAGTAACCAAGGCACCTACTCCATCGCTCCCTCTGTTCCTATTGCCTTGGTGGTTATTCGAGTGTCTAGTGATGTCTGGTATTCTAGTTTAGGTCATTGCCAGTCTCGTATCCTTTATGAACTCAGCAAACGCAGGCTTATTTTCATTAGCTCTAGATAATTAAATAAGTGTCATTCTTGTAAGGTGGGTAAAGCTCATCGATTTCCCTTGACGCCTGTGAAGCATTGTTTTAGCACACCGTTATATTTGATTCACTCTGATGTTTTGCAGTCTCCTATCATTTCCAATCTTGGTTATTGCTATTATGTTTATTTTGTGGAGGACTGTACTAGGTTGTCGCTACAATGTTTACTTTGTGGATGATTGTACTAGCTGCACCTGGATTTATCCCATGAAGAACAAGTCGGAAGTTAACTCTATATTTGTCGTCATTCAAAATCTTGTGCAAAATCTCTTTAATAAAACAATCAAAATATTCCAAAGTGATGGAGGGGGCGAATTTGACAACAAATCCATGCAAACTCATTTTCAAAAGTGCGAGATTTTATTTCAAATATCTTGCACTCATACCTCTGAGCAAAACGGTGTTGTTGAGCGTAAACATTAGCACATTGTCGAAATGGCTAGGACCTTGGTTCTCCAAGGAAACCTACCAGCTCAATTTTTGGTCAATACTGTTTACACCTCAACCTACATCATCAATCGTCTCCCTACCCCTGTTTTGGACAATAAATCCCCTTTTAAACCTCCTGACTATGTTTTTCTTCGTACGTTTGGTTGTGAATGTTTTCCCACCTTACTCACCCCGCAACTTAAACTTTCCCCTCGATCAAAGCGATATGTCTTCCTTGGCTATGCTCCAACATATAAAGGCTATCAATGTCTTGACCCCTTTACAGGACATGTGTATGTGAATCGTCATGTTCAATTTCACGAGGATGTTTTCCCGTATCCAACCCTCATCCTATCCCCCTCCAATCCCGTCTCACATCTCCTATTAACTTTATTGTCACCACCTCTTCCATTCCCACGTCCTCCAATACGCCCATTACCCATTGACAAACCTGAAAGTATATGGTGTCCGTGTACCGCAAGTGTACGAGTCTGTGTAGTAATAAAATATCGTTCTCTCTCAGGGACTTGCGTTCAACCATACACTGAACTAGTTCGCTACAAAGAATGCTAGGTCGATCCAAGGGCTGTGGTAAGGTTTTCTAAAACTAAATTAAGAAAGCAAGAAATTTTAGGGTTTAACCAATTAATTAAAAGCGTTTAGGGGAGTCCACTCTAGTCAATCAATCGAATTATCAACAATCCCGGTGCATGTAACAAGATAATTTGGGGTCTATAATCTTTCTAGGCCTTATCACTTCGATCTTTCGATCCGAAGTGAGTTATAGTGATTAAACTAAACATTATTTCTAACTATTTAATATAATCAAAGATAAAGAACTGATTATAAATTGACCCAAGGCAAGAATCATTATGTCTAACTATTTTCTGAACCTATTCAATCTACGTCTTCCAATTCAAGACTCTAACTGTCGTTCTGTTGTGAAGAATCTAATACCAAGTAAAGACTCAAACTGTCGTTGGGTTGCCAAATTACCATGTGACAGGGCCACAAGCGCACGGTGTACGTAGTAGCACGTCAAGGTCGATCCCACAGGGACTCACTTAGCAGCACAATAAATTAATCTCTATTTCGATTGCTAAGCTAATCAGGTTTTGGTTTTGGAAGACTTTAAAAATAATTAAAACTAATAAAGCAGGAAAAAGAAAATCAATCAAAAATTATATCAAGAGAGAAAGACTTCTAGGGAGATGCTAACCTAACAACGAGTTCGATTACTAAAACCTAGCTCGCAATCATACATTCAAGAATGAATCAAGAATCGATAACCTCTTAATTCTATCGCCCTTTCGATGCTAAATAGAATTATTCTAAACAACCTAATCAACAACTTTCGTCTGCCTTTTAGGTTAAACAGAATTGAAGGTCTTAAAAGTCAGGTTATCTAATGATTCCCTAGTTTACTACTCCTTTTTCAACTTTCATAAGCCTAGGTAGACAGGTTGGTAGTCAGATTACCCTAATTTACCTTTTAGTACTTCTCAGGTTAATCTCAAACTTACAAATATTCAAGGCCTTAAGAATACTCATAAACATGGAAAACACAACCTTCTATTGATTCTAATCAAGAATTCATGCACAAACTAATAACAAACAATCAAACTACATTGTTTCGGGTTGCAAAACCCTAGAATTCAAGAAATCTACTCGCTCATATTCAATGAAAACACAAAACAAGTTCCAAACATCATAATCGAATCTCAAAAATAAGAAGGAAATCAAAAAGAAAGAATAGAATTGCGAAGAATACAACCCGTCGAGCCTTTCGATCCCGGGGTAGAACCTTCTCCGCGAACGTCGCTCCTTTCCTTTGTGAATCTTGATCTTGGTTTCTCTTGAATCGATTCGGTCTTGAATCTTGATGGTAGGGAAGAGGAGTAGAATGGAAGTATTAGGGCTCTCTTTTCTCTCCTTGACGGACAAAGAACGAAGGAAAACTGATAGATAATGAATGAATCTCGAAAAACCGTCGCTTCCTCCCTTTTCTACTCGCGAAAATAACCGACCGCAAAGCGGTTCGCTCGCTCGTCCGCATAAATTGCATCAGACACCACGGACCGTGGTGATCACCACGGGCTGCCCGAGGTTGCCACTGTCCCGCTTCTTTCTTCTTTCCTTCGCCAAAATAAGCTGGGCAAGTCCGCCACGGACCGTGGCCACCACCACGGCTGCCCAAGGTTGCTGTTGCCCGGCTATTCCTTGCTCCTTTCCGTCCCAAATTTGTACCACGGTTTGGGTTTGACATATAGAGGTCCGTGGTATATTCACTCTTGCTTGAAGTTGAGAGAAAGTTGGTGTTTTGGCCTCAAAACCTACAAATTCACATCAAAAACAACAACACCAAGTGTAGTAGGGAAATTGGAATAAAAATCAAGGTTCACACACAAAATTATCCCTAATTCACTATTGAAAACCCCCAAAAACATAGTCATGAAACGCAGTTATCAAATCCCCCCATGCTTACTCCTTGCTTGTCCCCAAGCAAGTACAAGACTCAAAACAAGATGAAAAGACTTGAAAAGGAAAAGAAATCTACTCACACCTCCTCTAATAAAAAGGGCATATTAGAAAGCCAAAACAAGCGTACACAAAGAGACTCCCTAGCGAGATTAAGAATCAAATTGAAATAAAAATTGTTGTTCGAAATAGAATCACAAGTCATGAAGCAACACCACTAGTCCATCACAACTCAAATGCAATCAAAATTCATTCACATGGTTGGCGAACTAGTTGGGATCGGTAGGACCTCACTTTAGGGTATGTGGATCACTCCCCTCATGTGTTTTAAATAGATACAACGGTTCGCTCAAAACCTTCAACCAATGTAAACAACCTACCATAAGCTTGACAAGACGCTCGATTCTCTACCGCTATAGACAATATGCACAAATGTTAATCATGAGGACTTTTCAAGGGTTGTAACGGGGCTTAGGTGTAGGGTAAGGAGGGAATTCATTTGGGTAATGTGGAGCTAAGAGCCAAGGACCTAAAGAGCAACATTCCCATAACATAAAACTCAACACCTCTTACTTCACACCGCAATGAAGCACAAATATCTTCCCCATCGAAGCAAAATAACGGAAGAGTCAATATAAACAAGAAAACCACCATGCTATTCGCCTTATTCCTCAAAACTTCTCTTTTTTTTTTATACTTTTCATTCTTTTTTTTTTTTACTTTGTGGTGAATAGCATAGATAAATATAGAAACGGCTCATTTCCCATCGAACCAATTTCAACCTCGAATGAAAAGAGGGGATAAATAACGATTATGAACAATGTTTCCCTCATCAAGTAAACCAACCAACGAAGTCACCAATAATTAGACTACAAAACTGCCCCCCAACTGAATTGTTGCTCCACTAACTTGGCTAAAAGGTGAGGAATTAAAAACAGGCCAAGGGCGCGCAATAGGGTAAACAACAAGACAGGAAAAATAGTTAGTAAAGGGCTAGCGAAAAGGGGTCATATTGTTAGGTGGCTTTTTTGGCTATGTGGCTTCAAAATGGGCCTCAATCATATTAACATAATGCACAAGTCAAATGCAGTTTCAAAGAGAATCAAGTCAAGTTCTAGAGATGCAAACATGGTAAGGTCACACTCAAAAGAAAATGAGACTATAAAAATGATAGTCTTTTAGGCTCAAGAAGTCTCACGGGTTAACTTACAACAATCACAAGCAACTAGTTCATTTGATGTACCAAACATAGGAATTTTACTATCATACACATGAATTGATCAAGACTAGATGAATTATAAACAAGACAAGCAACCTAAGTCAAACAAACAACAAAGTCTCTTTCATCATCCACATCAAGCCAAAAATCCCATGAGTATACACTTGCAATGACAATCCAAACACACACCTCTTAAAGGCGAAAGACTATCCTAATTTTTTTTTCTTTTTTTTTAGCAAGAAAGCAAGAAAACTACTCCTAGATGCAACCTAGATGCAAATTCAATGCCTAACAAACACAAAAATAACCGACCTGCAAAGGCAGTTCGCCTCGGTCCGTACAGTCCGTACACCACGGACCGTGGTGATCACCACGGGCTGCCCGAGGTTGCCACTGTCCCGCTTCTTTCTTCTTTCCTTCGCCAAAATAAGCTGGGCAAGTCCGCCACGGACCGTGGCCACCACCACGGGCTGCCCAAGGTTGCTGCTGCCCGGCTATTCCTTGCTCCTTTCCGTCCCAAATTTGTACCAAGGTTTGGGTTTGACATATAGAGGTCCGTGGTATATTCACTCTTGCCTGAAGTTGAGAGAAAGTTGGTGTTTTGGCCTCAAAACCTACAAATTCACATCAAAAACAACAACACCAAGTGTAGTAGGGAAATTGGAATAAAAATCAAGGTTCACACACAAAATTATCCCTAATTCACTATTGAAAACCCCCAAAAACATAGTCATGAAACGCAGTTATCACCATGACATACAATACACGTAGATTAAACGAATAAAAGGGTAACCTAACACCGAGACTGCATTCAAATTCAATCGGAAGACATCAAGTTTATCCTCCTAACAAAGGAAATTAGCTACTCGTATTACTGAAAGTAAACATCGCAAAATCTAAACAAGAACAAGAAAGCATGATAGTAAAATAGAAATAACCCTATTCGAATCGGCGAAATTGATCTCGTGTCACCCGAATCAATCTCTTTCGTGTTCTTCGATCACAAGCAACAATCTAACCTAATAAAAATGTTTTTGAATTAATTGTATAGAAAAGTATCTAAAATCTACCCTAAAAGCTCCCTAAGAACTCTCGACAACTGATGATAAAAACTAACTAAAGGGGCCTCTGGAAACGGCGGACTCCAATCCCTTTTATAGGGCCGGATTAGGGCACAAAACGCTGGTTGCGTTTTGATCAAAAGTGGGATTCCTCCGTGTTTGGGCGCTGGCAGCGCCTAGAAAGCGCTGGCTGCGTTTCACTTTTTCTCGGCTATCAAACTCTCTGGACAAGGCACTGGCTGCGTTTTGAGAACCCTGGCCGTGCCTTGTCGTTCCGTCTCAGCTGGGCTTGGGCCATGGCACGTTTTGGGCTGCTTTTCCTTTCCTCTTCTTTTCCTTTAACTCTTGTATTTCTTTGATTTTTCCCATTTTTCCTTCAACTTTTCATGCTTTTTTATATAATTTCAATAATTCCTGCAAAACACACCAATCTCGCGAACAAGTGTATAAGTCATAGAAATTGACATAAAAATATGGAATTTCGGATATAAAAAGCATGAAATAAACGTGTTTTGAGCCCTAAAAACTCTATATAAAAATGACTTATCAAATCCCCCCATGCTTAGCTCTTGCTTGTCCCTAAACAAGTCAGAACTGAACAGGAGGATTAGGGCTCAAACAGGAAAAACAGAACTTAAGAAGAAAAAGAGATAGAAAGGGTTTTTGATAGGGACACGAGAACAAAATCTTAACACCCCCTCAGGCTAACCATTCGAACACATCAATTCAACAAGCAAGCAGAAAGATCAGTCTGGACAAGATCAAAACTCTGTTCAAAAGAGAAAGGAAGAAATTCTCGAAACCAAAAGGAGAGAACAAGAACTTCAGAAGTACAAATTCGCCAACAGTTTCAAGAATAATGCAAATATGCGCGGTTGGTTATGGACGTAAGTCAGTCAAAAAGAGCAAACCTCACATAAGAAAGAATAAGAACACTCAATCACTCAAATTTTAATATGTATGTGGGGTTTTCTCATACTCAGACCAATAGAAATAAACTACCATAAGCTTGGTAAGAACCTCGCTCTCCACTACTGGTATGCAATGCACAAGTGCCAATCAAAAGGACTTTTCGGGGTTGTAACGGGGCTTAGGTTTGGGGTAAGGAGCGGTAAAATTTAGGAATGAGGAGCTAAGAGCCATGCTTGGATTGATTTTCAAAGAATAAAACACTCTCAACTCTCCTCCTTGCTTGATGTATGCAAGAAATTTCACCTTTCTCCCTCAACAATATCAAAATCTCAACTGAATACAACCAGGTCAAAGCTTTGAGAAAATTGAATTGAATCTCTCTAATCACCCTTTTCTTTTGGAACTCTTTTTCTCCTTTTTTTAAATTTTTTTTTTACTTCTTTTTTTTTTCTTTTTGATAGGTGATCAAGGGAGATGAAACACAAACATATAAGCTCAACCTTAACCTCAATATAATGTATGTACAACGTAACCAAACACAAATTATTCGAAAGGTGGGACTTTTAAGTTTCTCTCAGCTTGAATCATAAGCACAATCTCTCCCAAACATCATATTTTGTTCAAAAACACACCGAACCAATTGTTCCTTCCAAAAAAAACGACAAACTCTCATTCAATCAAATAAGGCAAAGGGATACTGAATATCAAAGGCCAAGGCTTGTATTGTCAGGGTTCAATCATGAAAGAAGGATAAACAATGGATAGGCGGGGCAAAAAGAATGGTAAATATAATGTAAGGAAGGCTATTTGGCTATGTAGTTTAACAAAATAAAAACGAATGTCTTAATCACTTTGTCACGGTGTGCAATGCAAATACGTAGTCTCAAGCAAGATGCAAAACAAGTTCTAGAGATGCAACTAATGGCGGAGTCACTCAGGGAATTATGAATTGATAAAAGTGATCAATTCGTAAATTTGGTAATGTGGACTCACGGGATGGGGCTCAATCAATTAAACTTAGCCAAAAGATTTACGACACGCATATTTATACTTTCTAAGATAGTCAAATCAGTCAAATGCAACTTTCATAACTTGACTCAAAATCAGAAGATTTGAAGGAAAAGGTTTCAAAAACTTTTGAGATCTCATCCAGACTTTTCTAAGCGAAGCAAGCCAAACTGAAAGTAAGAAAGGTTTACATATCATCACCGAAGGTGTTTCCGGTTTTAATCCTAGTCCTATCCTATATATATATTTTTTTTTGGTCTTTTCTATTTTTTTTTTTTTTTGGATTTTTTGAGTAAAGTGAATGCAAAAGAAAGAAAAAGAAACAAACTAAGAAAAGAAAGGAAAAGAAAAATCTATATGCTACTAACTAATGCAATCTAGGTGGATGCAATTTTAAAAACTAGAAGAAAAACTTAAGAAAGCTAGAAAGAAAAACTAAGGAAACCTAAAGAAAACACTCAACTAAAAGCTTAAATAGAGAAAACAAACAAGCTAAATCTGGAAAGCACACGAAACTAAGAACAAGCAAATAAAAGAAACACACACAAAACAAAAAAAAATCACACAAAAAAAAATCATGAAACAAGAAAAAGAAAGACGAAAATAAATGAAAAATAAATGAAAAATAGAGAAACAAGAAAAATATTCACAGAATATTCAACACCCCCCCCCCCATGCTTAAACGTTGCATTGTGTTTAATGCAGAAGACAACGGTGAAGGGTAAGGGCAAGCAAAGGATCAAGGATCCTCGGTCGGTGGGGAAGGGTTGGTATGGCTCGGTCCTGGTGGTGGTGAGGCTCGATCAAACATGGCCTGTATAAGGCTGGCAATGTTAGCGATGGACTCGTCAAGGCGGTCGAAACGCAAGTTAGTCTGACCCCTATACTCAGCAAAACTCTCCCGCAACTCATTCATACGGCTGGTCCGGTCAATGGAGGTCTTGAGGTCGCGAAAGCGCGCCTCATAGTTTAACTAAGGTTACTCGAGTTTAGGGTCAAGGTGGATTTCAGGTTCAGGCTCGGGGTCAAACTCAGGAAAAGGAGACATCCAAAGCAAGTTCTCAACAACTTGGGGTGAGATGTGAGGATGAGGGACGGGAAACATAGCATTGTTGGGATAAACCCAAATACAACGCGAGTCTTTGTCAAACTTGCACAAACCAAAAGAGTTACACTGATCACCATCCAAAATTATGCTACCCGGGACAAGGTCAGTGGGATTTCTAGGCGGTCTAAAGCCGTATTGGCGTGCTAAGTGTGTGATGTAACCTCCTATGGCAATGCCCTTGTTGGTCGAGGTAGCGACACTCGAAAGGTGATGAGCAAGCATTGTTGTGGGGTCGGCACGTGTATCAGCATCAAGCATGCACACAACATGTAACAATCAGCCCGGGTAGCTTTGTTTGAGCTACCGGGTCTCCCGAAGATACCGCAAGAGAGTATGCGGTGAACATACCTCAACACAAGGTTTCTAATTAGGGTCGCGGGTGTGTTGCTAGGGTCCTGTGTTGCTAGGGTCCTAATTGTCAAACCCGAAGATTCTGTAAAAGAAACCCTTTCCATCCCACTCTAAGGGTATGAGGGACGAATTCCGACACGTACGTTTAGGTAACCCAAAGGCACGGGCGAACTCGGACACAGTCATTGTCCTTTCTACCCCCAAAAGCTGAAAACGGATACACCCATCCTTACCTTGGAGGTTTACTACTAGGGTAGACAAAAATTCAAGGGTGATCCCCCTATAGGTCGTTTCGCCGAGCCTAGCTATGTAGGTCATATTACAACATCCTAACATCCACAAAACATCATCCAACATGCCGCAATTATGCAAGAAAGGTTCATGCATATATTTGGTGGGGATGAGGGCTCGTTGGGAAAGGGAATCGTACCTCTTCTTGGTCTCCCCTTCAAAGTTGAAGGGGTTCGAGCTCCTCGAATCCCTCGGAGGCGTAGCCTTCTGTTTTCCCTTCTCGGTCGTCGTAGCTTTGCGCTTCTGGCTCCCACCGGCTCCATCGTCATCGCCCGGAGGTCCGGAGAAGCTCGGATTTTTCGTCTTACCATCTAAAAACATTCACAAATTCAGTACAATGACCAAGAATAATACTAGGTATCAAATAAGCATGATCTCAAAGTAAATACTCAATACTAACACTCCCCCATGCTTATTTGATACTAGGGATTGAAATTAAGAATAACCTAACCTAAAACCACACCAAAAATAGATATAACTCCACAACACATTCACCATCCAAATCTAAACCTAAATTTCCCAAATTTTCATCACATTACTCTCACTAAACACCCAACATTATAATTCGCTCTACTCTGGAACAAAAGGATCAAAATTCAACATCTCAATTCATGCTCTAATCAAGAATTCAATCCAAGAATCAAACTTAAATCAAGAAATTTGAAATTTGGACATAGTATATGGTATAAACAACAAATCACTCAAGAAACTCAAGAATTCATCCAAAATATACCACAATCAAAGTATATAATCAAAGAATAGGAGAAAGAGTTAAGATTTTCATACCTTGAGTTTGAAGAGAGAAGAGGAATGGAACTTGAAAGTTCAAAGTGTTAGAGTGCAAGTGAGAAGAGGAAAGACAGAAGAGAAGGTGGAAGGCGGTGGTGGTGGTCGTGCGCCGGCGACATCGACGGCGAGGTCGACGGTGGTGGTTTGGGAGCTGGTGCGTCGGGGGGTTAGGGCAAAAGGTGGGAGAAGAGTTTTCAAAACAAAAGGTGTAAAGAAGAGGGTTGTCGAATTAAACAAAAGGCAGGCAAAATAACTAGGTAAAATAACAAAACGCAGCCAGCGTTTTGCAAAAACACCTTACCTGAACTGTCTGGATGAGGTGCTGCCAGTGTTTTGAAAACACAGGCAGCGTTTTGTCACTTGATGATGGTAATTCAATTTTTTGGCCAATTTTGCATTGTCTTCTCCTTTTTCTTTGTTTGCTACTTATTTTCCCTACAATTTGACATACCAAAATTCCCTACAAATATCTACCAACTTGAAATTTATTAGGCTAGAAAAATTAATTTCAATAATAGCTAAAGGTTTTCATGAATTTCTTCTTTTTCCCTACACACTAAAAAGAAAAATTAGTAAACAACAAATAAAAATCACTAAGGAATAAAAACTGAAATAAAGGTGGGGAGGGATAGATATTAGATATTGATGTACCTCCCCGAGATGCTTTGTTTGACGTCGTTAGCTCGACGTTATGGACCCCTAAAAAGATAGGTTTCGGGTCTTCGTTCCGGATGCCGTCAATGCCCTTAGTAGCTTGTCAAACTCTCCTTCGTGTGGTCTGCAAGCTAGTAAATAAGAGAGCCACTGGAATCTTATAAGATAAAACGTTAGTAATGCTCTCAGTAATAAATCAAATTCACTAGAAAAATCAAAAGAATCAAAATATGAGGTCCACAAGAATTTTCGAGGAATAATGTCCTCTAGGTATGTCCAATATGGATCAAGGAAGGGGTCATAACCTCTAAATTTACCAAAGTACGACTCATAACTGATATTGTTATTTTCATCACAAGAATTAACCTCATACCCTAAATTAATTTGAATGTCAAAGGTCTTTTGTTCAGGTATGGGTTCCTCAGGGGTTTCCTGTGAAACTAAAGGTGGTGAAAAAGGAGTAGAAGCACGAAATAAATCACTGGGGTCAGGGAGTACAATATTTTCAGGATCCTTGTTCGAAAAATTTGATTCACTATCAACTTTCTCGCTAGATTCCTCATTAATAATATCAACTGAATCATGATGAAAATCATCCTCATACCTAGTATCTATCCCATAAGTCTCACTCATCTCAGACTCCCTCAACTGAGATAAAGGTAAGGAAGTGTCATTTAAATCAGAAACACCATCAGTAGTGTTTTCAGGTAAACTATGACTAAAAGGATCATCAAAACTGACTTCTAAAGGGAAGGGGAACTTGTTATCATCACATATTACATTATTAGGGATTAGGACTATGGTCAATGTCCCGCAACAAGTCACACCTTTCTGACAATTTATTTGACTCGTTCAGTCTTTCTACCTCTGCCCTCAATAGAGATTTAAATAAGGTAATACTAGGGCAATCATCCTGTTCAAAAGAACGACTAGAAATTGAATTACGAGATTGGATGTAGGACTTAGCATGAAATGCACAAGGATTAAAGTACGCAGTTACATCATTAGAAGTTTCAAAAGCATACGTATCACGTTCAAGCGATTTAAATAAATTCCAAGCTTCATCAACGGATTTTTCACGAAAACAAAAATGATTCAAATATTACGGGTCTCCATATTCACACCTTCAAAGATGACGTCAAGAATTTCACGTTTTCCAATCATACTCTCACTTTCAACAATAAAAGCAGATAAATGCTCATAATAGCTCCAATATAATTCACGTTCAAGCTGAGGAAAATAAAAAGATGCCTTTTTTTATTTAAAATTTTTTAAATTTTTATATGATTTTTAGGGTTTAAAAAAAGCAATAAAAACCTGGTCACCCAGAGCGCGTTCATTCAATGGCGGTTGGGGGGACAAATCCCCGGCAACGGCGCCAAAAACTTGACAAACCTGAAAGTATATGGTGTCTGTGTACCGCAAGTGTACGGGTCTGTGTAGTAATAAAATATCGTTCTCTCTCAGGGATTTGCGTTCAACCACGCACTGAACTAGTTTGCTACAAAGAATGCTAGGTCGATCCAAAGGCTGTGGTAAGGTTTTCTAAAACTAAACTAAGAAAGCAAGAAATTTTAGGGTTTAACCAATTAATTAAAAGCGTTTAGGGGAGTCCACTCTAGTCAATCAATCGAATTATCAACAATCCCGGTGCAGGTAACAAGATAATTCGGGGTCTATAATCTTTGTAGGCCTTATCACTTCGATCTTTCGATCTGAAGTGAGTTACAGTGATTAAACTAAACATTATTTCTAACTATTTAATCCAATCAAAGATAAAGAACTGATTATAAATTGACCCTAGGCAAGAATCATTATGTCTAACTATTTTCTAAACCTATTCAATCTACGTCTTCCAATTCAATACTCAAACTGTCATTCTGTTGTCAAGAATCTAATACCAAGTAAAGACTCAAACTGTCGTTCTGTTGCCAAATTACCATGACATACAATACACGCAGATTAAACGAATAAAAGGGTAACCTAACACCGAGACTGTATTTAAATTCAATCGAAAGACATCAAGTTTATCCCCCAAACAAACGAAATTAGTTACTCATATTACTGAAAGTTAACATCGCAAAATCAAAACAAGAACAAGAAAGCATGATAGTAAAATAGAAATAACCGTGCTCGAATCGGCGGAATCGATCTCTTCGTGTCACCCGAATCGATCTCTTTCGTGTTCTTCGATCACAAGCAACAATCTAACCTAATAACAATGTTTTTGAATTAACTGTAAAGAAAAGTATCTAAAATCTACCCTAAAAGCTCCTTAAAAACTCTCGAAAACTGATGATAAAAACTAACTAAAGGGGCCTCTGGAAACGGCGGACTCGAATCCCTTTTATAGGGCCGGATTAGGGCACAAAACGCTGGCTGCGTTTTGATAAAAAATGGGATTCCTCCGTGTCTGGGCGCTGGCAACGCCCAGAAACCGCTGGCTGCGTTTCGCTTTTTCTCGGCTATCACACTCTCCGGACAAGGCGCTGGCTGCGTTCTGAGAACGCTGGCCGCGCCTTGTCGTTCCGTCTCAACTGGGCTTAGGCCGTGGAACGTTTTGGGCTGCTTTTCCTTTCCTCTTCTTTACCTTCAACTCTTTTATTTCTTTGATTTTTCCCATTTTTCCTTCAACTTTTCATGCTTTTTGATATAATTTCCTTAATTCCTGCAAAACACGCCAATCTCGCGAACAAGTGTATAAATCATAGAAATTGACATAAAAATAAAGAATTTTAGATATAAAAAGCATGAAACAAACGTGTTTTGAGCCCTAAAAACTCTATATAAAAATGACTTATCACCCATCCCTCTCTAACCCAACATTTTCCTTCCACCTCCACACCACACTCACCTCTGGCTCAGCTAAATTGCCCTGCCGACATCGTGGATTCCCAACCACATTCTAATTGACGACTACCCCTTCCTCTGCCTCAATAAGCCTATTACCCACTCCTCCACTCTCGGATACCTCTCATCATCCTCTACCTAGCCCCATAATCTCCCCATCCACCTCCTCTTCACCCATACCGCTCTTCCCTACTTCTACCTTTAATTCACCCTCGCCTCCATCCACTTCTCCACCTGCCTCGACCCTACCTTCTCTCGCTCAAATCCCACCCTCCAACCAACATCACATGCAAACCCGAGCCAAATCCAGCATTGTTAAACCTCGCAACATTCTATCCTTGGCCACCACTATTTCCTCTTATGATTCCGAGCATGAACCCACCTGTTATTCAAAGGCATGTAAACATCCAGAATGGAGTCAAGCGATGGCAGAGGAGTTCAATGCCCTAGTTCAAATAATACATGGACTCTAGTACCTTACCA
This sequence comes from Portulaca oleracea, assembly GCA_029582165.1. NCBI lineage: Eukaryota > Viridiplantae > Streptophyta > Magnoliopsida > Caryophyllales > Portulacaceae > Portulaca > Portulaca oleracea. The sequence continues at coordinate 39,589,585 of CM055874.1, forward strand.
CTCTAACATGAATTTTCTCTCTTATAAGTGGGTCTACAGGAATAGGTTTAATTCTGATGGCAGTCTTGAACGACGCAAGGCCCACCTTGTTTTTCGAGGCTTTGATCAATAAGAGGGTCTCGACTACCGATACCTTCAGGCCAGTTGTGAAACCCACCACTATTCGTATCTTCCTTACCATTGCTCTGACCAGAGGTTGGGTGATTCGTCAACTCAATGTAAAGAACGCCTTCCTCCATGGCGATCTCACAGAGGAGGTGCATATAACCTAACCCACTGGTTTCGTTGATCCTGATCGTCCTTCCTATGTTTGCAAACTCAACAAATCTTTGTAAGGACTCAAACAAGCCCCTCGAGCCAGGTTCCATAAATTCAACGGTTTTCTTCTTTCTCTTGGTTTCATCTACAATCGGACTGATACTTCTATATTTATCTATCGACGTTCAGGTATCACTTTTATCTTACTTTTATATGTCCATGACATCTTTTTCACTGGAAATTCCTCTACTTTCTTTTTTCACATCATTCGCCTCCATGCCAATCAGTTTCCTATGAAAGACCTTGGTGATCTTCACTATTTCCTCGTGGTCCAAGTCCTCCGCACTCCGGATACTCTTTTTTTGACCCAAACCAAATATATTCACGAACTCTTTCAGCGCTTCTACTTTACATCCTCCAAACCTATCACAACTCCTTTACCCTTTCATTCATCGTTTTCACTAAAGGATGGAGAACTTCTCCCTGATCCCTCCCTTTACAGGAGCATGGTTGGTGCATTGCAATAATTGAAACTAACTAGGCCGGATTTAACCTATGCTGTTAATGTTGTCTCTTAGTTTATTCATGCTCCTTGTACTACTCACCTTGTGGTTGTGCAACACATTTTTCGCTATTTACAGGGAACTGATAACAATGGGTTGCTTCTTAAGTGAGCTACCTCTCTTGATGTTGTTCTAATATATTCTGATGCTCATTGGGTCGGTTGTCCAAATACCTCCCGATCAACGATTGGTTATGCCATCTTCCTGGGTCTAAATCTTGTTTCTTGGCGTTCCAAGAAACAACCTACAGTGTCCAAATCTTCCGCTGAAGCTGAATATCGTGTGGTTGCCGACACTATCACAGAATCCTTATGGATCTGCTATCTCTTAGAAGAATTGGGCATTACTATCTCCAAACCTGTTACGGTTCTTTGTGACAACATCTCTGCCACCTATATTGTTGCTAACCCGGTTCTACATAATCGTAGCAAGCATATCAAGGTTGACTATAATTTTGTCCGTGAACGGGTCTCTCATGGTGACTTAATTGTTCGTTATGTTCCTAATCAGTTGCCACTGGCCGATATATTTACCAAATTTGTTCCCGCCACGCTGTTTCTGTTCTTAAAATCCAATATGTCTGTACATCCGCCCTTACAGATTGAGGGGGCGTGATAGAATATTCTAGAATAATTATATATTGTAGAATATTCTAGGATATATCTGTGTAGCACCTTCTAGAACATCTTGTATATTGTACATTTACATATATATAAACCTAGGGCCTCCCAGTTACAGAGTGTCCCACACCATTCCAAAAATTATTTTTACACATACACAACAAGTCTAGTCTATGGTATAATTTTTCTTAAACAAGTATATCCTTAATTTGAGACTTACAACATTCCAGTTAAATTTAGGCTCGGTTACATGATCGCTTTCTCACCACAAGCGTTGCGAAGATGATGGAGCTTAGGAGTCGTCTTCATAATATCAAGAAGTCTGAATCTCAATCTATGGAGATTTATCTTCACGAAACCAAGGTACTTGCCGACTCTCTTGCCACTATTAATGCTCCTTTAAGTGATCAAGAATTAGTCCAACACACTCTTTTCGGGCTCACTAGTGATCATCACTATGAATATTTTAATATTGCTGCGACTTATTTTGGCGGAAATGTAACCTTTGTTGACTTGTGCACTAAACTCCTTCTTTATGACCAGCGTCTAAATCGCTTGCATGAGAAAACATCTTGGTTGCCCACCAAGCCTTTGTAGCACAACATTCTAATCCGGCTAGAGAACAAAACTCTCCTACGCCTACCAGCTTAGTACGCTCTATGCAGGCCTCTTCCAACTGGAGCAATAGTAACAGGCCCTCCCGTGGCACGGGACGTAGCCGGGGTCGTACACCCGGCAGAGGTCATGGCAACTCAGGCGCTTCGACCTCCACCACCACGAGCATAAGGACAACAACCTGCATCAGGTATATCCTCTGGTTCTTGCTCTCATATTCCTAATGCTACTAATACTGCTTCGTTTACACACTCTCTATTCTTTGGTGCTAACTGCTCTTCTTCTCCCAAAGTTGTCTGTCAACTCTGCTTTCATCCAGGTCACACTACTCCCTTATATATATATATATATATATATATATATATATATATATATAATATATATATATATATATATAAGGTATTGCTGCCATGCAGTCCGGCGAAGGTATCGATGTTGCTTGGTATCCAGACTCTGATGCCACCAGTCACATGACGCCCTCTAAAAGTATTCTCTTTTCTAAAACCCTTATTATGGTTCAGATTCTGTTATTGTCGGTAATGGTACCAAGCTCCCTATTCGTCATATTGGGCACAGTGCTTTACCAACCTCCTTTACGCCATTGGTCTTGAAAAATGTCTTACATGTGCCTGATCTCAAAAACAATCTGCTCTCTGTTCATAAGTTGTGTCGGGACAATAATTGTGTTAATTTTGATTCATCTTCTTTTCATGTTAAGGACAAAACAACGGGGACAACACCCTTGCAGGGTACTAGTAACCAAGGCACCTACTCCATCGTTCCCTCTGTTCCTGTTGCCTTGGTGGTTATTCGAGCGTCTAGTGATGTCTTGTATTCTAATTAGGTCATTGCCAGTCTCGTGTCCTAAATGAACGCAACAAACGTAGGCTTATTTTCACTAGCTCTAGATAATTAAATATGTGTCATTCTTGTAAGGTGGGTAAAGCCCATCGATTTCCCTTTACGCCTGTGGAGCATTGTTTTAGCACACCGCTATATTTGATTCACTCTGATGTTTGGCAGTCTCCTGTCATTTCAAATCTTGGTTATCGCTATTATGTTTATTTTGTGGATGACTGTACTAGGTTATCGCTACAATGTTTACTTTGTTGATGATTGTACTAGTTTCACCTGGATTTATCCCATGAAGAACAAGTCGGAGGTTCACTCTATATTTGTCGTCTTTCAAAATCTCGCGCAAAATCTCTTTAATAAAACAATCAAAATATTCCAAAGTGATGGAGGGGGCGAATTTGACAACAAATCCATGCAAATTCATTTTCGAAAGTGCGGGATTTTATTTCAAAAATCTTGCCCTCATACTCCTGAGCAAATCGGCGTTGTTGAGCGTAAAAATCAGCACATTGTTGAAATGGCTAGGACCTTGGTTCTCCAAGCAAACCTACCAGCTCAATTTTTGGTCAATGTTGTTTAAACCTCAACCTACATCATCAATCGTCTCCCTACCCCTGTTTTGGACAACAAATCCCCTTTTAAACCTCCTGACTATTCTTTTCTTCGTACGTTTGGTTGTGAATGTTTTCCCACCTTACTCACCCCGCAACATAAACTTACCCGTCGATCAAAGCGGTGTGTCTTCCTTGGCTATGCTCCAACATATAAAGGCTATCAATGTCTTGACCCCTTTACAGGACATGTATATGTGAATCATCATGTTCAATTTCACGAGGATGTTTTCCCGTATCCCACCCTCATCCAATCCCCCTCCAATCCCGTCTCACATCTCCTATTTACTTTATTGTCACCACCTCTTCCATTCCCGCTTCCTCCAATACGCCCACTACCCATCCCTCTCTAGCCCAACATTTTCCTTCCACCTCCACACCACACTCACCTCTGGCTCAGCCAAATCGCCCTGCCGACATCGTGGATTCCCCACCACATTCTAATCTGACGAATACCCCTTCCAATGCCTCGATAAGCCTATTACCCTCTCCTCCACTCTTGGATACCTCTCATCATCCTCTACCTAGCCCCATAATCTCCCCATCCACCTCCTCCTCACCCATACCGCTCTTCCCTACTTCTACCTTTAATTCACTGTCGCCTCCATCCACTTCTCCACCTGCCTCGACCCCACCTTCTCTCGCTCAAATCCCACCCTCCAACCAACATCATATGTAAACCCGAGCCAAATCCGGCATTGTTAAACCTCGCAACATTCTTTCCTTGGCCATCACTATTTCCTCTTATGATTCCGAGCATGAACCCACCTGTTATTCAAAGGCATGTAAACATCCAGAATGGAGTCAAGCGATGGCAGAGGAGTTCAATGCCCTAGTTCAAATAATACATGGACTCTAGTACCTTACCACTCTAACATGAATTTTCTCTCTTATAAGTGGGTCTACAGGAATAGGTTTAATTCTGATGGCAGTCTTGAACGACGCAAGGCCCACCTTGTTTTTCGAGGCTTTGATCAATAAGAGGGTCTCGACTACCGATACCTTCAGGCCAGTTGTGAAACCCACCACTATTCGTATCTTCCTTACCATTGCTCTGACCAGAGGTTGGGTGATTCGTCAACTCAATGTAAAGAACGCCTTCCTCCATGGCGATCTCACAGAGGAGGTGCATATAACCTAACCCACTGGTTTCGTTGATCCTGATCGTCCTTCCTATGTTTGCAAACTCAACAAATCTTTGTAAGGACTCAAACTAGCCCCTCGAGCCTGGTTCCATAAATTCAGCGATTTTCTTCTTTCTCTTGGTTTCACCTGCAATCGGACTGATACTTCTATGTTTATCGATCGACGTTCAGGTATCACTTTTATCTTACTTTTATATGTCCATGACATCATTTTCACTGGCAATTCCTCTACTTTCTTGTTTCACATCATTCGCCTCCATGCCAATCAGTTTCCTATGAAGGTCCTTGGTGATCTTCACTATTTCCTCGTGGTCCAAGTCTTCCGCACTCCGAATACTCTTTTTTTTTACCCAAACCAAATATATTCACGAACTCTTTCAGCGCTTCTACTTTACATCCTCCAAACCCATCACCACTCCTTTAACCTTTCATTCATCGTTATCACTAAAGGATGGAGAACTTCTCCCTGATCCCTCCCTTTATAGGAGCATGGTTGGTGCATTGCAATATTTGACACTAACCAGGCCGGATATAGCCTATGTTAATGTTGTCTCTCAGTTTATGCATGCTCCTCGTACTACTCACCTTGTGGCTGTGCAACACATTTTTCGCTATTTACAGGGCACTGATAACCATGGGTTGCTTCTTAAGTGAGCTATCTCTCTTGATGTTGTTCTAACATATTCTGATGCTGTTGGGTCGGTTGTCCAGATACCTCCCGATCAATGATTGGTTATGCCATCTTCCTGGGTCTAATCTTGTTTCTTGGCGTTCCAAGAAACAACCTACAGTGTCTGAATCCTCCACTGAAGCTGAATATCGTGCGGTCGCCGACACTATCACAAAAACCTTATGGATCTGCTATCTCTTAGAAGAATTGGGCATCACTATCTCCAAACTTGTTATGGTTCTTTGTGACAACATCTCTACACCCTATATTGCTGCTAACCCGGTTCTACATAATCGTAGCAAGCATATCAAGGTTGACTATCATTTTGTCCGTGAACGGGTCTCTCATGGCGACTTAATTGTTCGTTATGTTCCTACTCAATTGCAACTGGCCGATATATTTACCAAATCTGTTCCCGCCATGCGGTTTCTGTTCTTAAAATCCAATATGTCTGTACATCCGCCCGTACAGATTGAGGGGGCGTGATAGAATATTCTAGAATAATTATATATTGTAGAATATTCTAGGATATATCCGTGTAGCACCTTCTAGAACATCTTGTATATTATACATTTACATATATATAAACCTAGGGCCTCTCAGTTACAGAGTGTCACACACCATTCCCAAAATTATTTTTACACATACACAACAAGTCTAGTCTATGGTTTATTTTTTCTTAAACAAGTATAGCCTTAATTTATCAAATTATATGTTGAGTTATCGTGTAAAACTATTTATTATTAGATTTGTGATGAAAAATACTTTCATTTAAACAAAATATTACAAGTTTTGTTAAGATAAAACGTAAAATATTAATAGTTAAAGTATAACATCGAAGACCGTGAAAAAATAAAGTGGACAATTTATTTGGGACGGAGGGAGTATCAAGTTTTCAGCAATAACAAGAACAGAAGAAACAAAAAAAAAAAGTGTTGTCACGGCGGAGGCCACCCTTCTTTCCTTGACAAATGACAATTAACCCGTCCACTATACCATCTCGTTTCCTCCCCCTCCTTTCCCTTCACATATTTAAAGACCCACTCCAATCATTTATTTTTATTTTTTTTTTTAAAAAGCAAGTAAAGTACTAGAAAAACTAGTAGAGTTCAATTTGTAGCTGAACCATGAAAGTCACGAAATGGGAATAATCTAGGCTAAGTACCATAGCTGAAGATGGCACAGGTCGATGTTACCGATCTAAGGCTAGGCCTTCCTGGTGGAGATGATGTTCAGAAGAAGGAGGAGAAGAGGGATGAGATAGGGACTACTGAATATGATGCCACGGCCACGACGAAGAAGCCTGTTGCGGCCGTGGGGTGGCCTCCGGTATGCTCGTACCAAAGGAAAGGCATTGACGAGGCTTCACATAATAATAGTAAGAGGATGGTGAAGATAAGCATGGATGGAGTTCCTTTTCTTAGGAAGATTAATCTGAATGATTTCATTGATTACTATCACCTTCTCTCCGCTGTTGCCCACCTCTTTACTACCTTTCCTATTGGTAAGTTTTTATACGTACCGAGACATGATTTATGACTAGATAGTATCTTCTAGGTTTTAACAACTTTTCCCCATATTTCCATTGCCACTTCCTTATTTGTTTAAAGGAACATGATAGCCATCTTGACTCAATATGGTTCTTAACCATCTTGAATTGTTCATATTTCACATTTTTATAACTTTTATTAATATTTTCTTTAATAATTATATATATTTATCAATTATAATAATATAATGCTTATTAGCTAGGTCAAAAAACATAATAATAGCCTAATTTTATCAATCATAGTAGAAAATGCACATTTTCTACATAGTTTTATATTTATGAAATAAATATAAATAAATAATTATTTTTAAATTGTTTATAAATTGTAGTAACCCTGAAAATAATAAAACATACATTTAGAATGATTTAAATACACTTACATTTAATTTTATTAGTGACATCTTGCGTCAAGATGTTTAAGAACCATCTTGCGTCAAGATGTTTATCATTTTGCTATATTGAGTCAAGAAGGCTATCATGGTCCTTTGTTTATTTCGTCATCCCTAATTTGATATACATAAATTATTGAGCATGGAAAAGTAACAGATGTTAAGCTTTTGTAATTCTTTTTTTTTTTAGCAAATATGTACTTGTTTTGGTTAGGGTTTTAATTATAAGAGTAATACATAATAGCGGAAGCATTGAAATAAGATGACTACTGAATATCGGGAAAAATAAAACAAGATTAAAAGGGATAAAGATTTAACGTGGAAACTCGAATCATGAAATTAAAAACCACGGCGGCATAAGCACAAACGAATCTACTATTGGTAGAGAGTACAACGAATAATCTCACCCCAAGATCTAACAAAGAGAGTATTACAAAAATTTTAAATACCGAAAGAGAGACATATGCTCTTATTTAACAAAATTCTCAACAAAACTCTCTCACCATCCAAGATTTGGCCCAATGGGTACCAAACTTGGCCACACTAAACAAGGTGAACAAAACCTTCTATATATAGGAAAACTCCCTATAAACATACCTTATCGCCTACTCCAATTAGATTTAGAATATAATACAATTAGGAAACCCACCATAATAAAGAAATTTAAATAATATTCTAATATAATTAGGAAACAAATAATTGTGGGGTCACGTGACTGGGTGATTTTAGGACATTTTTCTAACAATCTCCACCTTAAACTAAAATTAATGAAAGACAGTATAAACGCTCAAAGGAGTTTGAGTACTGTATTTTATGATAACCCTTTTTTGATAAATTTTCAAAACAAGCTTTCACTAATATTTTATCATTTATGATCAATATATGAAGTTGGTTTGAAGAAATGGAGGAGTGTTATTTCGTATTGACTTGGGTGCATTTAGTTGGTCTAAAATTTTAGAGAAATGGTTAATTTTTTCAAGTTGACTTGTTTTCTTCATGTGTTGCTATATATTAACCTTGGGAAAAGATTTTACAGGGGCCCCCTACCATTTTCAAGGTTTTCCTGAGGAAAATTTCCTTTTTGAAAGGGGTAAAGGAAATATTTCCTATGAAAAACTTTTCATGAAAAATTTCTCCAAGAAATATTTTCCTGGGTTCTTACCAAACGGTTAGAGTAATTTTAAATTTTCATTAAAAATCCAAACTTGCATTAGTATATGATAAAAACAGTACAGACATATATTCTATATTAATAATTTGTTATATATCCGATGAAAAACTAGCATAACAGTCAACATTGTAAGAAAAATGATGAGAAGGTTCAAATAAGAAGCAAAGTTCACCTGTATTTTAATTTATATATAAAGAGTAACATACAGGTTATCCATACATATATAAGGTTAACAAAACAAAGAGTTGTACATATTAATATACAGATGAGAATCCAATTGTTATACCGTACATCGTGGTAACTCACTGGTAAATGTATTTAGAATGTTAAATATTTTAAAAAGTCATCAATCTTTATCATAAAATTAATCATAAGTTTGTTAACATTATATTATTGCATAATTCATTAATATTTAAAAGTTTATCAATTTTCGCTACAAATTCATCACATAAAAAATTAAGTTATTTTAATATATGTGGTGGACTTAAATAGGTCTACCATAATATATGGTATAATTCGTAAAAAACTATTCAACTCTGTAGCAGGAATATGTTATCCATTTCAGTCACTTTGCTATTAAAAAAAATTACTTTGAATCCTGAAAAGGTCAATTATTTGACTAATCAGGTAGATATTGAAAACATGGTTTTTATTTTGATATTATAAGATACTAGTTTAATGTATGCTCGCTACATTTATGACAGTAGTTACTTTGATTTTTCACCATCTCTAATATACTACTCCCTCCGTCCCAAATTAATTGACGGAATTAAAGTTTTCACACATATTAATATATAACTATAATAACTACCAAACCTAAACTTATATTTGGCTTTTCTCTCTCTAATAAATAATGTAAAATAATTGAATTAGGTATTGGGAATAGGAAAGTGACAATTATTTTGGGACAATAAGTTATTTAAAGTGTCAATTAATATGGAACGGAGGGAGTATTTATGACAGGTGACTTTTATGTAGTAGATTGTTGTATATAATTAAAAAAACTTATGAACCAAATTTTAAACTGTAATTACAAATATTGCATGAGGCAGATATAATATGGAATCAAGGTAATATTACCTTGCTGTTTTATTATCACATCCATTGGTATTTATACCGTATTATATAGGGTATTTTACATTTTGGACCTCGAAGTATAGGGTAATTTATTTTTTGGACCCTTAGTTTTTATTGTTAATTTTTTGGACCTGAATGTTTTTGAGCTAAATAAAAAAGGATCTTACAGTTTGTGGGTTGACAAAAAGGCCCATGTCCCGTTCTTTTTTTCTTCTCATGTTTGAATTTTTCTCCCGATTTTGGCCAAACCACATGACTAAGGTTAAAGATGATATTGAAGCTATAATATACCTCTCTTATTCATGTTGGAACTACTTAGACCCTTAAGTACCAAGGGTCTAACTAGTTCAGGCATGAATAAGAGAGTTGTATTGTAGCTATAATATCAATTTTAACCTGAGTTTTGAAGTTTGGTATCAATCGAGAGAGCAATTCAAATATGGGAAGAAAAAGAAAAACGGTCCACAGACCTTTTTTTTCTACCCACAAACTTTAAGGTCTTTTTTTATTTAATTCAAAAACTTTAGGGTCCAAAAAATTAATAATGAAACCGAGGGTCCAGAAAATAAATTACCCTATACTTTGAGATCTAAAATGCAAAATACCCTTATTATATATGCTTTTTATTTTAGGTCTGCTTGGTAATGTAATAGTACAAAATAAACTAATGGTCTAACTAGTTCCGGCATGAATAAGAGAGTTGTATTATAGCTATAATATCAGTTTTAACCTGAGTTTTAAAGTTTGGTGTCAATCGGGAGAGCAATTCAAATATGAGAAGAAAAAGAAAAATGGTCCACATGCCTTTTTTTCTACCCACAAACTTAGGTCTTTTTTTATTTGACTCAAAAACTTTAGAGTCCAAAAAATTAATAATGAAAACTGAGGGTCCAGAAAATAAATTACCCTATACTTTGGAATCTAAAATGCAAAATACTCGTATTATATATGCTTTTTATTTTAGGTATGCTTGGTAATGTAATAGTACAAAATAAACTAATAGTTACAAGATTTTAAAAAGGGCGAAATTCTATTCCTCTCCATTGTTGTAATAATCTACAAATGGCCTATTAATCATTCTACGTTGTTTTTAGGTGGCAACCGTCAAATCTATATTAATTAAAGTAGTGTTTTCATTTGTCATCTTCGTGATATTATAATTTCACAAGTGTAATCAAATTAACAATAATATTTAGGCCCCCCCAAAAAAAAAACCCCACGCTAATTAACCCAACTTATCCTACTGTCTGTTCTTCCCTTTTTGGTGGTTTCTCTGTATATTTGATAGGAGAGGCATTTAAAGAGGGAGAAAATTCAAACTACATCCCCATTTATGAAGACAACGAAGGAGACTGGCTCCTTGTTGGAGATGTGCCATGGAAGTAAGTCCCTCCTTTACCGTGCCTACACATGATAAGTGTATTCTGTCATTTATGATTTTAAGTGTCAATTTTTAATCAATAATTTCTAATATAAATTTTTTATAAAAAAATTAAAAAATTATACTTTTTAATAGTATTTTTTATTACGAATCTAATGACATTTTATATAATTAATCATTATATAAATTAAGATATTAACAATCAAAATTTTTAACACAATTATTTAGGTGACAGATCAATAAAAACGGAGGTATTAGATGCAAATACAATTTTCACTACAATAATAGTTTAAGGCGGCACGTGTGTCTTTTAAATGTCACGTAATAACAATAATGGATTTATGTGCTTACACCCACCACTTGTTTTTTCAAAAGTTTTGATACAATTTTAGATTTGTCACTTCCAATATGTGACAATTTGTTTTGATTTGATACACGCATGATTTGTTTTCTTCAAATGATTGTTTAAACTTACTATGAGTTACTCCCTCCATTTCAAATTATTTGCCCACTATTCCATTTTTGAATGTCCTAAAATCATGTCTACTTTCTAAAATGGAAACTTTTATTTTATTAAAATTACTAAAATATTCTTAGTTTGAATTTTAAAAGTATTTAAATATAAGAGGGATAAGTGTAAATAGTAGTTTTGAATTTAAAATTAAGGGTATTAATAGTATTTTATTGCTAATTGAGATTAATTTATTGATTTTCCTTAAAATATGTGCTAAATCAAAGGGGAGAAATATTTTGGGACGGAGGGAGTAAATAGTTTCTTTCATCTTAAGAGGAGGACCATGACCATATACACTAAGGCCCATTTTGGGACTATCCATCTCCTCTCTTAGAGGAGCCACAACAAGGGAAGATTTTACTCCCAAATATGGGAGGGTAATAGGCCGGAGTCCCGTAGAATCAAGAGGGTCGGTCCACAAAAAAAATAAGGGTTGTCAAAGGTCTAGTCAGTGAAGGGTCGGGTCGGGTCATTAATAAGCCGGCTGGTTTCACAATGTTAAAGGGTCGGTGAATCGGCTAAACCAGGTCGGCCGATCAATGACTAAAAATAAATAGTTTTTCCTATTATTTTAAATGCTAACCTTACTTAAATACTCCCTCCGTCCCAAATTAATTGACATTTTGACTAAATTTTGACCGCTAATTATTCACAAATTATAATGAGTTACAATATGAAATTACCTCCATTGTAAACTTTAGTAAAATATCTTTCTAATGACATTAAAAAATTACCTCCATTATTAATACTCCATATTAAATAATAATTAGTAGCTACACTTTTTTGGTACAAATACACTTAATTTTCACATCAAAAAATTCCATTTGGTAGGCTTCAATTTTTGTCTAATCCAAATTGTCAACCATTTTAGAAATTATTCTTAGTGGTAGACTTATTTTGAAAATTATTCCAAGTCAAAGGCTTATTTTGAAAGCTTTAACAATTATTCCAAGTTTTCAAACATTTTAAAAACTATTCCTAGATAGTTGCCAAACACTTTCGATATTATTCTAAGTAAGTCGAGTGTGAGATTGATAAGGAGAGTTAAATGAAATTGAGAGAAAATGAAAGTTTTGCGAGTAATATTTTAACAACGGGACAAGGAGAAGGTCGCGAGATGGAATAATTTTCAAAATAAGCATACCATTTGAAATAGCTTAAAAAGTGGTTGACAATTTGGAATAGGCAAAAGTTGAAACCTACCAAATGAAATTTCCCTTTTTAATTTAGGGTCAAACGAGCTAACCCATAGACTGACTCTTTTTTTACTAGAAAACCCTGACCCGACCCATTATTATACAAAGGGCTGACCTTGACCCGATCCAACCCGACTTTACATGACTAATAGATCGACCCTAACCCGGCCGATTGCCCGCCCCTACTAAGAGATGGAATTGGCACTACCTTATTATTGTTGTGGCATGACTACCTTTTTCCCAAATCCATTTTCACTCCCACGTTTAGAGGGCAAATCTGAAGAGTGTCAATTGGGAGTGAGAGTAAAAAAATGCAACTGGCAAGCTCCCCCTTCCCCTTCCCTTTTTGGGAAAATTTGAATTAAATAAACCAACCTTTGCGGGTGCTTTAATATAACAAACCAACCTTGAACATTTATTTTAAGCAAACTTAACTTAACACCTTATTTTTCCAACGAACCGCCACCAAGTCTAACTCGTCGAAAGTGTGACGTGGCGGTGGCGGTTGTTCAAGCAAAAAATAAAATAAAAGAGAAGAAAAATAGGCATGTGATTTCTTTACCTAGTCAGCGTCTGTCAATTTTTTTAATTTCCAACCCCCTCCCTCTCCCTCTCTTTCTTTCTCTCATACAGACAGGCCGACCCACCCATCCCTTCCCCTCTCACCTTATCCCCCAACCTCTCTCCTCTCACACTCTAGCCCCTCCTCACCACTATCACCACCATCTCCACCACTACCGTAACAACCACCACCGCCACAACCTCCATCTCCACCTCACTTGACCTCTCTCACTTTCCCTCTCACACTCCAGCCCCTCCTCTCCGCCACCACATCCTCCACCACCCGAACCACCAACATTCACCACTTCGACTCAAAAAAATCGAATACAAACCCAGGAAATCAACATACAAAATTCGAGAATTGATGAATTAAAATTCTAGAAAAATGTATTTTCGTTGATTAAGCAGAAGTCAAAGAATGAGGAGATGGACATCGAGGAGATGAAGATGAAGAGGTCGATGTTAGTGGTGGCGTAGATTACAGAGAATGAAATGAGAGTGTCGTCAGCGCCGGCGAAGGGGAAGGGAATGGGATGGTATTTTCCGAGTTCGATGAAGGTTTTCCGGCGCTAGTTGCGTTGGGCCTGGGAGATGGCCGGAGATGATCGACGGTGGCCATGGGCAGCTGGAATCGGGTCCTGTTCTGGTTAAAAACATAACCGACATGGTATTTTTCTGGGTGATTTTAGGGGTGGTCTCAAGGTGCTTCCCTGTGAAAAGGTTGTGGTGGAGATAGTGGTGGTGGTGATGGTGGTTTGGTGTTAAAGTGTCAAAGGTGGTGATGGTTTGGGGTGATCGAAGAGATGAAGAGAAAGAGGAAGATGGGTATGAGTTGAAGTTTGGAGGGGGGTCAGCTAAAAGGGGTAGAGAGAGAGGGGGGTCAGTGAGAGGAACAGGAGAAAGGTTGGGGCCGGGGGGGGAGGTCAGGTGATTGTGTATGAGAGAAAGAAGAAGTGAGAGGAAGAGAGAGAGAGAGAGAGGGGTGAGGTGAGGTAAGGTGGAGTTTTCAAAAAAATAAACAATAAAGGTCAAATCAGTAAAATACATGCCCATTTTTCTTTTTTCTTTTTTACTTAAGCAACAGCCACATAAGTCACCGCCACCGCCACGTCACACTTCCGACAAGTTGAACTCGGTGGCAGTTCGTTAAGTTGTTAAGTCCATTTTGCCTAAAATAAATGTTCAAGGTTGGTTTGTTATATCAATGCACCCCCAAAGGTTGATTTATTTGATTCCAATTTCCCTCCCCTTTTTTTAAAATTGTATTAGTTTAATTTAAATTTTGATTAACATAGTTTGACAAATACTATCATGTAGAATTGTTTAAGTTAAATTAATCATTAAAAATTATTATATTAATCATAAAAACTAAAAAAAAAATTGATGCAAAATCAAGATAAGTTGACACATGTAGACTTGTTTAATTTAAGATAATTAGACACACATACAATTTATTTAGTACTTTGATCAAATGTATTTTGGTTTGTTAATAAGAACATGATGTAGCTTGTACCAGAAAACAATTATTATAGTAAAAAAGACTTTTATTTACAAGATGCATTTGGCACTTTGGATTTTTTTAATAAAAAGGTAATAACTGATATGCATATCAAACAACATAACTATTATAATGATCATAAAAAGTATATTTAATAAACTTTAATTAGGATTATTAAACTTTTTTATTATATTTATTGCTATTAATTTAGTAATTTAGAATTCAAAATAAAAATATATTGAATTAGAATATTAAAATTATTTATTAAATTTATAATAACTAAACTAGTAACTAAAAGTTGAAGAAATATAGATTAATACATTTATTTTCAGAATAAAACAAATAATGTGTTAAAGGTGGAGGTTTTATGATTATTATGGCCTTATGGGGTTTATATGTAGTGTTAAGTTATTCTCTTTATTGTGATATTGATGTCATTTTGAGTGTCAATTACGAAGCATTGTTTTTTTTTTCTTAATTTTGAGTATGTGGAAATAATGAGAGATTATCCTTATTGTGGATGGCATTAGGCCAAGGACGCATCTATTAGGAAAAAACATTACTCAAAGGTACCCCAATATTTGAGGAAACTATTTTTCGGTACCCCAACTTTTCAAAACTTATTTTGTGGTACCTTTAATTTTTGAGTTAGTAATTATTTGGTGCTTTTCTAGCCATTAATTTTATTAAGTGACCAAAATACCCTTATTTTTCTTCTTCAAGGGTATTTCTTCAAAAATAGAAAAACAATGGTATTTCAGTCATTTAACTAAATTGATAAAGGGAAAAGCACCTAATAATTACTAACCCAAAAACTAAGGGTACCCCAAAATGAGTTTTAAAAAATTAGGGTACCTGAAAAATATTTCACCAAAAGTTAGGGTGCCTCGGAGTAATTTTTTGATTTAGAAAGGAGCGTTCCAAAAACTACCAATACTAAATGCAACACTAAAAGCACGTAACATTCCGTGATAAATTAAATAAAATAAGATAAAATAAACTTAAATTTAAACATTCATATTTTGGTCAATTTTGTTATGTTTCGGTTAGTTTCGGTAAATTTTAGTAACTTTAGGTAAATTTTGGTAAGCTTCATAAATTTTTTACCAAGGACATTTGCTTAGGGCTATCAAAAAATTGTGTGACCTAAAAACCCAGTGTAGTTTGACTCAGAAAAAATAAGGTTTTGTCATAAAATTTTTTTTTCTGAATTTTAACTTCAACTAATTAGACTGAAAATCCGTAGAGGATATTTGCCTCTTTCTGTTGAGCGAACCTAATGTTAACCCGAATTTAGATTTGCATCAATAGTCCGACCCAGAAAATACCCGAAAAATTGAGTTAAACATGTACTTTTTCGTCTGATGTTCAATTCGTCCTGACCACTTGAACCCTAATTCTTAACAGCCCTACATTTACACCAACTTCACATGTCCTAAATACCAAAATCATATAACGAGTGTGTATCTTTTATGTGTATAGGATGTTTGTGGAATCATGCAAGAGGTTAAGGATCATGAAGAGATCAGATGGAAAAGGCTTTGGAAAACATGCGTTCAAAAAGTAAAATACCCTATTAATCGCTGAAAGCATTCAATCTCAAAGATGAAAGAACACTTTGTAGTTGTCCGAGTACATAAAAATAAGTGTGTGCTATCTATAGAGAAGTATCAATGTTTGATTATGATCATGCAGTACCACCACTTTTATTGTAATATAAGCCACTTGCTAGTTTCTATATTATTATAATATGTAAATGTGAAAAGGGTGTGCCCCAGTTGTTTAAATAACTGTGCAATGTTTTTTTTCTTTTGTCAAATAGGACAGGTTACAGAAATAAACCTAATCATCCTGGAAAGCTCCACTCTTTGCTGCTCTAGCTAGAGTAAGTGCTTCCCGGACGACTTACCTACTAACCTTAGAGATATAAAGAAACGTAAAGGATAGAAACTTACTCCTGCAACTACCTACCAATTGTTGACAAATCAGGCGGATTCCCAAACTTCCCCTAAATGCTTGAACCGGTTGAGATGAATTTGTGAGAATGCTTATGCTCTTCTAACCTCTCTCGGAGGCATCAGTGATGGCTGCTAGGAGTTCCATCTGCAGCGATGATAGACCAAAAAATTTCCTTGCTCCTTGGATCCTTCAACCACTTGCCTCCGCAATCCAACCTATACCTCCCAGTAAGGTCGATTTGTCCCTGTGGCAGATCTAGGATTCAAAGCTAGTGGTGTCTGTCAGATAATTTCCTTAAAAAAATTGAACACATATAGACGCTAAAATAAACGTCAAAATATAACCAATTCATGATAGCCTAATACATAAACGTCAAAGTAAGCGCTAAAAATGATATTAAATAACTAATACATACCTACACTTAACAGCCTCCACAATTTTACATAAATACTCCCTTCGTTTCATATTAATTGTCATAATTTTGACTTTCACGGTCTCCAATGTTACTCTTTGATTGATAATTTCTTACATAATATATTATTAAACAATTGCAATATTATATTTTTATGATAGTATTTTTTCGTCACGAATCTAATGGTGATAATTTTATATATCAACTCATTGTATATATTGAGAAATTTATGGTCAAAATTTTTGAAATTTGACTGTACAATTTCCAAAGACGACACTTAATATGGAACGAAGGGAGTAGTACATAATTCAATTTATATGTGTACAAATTAAACGATAGTTTAACAAAATTTACTCATTCATACACATATAACAAGCAATATTTAGCAAACTCTAATTTAATCATATTGATTTAATCACAAAAATCTAATTTATAAAGTTCAACTAAATATGATAATAAATTCAATCAGGAGGAAAGAGTATAATTCGATTTATAAGTGTACAAACAATAGCTTAACAAAATTTGACACATACAAGTGATACAACAAACAATTAAGTGAATTAACAAACCCTAATTTAATCACATTGACATAATCACATAAATCTAATTCATAAATTGCAACCAAGTATGAGTAATTCAATAAAGAGGAAAGAGTAACTTGAGAAAAGAATAATAGAGTGACTTACATAAATTGCAATTTAATAATGGAGTTAGGGTTAAAAGAAATTGAAGGGATTGCTTTGTAGGTGTGAGTGAAAAAAAAAGGGTTTGTGTTAAAACTGTCAAAAGTCGGCATTGACACGCACTGTTAAGAGGTATCTGCCGTCTATAACTAAAAAAACCTATACAAGCTAAAAGAGGCAGGCGCCTGGGATTGAACCAGGGACCACCTCGCCAAGTGTATTCATAATCCTCACGCGCGCACAAAAAGAGGCTACAAAGTTTTTTATGCTTCTATTCGTGTCAAAAAGCATATATTCTATATGTTTCTCCTTTTTTTCTAAACAGAATTGTTTTCTAAAAATGTTGACACCACTCTTCTCTATATAGATCTGCCCCTGAATTGTCTAATAGTTTATGTTCAACATATTGAAGTTTCTCTTCATTTTTTTAGAATTTTGATAAAAAAAAAATTGCCAAATGTGGACTTATTCCATAATTTAATCTCACGCTTTATACGTCGAAGTTTAGTAGCTATTTTGAACATCGAAAAGAGAGGCCACCCAATTTCTCTTAACTATTGAATGAACCTGAGTATGAGATGTCCAAGCATTTTGATAAAAGAAGATACCCCTTTATAATTAGTAGAGGTAGGTTATGTGTTTAGAATAATATAAGAATGGTTTGAACAAGTAAAAGGCCCAGTAGAAACTCTTTAACTTGGAATTAAAACATCCCGTGAGGGAGAAACAATAAACCTATTTAGCTTTTCATAGATTCGATTTTTATTAAAAGTTTTTTTGCATTTGAAATTCCTACTAATTGTAGTGGCATTTAGATAACATGAATGAGAAAGAAGATTGGATAATTGTAAATTGTGATTAAAATTAAACGGCGCCCCACCAAATTTATCCGAAAACTGTGAAAGTTCACTACAAACTCCCACCAAACACCATGGGTGGGAGACTATGGAAGACCATCCAAACTAAAATACACTAAACTAAAAGAGAGTGAGTATTTGTCTTTTTAAAAGGAATTAATTCGTAAATACCAAGTACTTTATCAACCAAAAAATTGTTAATTATATTGTTTAACTATTTGACTTTTAAGATGAAACGTTGACTACTACTGTTGATAACACAATATGATTGTTAACTTATAAATTTTTACGACTGCGGCTATTTCTAACACGCACTATATAAAAAAATATGAAAAAATATATATGGTATTATGGTTTAATATTAATTTAATAGTAATACTTATACATTAAAAAAATAAAAAAATATTTTAATTTTTAATATTCATAAATTATAATATATTAGGCACTAAAAAATCAAATTTGTGCCAAATTATAAAATAAAGTAAGTTGATTAATTTGGTTTATTTATGTAAAAGTGGTTCAAGTCGACTACCAAGTTAAAGCTCAAACAACTGTCAAGTAAGAATCAAATTAACTATCAAGTCAAACCTCGAATAACTACCAAGTCAAAGTCAAGGTGACTATCAAATTAAAATCAAATGGATTGTCCAGTCAACCCAAACTCAATGTCCGCTCAACGACCCAAGAAAGCTAACAAGTCATACAAGAGAGGGATTCTATCCTCTATACATGGGCGTATTTGTAGCACTGCTTCTATAAATAGAACCCTACCTCCTCACATTCAGGGTGTGTTTGGTGAGATAAAAAGGAATGTGATTAGGGTGGAATGGAATGTTATTCCTTTTTTACCTGTTTGGAGAACATAAAATGGAATGGAATTGTTATTCCATAGGAATTGTTATTCCTCCCAAATGGGAGGAAATAGATACCTCCCATAATTGGGGGGAATCAAATTCTATCCCTAAGGGATATCTGTATACTCTCATCTGCTCTCAACCCACAAGCCCTAACAGAGAGAGAAGACGTAGAAGCGCCGCTGCTTCCAGCCCGCCTCACCTCCGCCCAGTGCCGCCTCACCACCACCCAGAGCCGCCTCACCGCTGCCTCGCCGCTGCACACCCTCCGAAAGAACCTGCTCGCATCCAGGTAAGATTTTTTTTCAAATTTTTCTGAATATTCTTCTGCTGTTGTTGTGTGGAATTTGCTCGCGTCCAGGTAATCTGTGGAATTTGTTTAGGGTTAGGGTTTTCTACTTGTTGTTGTGTGAGATTTCTAATATGGGGATATTCCAGATCTGAGGAATTTTTTCCCTTCTACCGTAAATCTGAGGAACTTGTTGTAGTGTTGTTGTGTGGGATATTGTTGTTGTAGTTCATACTTACATTTGAGGAATTTTGCAACAATCGGAAATTTATTCAGTTTATTTTCTTTCAGAAAATTTCATTTCTTTCACTTAATTGATAATGATTTGTAATCTAAATTTAGTTTTTACTTAATTTCGTTTCTTAATTGAACATTATTAAACTGAATATGTTGTTTTTTAGTGTGCACGAAATTAAGTAAATACATGTAAGGCTCCTATGTAATTCTAAATTTGGTTCCAGAATATTGATGTTGGATTTTGTAGGCTTCTGTTCTTCAGTGTACATTGCTTCTGATTTGTGCATTCATGTGGTGGGGTGGGGTGTTCAAGTGTGGGGTTGTGCAGGAGGGACTTTAATAGGATGCCATGTATTTAGACTATGATGTATAATTTGGTTTTTACTTAAATCTTGTGCTATGTTGCTCCTGGTTATAGTAAGTTGTTGTGCCTTCATGGCACCTTCTTTGGTGATGAATAATTTGGGCTAAATTTGATTAGCATTATCCATTTGTCATGTGAATTGTTGTATCTTTCCACTGCCCATTATTTGGTTTTTACATTGGTTGCCTTCAATTTTTAATATATTATTAGATATTAGATTATGATGTATAATTGAACATGATTTAAAACAGAATATGGCCTCATCCCGTCGTTTAATGGAAGTGAGAAGGAAGAAGAGAGTACAAATGCAAGTACTCATCTTGGTTATAGTTATTATAAACGCGATTACTTTGATGGCTTGGATGTGGCTGATGATGATGATTGCTATCAATGAAAAACAAAAGTTTACATTATCCTATAGGGAAAAAAGCGACGTAGATTAGTGAACTTGAATACATTAATCAAAGATAGTGATGTTGTTTGTAAGAGCCAACTTCGTATGAATAGGCGTACATTTTATATACTATGTGAAATGCTGAGAGATATTGGAGGCTTAGCTAGTTCGAGATATATGTCATTGGAAGAGATTGTTGCCATGTTTTTATACACATTAGCTCATAAGTTCAAAAATAGGACAATAGGGACTTATTTTTATCGGAGTGGTGAAAGTGTGAGTAGAAACTTCCATCAATGTCTTCTTGCAGTTTTGAAGTTACACATGGAGTTGATCAAAAAGCCTATCCCGATAAGTGAAGATTCTGAGGACAGTAGATGGAAATGTTTTAAGGTAATGCAACTTATATAATTGTATTCTTAGTAAAGCTAACTAAAGTGTGACTTAAAAGTCGTATATGTTGTTTTGTAGAATTGCATAGGAGCCTTAGATGGTACATACATCCCTGTCCATGTGCGTGCCGAGGATAGACCCAGGTATCGAACTAGGAAGGGAACTCTTGCTACGAATGTGTTAGGAGCATGCAATCCTAACATGGAATTTACTTATGTACTTCCTGGTTGGGAAGGATCTGCACATGATGGACGAGTCCTTCGAGATGCACTTTCTAGGCCCAATGGTTTAAAAGTTCCTCAAGGTAATAGTCATTACAATATACATAATTTTCAGTATTATAAGATCATCAATAATCATAAATAACTTCTCTTCATAACAAATGTCAAGGTACATACTATTTGGTAGATGCTGGATACACTAATTGTGAGGGATTCTTAGCACCATATAGAGGTCATCGTTATCACTTGAAAGAGTGGGGAGATCACCAACCTGTAAGTGCTGAAGAGTTTTTCAACATGAAACATTCAAAAGCTAGGAATGTAATAGAGCGATGCTTTTGACTATTAAAGGGACGATGGGGTATCCTTAGATGTCCCTCCTTTTTTCCTATACAGACCCAAGGTCGCAAAGTTCTAGCATGTGTTCTATTGCATAACCTACTTCGCAAGTATATGCCAACAGATCAGGAGGTGGTGTTTGAAGATGAAGAAGATGAAAGTGATGATGATGATGATGACGACTATGATAGTGATGAGGAAGTTGAATATGTGACTCATGTTGAAACCTCCGATGCATGGACACTTTTTCGAAGTAATTTAGCTGAAACATTATTCAATAATTGGCGAGCTAGACCAAATAGGAATGAATAAGTTGTAATCGAGTGTGTTGTATTTTCTTATTCAATAATTCGCGAGCTACGCCAAGTAGGAATTGATAAGTTGTAATCTTGTGTGTTGTATTTCCTTTAAATTGTTGCTATGGTGTATGTTGTATGTCGTATAACACCTTTTAAACTAAATTGTATTGTATTTTTACTTAGTGAGTTGTGTATTTTTAATAGTTGACGTTTTCATTTTTGATATAGTCAATTTAAATTATGATTTGTGTTGGGCGCTTTTAAAGCTACTTGTCAATTTATAATGTTATTTTTTTCTGTATTGGTTTATGTATGAACAGGATGGAATTTAGCCAAACTTCTCATGATGGTGCAAGTATGATGGAAGTAAGCCAAAATTGTGAACAAGGGAGAGGAAAAAACAAACGTCGTTGGACTGAGGAAGAAGAGGCTCCCCTTATTAATGCATTATTGGAGTTGAGTACTGATCCTAAATGGAAAGGGGAGGGAAACTTCAAGGGAGGATATTTGACAAAATTAGAGAGCATGATGCAAGAAAAGTTGCCTGGAAGTGGGTTTAAGGCGACCCCTCATATTGAATCAAAGACGAAGTGGTTTAAGGATAAGTATAATGTGATCTGTGAGATGCTTCGGAGATCAGGGTTTACTTGGAATGACGCCACCAAAACGATTATGTGTGAAAGACAATCCTATGATGAGTTTCTTAAGGTAAAATATACTTTCGGTACATTTTAGTCTTCTATTTTACAATGTGTTAATATTTAGTATTGTTTTTGTAGGATCACAAAACTGCAAAAGGATTATGGAGAACTCCTTTTCCATATTTTGATGACCTGAGAAGGTTTTTGGTGCTGATAGAGCTAATGGAAGTAATACTGAGGATTTCCCGGAAGCTGTGACTGGCTTGCGCAACAATGATGAGACCATTGATCTTGACAAAGATGGCAATGAAGATATTGAGGACGATGAGTCGGTTCATTCAGCGCAACCATCCCCTCAAGCTACAAAGAAATCAAGGAAAGAAAAAGGTTCAACAAGCAGGGGTAAAAGAAAAGTGCCAGAGGTTATTGACTTATCTTCCACAATATCTTATGCTTCTAACAATATCACTAACGCTATTGGTGGTATGCATGCTCATCTGGAAACAATTGCAAGTGCATTTGTTGTTACTAAAGAACATGAGCAAATGATTATTGATGAAGAAAAAGATATGAAGGAGAAAAAGAAGAGGTTGCAACATGACGTTATGCAAGTCCCGGGGCTCACACAAGTTGAAGCAGTTCAGGCATTTAAAGTCTTGAGATCTGATGATAATAACCTTACAGCCTTTTATGACTGCGATGGTGATGAATTTAAGAAAGAGTTCCTCCTTAGCCTTATTCATTCAAATATATACCCATCTCGTTAGGACATGCTTTGTTATCAATAGCAGACTATCTTTGATGTTAAGATGGTGAAATATTTTGGTGGTGTAATGCAAGGTGAACATGAAACTTATGATGATTTTGATATTTTGGTGGTGTAATTGCAAGGTGAACATGAACCTTAAGAGAGAAATATTTTGGTGATGTAATTGCAAGGTGAACATGAAAATATTTTGGTGATGTAATTACAAGGTGAACATGAAAATATTTTGATGATGTAATTTGTTTTTAGATGTCATGTTTTATGTAATGTAAGATATTATTTACATATATGTTACTTTATGTAGGTCGATTGATAAAAATAAATGTATTATAATTAAACAAACAAAAATTATTATGTTGCTTACGTAGTAATAACAAAATTCCATTATATACATACAATTAAAAATCATTATAATATTAATTATTAATCACGAATATATTTCATAGTACAAATAAAAATTAAAAGCTCAAAAGTATGTATTATAATGATTAACTATTAAAAATTGAAAAAAAATAATTACAATTAATCAAAATATCAAATTGTTTCACAATAATATATCCTACAATACATATAATGAGTAAAAAATAAAAACAGACTTGATTCCATTCCATAACTGCTCACCAAACAGTGGGAATGTAATTAGATTCCATTCCAGTTTTTCTCCAGACAACTTCACTCCAGGATTCTAATTCCATTCCCTACCCTCCAGGATTCTAATTCTATTCCCATCCCATTCCTGAAATCTCTCCAAACAGGCCCTCAAGGGATTAAAATTTTAACTCTCAAGAAGACTCTCTCAAGAATAAACAATAAACATTTCAATATGTGTCATTTGTTCTAGTGATTTAATACCAACTTGATCAAGATTCATACTTCATCATTCCTCACTCAAGAAGACTACAGAGATCAAATCAGATGATCATTTATTTGTTCATCTTGTACTACTTTCATCCCATTATATTTGTCTATTTACTTAACCTGAGAAGACCAATGCATATTGAGAATTAATGTGAAAAGTTTGTAATTTACTCAAACTATCCCTACTTTAATTGAAGATATATAATAGTTGTTGAAATTATAAAAAGTGATAAATGAATTTATTAATTAGGGGCAGAAAAGAAATTACAGTTGTTGGAGTTGTAAATGGGACTGAAATAACCCTAGAGGGGGTGAATAGAGTTGCATAAAAACTCTGCAACTTAATCAATACAAGAAAGTTAATAGCACTTTTATAAACTGAATAATACTTCTTTATTGATGAAATCAAAGTGCTACAAAAGTAAAGGAGGTTACAAACTCAGCGCTGTCAAGGATTATGAGGTCCTCAACAGGGCTTACAAGGGCAAGAGATTCAGAGAGAACTTCTGCAGCAGAGGCCTCTCAGCTAAGGCAGAAAGAAATGATTCAACTCACTAAAATGATATCACTCCCTCACTTTAGCTACACAACCAGAGGTCCTCACCAGTTATCAACCAACTGGTTATACTACCCACCACTAAAACCCTAGTGATTACAACTCAGAAAACTTTCACTCAAGGTTTCTTACAACTCAGAATTCTTTAGAAGAAATTCCTACAAACGATTTGCTTGCTTGGAAATCGTTAATCTTTGAAGAGAATGACTTCTCTATTTATCCTTGGATCTTCAAAGGTCTCCCTGCTGCTTTCCTTGTGCGTGTGATTATTTCCATCTTTGGACGCAGATCTTCAATATCCTCATTTAAGCAGCTATCTCTTTCTCTTTTATTTAGATTCTCAATTAGATAAAATAAGTTAGAGATCAAGAGATATATATGTAATATTAGGGAAGATATGAAATATATATAATTTGGAAACTTCCCTGATTTTATGTCTTCAAAATTTGTCTTTCAATCAAAATTGCAATGGCTACTATGGAGGTCCTCAGTCGAGGTTCAGTAGATGTCCTTGGAGTGGAGCAGGGTTTCTTCAATCTCCCCCTTTTTGTTTGAAAGACAAAATTTTCTTTGTGGTTCTTTTGCGTAGGCACACAGTATAGAGTAATGCAATGCATATATAATATATAGGCAGATATAAGCAAATAATTGTTTGAACACTATAGTTTGCAGTTTCATAGTTTAGCAAGTACAGGCTACAAACTTAATTCTCCCCCTTTTTGTGTTTCAGACATAAAGGAAACAGGAGAGTGCACAACAACAAAATAAAATGTTTTGCCAAATAAAAAGTTTTGCAAAAATGTTTGATGGGGAAGGGGGGAAACTACTCAGTCTGAGAAGGGGACAGATGAGGGGTCTGCAGCAGAATTGTCGATGGCAGGCGCAGGAGGAGGGGAGCGAGGCTTCAGAAGTGCTTGTACTTATTGAACTAGGTCCATCAATGTAGTGGTAACATTGGTGCTCACCATTAAAGAAGCCTTGAGTGCGCCATGAACATCTTGAAGATTCTTGACCTCGGTGTGGAGGTCATCAATTTATTGTTGGAAGAGGTCAAAATGCGACTGCATGGAGGGACAGGTCTCTTTGGAGGTTTGAACAGAGGAGGAGGCCTGAATGACCTTGAGGTCATCGGAATGCATCCACTAACCATTGGAGTGGAATCGGTACCCAAGATTTTCTAGCAAAGCATGGTTTATGGTGGAGACAGTGATGGAGACTTTATCCTCTTTAGGGAGGGGAATATGGAAAGCTTTGAAGAGGTGATGGAGGATGTTACAGTAGGGAAGTGCGCTAGAGGTGTTGGAACCGGCCTTGACTATGTGGTTGAGAACGACCTCACCTAAATCCGGATGATAGTCATTGAGAACATTTAACAAGAAGGTGGCACATGGGTCATTGTTCGTTTCCTTTGAGGAGCCTCAGGGCAGAATAGTGCGGACAAGGATGAAATAGAGGCATTGAGCTTCAAACTTGAGCTTCAGACTTGAGCCGCAAGTGCACAGGTGCTCGTGTAGCAAGTATCAAGGTCGATTCCATAAGGACTTTGCTAACTACGCACCAAACTAGCCTCCTAGGTGATTGCTAAATCGGTCGGGTTTTAGATTGACAATAACTAATCCTATTTCTAATCACTAAAAAGGTCAAATAAATCAAATATTCACACAAACTTTTTTGGATTAATCAATATAAAAAGACGTTCAGGGGATAAAACCTAAGTAACTCTATGAATCAAACAAGTGGATTGAACATGTATGTCACTAATTTGGTACATTTTAGGGTCGATAATCGCATAACGTATTCCGTAGCGAGCTTTTGGCAATGAAACGGATTGCTTAGTAAAATTGATCTATTGGACTCTTTATTGTGTCAATTTTATCTAAGTTAAATATCAAATTATCCAATGACCCCTAGTTACAAAGTCTTCTATCTCTAGTTCACTTCATATACTAGTTTAATCCTAAGGGTTCCGATTATCGAATTTCTCCGTTCGGTACTTCACTCAACAATCTATAACCATGCTAATGGTGATCAAGCAAAAGCAATGACATACAAAATCAAAGGATAAATAAAATGCATTCAAACAAGATAAACAAACTTGTTCAATCCAACAATACCCAATCCATGAGAGAAACTTGAAAGGGATTATCCCCCAAACTGAAAGAAACTACTCACTACTCATGTTCAAAACAAAAAACATATCAAAATCTATTCTAGAAAGCATGAAATCTAAAAGAAAGAGAAGTAAACCGAGATGGAAATCGTTCCTCGCTTGAATGGTAGTCGGTGGGGACTTTTGCTCCTCCACTTCAATGGATTTCTTGATAATCGATCTTTGAACTCCAATAAACTCTCAATCTCCAACTAAGGATGAATGTGGATGGATTTGTGGAAGAAGGGATGGATGATGGTAGAGATGGAGATGGATGGTGAATGGGAGTGAATGAATGAAGGTGGATGGTGATAGATGAATCAGCCGAATCTACAATTATATAGCCATTAAGAGAAGTTGAAACGGCCAAATCATCATAAACAGGGCCAACACGGACCGTGTTGGTGTCAACACGGGTCGTGTTGATGGTTTCTGGGGAAATTGAGCTCTCTGGAGGCCAACACGGACCGTGTTGATGTCAACACGGGTCGTGTTGGTTCTGGAGTTTTTTGGGTCGTCTTGTTTCGGCCATATCTCCTTCGTTCGACGTCCAATTGACTTGGTTCTTGACTTTTCGGAAAGCTCTAGGAGTCTACTTTTCATTGGCATAAGTCTCAAAGTCATAGCATACTTGTGGAAATGATGGTGACCAAAAGAGTGGACATATATCAGATTTCGCACACTTTCTACTATTTTACTCATAACTCCATCATCTCAACTCGGAATTGACCTTATAATATATCGTCGGAAAGCTCTTTTAGTGATGAATCAAGTAATGGATGTGAGCTTTGAAGTTCATATCATTAATCTGCATGAATTGAACAAAACACACAGAACTCAGTTAAGATAGTGAAATAAAGACATAAAAGATCAATTAAGCACATTAATCCCCAAATTTCACTATCAAAATGCTCCTAATATATAGTCACTATGTGCCCTCATCAAATTCCCCCATTCTTAGTTCTTGCTTGTCCCCAAGCAAGTCCAGACTCACAAAAGAAAAGTAAAGAAAAGAAATAAAAACACGGGGACAAAAGACTCAAAAACAAAACAAAACAAAAGACTCAAAGTGAAAACAAAGATTTTTATTTATAATCTCCTTAGAAAAGCATCAACATGATCTTTCAATCAACTAAGTCTAATCTAGAACACCCCAAAAGTGAATCAAATTCCATATACAAGAGAAGGAGAAGCATTGGAAAGATTTATAAGCACTACACTTCTCATGTTCAAATCAATCACCCCCTAATCACAAATGAAGCAAGCAGGCACATGTATAAGCATGAAACTAGGTGAATTAGAGAGCAAACTCACTTTTTGGGAATGTGGAAACGCTACTCTTTTGTGTTTAAATATGAATAAAGCATTGAAGGTTCACTCAATACTCAAACCAAAGCAACATCCTACCATAAGCTTGCAAAACATCTCAATTCTCTACCGCTAATATGCAATTTCAAAGAGATGCAAAGCAAGTTCTAGAGAATGAAACTAAGGATGAGTCACACACGGAAAACATGAGACTAATAAAAATGATTAGTCATTTTAAGGTTGTGTGGTCTCACGGGTAAAAGCTCTCAAATAAACCTAGCTCAAATAGATGTATATGCCAAACTCATTCCAAAAGATCAAAAAAGGGCAATCAATCATCACGTTCAAAATGCAATGCTTAACTCACTAAGCTTTCACAAACTCTTTTTATGACTTTAATTCACAAATGGGCTACTCAAGATTAAATCTAGTTAAAAGAAAACCTAGACTTTTTCCCTCAATTTTTTAATTTTTCTAATTTTCTGATTTTTTGGAATTTTTTTTCGAAATAAAAACTAAAACTAAATTAAATGCAACCCTAGAAAATAAAACAAATTAAAAACTAAGAAAAAAAAATAAATCTAAGGATGAATCTAACTAATGCAACTAGATGGATGCAATTATTTATAAATAAACAAAACCAAAAAACTTAGAAAAACAAACTCAAGACACTACTACACATTTATACAATTCACCCCCATGCTTGGACAAAGCATTGCCCTCAATGCAAGCACATTCAAATAAATTGAAAAAGGGGAAATAAGGAAAGATCTCACCAGGTTAGGTGCTGGATGCACCTAAACTATCGCCTCTTCAAGAATGGGGCGAATGGAGCATCAGCTGCTCCACAAGAACTCAAGACTGGGATCATTACTTCAGATGCCTTCAATGCCCTTAGAAGCTTGTCAAACTCTTCAGCATGCGGTTTACAAGCTTGCAAATAAGAAAGCAACAAAAGAGTTATAGCAGAAAATGTAAGTATCGCTTTCTTAAATAGATCAAAGGCCTTAGAAAAATCAAAAGAATCAAAATAAGTTGTCCACATGAGTTTTCTAGGCAAGTCCTCTAGGTATAAACAATATGGATCAAGAGAGGAATGGTACCCTCTTGATGTACCTATGGACAAATCAAGAACATTGTTGTTCCCCTCAAGCATATCACAAGAATTAACCTTGGCCACATAGCCCACTTCAACATGAACACATATGGTCTTTTCAACAAAAGTTGGTTCATCTAGGCACTTAGGGGAATAGGAAGGTGGTGAACAAGGAGTAGAAGCATGGAATAAGACATGGGAAGTAGGGAGTACAACATCATCAAATTCTTTGTTTGAAGGATCTAATTCACCTACAACCCCCTCACAAACCTCCTCGTCAATAGTATTAATTGACCCATGAGAAAAATCATCATCATACCTAGCATCAAACCCATGGGATTCACTCATCTTAAACCCCGTCGACTGAGAAAAAGGTAAGGATGCATCATGAAATGTAGAGTCACCATCAGTAGTATCTCTAGGTATGTTAAGGTAAGATGGAGCAACAATTGGCAAAGATGCCTCAAACGGGTCAAATATTTCCTCTAGACTAGCGTCTAACTTATCTTGTTGCTCCAGCATTACCCTCAATAAAATCTCAAGTCTGGCTAAACTAGGGCATGTAGAATCATCATGGTCAAGAGAACAACATAAACGACAAGGAGACAAACAATGGGATTGAGTATATAATCTAGCATGAGATGCACAAGGATTAGAGTAAGAGTAACTAGATGCACAAAAAGAATTCTCAAAATAAAGTGTATCACGTGCAAGCCACTCAAGCAAACTCCAAGCTTCATCAACAGTTCTAGCATAAAATCCAAAATACTCTAATAGAGTATGAGTCTCACTATTCACCCCCTCAACAACAATATCAAGAATATCTGATTTCCCAGGCTCAACACCACATGGAACAGGGCAAGCAAGTAATCGCTCAAAATAGCACCAAAATAACTCCTGCTCAAATTGGGGGAAATAGATAATTGCCATTTTTTTGTTTTTTTTTTTTTTTTTTGAAAAAACAATACAAACGGGAAAAACAAAAGGGAAATGATCTAGTCAATCAAAGGATATTCGTTCGGTGGCGGCTAGGGACAAAGTCCCCGATAACGGCGCCAAAAACTTGATACGCCGCAAGTGCACGGGTGCTCGTGTAGCAAGTATCAAGGTCGATTCCACAAGGACTTTGCTAACTACGCACCAAACTAGCCTCCTAGGTGATTGCTAAATCGGTCGGGTTTTAGATTGAGAATAACTAATCCTATTTCTAATCACTAAAAAGGTCAAATAAATCAAATATTCACACAAACTATTTTGGATTAATCAATATAAAAAGACGTTCAGGGGATAAAACCTAAGTAACTCTATGAATCAAACAAGTGGATTGAACATGTATGTCACTAATTTGGTACATTTTAGGGTCGATAATCGCATAATGTATTCCGTAGCGAGCTTTTGGCAATGAAACGGATTGCTTAGTAAAATTGATCTATTGGACTCTTTATTGTGTCAATTTTATCTAAGTTAAATATCAAATTATCCAATGACCCCTAGTTACAAAGTCTTCTATCTCTAGTTCACTTCATATACTAGTTTAATCCTAAGGGTTCCGATTATCGAATTTCTCCGTTCGGTACTTCACTCAACAATCTATAACCATGCTAATGGTGATCAAGCAAAAGCAATGACATACAAAATCAAAGGATAAATAAAATGCATTCAAACAAGATAAACAAACTTGTTCAATCCAAAAATACTCAATCCATAAGAGAAACTTGAAAGGGATTATCCCCCAAACTGAAAGAAACTACTCACTACTCATGTTCAAAACAAAAAACATATCAAAATCTATTCTAGAAAGCATGAAATCTAAAAGAAAGAGAAGTAAACCGAGATGGAAATCGTTCCTCGCTTGAATGGTAGTCGGTGGGGACTTTTGCTCCTCCACTTCAATCGATTTCTTGAGAATCGATCTTTGGACTCCAATAAACTCTCAATCTTCAACTAAGGATGAATGTGGATGGATTTGTGGAGGAAGGGATGGATGATGGTAGAGATGGAGATGGATGGTGAATGGGAGTGAATGAATGAAGGTGGATGGTGATGGATGAATCAGCAGAATCTACAATTATATAGCCATTAAGAGAAGTTGAAACGGCCAAATCGTCATAAACAGGGCCAACACGGACCGTGTTGGTGTCAACACGGACCGTGTTGGTGTCAACACGGGTCGTGTTGATGGTTTCTGGGGAAATTGAGCTCTCTGGAGGCCAACACGGACCGTGTTGATGTCAACACGGGTCGTGTTGGTTCTGGAGTTTTTTGGGTCGTCTTGTTTTGGCCATATCTCCTTCATCCGACGTCCGATTAACTTGGTTCTTAACTTTTCGGAAAGTTCTAGGAGTCTACTATTCATTGGCATAAGTCTCAAAGTCATAGCATACTTGTGGAAATGATGGTGACCAAAAGAGTGGACATATATCAGTTTTCGCGCACTTTCTACTATTTTACTCATAACTCCATCATCTAAACTCGGAATTGACCTTATAATATATCGTCGGAAAGCTCTTTTAGTGATGAATCAAGTAATGGATGTGAGGTTTGAAGTTCATATCATTAATCTGCACGAATTGAACAAAACACACAGAACTCAGTTAAGATAGTGAAATAAAGACATAAAAGATCAATTAAGCACATTAATCCCCAAATTTCACTATCAAAATGCTCCTAATATATAGTCACTATGTGCCCTCATCAGTAAGATAGAGAAGAGAGCCTATCATACCTCTATATAACTTCTCAGAAACAGGTTTACCTGTGAGGTCTGAATCAAACTTAAGAGTGGAGGACATCGGAGTTGAAGAGTGCTTGAGGTGCTCAAGTTGGTACTTTTTCAGGAGCTCCGAGATATACTTGCTTTGATTCAGGAAGATGCCCTCATGAGATTGTTCGATATGTAACCCTAGGAAAAATGTTAATTCTCCTACGAGGCTCATTTCGAATTCAGCACTCATGAGGTGAGAGAATTCATCAACGAGGGATGAATGAGAGGCACCAAAGATGATATCATCAATGTAGATTTGAGTGATTATGAATTCACCATTGTTTTCCTTGATGAAGAGTGTTTTGTTTACTTTGCCTCTGGTGAATTCGTTTTGAAGGAGAAACTTGTTGAGGCGCTCATACCAGGCTCTTAGAGCTTGTTTCAGCCCATAGAGGGCCTTATGAAGATAGAAGACATGATTTGTGTGTGTGGTGTCCTCAAAGCCGGGTGGTTGTTCAACATAAACTTCTTTAGCTAGATCTCAATTGAGAAATGCACTTTTGACATCCATTTGGTGTAGCTTGATGTTTTTGGCGGATGCAAAAGCAAGGAGGATCCTGATGGCCTCGATACGAAAGCAGGAGCAAAGGTCTCATCATAGTCGATTCTTTCTTCTTGATTATAGCCTTTGGAGACCATCCTGGCTTTGTTTCTGGTGATGCCGCCATTTTCATCCAATTTGTTTCGAAAAACCCATTTGACACCGATGATTGGATGATGATGAGGTCTGGCAACTAGAGACAAGGCTTTGCTTCTTTTGAATTGGTTGAACTCCTCTTGCATGGCATTGATCCAGCTTGGATCTGGTAAGGCCTCATTGTGGTGTTTTGGCTCAATCTACGAGACAAAGGCATTAAAGGCACAAAAATTTCTTAAAGAGGACCTTGTGCGTATAACTGAGTTCATATCTGTGAGGAGATTATCAGCTGGATGAGCTGCTTTAAACTTGTATGTAATCTCTGGTTCTCAAGGAGCCTGAGGTGAGGGCTGCGATGAGGAGGCCTGAGGTGAAGATGCAGCCTCGGGTGTGAGGACAGAAGATGGTGAGGCTTGTGGGTTGTTTTGAATATGAGGGACAGGAGAGAGCATAGGAGAAGGTTCATCTTCACTGTCACTGACAGGAGTGCAGATGTTTGTTTGGCCCACTGATGCAGCCTCATCAAAGACAACATGGATACTTTCTTCTACAGCCTTTGGGGATTTGAAGTAGATTCTGTAAGCTTTGCTTATAGTTTAGTATCCAAAAAAAAATTTCTTCTTCACTTCTAGCATTAAACTTGCTGGTTGGCTTCTTTCCATTGATGTGAAATTGTGAACAAAACATTTGCAACCGAGGACCTTGAGGTGACTGATGTTTGGTGTCTTTCCTTTAAATAACTCATAAGGATTCTTTTTCAGTATGGATTTGATAGTGCACCCATAACGCCGCGGCCCTGGACATTACCGATAACTGATTTAAGGATCGCTGACTGGCCCCACAAATCACCACGAGTCTTTCCAGCCTGCTTCGTCCTCGCTCACACGCTGCCTGGGAAAACTTCTCAGGAGGTCACCCATCCTGAGACTACTCCCAACCAAGGACGCTTAACTGAGGAGTTCCCAACACATGAGCTACCATAAAAAGAAGGTACACCTTAGTGATATGAATAGTCATTTCTATTCCTTTAAGCCACACTTAACCATATATCCGGGGTGTTACAATCACCCCCACTTAAGCGCACAACGTCCTCGTTGTGCCACAATCCACAACAGAATCTTTGCCCTGCTAGGTGACTGCCCATGGATCTCCCGTCCATCGGCGCAGCTCACGGTCGCGGGTTGGATCTGATACCATCTGTAACGCCCCGGCCCCTCCCAGGTCGCGGACATTACCGATAACTGCTTCAAGGATCGCTGACTGGCCCCACAAATTACCATGAGTCTTTTCAACGTGCTTCGTCCTCGCTGACACGGTGCCTGGGAAAACTTCCTAGGAGGTCACCCATCCTGAGACTACTCCCAGCCAAGCACGCTTAATTGAGGAGTTCCCAACACATGAGCTACCATAAAAGAAGGTGCACCTTGGTGATATGAGTAGTCATTTCAATCCCTTTAAGTCACACTTAACCATATATCCGGGGTGTTACAGCATCGATTCAGAATGTAGTTTGATGTGTTGATGATTTCAGCCCATAGGAACTTTGGGAGGTTGTTTGCACAAATAATTGTTCTTGTCATGTCCTCCAGGGTTCGATTCTTTCTTTCTACAACTCCATTTTGTTGAGGGGTTCTTGTCAACTCCATTTCTTTCTACAAATAATTGAAATCACCCTAGAAGGGGTGAATAGGGTTGTATAAAATTTCTGCAACTTAATCAACACAAGAAAGTTAATAGCACTTTTATAAACTGGATAATACTTCTTTATTGATGAAATCAAAGTGCTAAAAAGTAAAGGAGGTTACAAACTCAGCACTGTCAAGGATTATGAGGTCTTCAACAGGGTTTGCAAGGGTAGAAGATTCAGAGGGAACTTCTGCAGCAGAGGCCTCTCAGCTGAGGCAAAAAGAAATGATTCAACTCACTAAAATGATATTACTCCCTCACTTTAGCTACACAACCAGAGGTCCTCACTAGTTATCAACCAACTGGTTACACTACTCATCACTAAAACCCTAGTGGTTACAACTCAGAAAACTTTCACTCAAGGTTTCTTACAACTTAGAATTCTTTAGAAGAAATTCTTATACACGATTTGCTTGCTTGGAAATCGTTAATCTTTGAAGAGAATGACTTCTCCTCTATTTATCCTTAGATCTTCAACGGTCTCCCTGTTGCTTTCCTTCTGCGTGTGATTATTTCCATCTTTGGAGGTAAATCTTCAATCTCCTCATTTAGGCAGCTATCTCTTTCTCTTTGATTTAGATTCTACAATTAGATAAAATAAGTTAGAGATCAAGAGATATATATGTAAATATTAGAGAAGATATGAAATATATATAATATGGAGTCTTCAAAATTTGTCTTTCAATCAAAATTGCAGCGGCTACTGTCAGTCGAGGTTCAGTGGAGGTCCTTGGATTGGAGCAGGGTCTCTTTAGGGACAAATATTTTGGGACAAAGAAGTTAGATAAAAGGACAAATATTTTGGTATGGATATAGTAATAAATATTGATAAAAATTATACTGAGAAATTCTTTAAAATCAATACAAATTATATTTATTCATTTTTCTTGTCTTAATTAATTTAAAATTTGTGGTTACAAATATCTAATTATATATAAAAAATTTACAATATTTAAAATTTTAAAGGGGGAAGGGAGTACACAAAAGCTGAGGTTATGTTTTTTGGATTGGATAAAAAGAGGTTTGAATGGATTTAATTTGATTGGATAATTTATGATACTTTTTTAAGAGCTGTGTTTTTAGTGAGCATATTTTTTTGAGGAATTATATAAAGTTTAAGTTGGATTGGATTGAATTGGATTGAAAAAAATTACCAATTAAAAAAACAAGGCCCGAATCTAATTTGTGGGGTGATGCAAGACAAGTGACAACGACACCGTATCTAACCGGAAACAGGAGAGAACGAAGGGGGACACGTGTCTGTATTGGGTGGACGACCCGGACGCAAAAATGCATAACGGAAAGATTTAAAGAAGAGACCGTCTTCCGACAAATAAACAAGCCTCACATGGCCATAGGAAAGTTGGGGGTCCCACTGATAGTGGATTGCATTCATTTTTGCAATTTATTCGCTCAATTCATTCGTCACATCTTGTGAGAGAGAAAAAGCTAGAGTTGACTTTGTACCCCTTAAGCCCGACATGTGGGCCCACTCCTTTTTTTGCTTTCTTCTTCGCCAACTCATCTTTCCCAGAGGCTCTGATTCTCTGCTTCCAGCCACACTATGAGTGCTTTGATAAAACTACCGCTCAATTTTTCGCAATAATTAAAAATATCATGGAATTTCAAAATGTTTGTACTCCCTGTGTCTCATGCTAATTGATACTTTAATTAACTTATTTTGTCTTAAAATAATTGTCATTTTTCTATTCTCAATATCTAATTCAATTACTCCATCCGTTCCATATTAACTGTCATCTTTGAAAATTGTGCAGTCAAACTAAAAAAATTTTGACCATAAATATTTTAATATATACAATGAGTTGTTATATAAAATTACTACCATTAGATTCGTAACAAAAAATATTATCATAAAAGTATAATATTACAATTGTTAATAACATATTATGTAAGAAATAATCAATCAAAGAGTGATATTAGAGACCGTGAAAGTCAAAATTATGACAATTAATATGGAACGGAGAGAGTATTTTACATTATTTGTTAGATTGAGAAAAACCAAACACAATTGAGGTTTGGTAGTTATTATAGTTATATATTGGTATGTGTGAAAATTTTAATTCCGTCAATTAATTTGGGACGGAGGGAGTAACTCAATTGTCATCGAATTTTTTAAAATGTAAAAAAAAAAAGTATCACTATTCAGACAATTCGGACAAAACCAAATCCTGGCCAAAATTAGGTCCGGATAATAGGAACAAGAGAAATATTATGTTCGAATACTCGTTCAATTTGATAACTATCAAAACTAAGTTTAGACCTAACACTATTCTTTTCGGATTAGACAAATTTGAGTTTTCGTGTTAGCAAAATTTTTGCCAACGCTAATTTTAAGCTTAACACTATAAATATAAGGTAAGATTTACATATATTAATTACACATTTTTTTTTACGATGGTAAGTTCTGGTCATCCAAACTGGACCCATATCTTAGAGGTACACCAATTGGACTTAGTGACCCACGGGGGAAGGAGAAATCCAAACCCAAGCTCAAAAAAACTTGATTCATGACCCTACTAATTTTCACACAAGGGAGACTTGCAAGCCATGAGAATTGATCCCATGACCTCCAAGATGAAAGATCACATTCATATCAAGTGAGCTACTAGCTCATTAATATATTAATTCCACCTTTATGGTGAGATGCTTCTCTAAAGAATGTGGACTAGTTCACTAGAGAGTTATGAAGGAAAATCAAAATACATAAAATTATACTTAAGTAACAAAATTATTATTATTGTTATTTATGAATGAAAGCTATATGACTGGGGTTAATGATGAATATATTTTCAAATGAAATTTTGATGATAGCTTCAAAGTTTGATCAAGTACAAATTTCAAGATCACGCCAATAGATCATAGCTAGCTTCTAATTATTATTATTATTATTATTATTATTATTATTATTAGAAAAATTGGATTATAGTAAGTAGAACTATAAGGACCTTCATAATAGTAAGTGAAATTTTAGAATTGTATAATAGTAAATTGAACTGTAGAACCTTTAGACTTCAGTGCATCATTATCGATTTTACAATCTAATATACGATAGTTTGGATTTACAATTCAATTTATAATACAATAGAAAAACCATTAGATGGCAGTTTTACCTACTATAATCCAATTGGGATTACTATAATACAAGTGTCACGTAAGAAAAAAACCAAAAATCTAAGGATTCAATAGCTCAATTTACTATAATACTTCCTCCTTTCCATATTATTTGTCACTTTAGACATGATTTAGAAAACCAAAAAAAAGAACATCCACTATACATTAATTTATCACATTGGAAATGTGAAAATGTTGAATAAAGTGGTAAATAAAAAAAAAGGAAAAGGTGAATAAAAAGGAAAAATGGATGAAAAAGATGTAATTAATAAAGTTAATTTGATATATTGGTAATTAATGTGTTATTGGAATTATAAAGTAACAATAATGATAAAAAAGTTAGCTAAAGTGACAGATAATATGGGAAAAAGGGAATACTACCCTAAAATTTGACTTACCACAATCAAATTTTCCATATTATTATTATTATTATTATTATTATTATTATTATTATTATTATTATTATTATTCACTTTGATGATAGCCAAAAACAAATTCAATAAAAAATGTTTCAATTACAATCTTAATATATTTATTTTTAACTTAATAGTTTCACATATCTGTTTTAGGTGAGAAAATGAAAAATCCAATCATAAATTTTGTTTTATTATAATCATTTGTTCCGATATCCTCGAGTTTACCTGAATTAATTACTACATCCTTTTCTTCTTTATTTGCCATTTATAGTTTTAAGTGTCAATCTTTAATATATAATTTCTAATACAAAACTTTGACAAAAAATTATAATATTGTACTTTTTTAATAGTATTCTTTTTATGACAAATCTAATGACAATCAATTTTGTATAATAAATCATTATATAAATTAAGATATTAGCGGTCAAAGTTTTTAACACAATTTCTTAGCTAGGTGACAGATAAATGAACACGGAGGAAGTAGTTACGTATATATATAGTATTTAGGCACCATTCTTTTGTGCGTTAACGCAATTAACCGCAACGCAAATTACCGCAACCTACCGCAAATTACCATTACCTTTTTACTATTTCCACCGCAACTTACTGCAATCTATCGCAACGCTAAGGCATGTATTTTTCTAGCTAGAGAGCTCCATTGATTTTAAACGAACGCTAAGGTAACACATAAAAGAACGGTGGCTTATTAAAACTAGAATTTATTTTTTAAAAAGTAGTTCAAATGATTATGTTTTGAGAGCCATGTATCTTTCTGGCTAGAGAGCTCCATTGATTTTAAGAGACAAAAGGACAATCAATCTTTTTATTTTTCAAAAATCTGTATATCACTTCTGTAAGGTTGCCTTTTTCCTTAGTTTCAAGGTTTAAATATTAGATAATTTTTTTTACAAGCTTCACATTTTATGATTTATTTTTTTTATCAAACTTAGTATTTCTTTGTGAGGGTGCTTGAATATTTATTTACAACGCATTAAAAATTTACAAGTAGTTAATCATTGCGAAGATATTCTTATAAAATTTTGTTAAGGCAAGGTGACCCCAGGCCCCTTCTCTCTGAAAAGAAGTCATAGACATCATTGTTCAAAATGCATGATTAAGTAGTTTGTAAGCCATGAGCTATGCAATATCAGACACAGTATTTCAAAGGAATTTATTTGCAATATTATGTCTCAAGGAACATGAAACTCGCCATTAACCTTCTCTTTGTTTCATTAATTTGTCTCCTTCAACTCAATCTGATTAGGATGATGAGCAACAAATTAATTGGA
The DNA here is from genome assembly GCA_029582165.1 of Portulaca oleracea. NCBI lineage: Eukaryota > Viridiplantae > Streptophyta > Magnoliopsida > Caryophyllales > Portulacaceae > Portulaca > Portulaca oleracea. The sequence continues at coordinate 39,628,857 of CM055874.1, forward strand.
CCCTCACATTGCATGATTATTTCATTTATATATTAATCATCATTCAATATATTAAAACAATCGAATTTAACAAATAATAGAGTATTTCGAGTGATCGAATGTTATATTGATGATTTTACTTCTATCAAAATTGTATATCGGTAGATTTTCTGTTTTTATTTTTAATTAAAGGTGCTTCCTCTTATTATATTTTTAATCTAAAAAGTAAATTTTTTTTTTTTAATAACGGGCAACAACAACACTATGATTGGGTTGGGCATGGGGTCCTAGTCCCGAACCCGTTGGCTGTCGGCGGACTGCTCGAGCTGCTCGCACAGTGAGAGCAGGTCACCGCGTGTTGGCCGGGGACGATCGAACGCGGCCTTCAGCCTTCCCGGCGTCGAGCGATCAACTTCGAATTGGTACGGATAAGGGGAATCCGACTGTTTAATTAAAACAAAGCCTTGCAATGGTCCCTGCGGATGTTAACGCAATGTGATTTCTGCCCGATGCTCTGAATGTCAAAGTAAAAAGTACTATGTCAAATAGTTATTATGCTCCAATCTTATAAGAAAAAAATTGAACGCATACTAATCAACAATTAAAAAATGTTTCAGTTTTTTTTTTCATATACGTTTGTAACGTTTGTTATAGAAAAAACAATTTAGGCATCGTTCTTTTATGCGTTAACGTAGCCAAACGCAACGCAACATAACGCAAATTATCATCACTTTTTAACCATTTCCAACGCAACTAAACGTAACGTAACGTAACGTAAACGCAACGCACAAAATAACGATGCCTTAATTGATGGAAACAATTATATATCTATTAACATTTAAAAGCAAATGTCTAATTTCACTTGTCTTTTTTTTTTTCTCTGTGGATAATTTCTGTAGTCTTTTTTCAGTGGATAATTCGGTAGTCCTCTTTGATATAAGTCTCCTTTTATTAAAAATACAAACAAAAAATTAATGAACATGAAAGCGAAAAAAAAAAGATGAAAAGGAACAAAGGTGGGGGACCAGGAATGGAGAGAAAGGAAGGGATGGTGGATGCACAAAAATCATTGAAAGAGTACACACGCCTACATGCAATCATACACTGTCAGAAACCTGGACAAATCGCAACCGCTGGTTATAGGACACGTGTCGATTAGAGAAGGGCTAAATGAAGGCCACACGCTTCTTAGGATGAAAGCATACAAGTCATGTATATATACACCTCCCCTACCCAAAACGCATTATATTTCGTCTCCCTGCTTGACAAAATTATTAAAACTCCCGTGAAAATTAGAGAAAACTGGGCTGTCGACAAGGTTGAGAAAAAAGAGATGGGCGGATCGGAGGAGGTTTCAAGCATGGATTTGAAGGAAACGGAGCTGACCCTTGGGTTACCGGGTGATAAATTGCGTTCAAACATCGGGTTGAAAAGAGGGTTCTCGGATACACTTGATCTGAACCTTGGTGGTGCCATTTCTAAGGGGAAGAAACAGGATCATACTCATGATGAATTAGGTGATCATCATCAATTGGAGCTGCCTGCCTCTCCTAAACCTTCCCCTCCCAAGTAAACTACTCGATCCTCTTTTCTTGAGTTGTAGTTTTTGATGAAATTAATCCATCTGTTCCATATTGATGAAGAGGCTATATATGTGGTGCAGGGCACAATTGGTGGGGTGGCCACCAGTGAGGGCAAGCAGGAAGAATGCAGTGAACAACAGCTGCAAATATGTGAAGGTGGCTGTGGATGGAGCACCATATCTCAGAAAAGTTGATCTACAACTCTACTCCACTTATCAGCAACTCTTGAAGGCTTTAGAAGACATGTTCTCTTGCTTCACCATACGTATGTCATATGTCTCTTTTTCTTTTTTATTCATTCATTAACAACCACCTTCAATTCCTTGATTAATTATCTTTTGTTTAATCCATTAGGCAACTTCTTTAATGATGGGAAGCTGCTTGACCCTGTAAACGGGTCTGAATATGTGCCAACTTATGAGGATAAAGATGGCGACTGGATGATGGTTGGAGATGTGCCTTGGAAGTAAGTCCATCTTCTACCCATTTATTTCATTCTTTTTTGTGAAATAATAGACTTGAGTCCAATTCAACCCCAAAAGCTAGCTTATGAGGTTGAGGCACCCAAGCCATTATAAACACCACAATATGAGTGTCAAAGGCCGATGTGGGACAACTCAACACGCCCCCCTCACCATGAGGCGCAGACAACTGCGGGCGCGATCCAAACATCAATGACCCTAACTCTGATACCATACAAAATAATGGACTTGAGTTCAATTCAACCCCAAAAGCTACTTGCATAGGAGACAATACCCCATTTGTTTTCCCTTACAACAATAATTGTTTAACTCAACTTATTATGTCACTTTCTTTATATTCATCCATCTTTGAGTTACGTTACTGATATTTACTGATTTTCTTATTTTTGCAGTATGTTTGTCGAATCGTGCAGGAGAATTCGATTGATGAAGAGCTCCGAGGCTGTTGGGTTAGGTAAATTTCAACACCCTTTTTAACTTGCATCTTTTAGCTTGGATGAAATTAGTATATGTATTATTTGTTAAATCTTAGAAACTAACACTATTTTTTCTCTCTGCGGCTTAGTTAATTTCAAAAAAATAAAAAAATACATGTTTAAACTTCTCTATATCAGACTGTACAAGGGTTCTCCAAATTTAATTCAATGGTAATATAATAGCTTCTCTAGATTCAAATAAACATGAAATTAACAAACGAAAAGTTACAATGAAGAGAATAGTAATGTTAATATGAAAGAAACAAACAAATAATAGAGAACAACAACCAAGTGAATAATAGAGAGTTAAAATTGTTTTATCGATCTTGGTTATTTTTTATCTAACTTTTTAACTAGTTTTTATTTTATATAATTTGTCATTTTAGGATCTCTATATCAGATTAATTACGACTTTTCTTATTTTACCATTATATTTATTGAATCAACCCAAAATTTCATTTTAGATAAATATATTTAATTAATTTCTGACTAACACTCCTATAATTTTTTTTTGTAATATTGATTTTCCCCATTACTTTTAAAAGATAAATAAAAAACACACTGAGTAAATAAAATAAATCCAAAATTATTACCATCTATGTAGAGTAAGTATTGGAAAATGAAATATATAGTCATAAACTGTAAATGTCATGCATCAAAACCATTATTTGATTGAATATTTCCTTAGTCATATTGAGTCACATATGAATGGACATTGTTTTAACAAAATGATGTTATAATTGTGAATGCAGAGCCAAGAACACCATCCAAGGTTGACTAGGTCAAGAAAATTAATGAAGAGAAGAACCATCCGAAAGGAAGTCAGTAGTTGGCAATGTTGAAACATTGCATGTAAAAGCATACTCTTATCAAGACTAAATTTACATGTCTTTCGCCTTTTTTTTTTTTTGGTTGGTTTTACACACAGGAACCTTTACCTAAAAATAATTAAAGAAAGAAAAGAAAGTAGTGTCAAATTGTCAATTCAATTATAGTGTCTATAGGTAGGGGTGCAAAAGGCAGATAAGTTGGTCGATTTTTCGGCGGGTTTTCTGTTACTTTTTATTTTAATTTTCTTGTTTAGATTTATTTATTGTTATATGACCTAAGTCACAAGTTTTTTTGTAACAGATATGTACTTGTACCTTTAATTCTCCCCCGGCCCCTTTTTATTTTTAAATTACACAAGTTGAAATTGACATGACACCTTGTACAAATTGTCAAATTTGTCAATAGGCATCGATTTTTATTAAACCAAAATTGCTTGCTAGATGCCTACATCGGAATGACCAAGTTAAACGAAAAAGAATACTACTGTTTTCTATATTTTTGTTCATTTTTGTTCATTATTTATACCGAATTCTACGTGCAACTGTCAAGTTAAATATAAAAATGATCAATTGATTTGGATGGTTTATTTTTAACTAGTTTTAAACATTACAAAAAATATTATATTATATGTTACAAAATATTATAAAAAGAGCTTGTTTCATTCATTTCAATTTATCTTTTACTTTTGATTATATGAAATTATTGGTATAATATTTTGATTATTATTTTCTATGAATATATAATCTTGAAAATAATAAGAGTGTACTATCTCTGTCCCAAATTATTCGTACACGGTACACTTAACTAATTTTTTTCTCTAATTATTTGTCGCTTTTACATATTCAATAAACAATTTTACTACATTTATCGTTAATAAATGACTTTCGCATCAATAACTCAACAATAACTGAGATCGCATTTTTATCATTTTGATATATTTCTTTGTATTGTATTGATTTCTCCATTGTTTGTTAAAATGACAAACCAAAAAAAATGATAGAGGGAGTACTTAATTTATAAGATACTTATATTATAAATCTAATAATAGTAATTTATATAATAAATGACGCAGATTTGCATGAATTATTAATGTCATTTTAGATTGACACAATCGTTAATATATTAAACTTGTAGCCATAAGTGTGCTAATTCAAGTAACGTCAATTTAGATAATTATTGTCCATAATCATTTTTCTTGTTGTGAACATTATTGGACAATCTTTTCATAAATTTCAACTAAATTTCAATAGAAGTTGAATTAATGGGTCCATGGAAGTAGAGAAATTTTCATATAAATATTATAGAGTAATTCTCTCGAAACTCTAGAAGATTTGAATTAATGCGTCCATATTATATAAACTCATGTAAATATCTACTCAATTTTATTGAGTAATTCTCTCGAGAGGTTTAATGTATGCTTCAGGCACCTTTTGAATCATTCAGGGATTTTCATGTAAATATCTTTATCGGACTTTTCATAAGCTATTGCAACATTTATAAGATGCATGGAAAATATTTCATGTACTGACAGACTTAAGAGGTATCATAATATAGTAGCATAAATTATAGGGGAGTATATAGTTGACACCTTATTTATTTTGCAAAAACCCTTGTGCAACTAATCATGCTTTGCATCTTACAACCTCATTATGTTTGCATGAAGACGCTTTTGAATCTCACATGTTTTATGCCTGTTGGCGTACGGACTACATGTCTGAATACTTCCCTTTTTGTAAGAGAATCTAATTCTGTATTAATTGCATATTTCCATTTCCATCAATCTTTTCTTCGTCTGCATTCCTCAATAGACCTTGGTTCATGATCCTCATTTCATTCATGGTATTCCGTGCTACATTATATGAAAACACTGTATCGACGTCGATTTCGTTTCGGTTCCATCTGGTCCCAATCATGACATAATTGATTGGGATCTCATAATTTAACGGGTCCATGGGTCTGTGCCTAGATCTGGACTCGGACCCACCAATTTTTTTAGTGGACCCATACCCGACCTGGATTCAATGGGTCCAAAATTTTTGAATCTAGACTTGTCTAAATAGGTCGGGTCAGGACGAGTCTGGGTCGGATCCAGGACCCACTCACACCCCTACTTCTAGATACTTAATTATAGATGGAGATACGTACCCAAGATATATTCCTAATCTCCTTTGGGTATCATCTTAGTGCATTGTGATGGGGCAATAGGTACATACACCACACATCCAAAAGTTCATAGATGGGAGATATTTGGTTCATGGCCAAAAACCAATTGTTGGGGAGAAAATTTGTGATAACCAACTCAACTTATGCGGATCAATGTGTAGACCCCGAAAAATTGATGGACCTTTTTCGCGGCGCTACTTAAAAGAATGATTGGGAGCCGACTAGGATTGCTTAACCTTAAATAAGGTTGAACTTTTAAGAATGTTTTCGTTAACAGATTAAAAAAACGATTTATGCGCCCGAGATTCACCTTTAAAGAAAGAAGAAAGAAAGAGACAAAAAAAGAAGGAGAAAGCACGAAGGAACCCGTCTGGGTTCTTGCTTCAACCGAGACGGGTTTCGCTACTGCAGACCCCACGAGAAAAAAAAAAAAGAAAAAAAAAGGTAAGAAGGTGATAAACCCGCCTGGGTTCATGAATTGAACCTAGCCGGGTTACTCCTTGCGCTAATCACAAATTAGGTCATAAAAATCATAAAAAGGTAAACACCAAAGCACGAAAATAGAGTCGCCAGTTGAATTTTAGGAGAAAAACAACAAACCATTTAAATATAGACTCCGGCCTGCGAATCCAAAGATGGATTCGGGGGTAAGGTTACGAATTTGACAATTAAAATCATCAAATCCGCCTATTCTGCGAATAGACTCTACTAGAATTAAATTAAAGCAAAACTAAAGTTAAAAGAGAGGAATTAGATATGAATTTCACAAATTCATCATTAAAATCATGCAAAACATTGAAAATATAAAAAAGAATGAATTCGATAGATTACTACATGTTTTACATCAACTATGCTAACCTTTAGTGAAGCGGCATGCAAGGGGAGAGAAGAGGTAGAGAGAATATGCTAGTGTCAATACTCTAGCATACCATGGTGTGTTTATGGAAGGGAAAAAAAGGTTTAATTTATAGTGGAATGAGGGGAGCAAGGGGTGCGTTTAGGATTTAGGTTTAGCCGCGATGACAAACTCAGCCGAGTTCAGCTTTGGGCCGAGCCGTGTTTGGCCCAGCAACCCAGACGGGTTCTCGCCGAACTCAGCCGGGTTGGACCGTAATTGCTGGGCTATTTTGCTTGCTTTCGGGCTAGAAAAGAAATGGGCTTGCATGCTACCAAACTACTCGGCTAGCTTATTTTTACAAATAACTAAAACTAATACCGGTACAAAATCCAGTGTCTACAGATAGCCCCCACTTTGATCGAGTTTGAGTAAAACGATGATCAAAGTAGTCTTGATGATCTTGGATATGAATCAGAAGCCTGCTCAAGGCGTTGACGCCGAAGCTTAGTCCTGCGCTGATGTTGGTTGGCCTGCTTAGTTTCATCCGTAAAGCTGACCGAATTGATCCGCCTCATTTCGCCGTGAGGTGGATCAAGGTCGTGCACTTCATTTCGCCGTGGAGTGCAAGACCTATGTCTGTGTGGGTTGACCTGCTTAGTTTCTTCCGTAAAGCAGGTCGGAGTCGATCCGCTTCATTTCGCCGTGAGGCGGATCTGGGTGACATGCTTCATTTCGCCGTGAAGCATGACAGGATGATGGGGTGGTCCACTCTCATTTCACCGTGAGGCGGACCGAGGTGACGCGCTTCATTTCGCCGTGAAGCGTGCCGTGATGATGAGGTGATCCACTTCATTTCGCCGTGAGGTGGATCAAGGTGACGTGCTTCATTTCGCCGTGAAGCATGTTGTGACTTGCGTCTTTGTGCTGAAAAGGGCGTCATCGCATTGTGAAGGCCCGATGACGGCCACCGAAGATGAGTTCGTCTTTTTGTAACCGCCTGACGACCGATGTATCTCGTGCATTGTCCTGCAAAACAGAGAAGGAGAGCATCAGTTTATCTGAAAATCAGAGCGAGTCAGAGAATTTACCTGTCAGTTGCGCTTTAGCTCTCGGAAATGGGCTTAAGTTTGCCATTGCTTTGGGCTTGAATTAGAGCGACGAATCCGTTTGAGGTCTTGAATTGGGCTTGCAATTGCAAAGCCCACTTTGGCTGCGATGAACTTGGGCTGGTCATTTTGGCGCAAGGAACCCACTTTGGCTGCGATGAGCTTGGGCCGGTCATTTTGGCGCAAGGAACGGCCCACGAACCGTCGATCATTTTGGGCGCAAGGAACCCGTCTGAGTTCCTGCAAAGCCCACTTTGGCTGTTATGAGCTTGGGCCGGTCATTTGGCGCAAGGAACGGCCCACGAATCGTCGGTCATTTTGGGCGCAAGGAACCCGTCTGAGTTCCTGCAAAGCCCACTTTGGCTGTTGTGAGCTTGGGCCGGTCATTTGGCGCAAGGAACGGCCCACGAATCGTCGGTCATTTTGGGCGCAAGGAACCCGTTTGAGTTCCTGTAAAGCCCACTTTGGCTGCTATGACTTGGGCCGGTCATTTGGCGCAAGGAACGGCGCAAGGAACTCGTTTGAGTTCCTGCAAAGCCCACTTTGGTTGCTATGGCTTGGGCCGGTCATTTGGCGCAAGGAACGACCCATAAACCCGTCTGGGTTCCGCGTTGGGACTGCAAATGCAAGGCCTATTTTTGCTGCAAATGCATCTGGGCCGGTAATTTTGAGCGTAAGGAACCCGTCTGGGATCCCTTTTTTTCTCTTTTTTTTGCTGCAAATGCATCTGGGCCAGCAAGTGTGGTTTTAGGATAGATTTTAGGATAGATTTTCGGCCAATGCATGCCTTCCATGATCTTATTGCTGGGACCCGCCGGTTGGCCACTTGTGTGGTGTGCATGCATCCACTTTCCCTATAAAAAGGGGCCTCCTCACACCCTCAATCAAACATCTCATTCCTCTACTTCCTTTTCTTGCTAAAGAAAAACATTCATTCACTAGTTAGGAAGCAATGGTTAGAAAAGCTAGAGATTTGCCCGTTCAACCCCATGCAACAAACTGGGCACATGAAATGTCCTCCCGGCGAGCATGGACTCCTAGGCCGGGTTGGGAACCGTCGATTCTGGTGCCTGAACCGTGGAATCACGTATGGCACAAGCATTCACATGTCCGGGTAATGTCTTCTTCCTGACTCTGCTCTTTAATTATAGCATAAATTTGCAAGTAGAAATGTTTTAATTCTAGCTTGTTGATTTAGCTACAAATAATGAAGTAATTTATGTCGATTACCCGTATTGTTCAAATCGAGCTTTAGAGAACCGAGGATGATAGGCCGTTTTTTTTTAGAATGGAACGCATAGTGAGCCCGTTTGAGTTGGTCCAAAAAAATGAGCCCATTTGAGCTAGGAACCCGTCTGGGAAGCTCCGAAAAATGAGAGGCCCAACTTTTCCACGAACCCGTCTGAGTTGGACGGCCCAACTTTTTTTTTTCAAGAGCCCCCAATCCTTTTTCACGATGAACGAACCGTCTGGGGTTTCTGATCACGCGCCCAAAAATTTTGATTGAGCCCGTCCGAATGCGAGTTGCAACTTTTTCAAGAGCCCCCAATCCTTTTTTCACTGATGTGAACCCGTCTGGGGTTTGGCTGATGCGGCCCAAGATTTTTGGATGCGGCCCAACTCTTTTTTCGCTGCAAGAACCCGTCTGAGTTGCATACGGCCCAACCCATTCCGTGAACTCGTCTGAATTGGGCTGATATGGCCCAAATTCTCTAGAACCCGTCTGAGATGGGCTGAAAAATGAACGACCCAACTTCTTTTCGTCAAAGAACCCGTGTGAGTTGGGCTGAAAAATGAGCGGCCCAACTTCTTTTCGTCAAAGAACCCGTCTGAGTTGGGCTGAAAAATGAGCGGCCCAACTTCTTTTCGTCGAGGAACCCGTCTAAGTAGGGCTGAAAAATGAGCGGCCCAAACCCCTTCTTTCTTGCGAGAACCCGTCTGGGTTATTCTTCGGGCCGGAAAAAGAAAAGAGAGGCCCTCAACTCGTGTTGGGCTCCTTTTTTTTTTAAAACCCTAATCTAGCCCATTTTTGAACAGGAACCCGTCTGGGTTTATAACGAAAAGGAATGGCCCAAAACCCCCCTCTTTTGGCGTGAAATCGTGTGGGTTGGTCTTCGGGCCGAGAACAAAGAAGTCCTCAATTCGTCTTGGGTTGGGTCGAATGAATGTTTTTAGCCCCTAATTTAGTGGAAGTTCAATTTAGGTTTTGCTAAACTAGGGATCACTTGATAGCTTGCTGTAGGGACTTGTCTCTTTTTTGAATTTTTTATGGTGGATCCCCAGGAGGATTCCCTCAGAACTGGTGGCAATATGCGGAAACCGATCAAGGTGGTGGAGCATTTTGCGGAAGATAACTGGGCGCTTGCGCTTTTAGAAGAGTCAGGATTCGACCTTTTCTGGAAATGTGTCAAGGCTTGGGAACCTTGTACGCCACGGGTGATGGGACGTGCGCTTGCAGAGAGATTCTGGGACTCCACCAATACTTTCCACCTCCCTGTAGGAGAAATGGCCATATCCCCTGTCGACTTTGTGATGATTACCGGGCTACGCTGGGGAGGCCAAGATGTCGAATTCGACCCTGTTGTGCCGGATCAGGTGATGGAATTATTAGAGCCTATGCTCGAACGGCGCCGATTTGGTCGAAAGATGAAGCTTTCTTATGGTTCCTTCGAGGATGTTATCACTTCCGCCGACTTCACTCATATGGATGAGTTTCAGCGTCGCTTCATTTTCCTGGCATATTTCATCTCTGCCACGATGTTTGCCAACCAAGGAGACGATGTTTACTTGACCTGGATGAAGAATCTCCTTGATCTAGAGCAGATCATTCATCGGAACTGGGCAAAGGCTGCTTATGCCAACTTCATTCGCTGGCTTCGCATTGGTGTTCGGCCTGGTACTGACGTGGACCCATTCTTCGCACCGGAGAGTCCGCGGGAGATGAGCGGTCCGAGCATGTGGAAGGTGCTCGAGGTAATCTTCGAGACGCTTCTCTTTTACATGCATTTCTCTCTTCTTTTTTATATCGTGAGTCTTGATATTGACATATTTGCAGGTATGGGGGTATGAGTACATTAAGGGATTCATTATCCCTACCCGACACGTCCAGATAGTGCTGGCAGCAGAACGGTGGCACAAAAACTACCTCGAGCGAAAGAAGAAACCATTTGGGAGCTTAGATGAGTTGCGCCGCATCTTGGATCACCTTGAAGAGGTACATCTTTCATGTAATTTCTCTTGAATTTCTTTGGTGCTTATGTTTCCTTTACTTGTGCAGGATGACGTCAATTGGAATGCCTGGGTTGGCTTCAATATTCCGCAAGACTTTATTCCCTCACGAAATGCGGCGCATAGGGATAGTACCCTACACTTGGTGATGGAGAGCCCGTCCGGTTGGGTCTGGAGTCTTGGTGAGAGGCTTACGAGGCAAACCCTGGGCCATGAAAGGTGGATAATACCATCAGACCCTCCCGAGACCATGAATGATCCGCGAGCCTTGCATGCCGAGGCGTTTGTAGCAGCTAAGAGAGGTTCTTGGTATACTAACCATGCATCGATGGCATCGCCCGACCAATTCTAGGAGGAATGGGAACAATATCGGGACCGCCTGGCCTTCAGAAAGGTGGGGAAGAAGACCTCTATTTACTCTTTTCATGTTCCTTCTATTACCGCCTAATATGACCAATTCTTTGCTTGTTGCAGTTGGGGCCCTATTGCAAGGATGACGAGAAGAGTCAGAGCAGTTCTAGGGACACAATTTGCGGCTACCCGAGGGCGACTAGTGAAGACATTAAACCGGAATTAGAGAAGATCCTGGGAAAGCCGGTAGGTGATTCCCCCTTTTTTCCTTGCTTAGCTGTAACTTGCTCAAACCTTGACCAATTTTCCTCATTCTGTGCAGTGGCGATGGAAACAAGCGAAAGGCTTCCTCAAAAATTACTTCACACTTAAATGGGCTCGCGAGAAAGACCTTGCAGGTTCTGTGGCTGGGGACGCAAACGTGGATGATGATGCACAGTCTCGTCCTGTGGATCCTCCTCGTCATTCAGATGCGCACGTGCCTCATGACCGGTCGGAGCAGAGGGACCCTCCTCGACATTATTCCTTCATGGCCGACGCGAGGCGGTCTTATGGGGGTGAGGCTGCTCTCCGAAGGCACGGGGAGAGGAGTAGGCGGAGCATGGGCATGCCGGCTCATGATGACTGTGGGAAAGGTATCTTACTTGAAGATAGTCATTCAACCAGTTCCCAATACGGAGATACGGGTTTTGGCCACGACTTTCAGTGTTCTATGGAGAACAGTATATCCTCCATGTCTTTACGTGAGCACGAGCATCAGGTGAGGTCTCATGATCATGGGAATTCTCGCTGGAGCCGCGGTTCTCGTCGTGGTACCCCCAGCTTTGTGGTGGAGACAGGCTCCGAGTCTAGCGCTGTTGGTGGAGCTGTGTGCGGCGGGCAAGAAGGCATTTCACTGCATTTAGGCACTCCTTCAGAATCTCATCATTCGGGGTCCAGGCGCCAAACCTCTCATCCTTCGCCTCAGTACCCTTATGGAATGCCCGGGTATGTTCCTGCGTCTCCTGCACCGACTGTGGATTTAGGTTATGGCACTTCCTTTGCGGCGGTCGATCCTACCGTGGTGCTTTGCAGTGATTCGGGTGCATCTGTGGGGTATAACCGTGCCCTCGCAGATGACGCCTCATCAGTGCTTCCGTCTCAACCCGTTGTACCCGTTACTCCTTCGCAAGGGGGTTTGGAGCAGCCTCGAACGTCTGGATGGGGAACACAAACTCAGGAATGGTCGGGATGGCCTGTCCCAGAGCCCGTAGTAAGAACTTCTTGGCCTGCTCCACAGGGGTGGCCCGGAGGTAATCAAGAGTGGCAGGTTCCAGAACACTCTTGGCTTAACGCAGGCAGTACCGAAGTGTTGCACTTATCTGGCTCAGGTGGTGATACAGAGGTGGTAGACTCCTCCTACTATCAATGGGATACTTACTTTGGAGCTGGTGGAAGCGGAGCCCATGGGGCTGATAGCGCCAGTGGTGGTGGTGGAGGTCTGGCATGATGAGGATGCAGGGTCTTTATGCAACGAACCTATGTAATGCTATGTATGACTCTTTATTATGCACTTAGGATGATGCAATGCAATGATGAAACAACGTCTTTTTTTCTTTTTTTTTTTTGCTTTTTCTTCTTTTTTTTTTCTTTTTTTTATAATAGTGCGAACTACTGATGTGACGCTTATGCAGTAACGATGCTATGTAATGCACTTCTTTTATTTTCATGTACCCTTATGCACAATAATGCAATGCGATATGCAATCTACGTGGTGGGATTACTCCCACTTCCCCAAACGAAAAAGACCAAAAAAAAAAAAATAAAAAAAACGAGAATTAAGTTGGGCCGCTCATTTTTCAGCCCAACTCAAACGGGTTCTTTGACGAAAAGAAGTTGGGCCGCTCATTTTTCAGCCCAACTCACACGGGTTCTTTGACGAAAAGAAGTTGGGCCGTTCATTTTTCAGCCCATCTTAGACGGGTTCTAGAGAATTTGGGCCATATCAGCCCAATTCAGACGAGTTCACGGAATGGGTTGGGCTGTATGCAACTCAGACGGGTTCTTGCAGCGAAAAAAGAGTTGGGCCGCATCCAAAAATTTTGGGCCGCATCAGCCAAACCCCAGACGGGTTCACATCAGCGAAAAAAGGATTGGGGGCTCTTGAAAAAAGTTGGGCCGTGCAACTCAGACGGGCTCAATCAAAAATTTTTTGGGCCGCATCAGCCGAAACCCCAGACGGGTTCACATCAGCGAAAAAAGGATTGGGGGCTCTTGAAAAAAAAAAAGTTGGGCCGTCCAACTCAGACGGGTTCGTGGAAAAGTTGGGCCTCTCATTTTTCGGAGCTTCCCAGACGGGTTCCTAGCTCAAATGGGCTCATTTTTTCGGACTAACTCAAACGGGCTCACTATGCGTTCCATTCTAAAAAAAAACGGCCTATCATCCTCGGTTCTCTAAAGCTCGATTTGAACAATACGGGTAATCGACATAAATTACTTCATTATTTGTAGCTAAATCAACAAGCTAGAATTAAAACATTTCTACTTGCAAATTTATGCTATAATTAAAGAGCAGAGTCAGGAAGAAGACATTACCCGGACATGTGAATGCTTGTGCCATACGTGATTCCACGGTTCAGGCACCAGAATCGACGGTTCCCAACCCGGCCTAGGAGTCCATGCTCGCCGGGAGGACATTTCATGTGCCCAGTTTGTTGCATGGGGTTGAACGGGCAAATCTCTAGCTTTTCTAACCATTGCTTCCTAACTAGTGAATGAATGTTTTTCTTTAGCAAGAAAAGGAAGTAGAGGAATGAGATGTTTGATTGAGGGTGTGAGGAGGCCCCTTTTTATAGGGAAAGTGGATGCATGCACACCACACAAGTGGCCAACCGGCGGGTCCCAGCAATAAGATCATGGAAGGCATGCATTGGCCGAAAATCTATCCTAAAATCTATCCTAAAACCACACTTGCTGGCCCAGATGCATTTGCAGCAAAAAAAAAAAAAATAAAAAAAACGAGAATTAAACGCTACAAGTAAATTCGAGCTGCAGTTTCGGGGCCGGCGAAGACATTTGATATTGGGATTTTCTATGTGCTGCTGAAACATTCTGGGATAAGGAATTTTCGATTAAAACAAAATCAGTTCAACAAGCAAGCACAAAGATTAATCTGGACAAGATCAAAACTCAGTTCGAAAGAGATAGGAAGAAATTTTCGAATCCCAAAGGGGAGAACAAGTACTTCAGAGGCATAAATCCAATGATCTTAAGAATAATGCAAATGTGCGCGGTTAGTTATGGACGTAGGTCAGTTAAAAAGAGCAAACCTCACATAGGAAAGAACAAACACTCAAACACTCAATTTTGAAAATGTATGTGTGTTTTCTCATACTCAAACCAATAGAAACAAACTACCATAAGCTTTGTAAGAACCTCGCTCTCCACTACTGGTATGCAATGCACAAGTGACAATCAAAAAGACTTTTTCGGGTTGCAACGGGGCTTAGGTTAGGGTAAGGAGCGGTAAAAATTTGGGAATGAGGAGTTAAGAGCCATGCTTGGATTGATTTTCAATGAACAAAACACTCTGAACTCTCCTTCTTACTTAACGTATGCAAGGCATTTCACCTTTCCCCCTGAAACATCTCAACTGAATACAACCGGGTCAAAGTTTTCTGAACTTTAAATTGAATCTCCCTAATCACCCTTTTATTTTTGAAACTCTTTTTTTTTTTTTTGGTGGGTGATCGGGGAGAAGAATATCTATGGAATTATAACTTCGACTTTGATATAATATATGAACAACATAACCAAATACCAATCGCTCAAGATATGGGACTTTCAGATTCTCCCAAACTTCCAAAAAAGACAAACTCTCATCCAACCAAGCAAGGCAAAGGGATACTGGATATCAGAGGCCAAGGCTCGTATCGTCAGGGTTCAATCATGAAAAAAGGATAAACAAAGGCTAGGCAGGGCAAAAAGAACGGTAAATATAATGTAAGGAAGGCTATTTAGCTATGCAGCTTATCAAAATAAAATCGAATGCCTTAATCACTTTGTCACAGCGTGCAAATGTGTAGTCTCAAGCAAGATGCAAAACAAGTTCTAGAGATGCAACTAATGGGTGAGTCACTCAAGGGATCATGGAATTGATAAAAGTGATCAATTCAAAATTTAGGCAATGTGGACTCACGGGATGGGGCTCAATCAACTAAACTTAGCCCAAAGATTTGCGGCATGCACATTTATACTTTCTAAGATAGTCAGCGATCGATACAACTTTCATAACTTGTCTCAAAATCGGAAGGTTTGAAGGAAAAGGTTTCAAAACTTTTGAGATCTCGTCAGATTTTTCTAAGTGAAGCAAGTTAAACCGAAAGTAAGAAAGGTTCTGACCTCCGTTGGATGGAATTAGTCTCAACAGTTTTTACGAGGGGCTAGGCACGCTAGTGGTCATGGTGGATTCACTGGATTCACTGGATTGGGCAGGCGGTCTGTAGTTGGGATTGTGAATAAGTCTGTCGGTTTGTGGATCACGGATGCGGGCTCGGAGATGGTTTGTTATCTTGCCTGCATGGAAACTGACTAGTGCTCGAAAGAACCTTTACGCCACCCGCCCAATGCATGCATGACTTAATAGACCTATATGAACCTAGGACATGGACATGACGCCTACATGCTGACATAAGGGTGACTCACCCACTTTTATGGGAGTGCATGTCCTAACTCTATATGGACCTAGCATGATGACTGACAAGACTGATACTCATTGGGCATCGACTCAGAGCGTCATAAAGGGCGAATAGGATCAATAGTAAGTGGATTGGTGGATCGCAGATTTCGAGCAGTTTGGCCCGATGTGTAAGGAGAAGAAAAGTGCCTAAACCCATCCGGGTTTGAATCAGAACTCCCTTTCAAATAGGCAGCATGTGATTCCACAGTGAGTCCAACTAGACCAGGCACGTCAAACCCGTCTGGGTTTAGGCCACCAAACCCGTCTGGGTTTGGGCTAGTCCATCTCTCATTTGATCCTACACGGGCTAGAATGACGTCCCACTCATGATCGGGCTAGACACTTGGACTCAACTTTTACAGGATTAATTTACATGACATATAGATGCGGGATGAGCCTAACCATGGCTTTAGATTCAGGGTTTTTCTAGGTTTAGGGAGATAAATAGGGTACCACATGTTCTCGCCCCGGTGCATTTTCCTTATATGGAATTCATAGGAAAAATGTGTGGGGTGTTGCTCTTTGGGTTTCAAGGAAACCTTTAGAGTGTAACACGGGTGAGAGGAGAGATCAAATGCTTGGCGATGTAAGTGCATCCCACAAGTAGTGACCTCCCGCTCTCAGGATTGATTCCTAGTTTTAAAACCTAAACCAACGCTTTTGTGCTCCCCAGCCATAAAGGCCCAAGAGTAGCCTGGTATGCAATATGCCTAACAATGATAAAAATGTGAAATAAATTAATTCCTCCCCTTTTTACAAAAAAACACTAAAATTTAATTCTTTCAAGTTTTACCCTCTTTTTAAGTTTAAGTCCCCAGTGGAGTCGCCAATCTGTAGACCCCGAAAAATTGATGGACCTTTTTCGCGGCGCTACTTAAAAGAATGATTGGGAGCCGACTAGGATTGCTTAACCTTAAATAAGGTTGAACTTTTAAGAATGTTTTCGTTAACAGATTAAAAAAACGATTTATGCGCCCGAGATTCACCTTTAAAGAAAGAAGAAAGAAAGAGACAAAAAAAGAAGGAGAAAGCACGAAGGAACCCGTCTGGGTTCTTGCTTCAACCGATACGGGTTTCGCTACTGCAGACCCCACGAGAAAAGAAAAAAAAGAAAAAAAAAGGTAAGAAGGTGATAAACCCGCCTGGGTTCATGAATTGAACCTAGCCGGGTTACTCCTTGCGCTAATCACAAATTAGGTCATAAAAATCATAAAAAAGGTAAACACCAAAGCACGAAAATAGAGTCGCCAGTTGAATTTTAGGAGAAAAACAACAAACCATTTAAATATAGACTCCGGCCTGCGAATCCAAAGATGGATTCGGGGGTAAGGTTACGAATTTGACAATTAAAATCATCAAATCCGCCTATTCAGCGAATAGACTCTACTAGAATTAAATTAAAGCAAAACTAAAGTTAAAAGAGAGGAATTAGATATGAATTTCACAAATTCATCATTAAAATCATGCAAAACATTGAAAATATAAAAAAGAATGAATTCGATAGATTACTACATGTTTTACATCAACTATGCTAACCTTTAGTGAAGGGGCATGCAAGGGGAGAGAAGAGGTAGAGAGAATATGCTAGTGTCAATACTCTAGCATACCATGGTATGTTTATGGAAGGGAAAAAAGGGTTTAATTTATAGTGGAATGAGGGGAGCTAGGGGTGCGTTTAGGGTTTAGGTTTAGCCGCGACGACAAACTCAGCCGAGTTCAGCTTTGGGCCGAGCCGTGTTTGGCCCAGTAACCCAGACGGGTTCTTGCCGAGCTGAGCCAGGCTTTGGCCTTACCGAACTCAGCCGGGTTGGACCGTAATTGCTGGGCTATTTTGCTTGCTTTCGGGCTAGAAAAGAAATGGGCTTGCATGCTACCAAACTACTCGGCTAGCTTATTTTTACAAATAACTAAAACTAATACCGGTACAAAATCCGGTGTCTACACAATGCCACGATATACAATATAGCATGTCCCCAAGCACTAGTTGGAAGCTTCGCTCTCATAAGCAATGACCTTACAATTAGTTGCAATCACTTAATGAATGATTCTGCAAGACCATTTTGTGTATGAACATGCGACACATGATATTTTACTTCTATGCCAATTGACATACAAAATTCATCAAAAGCTTTAGACCTAAATTGCAACAATTGAGGGAAAAGATTGAGAGAAGAGAAATAATAAGAAGAGAAATATATAGGAGGAAGAAGGGATATGGATCTCTTTCATTGTTCTCACAAAATGTGTATTTATATGGGGTACAAACTTGGCCTCCAAGCTATGAAAAATATAAACTAATGTAATATTAGCACATGTAAAATGGGTATTCATAATAATATTCATAACACATTCTACTTAAGTTACTCCCTCCGTTTTTATTTATATGCCGTCTATGAAATTGTGTTAAAGACTTTGACTGTTAATATCTTAATTTGTATAATGATTCATCATATAAAATTGATGTCATTAGATTCGTAATAAAAAATACTATTAAGAAGTGTAATATTATATTTTTATAAATATTTTATATTTGAAATTATTGATTAAAAATTGACACTGAAAATTGTAAATGACAAATAAAAAAAATGGAGGGTGTATAATTTGAGTATTATATATGGAATTGCTATTAGTATGAAGACGTTCCATGGGCCTAGTTTATTTGGGCCAAAAGTCGGCATAAGTCCAAAATTGAGTTTGCTCAACCTAAACCGCATCATTCCCCCAGTCCTTTGGGAAAAGTATTACGAATGTTAAAAGTTTCATGCTAATTAACCATGTGTTGAAGAAATTGGCCATGAAAAATCTACATCCTTCTGGATAGATAGATGGCTCCGAATGGGACCTATTAATACCCAATATTATACTCAGGACTCTCCTAGCATTGTTATTTATGGTGGAGTCGCAAACACCATGACAATACTTGAGTTGAGATCAGTGGCGAATCCAGAAACGGAATTAAGCGGGTTCAAGTCACACAAACAAATTCAAAACAACAAATCAAAAAATTTGCAATTTTTTGTTTGGTAGTTGTCCTCGACGAAGCACCATGATTTGTAAGTATTCCATGATGTCATTATTTGTTACTTTCTCGAAAATCTTATCTTCAAAATAAGTAATAATGTTTTTTTAAAAAAATTGTCTGAGATTCTATTGCACAAACTTGTCTTGATAATCTATCTTCATTGCGGAGAATGCACAACGGTTGCAGTAGAGACCGGGAAAAGTAAAGACAACTTCAGAAGTAAATGCAAGAGAGGAAACTAATTACATTTAGGCCATGTTCTTTGATTAGGTTGGATATAATTTATCCAAACTTATTCAAACATAATATAATTCCCCAAAAAAACAATCACTCTAAAAACATAATTCCCCAAAAAATATCATAAATTATCCCAACTTATCTATCCAAACATGAAAATAACCTAATCAAGGAACAAAGCCTTAAACCAATTCAAATTAAAATAAAATTAGAAGAGAATAGAACTAGATAAAATCTGAAAAGTTGGGTGGCTGGCGAGAATGAGATAGCATAATAGTCCGTAACTGCTACTGCTGGCCTGAGTTGAAAAAAAAACATAATTCCCCAAAAAACATCATAAATTATCTCAACTTATTTATCCAAACATGAAAATAACCTAATCAAAGAACAAAGCCTTAAACCAATTCAAATTAAAATAAAATTAGAAGAGAATTGAACTAGATAAAATTTGAAAAGTTGGGTGGCTGGCGAGAATGAGATAGCATAATAGTCCGTAACTGCTACTGCTGGCTGAGTTGAAAAAAAAAGCTAGGCTTATTGAGAGCTGTTAGTCTCGAACACAAGACTAGGGCACAATTGCTTTTATGTGGCTGCGTGCCACTCAGCTACCATTGATTATACAATTCATACTTGTTTCATGTTGCATATGTACTAATTACGCAGTTTAATTTCACACAGAATTTTTTTCCTTTTTTTTAAGCGGGGTCACGTGACCCCACGTGAACCCATGTTGGATCCGCTTGAGATACTACTTACCTTCAACACATTGTTACTTAGGGCGTTATTCAACAAATTTTTACTTAGCCTCTTCCTAATGAAGATTGTCAGGCCCAATTCTCAGTGACAGTGGTGGATCCAAATAGTTAATTTAGGGGTATTCAATATATTTATTAATACATAAGCGTTTTTGAAAAATAAAATAATATAATTTAAATAAATAACAATAAAAATAAAAAAAAAATTAAATGACATATTCATAAGCTTAATAAAATTTCACATCATTATATAAATATGCCAACCAAATAAATTGAAATTTCATATTAACTATATATTTATATCTTAAACTTATACTAATACCCAATTACCTAATTCATTGACTTACACTTTTTGTTTACAAAAGCAAATTTTGTTACTCCCCCGTCCTAATTAATTTGTCCAGTTTCACGGTTTTCGATGCAACACTTTGTCCACTAAATTTTCACATTTTATTTTAGTAAGACTAATAATATTGTATTCAGGTAAAAATATTTTTCATTACAAATCTAATAGTGGTAGCCTTATATAATAACTCAATATATAATTTGATAAATTAATGATGAAAATTTAAAAATTTTGACCTAATTAGTCAACTTGGACAAGTTATTTGAGACAAAGGAAGTATTATTTTAGGGTTTTTGGGTTGCTGCTAAATTGGACACCCCTACTATGTTATTTGATATTTTTTTATGGTATCCACTTGCTCCAGTTAAGAAAATTTCTTCAAAATAATATTAGAGATTCACAAATTTTTCTTTGGCTAAGGGTGACACCCCTAACCTACCTACAAATCCGCCACTGTCTGTTCTTTTCGGAGCGAGAAGTCGAGAATACGTAGGAAAGTTAGGTAGAAAACGTGAGTAAGGTGCATAAAATGAATATATTTAAAATTAATATGGTCTATGATGGTCTTATTTAGGCTTTAGATTATGAACTATACTGGTCTCTAACTCTACTTGGTCTCTCAAAGTTCATGAAAAAATGAAATTTCATTTATGACAAATGACACACGAGTCTATTCCTCTGGGACGACTGGTAAGAATATTATGACATGCATTAGAGATCTCAAATGTATAGTTTGTGGTTTTACTTTTTTTTTCCCCAACAAAGACAGAAAAACGCAACAACAAACAAAAGCAAAAACAAACAAACAACCAGCAAACACCTACGTAATGCAGCCTACGCTACGAATGGCCTGCCGAGCCACCTGGTGAGCTGGATGAACCAACTGTCTTGGAACCTTGATAATCCTCCCCGTGTCAAACTGCTGAATTGCAACTCTGCAACTCCAAATCAGTGACCTGCACTCGATAGGAGCTCTATTCACGTTTAATAAGGATTCAACAACAAGAGAAGAATCCGTCCACACCAAAATATTTTTAAACCCCATGTGACCTCCTTCCTATAGTGCAAGAAGAATAGCCCAAAGCTCACAAAATAACACCGACTCCCCCACTCCTCTTTAGACTCCTTGTGACTCCCTCCTATCCTGCCTCAGGAAGACCCACGCAACAGCAAGAACCCCAGAACATTTATTATAAGCACCATCCACCCAGAACACACCCTCTTCACCATTCACTTCCTGAACCCCCAACGGTAATATAATTCCGTGCCGGCTTGCCCCTGTCTCTTTTGGCTAGTCTTCTTTTGCTGTTGTTGCTTTCGTCACCAGCTGACTTCCTGCTCAACCCGCTGTAAGGTGCTCTCTAAATCCTTAGACGATACCACCCTTTGATTAAAGCGCACATCATTTCGTGCCTTCCAAATTGCCTACATTGTGCCAAAGAAATCACCGATCATAACCCTCCTATCTTCCTTCCTCCTAGGCAAATAGGCAATCCAACCTCTTAACCAATCCCACCAATCAATATGGTGATTAGCCTCGGAGCAAATGCCTAACCTAGACCCTTTCCACAAATGCTTAGCAATAGTACACATTCTGAAAAGATGCCCCACATCCTCCGGACATCCCCTACACCAACACTCACTCGTCTCCACCAACTTCCTTTTCCATCTATTCATACCAGTAGGAAGAGCATCAACGACACTTCCCCAAGCGAAAGTCTTTATTTTAGGTGGCACATCACAATGCCACCACAACTTCCAGAACCTAGTTTCCTCCTCGGAAGGCATTTTCTCTCCCATGTCCGGCAGCAGAAAAACAAAATAACCATCCTTCACTGTATATAAAGAAGAAGTCTTACTCGGCCAATGAATTGTATCTTGAAGACCCTGCTGAGGAGGAAACACCCGAGCAATTTTTTCAACGGTTTCTCTGGTAAACATTTGATGCAGAAAATTCCAACGCCATACCCCCCTCCCATTCGCTTCCCAAGTAACTAAATCCTCCACTTTCAGATTCGAGGAGCACCTTGATCCTGCCCCTCCCTACATTGAATCCCACCCCCTGGGACTCATCTGAATCACACTTGTAACTTTTTCAAGATTGTCCTCAAGTAAAGTTCTCCTAAAGTAGCAAGCCATTTTTTCTTATTTGTTATTACCTGTTGGCATTTATGGCTCCATTGCTATTAACTAGCTTTCTAGCTGGCCAGTTTACATGTTGAACACTTTGCTATATTTCTGTACAGATGAAACGTCCTGCTTCTCTAGCATTGAAGGTCAATGCGGATGCCAACCCCAAGAGCAGCTACTATACGAGATAAAAACTAGCTAACAATGGCTTTATATCATAAAATAATTACTTCATATATGTACGCTGAAAGCTATTCCATTTACTTTCAAAGAGGTTCTTATCCAAATATGGGATCTTCACTTGGATAATGTTGAATTTGATATCAACAATGGGATTATTAGCTTAGTGTAGTCAAGTCCCCTTCATGGTAGCTAGCTCTTACTTGAGGTTGATATGGAACTCAAATATTCTTAGTTGAGACAGGACCATATATACTGATAATTATTTTAAAATGTGTTCAGTTAATATAGCAACTGCTGTTATTGCGAAAATCACTCACGCTGCTAGAGAACTGGTTTATAACGATGAACAATTTTTTTCTTTTTGCCACACAGACAGAAATAAACGAACAAACAACAAAAGGAACAAACAACTAATATATAAACTCAGAGGGGCACCCCCATGCCCAGCCTGGTCGCCTGCTTGGCCAAGTTGTGCGCTTCCTTCACCACCCCCCCCAGAAGCTTTAAATATCCTTCCTGCTTGAAAACCTTGGGTCAGCATACAACAAAACATGGCCAAACCACAACTTCCACAGGAGCTCCCGCCGGCGCCTTTAGCAACTGAATAACATTCCTGCAATCTGTAGCAATGTAGATCTCCCTAAGACCCTTCCGTTGAGCATGCCACAAAGCACAGCTTATGGCAAGAAGTTCCACTTGCAGAGCCGATTCCGCCCATGCCTTCTCTACACCCCACCACTCTTTGTTCCCATCCCGCTGCAAAATCCATGCCGCCGCCGCCTTGCCATTTGTCCCATCCCGGACACCATCCACCAGTTGAACAGGTCCTCCATCCTGATTCCTAGCATTGCTCCAACGATGAACAATTTGGTGGTTAAAAAGGTAATCTTTCATCGTCGAAGGCATTTAATGACCAGAAAAATGTTGGTCGTCGTTCAATGTAATTGATTCCCTTGTTAATAGCTATATACACTCGAAAATGTTCATTGTTATTGATGAGCAACGATGAAATACAATGTCGTCATGATTCTCTCACTAATGATGAGAAGTATATATGTTACTAACGATCATTGAGGTCATCGTTAGTATCTTATATTGTACTAATAAAAAATATAAATCATGATCAACGACCAAGTTTGTTCATTGTTAGTTTGTCTATGTAATAACCCAACTTAATTAGATCTTAATCTTGGGTCTTAATTCATATTTATTAATAAAAATCGCACATTTTAAATTCAATTATTTAAACTATGTTGTAAAAAGTGTGTTTTGTTGGACCCGAGCATGCGCAGTGCAACAACTGTTAGGTTTTATGTTATCTATTTCCTAAACAGATAAAGATTAGTTGGCGGAATATTCATAACGGTTATAAAACAATTAATCATAACAATCGCAGAGGCTTTAGTAATTATACCTGATCGCTAATTCAGGCTGAAGAAGAGGTTGACCTTCGAGATTCCAATGTTGAAATCCTCCACTGAAAAGTCAACGCAGCACTCCGAGAACCCGATTGCTAGATCGACCTGAACGAGACGAATCTTAATCTAAGATGTATGTATTTGGTATATAAGAATGTTTCAGGAAACTGAGAATGTTTCAGAAAACAAGAACTGCAAACTAAAAGAGAGAAGAACTCAGGAAATCACCCTGGTATCTCTCTAAGAGTCTCAGGCAGTTGGTGTCTCACACACGCGCATGCCCAAACCGATCGAAGTTTGGATTGGGTGACTGTCGAGCAGTCGACACTGGCCAGGTCTGGATACTCTGATCAGGAGTATCATACATAAAAAGAGCTAGCACCTATAAGTAACTAGAACAAAGAAAACATAAAATGGAACCTTTTAAAACCGTAACATAAACATTAAAGCACAACTTAAAATAACCATGAAAACATTAAATGATAATAAGGAGCGAAAAGTTGGACAATTCGCGTACCTTGGGTAGTAGAAAGATCTAGCGACGTGCCTCGAGCTTGGGACGGTTTGGGCGACTTGGAAACTATAATAAGAGCATAAGGGACCAAATACTTATGTTTTAGTACCTATCTTACCTTGCATGTACTTTACCTTTTAACTTGATGAATCAAGTTATTTTATTCTTGTTTATCCCTTTCTCCGTTTTTAAAATGAATTTGAATGCCGGCACTAAAACCGTTTTCGAACGGTTTGACGTGTTGGAGGTTTACGTACTGAGTGTTTCCCCACTCACTTTTGCGTATGTTTTAATGTTTTGTTTTAGGCGGTCCGAGCTCTCAAGTTAAAGGCAAGGATAAGCAAAAGTAGGAGTTTTCCCGACCAAGGTAGCCATGAACGTCGTTGTTGGCCGACTCCGGTGGTCTTTATGGTTTCGAAGGCCATTTTATTTATGGAAAAGGGTGGTTATATATATAGTTATATCTTTAATGGTTGTATAAATTCCAATTCTCATGTTTTGGTGGTTCCTAAGTATGGAGTATTTTGTTGTATGTTTACTTGGTGATTTAAGTGTCTTAAATGGTGTTGATGGGTTTGTTGCCTTGTCCCGAGTGGGGACGGCGATAATACCTCCACCCTAGGTGTTCCGCTGCGCTAATCACAGGTTTAGTGTATGATTAATGTTAATCTTGTGATTAAGGGTGTTGGGGTGTTACACAGTTGGTGTGTAATAATATCCAGAGACCCCTTTATATAGTGTTTAGATAACCGAGTTTAAACTTTGAAAAACAAATGAAGTCATCGTTATGTAAGACCCGAACGTTCCTCGATCTCCGAGTTTAAACTTTGAAAAACAAATGAACAACTATTGATTCAACTGAGCTCGGCCAAGCATTTTCAATCCAATCTCACTGAGTGGCCAACGAGACAACTGTCCCTAATAGGGAGGACACTTCCATCTTGTTTAGACATACATTCTCACATGATCCAGCTGTAACCCAGACACCGCCTTTATAGCTTACTGTTACGAAAAACGTTTGACGCGGTCCAAAGTTACAACAGACCATGTAGTCTATGTACTGAACTCAGGATTTAGGAATTCTGAGTAGTGAGAGCTCTTATGACATTCCTAACTTAAAGAACTCCCACTGTGGGTCAATTCGATAGTTGTTCTCAACAATACCCATGTGATTGATTTATGATGTCATCACATCACTATGATCACGAAACTTGATCATCACCTCAATCATACATGCTAATTGTGTTGATATTATCATTGTCCTACGTAATAATACAATTAGGAACCAGGTCGACTGTCGACCAAGACTAGCGTTATCAAGTTCACTAATGGGGTTTCAG
Organism: Portulaca oleracea; assembly: GCA_029582165.1. Taxonomy (NCBI): domain Eukaryota; kingdom Viridiplantae; phylum Streptophyta; class Magnoliopsida; order Caryophyllales; family Portulacaceae; genus Portulaca; species Portulaca oleracea. Next base: position 39,654,556 of record CM055874.1, read on the forward strand.
AAATCGAACCTCATCCAATTTCCCATTTTGAATTCGCTAACCGTTTTGGACATTTACATAATTCTAAACCATAATTAATGTAAATTTTGGAATCTTATTCTTAATGATGAATCAACAAGGTCATAATTCATGAACAATTCATGTAAACTTGACTTGTTAATATTCTGAAATGTGTTCAATACCTATTGCCCATGCATGACTATCATGCTATAACTACAACAGGGGTTTAGTTTATAATACTTGCAATGAACCTCGTACATATACCATCTCACTAATGACCTTTCATACAGGAAGATATTTTTGGAACACATGTTTGGATTCATAGGGAGATTCAGTTCCTTTGCTTGAGTGATGGCTCCTATCAACAAGGCTCCATTTCTCTCGCAAGGCTAGAAACATCACCCAGTTCTAAAAAACGAACTTCACAATCCTAACAATTTCTCCCACAGCTTATGAAGTCGTGCCATACTTGTCTTATTTGTAGAATTAACAACATGTCATGTTAGGAACTTCTTCCAGTTCACCTCAATACCACTCAAAACAGATCGTATAATTTTCTTTAACCTTTCAGATAATCATATTTCTATGACATGAGTGTAGCATCAATGCAACTCTTCACAATTAGCTTTTATCAACCACTTTAGACTTAGGACACATCCTTAGTTTTGCTTTATACATATACAATGTATATGTTATGCTGGACTTTGAACATCTCGTGGCACACATTAATCTCACGCCTGAAGCATGAGTTATATGTCTCATCCCTTTTAGATCGTCAGATTGTTTTGAGACAATCAAATTCCCTAAGGATATGCCATGATTTATGGAAATTAATCCATCCTTGAAGTGGGTTGAACTATTCAACACCTATTCAACTTTGATTCAAACAATCAAAATCTTTAATCTATCATTTATAGATCTTGTCTCCAAAAAAAATTCTTAGCCTCACCAATCCTTCACTTTGAAAATTATTCCCAAGTCAACCTTAGTAGATGCAACATGGGAATCTTCCTCTCAGTAGGTAGTATGTCAATCACATATAATATCAGAAAATGCATTGCTCCCACTGAACTTCTTGTAAACACAATATTATCTTTGGCACTTCCCAGTATATCAAACCTTTTTGATATCCTGGTCAAGAAGGTCAATGATTCCAACTCCTAGAAGCTTCCTTAAGACCATATATGACCTTTAGAAGTTTACAAGTATTCCAAAAAAAAACCATTCAGTTGTGTCAAGTACACACCTTCCTTCCAAATCTAATTTTGAAGTCAGTCTTGATGTCTATCTTAATGAACCCATGTTTTGCCTTAAAACCCTCCTATGTCTTATGGCTCACACCTTCAGACAAATCAACCGAGTTCTAAACTTGGTTGCATACATGGAGTCCATTTTAGACTTGGTTGCATGGAATCTTGATTTGCTTAAAGCTTCTTTGAAGTACGTAGGTAGAGTCATTGCTTTCTAAAAGTAACATCTCACGCTCATCCATAGAAGATCGATATCTTTGTGGCTGATGGAGTTGTTTACCTGACCTTGCTTGGAGTAATGTTCATGGCACCTCCTCCTCAATGTTTTGAGGAACTTCTACTGCCTCAACCTTGTTCTTAATTTCCCGACCAATAGGAAAGCTTGAACTAGGATCAAGTAGCAGAGCTTTAGGTGATGATTATAGTGTTTTGTGTCTCTTGAACTTTGGTAAGTTCAAAAATTCTCCCACTCTTTCTTTCAGAGAATAATATATTCTCTAAGAAGAAAGCATTTTGAGACACAAACACTATCCTCTACAACAGTTTGTAGAAGTGATACCCCTTTCTTTCAGAAAACAGTTCAAGGACTTTTCCTCTCCAAATCAAAAGTGATGTCTTCACTAGTGTTTCAGATAATCTTTGTTCAGTAATTAGAGCTATGGTTAACTGCGTGTATCCCCAAAAGGTAATCGACAATGTTGGCTCAACCATCATTGATCGCACCATATCTAATAAGGTGTGATTCCTCTTTTTAGATACGTCATTGAGTTGTCGTATTCCTAGAGGAGAGAGTTATGAAACAATTCCAAATTCTCTGGAATGGTCAATGAAATCTTGGCTCAAATACTCACCTCCTCAACCTAATTGAAGGGTTTTCATTTTATTGTCAGGTTGGTTTTGTACTTCACTTTGAAACTCTTTGAAAATTTCAAAGGATTTGGACTAGTGGCGTATTAAGTAGACATATCCATATCTACTAAAATTGTCACTGAAAGTGATGAATTAGTACAATAAACCTTCTTCTAGCACTAGTGCCCACATACATCAGTATGTTTGCATCTTAATAAGTCATTAGCTTGTTCACCAATTCCAATAAGAGATGATTTTAGTCATCTTAACCATCAGGCATGCTTTACAAACATTGAACGTTTCAAAGTTTAGGTTTTCCAAAATCCTTCACTATGCAGTTTGCATTTCTAATTAATATGACTTAAGCTTATAGAGCTAGAGTTATGTTTCATTTGAGTCATTTGTCCAAACTCTTGGTTCAACCATTAGCATCATTACGATCGTATCTAGGTGCTCTCATTGTTTCGCCAAGATTACTTCATTTTGGAAATCTTCAAACTATTTTAACATTCCAGCTTCAGATAAATCTCATAGACATGAATCTCCATGTGTTTATTTTGTTCATCTTTGAAGATTTGAAGTAATTCATCCCTTGTACTAGGGCTCAATTGGACTACATACATCTATATGTATGAGTGCTTGTTGGCACGTGACAGACCTAAAACCTATAAGGCATCAAATTGACGCTGGATCCTAAGTCACATAGCACACGATCAATGTGTAGGGAGCAAATGTCGCAAGGAATAGTGAAACTACCTGGATCTTTAAGTTTAGTAGGCAGTTTGTTTTGTATGGCAGCACTACAATAGTCATTTAGGGCCATAATCTCATGTTCCTCTAACTTCCTTTTGTTACTAAGGATTTCTTTGAGAAATTTTGCATAAGTAGGCATTTGCGAAATCACTTCATTGAATGGGATAGTAACCTGAAGTTGTTTTATTATTTTCATGAACTTCCCAAACTGTTTATCATGTTTCGTACTAACTAACCTTTTAGGGTAAGGTACTACTGGTACATGGACTCTTTGGTTAATTACTAGTGGCTCCTCCTGCTTCTTTCTATTTTCCCTGTCGGTTGCGTCTAAAGAGGTTCTTTTTCTAGTTCAGGGTCCTTATCAGGAGTGCTACTAGTTGGGAGCGTTTCAATTGTTGTACTTTCAGGTGGCTTTCGCCTAGGTCTGTCCAATTGTTTTCCACTCCTAAGGGTTAAAGCACTGCAGTCTCCGAATGTGCCGTCGAGGGGAGGGGTGGAAAAATCATTCGGGTAAGTTACTTGGGAGGCTAATTTTTCGTTTTGGTAAGTCAGGGTCTCTATTTTTTCAAAAGGCTTTTAATGGTCCCTGCTTGTTCTTGCTAGTTTGACAGAAGGTTCTTTACCAAAATTTCTAAGTCTGTTTTTGGTCGACTTGGTGAACCTGTTGGGCTTGGTCATTACATATTGTTTCCATAGAACAAGTAGAGGTTGTATTATCAGTCGAATGACAAAAATCACATGATAAAAGTAAGGGTGCAGGCGAGTCTTGACGGTCCATTTTTTCACTAAAGAATCAAGTTTAGCAGTTAATAGTGAAATAGCATCAATATCTTGCTTACCTCCCGCTCTAGGGCGGGGTTCTGACCATTGTCGTGAGTTGTTTGCTAGATTCTCGATCATAGTCCTGATTTCTGGAATGGTTTTGTCCATGATGTTGCCTCCAGCTGCTGAGAGGATGCTTCCTCTCGTTGACTCGCTTGCTCCATTGTAGAATGATTGGATTAGAACCCATGGTTCGAATCCGTGCTGAGGACATTGTCGAAGAATGTCCTTAAATCTTTCCCAAGCGTCGTACAGTGACTCATCCGGCTCTTGCGTGAATGTAGAAATCTGATTCCTTAGGCTGGTGAGCTTGCTTGGAGGAAAGTACTTTGCCAAGAAAGTGCTGGCGAGTTCATTGAAGGTCGTAATCGAGTTCGATGGAAGTGTGTCAAGCCACTCCCATGCCTTGCCTCCCAACGAGAACGGGAAGAGACACAGTTTGATGGCGTCCTCCGACACGTTGTTGGCTTTGTAAGTGTCACAAGCTTCACGAAAAAGTCGTAGATGTCGGTTCGGATCTTCGTTTGCCAGTCCATGGAATGGTGCTTTTGACACCAAGTTGATCAAAGACTGACGTAGTTCAAAATCGTTTGCTTGGATGGCAGCAACACTAATTGCTGACTGAGGATTGGTGACATTGGGAGTCAGATACTGCCCGAATGTCCTTGATCGTTGTTCTCCCATCTCTTCTTCCTTTTCCGATTCTTGCCTTCTTTGTCCGTTTCTTGGTTTTCTTGTTCTTTCTCCAGTCTCGCTCTTTTCCTTTCTCGAAGTGTGCGTTCGATCTCGGGATCATACTCGAAAGAGAATTCTTTTTGCATAAACTTGAAAAAGACAAAAACAAGAACACCAAGATTAATAAAGAAAATTAAAGAAAAATAACAAGTAAATAACCTAGTCACCCAGAGCGCGTTCGTCCAATGGCGGTTGGGGGGACAAATCTCCGGCAACGGCACCAAAAACTTGACAGACCTAAAACGTATAAGTTGTCTGTGTATCGAAAGAGTACGGGTCTGTGTTGTAATAAAATATCGTTCTCTCTCAGGGATTTGCGTTCAACCACGCACTAAACTAGTTCGCTACAAAGAATGCTAGGTCGATCCAAGGGTTGTGGTAAGGTTTTCTAAAACTAACTAAGAAAGCAGAAATTTTTAAGGTTTTAACCAATTAATTAAAGGCGTTCAGGGGAGTCCACTCTAGTCAATCAGTCAAGTTATCAACAATCGCGGTGCAGGTAACAAGGTAATTCCGGGTCTATAATCTTTCTAGGCCTTATCACTTGATCTTTCGATCCGAAGTGAGTTACAGTAATTAAACTAAACATTATTTCTAACTATTGAGTCCAATCAAAGATAAAGAACTAATTACAAATTGACCCTAGGCAAGAATCATTATTTCTAAATATCTTCCAACCTATTCGATCTACGCTTTTCCAATTCAAGACTCAAACTTTCGTCATGATGTCAAGAATCTAATACCAAGTAAAGACGGTTAGCCAGATTTTACCATGACATACAATATACGCAGATTAAACGAATAAAAGGATAACCTAACACCGAGACTATATTCAAATTCAACTAAAAGACATCAAGTTTATCCCCCAAACAAAGGAATTTAGCTACTCATATTACTGAAAGTAAACATCGCAAAAACTAAATAATAACAAGAAAACATGAAAGTAAAATAGAAATAACTGTGTTTGAATTTCCGGAATCAATCTCTTCGTGCCACCCGAATCGATCTCTTTCGTGTTTTTCGATCACTAACAACGATCTAAACTAATAACAATGTTTGTGAAATTAATTGGAAAGAAACTATCTAAAATCTACCCTAAAAAGCTCTCTAACTCTCATCTAAAACTATGCGTCAAAACTCATAAAAATTCGTCTCTTAAAAAACGGTAAACTTGAACCCTTTATATAGTACCGGATTAGGGCGCAAAACACTGGCAGTGTTTCCAAAGGAAACGCTAGCCGCGTTTAGTTCAAAGGTGGATTTCTCCGTGCCTTGGCGCTGGCAGCGCCTGGAAAGCACCGGTAGTGTTTAGGTTTTGCTCATTCTTGAAGTTTACGGCGCCGCCACATTTTGGAAATCTTTGGCGCTTTTCTTGTCGCCCTAGGTCAATGGCCCCATGGCTTATTTGGGTCGTTTCCTCTTTATTTTCTTTTTCTTCTTCAACTCTTCTTTTATTTTCTTTGATTTTTCCCATTTTCCTTCAACTTTTCATCCTTTTTAATATAATTCCATTGATTCCTGCAAAACATACCAATCTCGCGATCAAGTGTATAAGTCACAGAAATTGACATAAAAATATGGAATTTTGGATATAAAAAACATGAAATTAACATGTGTTTGAGCCCTAAAAACACTATATAAAAATGACTTATGAGCACGTTAACCCTTTCTTGTAAAAGATACAGTCATGCTTTGTAGACATCATATGTTTCAAAGTCTTATTATTCAAAAGTCTATCACAGTGACGCTTCCGAATGCGCTCTGATTTGCATGACTTAATAGATAGTTACAAGATTTATGTTTGAACATGAGTTATTCCTTTTAAACCTTTCGGTTTTGATGTGTTGTGTGTGTTTATCCGATATCCTCTTTCTCTAATTGAGAGTTTGAAATCAAATTTCTACTTATAATGAGAACATAGAATCACCTATAAATTTATGTTATAAGTCTTGAGGAAACGGATAAACAACCAACTCTTCATGAGGAACTACAACTAATTGCATGTTTCTATTTGTAGGCTGACTCTCATCCTTCAAAGCACATCTACTTTGCTGTAGATCTTGCACATTTGTATAAATGTGAGTTTCATAGCCGGTATCTAATACTCAAAGTGGGTTTAATAAGGGTGGTGGGTATCATATACACACTTTCCTAGAAATGAAATCATATCTCAAGTCTTCCTTATATTTATCCACGCCCCCAGTGTCATACATGATCTGGTTGTTAACCGGTTGCTGTCATTGGTTGGGTATGTACAACTGTTTGTCCTTACCTTTCCTTTGACTTCTTGTCTTTGATAGATTTCTTAAATCTTATTTTCCCTGTCACTAAAAGACTATCATTAGTCGCCAACCTTTTGGCTAAATGGGGATCTGAGGTTTCTCATGTTTCAAAATAGTCAAATTATTTCAAAACATGAGCGCCATCAATTGGCCCTTATCTATCTTAACCAAGACTATTTGGTTATTTGGTTTCATATTTATCAACTTTAACTAGTTCGATGAACTTTATTTGAGTTGATAATATTGAAATCCTTTTTCTAATCTTTAAACATTTTGAAGTTAAAGTCGCATGAATAATATGACATTACATGTATTCATTTTGCTTGATTGACCTCTTAATATTGATGCCTAGCTCACTATTATATCAAAGACATGTTCCTTTTAATCGCTTCCAAGACAATCTTGCGATGACGATGCCAACTAAGGAATTGGTGTATTTGTTTTTCTCTTTCTCAAGGAGAAAACAATATTTAATTAGTGGCGGATGTTTGAGTGAAAAGACATAAATAATTCTACGAGACAAAATTGGTTCATCTTAGTTATTATTCATCAAAAGAAATTAAACTAATTTAACTTCAAATCAAAACACTTTATTAACTCTCACTTAGTGTTTTAATTTACCAAGACCCACAAGACTCATGGGCTCAAGTGGACTTTGGCCCAACAAAACTCGAGCCCATGATATCTTTGGTGGATCATCTTATGATCGATCATTCAAAATGATCGATCATTCAAAATGACTCTTTACAAGAAATTTGTATCGAATACAATATTTCTCTTCCTCTACTCTTGGCCCAAAACTATTTTGATAGCCATTTGAATTGACCTAGCTCACACCCTACTTATTAATGATGAACAAATAATTCGCTTTGGCTTTCTTTATTTATCCATCTAAGTGGTGTTTCGATAGGTTGAGCAATTATTCAATTTTGAGAGTAGGTTTTATTATCCTAATCATGCAATCTAGGTGAGCTCTTTCGAAAAGCATAAATGACATAATAAAACATGCAATTACGAATTTAAAGCATAAATAAAACCCTTAGTATGGCCACCTAGACTTAATCAAACTAATTTTAACTAAGCCTTGACAGTCTTCAGGAAACTCTTCTTGGATTTTGCAACTTCCTTGAATAGGCTCCCACTCGAATCAATACCTCCATTGCTGTTGGACTCCCACTCGATTTGATGTCTCCAATGACAACAAATTTACAAAGTGGACCTCACAATTGAGGTCTTACACGAATTAAAATAAACTTAACTGAAATTTAAATTTAAAATTAATTCAAAGACGGCACGCAGGCCGTATTTCACCCAACCCGATACGCAGACAGGCAACCGACTATCTATGGCTATACTAGAAGCACATGCAAACAGGTAATATTGCAATAATTATATCAAATATAACACATGCTTTGAATAACAAATTATAAAGGCATATATAATTGCAATGTAACACATAAGGAAATAAATACTAAATAAGATTTCCTAGAAGTTTCATGATTGATTAAATAAACAAAATTTCAAATTTTTTCTTAGTTACCTAAACAGATTTAGGATCTTATACCTTTACACACAAAATACTCGATTTTCCTAAAATCAAGAGATCTAAAAGATACTATATCTCTTAAAGATATTGTAAGTTTCCTAAACTATATAAATCTATTAATAGATTTTATGCCTATCAACTGATTTAGCAACAATAGGATTCAATAATTAATTTCTAAAATTAATTTTAAAACTTAAAAAGCATGAATTCACCAAAACTGCTTGCAACACGGTCCATGTTGCTTCCCAGTATTGGTTATTTTCGGGTATGAAAAACTTAAATAAAGTTATCAAAACTTATCGAATTTAGAAGTCTCATATCATAGTGTTATCTAATAACCTAGTATGAAAATTTTCCAGAATTTTAACAATTTTCAAAAGATTGCAAAATTTTAGGGAATTAAACCTTTTAATTCGCCGTTTAAGAGGAAATAAATCAGAACAGTCCGATAAGTTCTAAAAAACAAATTTTACAATTTTCCCATATAGTAGAGTAATCTAATAAGCTACTATAAAATTTTCAGAGTTTTATAAAATTTCAAAAATTCAAAAAAAAAAATCAAAAGAGTAAACGGTTTTACTCCGCTGCAAATCTAAAAATTAAAGGAAAATTAGTTAATGATCTCGAACATTCATAAAAATTTGATCCATAACAGAATGGTTACCCAGTAACCTACTGTAAAAAATTTCAGAAATTTTACAAATTTCTGTAAATTTACAAAATTCAGAGAAGTAACGAATTTATTTCTCTCAGATCTGAAAATCTAAAATTAAAAATATAATCTTATTGGATAAATTAACAAAAAGTTTTTCCCTAAAATTATGGTTGCCCAGTAAGCTACTGTAAAAATTTCAGAAGTTTTACAAATTTCTATAAATTTATAAAATTCAGAGAAGGAAACAAATTGTATTTCTCTTCAAATCTGAAAACTCAATTAAAAATTCATTTTAATTGGGATAAATCTACAAAAAATATGGAAGGTCCAAAACACTTCCAGACACATCCAGTAAAAATTTTGGAATTTTTCAAGTCGTTTGATATTTTATTTCGATTTTTCATTAAATTTACTGTAAATAAACTAAATCAGAAAATAACTTTACAAAATCATATTTTTAAAATTAGACTTATTTCATGTATTTCCAACTGTTTAACAATATTAAACATGATTGTTTCTAAAACATTCAAAATTATGTCAAGTTCGTGCCAAATTTAACAATTTAAACAAGCATAAATTGATTAATTGAAAGCAATAAGAAACAAATAATAACAAAACATGAAACTTTACAATAAAATTCCAGATTCACTATCATGAATAATAAAGACTAAAACTTTCATAAAGTTTCAAATTTTAGGCATTAAAACTATTCTAGCAAATTCATGAAATAATTCAACAATTGACAAAATTATTTATGAATTCAAGTACAATACTTTAGCATGCAAGTGGTGGCTCTGATACCACTGTTAGGTTTTAAGTTATCTATTTCCTAAACAGATAAAGATTAATTGACGGAATATTCATAACGATTATAAAACAATTAATCATAACAACCACAGAGGCTTTAGTAATTATACCTGATCGCTAATGCCAGCTGAAGAAGAGGTTAACCTTCGAGATTCCAATGCTGAAATCCTCCACTGAAAAGTCCACGCAGCACTCCGAGAACCCGATTGCTAGATCGACCCGAACGAGACGAATCTCAATCTAAGATATATGTATTTGGTATATGAGAATGTTTCAGGAAACCGAGAATATTTCAGAAAACAAGAATTGCAAACTAAAAGAGAGAGGAACTCAGGAAATCACGAAATCACCCTGGTATCTCTCTAAGAGTCTCAGGTAGTTGGTGTGTAATAATCTCTCCCAGAGACCCCTTTATCTAGTGTTGAGATAACCTAGGGAAGAGGGCAAAAAACCCTAAGGGCCGACTTAACGCAACGACGCACTTCTTAGACCCAACACGGTCCGTGTTGGTCTCCAGAAAGTCCATTAACTCGGTCTATGGACACCACAGACCGTGGTGTCCCAACACGGACCATGTTGGGTCAGCACGGTCTGTGTTGGGTCAGCACGGACTGTGTTGGGTCAGCACAGTCCGTGTTGAAACTAATTCGGTCCGTGTTGGGCTGATTTCTCACAGAAATCAGCTCTCAACATTTCTAAACACAATACAATACTACTCAAGTTACATACATTGTTCTAGGGCACTGACTTGTGTGGCCTAGTAGGACCAAATAATATAGTTGTTATTAAACACATTCAATTACTAATTATCGAGGTCTCTAGGAAGACATATAATTACTATATTACTTTGGTTTAATCTCCGTGTATATCGAACATAGTCGGGACATTCCCAACAACAACCACGACACGACAGTCTGTTTGATCATTTTAACAATCGAGTGGCTAGTGATTGTAGAAACAATGCACATCATCAATGTCCTCCACAAAGTCACTACTGAGGACCTCCAATATACAATAAAAGATTTTGTTTGAAAGGACAAATGAGGAAAGTCTCCAGAACACTCTAATTTATTATCAGAATATTCTGCAAGATAATATATATTGATTCCGATGTGTATCCTTGCAGAACTTGATTTATATGATAAGAATGAAGTTTCCAAAGAACCAAAAATAGGAGATCAAAGCGAATATGGAAAGGATCAAAGAAACAAGGAAAGACAATTATAGAGCCCTAAAGATTGAAGAACCAAGAACTATAAATAGATCAGCCCTCTCTCTTACAAAGTATAGATTCCAAGCAAGAGTAAATCGAGTGTAGGAATTTTGTGATAGAAAATTATGAGTGTACCCACTTGTGTTTGAATGGTGAGTTGTGTAACCAGAAAGACAATTCGGGTGAGGCCCTCAAGGGTGTGTGACTAAAGTGAGAAGAATGTTCTTTCTTTAGTGAGTTTGAGACTTCCTATCCTCATCTGTGAGGCCCCTTTGCAGAAACTAATTATGAGTTTCTGTCATATTAAGCAATTATTGAGGACCTCACTGTCCTTGAAGCAACAAGAACTATAAATAGATCAACCATCTCTCTTACAAAGTATCGATTCCAAGCAAGAGTAAATCGAGTGTAGGAATTTTGTGATAAAAAATTCTGAGTGTAGCCACTTGTGTTTGAGTGGTGAGTTATGTAACCAGAAAGAAATTTCTGGTGATGCCTTCAAGGGCGTGTAACTAAAGTGAGAAGAGTGTTCTTTCCTTAGTGAGTTTGAAACTTCCTAGCATCATCTGTGAGGCCCCTTTGCAGAAACTAGTTATGAGTTTCTCTCCTTATAAGCAATTGGTGAGGACCTAACTGTCCTAAGAACTGCCGAGTTTGTGATCCCTCTACTCTCTTTGTACCTCAAGGTTTATTCAATAAAGAAGTATTATTCAGTCTAATATGTTGCTATTAACGTCCTTGTGTTTTTAAGTGCAGAAATATTTATACAACCCTATTCACTCCCCTCTTGGGTTATTTCAATTGGTATCAGAGCAGGTCTACCCTGTTAATAGCTTAACAACTCTATGGAAAAGATCATGGTCGGAATCAGTGCAAGTGAAGCACCTCAAGGACGTTCATGGACAAGAGCTCCATTACTTACTGGAGAAAACTACAGGATGTGGAAGAGAAAAATGGAGGTCTTCCTCAAGGACCAAGATGAGGACCTCTGGACTGTGGTTACCGAGGGAGATTACCTTAATCCCACGAAAAAGAACATTGTTGGTCAAGATGTCCTAAAGAAAAGATCTGAAATGACCAATAAAGAGCTTGAACCATTGAGAAAAAGCAGTCGTGCCTTAAACTTGATCTATTGCAGTTTAAATTCCAATGATTTTGAACGTGTATCTAATTGTGAAAATGCGAAACAGGTCTGGGATTACTTGATAACCTCATATGAAGGCACAAGTCTAGTCAAGGACACCAAAGTGGATATCCTTGTCCAGAAGTATGAGGCCTTCAGAATGGAAGAAAATGAGGCAGTTGAAGAGATGTTCAAAAGATTCACCAGCATCACTGACCACCTCATATCACTGGGAAAAACCTACTCAAATGAGGAACAAGTTAGAAAGGTCCTCTGATGCCTGACAAGAAGAAAATAGGGTTCCAAAGTCACTGCCATTAAAGAAGCACAAAACCTCAAGACCCTCAGATTGGAGGAACTTGTTGGGAAGTTGTTGGCCCATGTGATCCAACTGCAGGATTTCTCATAACAAAAAGGAATTGCTTTAAAAGCAACACGAGAACCAGAAAGTGAAACTGAGGACGATGAAGAGGACACAATGGAAACACTGGCTAAAGGGTTCAAAAGGCCCTACAAGAGAAATCCAACCTTCCGAGGATACATCAAAGATGCCCCAAACAAAAAATTAAGCTCAAAAGGTAAGTCATCAATAAAAGAAGAATCTAACCCATTTACTTGTTATGGTTGTGGCAGCTCAGAACACTTGGTGAAAGACTGTCCTCACGCCAGAAGAAACAAGGACAAAAGAAATGATAGGCTCAAACGACAACATCGAAGAGCAATGCTGGCCACTTGGAGAGACAACGATTCCAGTGAAGAAAATAGTGAAGTAGAAGAGATTGCAAATGTCTGCCTGATGGGACACTCCAATGAGGACCAAGATCCAACCTCATCTCATGACGAGGTAAACTTAAATGAGCTCCTTACTCTTCCTTCTGTGCACCTTGCTCACAAATTATTTCATCTCTTTAAATACTCTAAATCCTTAATAGAAAGAGTCAAGCATCTCACAAAACATGTCAATCGTCTGAACGAAACCATAGAGAGCTTGAACACCAAAAACGACTTCTTTGCAACTGAAAAATGTTGGACTATCCATAGAGGTCAAAGACTACTATAAGGAGATCACTCAATTATCAAATGAGGTAGTCACAAAATCTCATCCCTACTAAAAGGAACCCATCCTTCCCACACCTAATACACCACCTCTCAAAAACTATCGGTCCAAAAGTCCCCCATTCCATAACAATAAAGGACCTCTCCTTCCTACACTAAATATTCCGCCCCTCAGAGAACACCATCATAGAGGTCCTCCAACAGCAAATAAAATAAGGACCTTACCAGCTCCCTGTCTAAAGGAACTAGACCTTCGTGCATCACTAACATTTGGGTCCCAAAGATCTCTCTGCAATGATCTCATCCTTGGGCAGAAACCAAGAAAGATATAATGTCCTCTATTGCAGATATGCCTCAGACACATTACCAGAGATCCAACCAAATTCTACAAACTGAAAATCAACAAGACTAGAAGAGTGACCTTTGGAGACAAGAGCCAAGACAAGACCCTAGACATTGGGAAGGTCGTAAAACAACGTTACCCGCACCATCTGAGGGGGAGCCTTCTATTATGAGGACCTCAACCTTTTCACAAGCTGCCAAATTGAGGGGGAATCCTATCATCCCTCCTCCCTACATGTGGTCCTTCTCTTCCTCCCAGGTACGTCAAATCACTGCCTGTTCGGACCTCTGATGTCCTCAATCATCATGTCCTCTCAGGCACCTCAAAATTTAAATTGGGTCCGGTCAAGACGTCTGACTACCTCTTCCATAGGTAATTCAGATTCTTGCCCTTTTTTAAAAAAAATCTTCCTAAAATCATTTTTTTTTCTCCTATCCCTCCTCCTCCTTCTCTCTTCCTCTCTTTATTTTGGCCACACAATTTAGTGCTTGTACTCTCCTGTTTCCTTCTTGTCTGAAAGACAAAAGGGGGGAGAATTTTGCCATGGCATGTAATTGCTTTCCTCCACTCCATCACTCTACTACTCGACTCTGCTACTAATGTTGATGAATTGTTATCTCTATATATTATGTTGTATATGTATATATGTGTGCCATACTTGCAATTTTGTCTTTCAAACAAAAAGGGGGAGATTGTAGAAACAATGCACATCATCAATGCCCTCTACAAAGTCACTTCTGAGGACCTCCAATATGCAACAGAAGATTTTGTTTGAAAGGACAAATAAGGGAAGTCTCCAGAACACTCTAATTTATTATCAGAATATATAGGATGTGTATCCTTGCAGAACTTGGTTTATATGATAAGAATTAAGTTTCCAAAGAAGCAAAGATAGAAGATCAAAGCAAATATGGAAAGGATCAAATAAACAAGGAAAGACAATTATAGAGTCGTTGAAGATTGAACCAACGAGAACTATAAATAGATCAACCATCTCTCTTACAAAATATCGATTCCAAGAAAGAGTAAACGAGTGTAGGAATTTTGTGATATAAAATTCTGAGTGTAGCCACTTGTGTTTGAATGGTGAGTTGTGTAACTAGAAAGAGAGTTCTGGTGAGGCCCTCAAAGGTGTGAAACTAAAGTGAGAAGAGTGTTCTTTCTTTAGTGAGTTTGAAATTTCCTAGCCTCATCTATAAGGCCCCTTTGCAGAAACTAATTCTGAGTTTCTGTCCTTGTAAGCAATTGTTGAGGACCTCACTGTCTTGAGAATTGCCGAGTTTGTGATCCCTTCTACTCTCTTTGTACCTCAAGCTTTATTCAATAAAGAAGTATTATTCAGTCTAATTTGTTGCTATTAACGTCCTTGTGTTTATAAGTGCAGAAATATTTATACAACCCTATTCACCCCCCTCTAGGGTTATTTCAATTATATTCTCGGGTTCGAACTTCGGGTTAATTCAAGTCCCAAATTCCTTGACCTTTAACACTATTTTCCATACCTTTCGTGCTGCTACAAATTTAACTTGTGATCCTAATTTTAGTTTTGGGTCTAGATACAAGAGAGAAAAAGAGGGGAGTAAGAGTTGTAGTATTATAAGTTAGTGTGCCTTTTGCAGATAACCCATTTTACTTCATTTTAATTCACACTATCATTCAACTCAATTCTCATCTCACACCCCTTCTTTCCTCTTGCTGGTTGTTGGACCCCAGCAGATCGACGACTACACATGTCGCTACCGATAGAACCCCTCTCCTCTTCTGCTTGTTCTTGTTCCCTTTCAGTGCTCTTCCTTTTGTTTCCCTAAATTGGAGGTAAGACCCTAACTTTTATAATTTTCCCAAATCTAAATTTTTTAGGTTTTGATTGCTAAATTGTTGTTTCTATTCACCAGTGTAAGTTTATGAGCATGATTTTAGCATAGATTATTATGGGGGTGATGGTTGTTAGTTAGTGAAATTGTGAAGAGTGACTTGTGATTGTAGTTAGAATGACCATGGATGATACATGCATGTTGGAATCTTGGTTTAAAATGCTAAAAACTTGAAGTTCCGTGCTATGATTAAAATTGATGGTTGATGAATCATGGTTAGAAAGGAGTCAATTAAAGGTTTTATAGGATTTAAGAGAAATACAAGTGAGCACATGAGTACCAAAGTGAGAACGTCTGATTTTGAGTCTTGCATATGTATTTGGAACATTGAATGAGTCTTTGATGAAGAATGTAGTCACCTAGTTTTTTCGATACCAAAAACACAAGTGGGAAAAGATTTTTAGAGTTATGAAAATTAAGAAGAAACGACAAAGAAAGTCGGAAAGAGGCATTTCAGGTCAAATATGATTTTGGGAATTTGCAGGACCATTGAAACATCCCTTAACCCATCATATGGGGATTTTAATTTGGCCACTGGTATAAATACGTTTTTCAGGATGGTATATTCAGGTCACTTTAGAACACCAAGATGACCTTATTGGCATATGCACTTAACATTGAAGTTATAGTATGCAATACGGGTTTTCCGAAATGGGGTCTTATAAGTCATTTGGGGACGAGGCAAGGAGATATAGCTTAATTAAAACAGCCCCGAAAGAGTGTTGTGTAGAAAAATCTGGTTAGCATGCCTTGTTCTAGAGATGTTTTGGGTATGCTCCAATGACTTTTTGGGTTTATGCTGAAATAAGGGTTGTAATACGTATTTCAAGCTTTCTAAATTGAGTCTACTTGCTTAATTTGGAGATAAGAGTGAAAAGTTATGGACTTGAGAAAATAGCTTAGTGAACACATTTTTCCGGAAAATGACAAATTGTAGCAGTTATTGCGGGAAATCTTTTGAGGTCTTTCTTGTATTATTTTAGATTGATGATCAACATATGAATCGTAGCTAGAGTATATTTTTCTCTTTTTGTAGGCTGCTTACCCACCATCATTAGAGGTCAATATTATGAGTAATGAATTTTTGTTTAAAAATATCTTCTGAAGACTTAAAACACCAATTTTGTAAAGTTTGCGAGCTGACTCATGTTTTTAACCATGCTTCTCACCTAGAGGTTTTAGTGCCAACTTAAACCTCTTGAAAATATGCCTAGTTGCATTTCTTTGATCACTTTGTAAAAACTTTGAATTTCACAAATACTACCCAAGTTAAAGCTTTTCAATTACTTGTGAACTCTTCAAAGACTAGCTTAAACGTGTTTTAAAAGACTTTTTGTCCTCAAAGCACCCAAAGGTACTCTTTTTGCTATTGCGTTCATGTGCGTCGCCTTGAGGTCGTTGTCGCTTGGGTCATCATCATTCAAAGGCATTGTTATTTATCAAGTCTCAAATAATTGACAAAATGCTTCAATTTAGGTACGCATATTGAATTCACCTTTCACTGTCACGTATTTGTATAAACAAAATCATCAAGTGTTATACTAACATGAACCATATGTCTTTCACCATGTTTTGTCACCTAAATGTGACCCGCCCCATGCATATATGCATAATAAATGCATCAATACCATATACTTTGCCTGTGCCAACCGGTTAACTTCGTTCGGACCACTCGATCGGTCCGGATATGCGTATATGAAGGCTTAGTCTGATGATTGTAAATGGATACCACTCAGATAATAATAATCATCCAATATGGTTTACTTGCATTTTCTTCTACCTCTGTTTGCAAAATGAATTTAAATGCGGGAAATAAAATGAATTGATAAAATATGATTTACATTACAGGGGTATCCGTATTGAGTTTCGACTTATTTGCGAAATATTTTATATTTTGTTTTATGTGTTGGCTCTAATGGTAGAAAGTTAGTTATTGACAAGAAGTCAGGTTAATTGGTATCTAAAATCCATCTCATATCTTTTTTTTTTTTTTTTCTATGAAGTCCTTGGTTAGGATCAATATTGATGTCAAATGAAGAATTCAACTATCCAATGTTGTAATGAAACTACATACGGTTGTAAATGCATCTTTTTGGTTATGTATAATGTTTAAGATTTCCTTGGAGCTTGGAGCTATACACGGTGTTTTGTATGGAACATGTACATGGATGGTGGTAATATCTTCAGGTTTTGTATTTCGCTAAACTAATCGCGGGATTATGGATAGTTTAGTCTTAATTTAGTGATAAAGAACTCGGGGGTGTTACAGTTGTAGTATCAGAGCCAAAGATTTTAAACTTGGGGAAATGTCAGAGTCATAATGAGATCTAAGAGTTGAGTAATAAAGGAAACAATGGAAATGTTGAAATGTAAGTTGTATGTTGTTGAAAGCTTGAGTTGAGTCTTTTATGACTTGTATTGAAGTCAAAGAGTTGGTTATAATTATAGTTTGCATGATTCAAGTCTTCATAAGAATAGGAATATGGGTCAAGAGTTCAGTCAAAGTTGAAGATTTAAAGGTACCTACAAGTTTCATCACTCGATGAGTTGAGTCAAGCGTAGTACTAAAAGTTGAGTCTCTTGTGATGTGTATTGGAGTCAAGAAGTCATTTATCGATCCTTGGTGTAAGTATGACATGAACTTTCATGATGGGATACTACATTTGTTTTAAAGGTACTTACAAGTTAGATTGATTGATAAATTTGGATCAAGCTTAGTACTATGACTTTAATTAAGGGTCATTGTCATTGTCATGGATATCAATATGATTGATTTGTGGTCGTAAGAGGGGAAACCCATTAAAGTGAATGAATAAGAGCCAAAGGTCACTTAGATGTGTTAACAAGAGATACTTACTACACTCAGAACCAACTCAGGACCCTCGAATAGGACCCACCCCATCCACCCCGGGTAGCATTGGTAGAATTTATGATATCGACAAGGAGAAGGTGACAAGATCTAGCACAATAGACATTGCAACTTTATCATTAAAATTTCTAGCCTTTATTCACATTATTTGTTGTTGGTACTATGTATTCATTTGAAGTCTTTGTGAGTGTTCCTAAGTTAAAACATAGAAAGTCTTACATATTATGTTACCTATCAAATCATTTTGCCCAACGGACAGTTCACAGAGTGTATATGAAGTTTTGAGAAAGCACTACTTATTATATTAGGAGAGACCGTTTTGGCAGACCTCATATAGTTTGATCTGATCAAGTTCATGTACATTTTGGGTAAGCAAAGGGTTGTGAAACCATAGGACTGAGATGTGATGAATGTCCAGTTAGTTTTGAAAGATAAACAAGAGAGAAATGCATATTCTAAGGGAAAGTTAATTAGGGCAAAGTGCCTAGTTATATCCCTATAAGGGCTAGTAGACTTTTGAGGCATGACTGTAGAACTTATTTATACTGTGGGGTAGATGAAGAAGAAGAGTTTAGCTTAAATGAAAATTCCAGTAGTACGAAAATCTTCAGAGGACTTTCTTATGAATTTTCTGAGTTGCCCCTAAGAAGAGAGAAGAATTTAGAGATGAAGTTAGTTCCAAGATCACAACTTTCCAAGGCACCATATAGAATTGCATTTATTGAAATTAAAGAATTCAAGAATAATCCATAGAATTATTACAAAAGGGTCAATAAGAAGAACTGAGTTGGACCAAATTTCAGTAGTACGGGAATTGCCTGTTGTTTTTCCTCGAGGAGCTTACCAAGTCACCCCCAAAAAGAGAGGCATACATGGAGATAGAGTTAATTCAGAAGTTTCACCTATATCCAAAGCTCCATGTAGAATGGCACTTGCAGAGAACAAAGGAACTTAAAGGGAAACTAGAGGAACAAGATTATCTAATGTGGAAAAAGGATAACATTTTGAAGGTATGCATAGTTTATCTAGAGTGAGACAAGATCGCATTCATTCAAGAATAGGAACTGAAGAGGCCCGGGTTCCGTATTCCTCCCTCGTCACTTATGCCAAGAGGTTCGCGTCCACCTCCCCGAGTCTCGAGGTTCACGGGATCTGGAAACCGCAAGATCATCTCGACCATCCTTTGGATGGGTCTCGAGCCCCTCTAGAAACTCGGGCGTAGCACCAACCCCAAAGGCCTTGGGAACTAACATCATACCGGGTCGTCCTAGGAAAGCATGGCTACTTCGGTATTGGGGTTCGGGAGTGGATCCGGTTGAATAAAACACAAGGAAAAGAAGTGGATGAAATCAGGGTCGTCGCCCTTGCTATGCTTGAACAGGGAAAAATGGAAAAGTGACCCGAAGGCCTTGCCAGCTACAAGGCCAACGCGCCCACGGTTTTACGCAATTTCAGAATCGCCTCTTCGCTCCCTAGTTTCGTCGCGCCTGCGATAGTTGTCGTCGCACCCGCGACGACGTTCTTTTTCCACCTTTTCGGCTAAAACGGCTGCGTTGTAGTGGAATTAATTGCCTTGTATAAATATGTTTTTCTCATAATTTTCTAGACAGTATTTGGTTGATTAAGCTATTAATGAAAAACAAGGGTTTTCTCCCTAATCTCTCTCAAATCTTGTTCTTACTTTATCCTCTAATCATTGGGGTGGTATTAGCAAGTCAATTCCTTTATGGATTATTGGTACTTAGCTTTATCTAATCTTGGTGGGATTGCCAATTCTTGACATTGGAGCCCTCCATTGTCAAGTTCATATCAAGGGTTCAAGGTTTCTTCTAGTTTCCGGACTCAATTCCATCATCATTTCCAACTCAGGCCCCTCCATTCCCACCATATCACGCTCCATTTGGTATCAAAGTCAGGTTAGAGTTGTGGCTTGAGTTTTGATTTTCAAATTACAAGTTAGGGTTTCCACTATTATTGATTTTTTTGCTTTTGGTTGCAATATCGGATTCCCCCATTCCATGTTTCCTCCAAGTGTATTAGGGATGGCAATGGGGCGGGGAATCCCCGAACCCGTCGGGGCCCCGCCCCGCTCTAGAGAAAAATCCCCGCCCCCATTGAGGATGGGGACGGGGACGGGGACGATTTTCCAAAATCCGCTCGGGGACGGGGCGGGGATGGGGACAAAATTTTCCCCGCCGGGGTGAATTCCCCGTCCCCACCCCCGAAAATGTTAAAATTACCAAATAACCTTTATTCAAATTTAATATATATATTAATGGGAAGGACAAAATAGTAATTTTCCAATTTATTCTAACTTGTTGATGTATTATTATTTGATTTTGATGTATTATTACTTAAGCAAGTTAAATACGTTGTATTTTGAACATGTTAAAAGCCAGGTTTGATTAAAAACCGGATTCGATTAAAATTTAGTTAAATTTAGGATAGTTTTAAAAAATCCCCGTTAGATCCCCGTTGGGGATGGGGAATCCGCGGGGATGGGGATGGGGCAAGAATCATTCCCCGAAGCGGGGATGGGGACGGGGATGGGGATGAGTTTTGGGAGCGGGGATGGGGATGGGGGTATACTCCCCCATCCCCAATCCGCCCCGTTGCCATCCCTAAAGTGTATTGGAGAAGATATTATTGTTCTTGTGTTTGTTGTTCTTATTGTCTATTGAAGTTTTGTGGTGAAATTTGGAGCTCTTGATGCATTTTTGAAGTGGAAGATGTGTAGTTGTGTATGAATGGTGTTGTTAGAAGATAGCCCACAAAGAACCTGTTTGGTATCGTTCCGAGCCGAATTTTATCTCTTTTATAGGGTGTTTGTGTTTATTTTAGCCCTTGCATATATATTAGATATAATGATTTTGTGTTTTGTTGGAAAATAAAGGGTTAGAAGGAATTTGGGCTTAATTGTGGCTTTTTAGGGGATCCCGAGTGATTTCCCGAGCCTACCTAAGTCAACCCGAGTCGAGAACCGATGCAAAACAAATGAAAAAGGCAGAAGGAAGGTCGAGGTCGAGTCAAATAGTGTAGCACCCGAGACAATACACTGCCGCATCAACATTGGTCGAGCAACAGGAGGTCGCGCCCGCGACCCCGAACGTCGCGCCCATGACTAGCAGTTGAGAGACGGGAGAGCCAGCAAACAGAGGGCAGACTCGCTCGAGTGAAGCAGTGACTCGCCTGAGCCATGCCACTGTCGCGCCCATTACCTACAGGGTAACGCCCGCTATCTATGCTGGGCAAGCGACAGTTGATGCTAGGCAGTAGGCCGACTCGCCCGCGCCAATGTCCGACTCGCCCGAGCCACTTTGTCTGCTGAAAAACTGATGCGCGTGCTGTGACTTATTTCTAGGGTTTTGGGTTGTATTTCTCCTTCTTCTATAAATACC
Source organism: Portulaca oleracea (assembly GCA_029582165.1). Taxonomy (NCBI): domain Eukaryota; kingdom Viridiplantae; phylum Streptophyta; class Magnoliopsida; order Caryophyllales; family Portulacaceae; genus Portulaca; species Portulaca oleracea. The sequence continues at coordinate 39,676,131 of CM055874.1, forward strand.
CACTTGTATTCAGCTTAGTAAAAAAGTTAGCCTAGGTAGTTTAGGAGTAGAATTAGATTAGATTAGATTTATTGCTTTCCTTTATTTACTTTAATCTCTCTTTAATTGTTCTTAAAGTTTTCAATTATTCTTCATTGTTCTTCAAAGTTTTCTTGCAAGTTCAATTCTCAATCTCTTTCAAGCTTTCTCTAGTCTCCATTGAAGTGTTTCACAAACTTTCTCTCTCTCTCTCTCTCTCTCTCTCTCTCTCTCTCTCTCTCTCTTTCCTTTCAAATGCCATTGTTGACTTGTTTTCCAAGCTTTCTAGTGTTAGCCACAATCAACTCCATTTTAGTGAGGAGGAGGGCTAAGGGTCACAAATTACACTCTCAAGTGGGAATTTGGGGATTCTTAGTAATCCAATCCACGATTTCTTGTTTGTTCGGGGGAAATCCAAGTAGATTGAAGATTAGTGAAGAAGTTAGTCATCAAAGGTATAATTTCTTGTCTCTAATTTCATTGTTCATTCTAGTTTCATTCCTTGCTTTATTTGCTTTATTTGATTTCATGCTTTTTATTGCTTTCTTTGATGCATGCCTAGTTTAGATTTAACTGCTTTCCTTTACGTAATTTATCACTTTTCGCACTTGAGAAAAACCCCAACGCAAACCGATTACCTTAATCAAGCCTAACACCCATCCCTGTGGACCGACAACCTTAACTCATAAAACCACAAAAATTACAACTGAACAATGGCGCCGTTGCCGGGGATGGCGTTATTTGGTAGATTAGGATATTGGTTTGTGTGTAAATAGTTTATTGCTTTCTTGATTATGTTAGAAAAATGTAGCACAAAAATTTGAATATTGAAAAAAAGAGAAAAGAAAAGAAAAGAAAAATTAGAAAAATAGAAAAAAAAATAGAAAAAGAAAGTTATGGATAGTCCTCAATTCCCCCAATTTAAGCATAAAATATATTGGAGGTATTTTGCTAGATTACATGATTACCGTGCTCAATGTGAATTGTATGGTATCTTTTATGATATGTTATCTCTTTTGGGAATTGTGAATGAGGGTGTGAATTATGATACCCGAAACCTCTTTAGATTATTACGGGTTTTCCAGTTTTAGATGAAGAAAAAGCATGGGAGTTACTTGAATGGTTGTCTAGGGATTCCTATGAATTAGAGCAACAAAGTGTTAACCCTAGCTTCCAACCTCCTTATGCACCACCCTCCGGGACCGAATCTGAACAGTCTTGTGAATACTCTGTGTATGTTGATGATCAATCTTATGATGGGGGATATGTGGAAAACTGTTATGATCTTTCCCAATGTGCCGATGTTGAGTCTCATCCCGTGTGCTTCTTTGTGATTCACCGTACCATAGTTCTGATTCTTGTTTGAAAGTTGCCATTGCGGAAATGAAAAAATCAGGTGCGACAATGACTGAGTGTATGCGTGTATTTTTCCATGAGATGAGTCATAGGATAGAAACTTCTTCTTCACAAATGGTTGATTTGAATGTTGAAGTAGATCATTCGTCATCTTTGAGTCATGAAATGCATGTTGATTCTTTTGTGTATGATGAGGATGATGATTACTATGACGGACCATGCCTAGGACTACTTAGCGATTCCTTAGCTCTAGCCCCACCTAGTGAGCATGAGGAACATGATGATTTTATGTGTGATGATGTAGAATTAGATGAATACATGCTTGATGATGAACCATTGTCCACACCATTGTCCATACCTTTGTGTGGAGAAAAGGTTGAGTTTATTGAATGCCATGATGCTGGTGATGCAATTGAGCATGATCTTGTTGAGAATGAAATTGAATCTTTTGCGATTGAATGTGTGTTTGATGCCGAATTGTTCATTTTCATTGAGGATCATTGCATTAGTGAGGCATTAGCTACCCTTGTGAGTCCATTGACGTGCATTCTTGTGATGGTGAGCCTAATTATTTGGGGATTGATCATGATTGTTTGAACTTGGTTGTTGTCGATGATGCTTTAGAAGATGACATGCTTTATGAGCCATTCACTATGAGATATGACCCGGAGCCTTCCATTTTCACTTTTGACGTTGTTTTGAATGATGCACCTTTGTCTTCTGATATTGAAAATTCTTCTGATGAGTCTGATATAGATGAAGATATGCTTGTGTGTGATGTTGGGAGTGTTATGATGTGGTCTAACCCTGCTTTTTCCTTATCACCATTTGTTGATTATGATGATTATTTGGATGAGAGTGGTGATTTGGAATTTGAGTTTGATGAAAATTGCATGGAAATTGAGATTGAATCATTGTTTGCATCCAAGTCTTTGCATGAGCATGTTCAGGAATGTGTTGTATTGTCCCCTCCCGTTGATTTGTATACCCAATCTCCATTTACGAGTCAATGGGAGGATCCATTTGTCATGTCTTCTTTCACCATGCCTAGGAAAGTCTTATACATTCCTGTAGTCCGTCCTTTCTATGACTTTTCCAAGGCATTTGATAAACTGTTAAGAGCACTAATGTTTGTTGATGTGCTATTGCGAGTGTGATCTTACCACCACCATTCTGAGATGCATTCACGGATGCATTACTTGTTACTCCGAGCGTTGAATGGTTCTGACATGGTGCCCAATATCTTGAGGTGAGAGCAAGTGAATTTCTTAATAAGATTCCTTCGAGGTAATATCCTTCCTCACCTTTTGTGTATAATTAGTGAGTTGATTTTCTTTTCTTCTTTTATTTTCTTTTTGTGTGTCTTTTTCTTTTATTTTAGGGTTCTTGCTTACCTACTTCTGTTTCCTTTGAGGACATGGCAACCTCTTTGTGTTGGAGTGGGAAGGTATGCATTCTAGTTTTTTTGAGTTTAAGAAAAAAAAAAGTGAGAGTCGTTTTGTAAATATTTTAGTTCGTTTTCTTAGTTCTTTAGTCCCTAGTGTCTTGTATAGTTTGTTTTTCCTTTTGATCTTGCATGTGAACCATCACACGTAGTACGATTTTCGTGTTTATTTCTAACCTACGATGTGATGTTCTTTGGATCGTGGATTGAGTGCTTATAATTGAAGATCTTGAGATAACTTCTTTTCGCCTTCTCTTATTGTGAATATATCATTGATCCATGATCGATGCTTGATTTTCCTTTTTGGGTGGCGAACCCCTTTAGTGTGTGAATGTTGGATATACATTGTTGTTGGAGCCGTGTGGGCTCGGGTCGCCACCATTTTTACTTGTTATGTGTTTGATTGTGTGTTTTTAGGTTTTCTACCTTACTTGTGACACCCTTCTTCTCACAATGGGGACATTGTGAAGTTTTGTGTGGGAGTGTGGGGTGATTCTTTCATTTGTCATGGGTAGATCACCTAGCTTTTGAGTCTTTGTTTTCGTTTTTTGTAGTTTGTGTCGAAAAATTTGAAAATTTCTGTGTGAAAAAGGAAAAAAAAGGGAGTGAAAAACCTTAAAGGTTTTTTTTTTCGTTTTTTTTTTTGTTTTTTGTTTTTGCTTCGTTTCTTGGGTTTCGTTATCAAATTTGGGAAGCCGTTCTTAATCTTCTTTAAAAAGAAATCGGTTTGAGAATTTTCGACCCTTTCTTGAGCGATTGCCATGACTTACTTAATTAGATTCCTTTCATTGAGTGTCTAGTAAGATCCCATTTCTTCCTTTTTATGTTCTGGTTGAAACTGGGAGATTCTAGGGATTCATGTCTGAGCTTGTTTTTTCTAAATAGCAAAAGCAAAAACAAAGTCAAAAGTAAAAGCAAAAGCAAAATAAAGAAAAAAAAGGAAAGCAAAGTTAAATAAATTGATTAAGTGGGGCGTGTCGGCTTTACGACATCAACCACCAAACACTTAGCCAACCTACACGGGCCCGGTATTAGCGGTACGACGCTATTACCCCTTAAACCTCCTTCTATATCGTTCGCAACGAAGAGGTGATGGAAAAGACTGTGTTGGGAGGGTAAACCCCTTTTTGGGCCATCCAATTCCCGAAAGTAAGGCTAACACCGACCATTAAAAAGTAAAAAGAAAAAAAAAGAAAGAAAATTTGTTGGGAATACCCAACCTAAAAAGTAGAAAAAAGTTTGAAGTGTCAATAAAGTGAGGGGTCTTTCCTTTGCATCACCTGCGGCCCTCACCAAGCCAAGGGCGACCAAATGCGGGGGAGGGCAACTCTTTGTTTATTTTCTGTTGTTCGTTTGTTTTAAGCTCGGGCGTGAATCTTTGGGGTCGTTCGGAATCAGTTAGAACTTTCTAAATTTTTACACAAGTGGGATTTAACTTTACATGAGGTGTAAGGGATCGAAAACCCCTAAGATTGGCAGTTGTTTGGGTTAGGTGTATGTGAGATGCTCATAACAGTTCCTTTTGGAGGATTAATATCGTTTTTTTGGTTGAAACAACTTGATTCATGAAACGAGCAGTTTTCTTTTCTTTCTTTTCAAACTTATTTTGTATTTCACTTTCCCTCTCACCTTTTCAATGGCTTTTGTGGGTATAGTTTCTATAAACCCTCACGAGACCTACCTCGTCCACCCGGGCTACCGGGGGGTTTAAAGGGCTTGATGCATGTGCTAAATGCATCCGCGATTCCTGCGAAAGTGAGTTAGGGTTTTAGTTTCTTCTTCTCTGTTTTTATCTTTATTTTTAGTTTGCTCGGAGCGAGCAAACCCTTGTGTTGGAGTGTTGTTCGGTCTCGTTTTGAGCCGAATTTTATCTCTTTTATAGGGTGTTTGTGTTTATTTTAGCCCTTGCATATATATTAGATATAATGATTTTGTGTTTTGTAGGAAAATAAAGGGTTAGAAGGAATTTGGGCTTAATTGTGGCTTTTTAGGGGATCCCGAGTGATTTCCCGAGCCTACCTAAGTCAACCCGAGTCGAGAACCGAAGCAAAACAAGTGAAAAAGGCAGAAGGAAGGTCGAGGTCGAGTCAAATAGTGTAGTGCCCGAGACAATACACTGCCGCATCAACATTGGTCGAGCAACAGGAGGTCACGCCCGCGACCCCGAACGCCGCGCCCGCGACTAGCAGCTGAGAGACGGGAGAGTTAGCGAACAGAGGGCAGACTCGCTCGAGTGAAGCAGTGACTCGCCCGAGCCATGCCACTGTCGCGCCCGTTACCTACAGGGTAACGCCCGCTACCTATCTTTGGCCAAAGCGGCGGCCGCGCGTGTTGTGACTTATTTCTAGGGTTTTGGGTTGTATTTCTCCTTCTTCTATAAATACCCACTTGTATTCAGCTTAGTAAAAAAGTTAGCCTAGGTAGTTTAGGAGTAGAATTAGATTAGATTAGATTTATTGCTTTCCTTTATTTACTTTAATCTCTCTTTAATTGTTCTTCAAGTTTTCAATTATTCTTCATTGTTCTTCAAATTTTTCTTGCAAGTTCAATTCTCAATCTCTTTCAAGCTTTCTCTAGTCTCCATTGAAGTGTTTCACGAACTTTCTTTCTCTCTCTCTCTCTCTCTCTTTCCTTTCAAATGCCATTGTTGACTTGTTTTCCAAGCTTTCAAGTGTTAGCCACAATCAACTCCATTTTTAGTGAGGAGGAGGGCTAAGGGTAACAAATTCCACTCTCAAGTGGGGATTTGGGGATTCTTAGTAATCCAATCCACGATTTCTTGTTTGTTCGGGGGAAATCCAAGTAGATTGAAGATTAGTGAAGAAGTTAGTCATCAAAGGTATAATTTCTTGTCTCTGATTTCATTGTTCATTCTAGTTTCATTCCTTGCTTTATTTGCTTTATTTGATTTCATGCTTTTTATTGCTTTCTTTGATGCATGCCTAGTTTAGATTTAATTGTTTTCCTTTCCATATTTATCGCTTTCCGCACTTGAGAAAAACCCCAACGCAAACCGATTACCTTAATCAAGCCTAACATCCATCGCTGTGGACCGACAACCTTAACTCATAAAACCACAAAAATTACAACTGAACAGAACCCAAGCCTTCAAACACTAGCTAGCTACAAAAAATCCCAAAACTCAACAAAACTTCCCCAAACACAGTCCATCCTTACCCCTCTTTCGATATGGATGATGAAAATAGTTCCAATCAAGAGGAATCAAGCCGACGTCGTAGTCCTCAAGATGGGATTATGTAGACTCGAGTTTCTTCCATCGAAAAAACTCTTGAAGCCAGGGGCGAATTTAGAAGTGGGGTTAAATTTGAAGTCATGAGTACTTAAAAGTTTACATCTAATTAGTAACATTCAATAACTAATATTAAAATTTAAATATGAACAACTCATAACCCTTGTATTAAAATGTGTACTATATATAATATAGTGTAAGATACAAAATGTATTGCATTATATATGTGCACAAATTATTTTTTAATTTTTTTCATTATCTACCTATAGAAGACAACAATATTGTTATCTCTTTTCCATAAAGGGGGTCATATGACCCCACGCCAACCCACTTTAGCTCTACTCCTGCTTGAAGCCCTCGTTGCTCAAGTGAACAACATCGCCATAAACCTCCAAGGTCATCCCCATGACGAATGAAAGAGGCCCACTCATAGCCCTATCTGTACCCTTCCCACCTTTGAGTCGAGTGACTATGATAGAGGTTCCCTTCGGCGTCATCATCGATGAGAAATGGATGAGAGGCTCCCACGAGATGATTCCATGATATTAAGATCGACATTCTGGAGTTCAATGGCGCCAACGACCCCGATGACTATCTTGAATGGATTCAAATCATAGAGAGGATTTTTTTAAACTAAGGAGTAGTGATGAGAAAGCCTTCAAGATTGCTAGTTTGAAACTCACCAAAGTTGCATCCCTTTGGTTTGAGAATGTCAAGGCACAACGAGCTAAGAAGGGTAGAGCAAAAATCACCTCATGGGTCAGGTTAAAGCAATTGACCAATCGACGATTCTTGCCTAACACCTACAAGTAGGACATTATGAGGAAGTTTTATGCCCTTACACAAGGCAAGAGGAGTGTGAGTGACTACATCTAGGAGTTTGAACAACTTCTCATCCAGAGCGATCTTCAAGAGCCCGAGGAGAAAACTATGATGAGGTTCTTAAGTGGTTTGGACCCCGCCATCGCCGAGAAAATTGAAATCCAACCTTACCACTCCATGGATGAGCTTTGTAGCTTGGCTCTCATGGTTGAGAGGCGAAGGAAGGAGAAGGTCGCCGCCAAGCCTGTGACTAGGCCTTTCTTCCCATCTTCTAATCGCCCTCCCTACTCCAGCTCCCCAAAGCCAAGTGATGCTCCCAAGCATCCACTAGATGAGGTTTCAAGGACTTGATCATGATTCATCTCAACTTGTGGTTATTCTTCCTGAGGACCTTCTTCTTCAGGTGGATTCTTGTCATCGAGTGGGAGTTATCCACTGGATGAGTCCTCTGATTTGGTGTGGATCTTGTTGGTTCGATATCTTCATCATCGCCGTAAGGTATAGTAGTTTGAAATCTATGTTGAGACTAGAGCTTAGGAGTAGATTGTTTGTCTCATCAAAGACAACATGGATACTTTCCTAGATAGTTTTGGTGGATTTGTTATATATGCGATAAGCTTTACTAGATGAGGAATACCCAAAAAAATGCCTACCTCGTTGCCGACCTCAAATTTGCTTAAGTGTTTCTTACCATTGTTGTGGATGTAGCATTTGCAACCAATGACCTTGAGGTGGCTGATATTTCGTGCTTTTCCTTTGAATAGCTCATATGGTGTCTTCTTTAGTGCATCTATTGAGGGCATAGTTGGATGCACTAATGATCTGGGCTCATAGGAATAAAGGGAGGTTATTTTCACAGATGATGGTTCTGGCCATGTCCTCTAGTGTTCCATTTTTCCTTTCTGCCACCCCGTTCTACTTGAGGGGTTCTGAGAGTAGAGAAGTTATGGGAGATGCCTATCTTAGAGTAAACTGTCCAAACATGTCTTTTGTTTCAAACTCTCTTCCACGATCGATCCTTCTTGATATAATGGAGTTTCCTGTGAGAACCTTACGTTGTTTATATAGTCTTGAGAATTCGGTAAATGCATCTGTTTTATTCTTCAGAAAGACTACGTAGGTAAATCTAGAAAAATCATCAATAATAACAAACATGTATGAATTTCCTCCTAGGCTTTTGTAGGAGATAGGTCCGCAAAGGTCCATGTGTAGGAGGTCAAGAAATTTTTATTGTGGTCACGGTCTTTAGAGGTTTGATAGAGGAATTGGTCTATTTGCCTAGGGTAAAGGCATCACTTACCCTATCTCTATCAAAACTGTGAGAGGGGAGTCCTCTCACTAGGTTGCATTGACTCAACTTATGAAAGGTTCTCATGTTTACATGACCTAAGCGTCGATGCCAAAGCCAGACATCCTCGGATCCTGCCTTGAGGCATGTGAGGTCCTTTTCTACAGGTTCACTGAGGTCTATGAAATATACATTATCCATGCAATGACCTTGAAGAATTACTTGATGTGACTCTGACATTTCAACTACAAATGTATTTTTATCAAAATGGACTCCATTACCTCTATCATAGAATTGAGAAATACTCAAGAGATTATATTCTAACCCTTCTACAAGATATACATTATCAAGAGAGATTCAGATGTCCTTACCAACCTTTCCAATGCCAAGGATTTTGCCCTAACTTTTGTCCTCAAATGTCACTCGGCCAGCTTTGCATACTCTAAGTTCGCAAATTTGGTTGGGTCTCCAGTCATGTGTTTCAAACATCCGTTGTCCAAATACCATATGTCTTTGTAAGTCTTGAAGCATACATGCAACTGAGGACATTACACTTTCCTTGGTTCTTGGAAAACTGGTTGAGGGAGATGAGAGTTCTTTTTTTCTTGGGAACCCACATTTTGGTGGTTCTTTTGGGACTTAATTGTCTTTCCTGGGCTTAGGACTTGGAATAGGATTTCAATTCGAGTGGGTGACATTTTTCCTAGGTTGGGTGAGTGGTGTGGGCAATAACGGTCCTTTGTTTCTGTAAGGATTGGTTTTGGTGACCAGTTCATTTATTAGTTTGGTCAGGTCCTTATAACAATCTCTCACAAACTTTGAGTCTAATGTTTTCTGCCACTAGTTGTCTGTTTCTAGCATTGAAGCTTTCAACAGTTCTACTTAGGTGGTTGGAAAATCTGGTAAGGCGCTTTACTTTTTTGACTAGTGTTTGTGAGTAGTTAAAGAGGTGGAGCAGTTTGTGGGCTAGATGAGTCTTAGGCAAGGAAAGGAGTTCACCGACGGTTACCTCTTCATTATTTAAGGACTGTCCTTCATTTTCATTTGTGTTTGCCATTAAACACACATTTGATATTTCCTCCACTTCACTTCAACTTTCACTATTGTCACTATCACTCCAGGCTGCGAGCATTGCTTTACGATTTTGTTTTCTCCTCCTGGTGTTTCTGTTATCTCTGTTTCGCCTCGCGTGAGGCATGGTTGTTAAAATCGCGATCCGGATCGTAGGATCGTACGATCCTACGATCCAACAATGACCAAACGATCCAACTCGTTCCTGGATCGCTACCTTGTTAGGATCGTACCAGGATCGGAGCAGGATCGGTCAGGATCGGTAGGATCGGTCAGGATCGTTAGGATCGGATCGATCCTAACTATAGCCTATTTTTGTTAGAATGGTCACAATCTCCCCAGAATCGGTTAGGATCGTACTAGACTCGGTTAGGATCGGTGAAAATCATTTCTTTTTGTATAATTTTTGAAAAACAATGTTTTTTCTAGGGAAACTTCAAGTCACTTAAAACAATTTTACTTTATTTGTAGAATCTTACGATCCTCGATCCGATCCTACGATCCCGATTCTAAGGACCCCTATCGATCCTAACTAGAATCCTGATCCTGACAACCTTGGCGTGAGGACAATCTTTCACCAAGTGATCTGCAATACCATAACCAAAACATTTAAAGGAGTCAGTCTCATCTTTAGAGGAGATCTTACCTTTTTGGATTGATTTCCTGTTTGATGAGTCTTTCACATATCCTCTAAAGGTGGGGTTCTTTTTGTAGAGTTTTTTGAAGCCTATAATAAGAGTTTCTTCTTCATCCTCTGACTCATTGTTAGTGTACAACGGTTTGCAGGCCGGTGTAAATTGTCGAGCTCAGGGAGCCTGTGGCCTAAATTCTCGTATTTTGTTTCGGTTTTAGCCTTGAATCGAGAAATAAATTACCGAGCAAAGATCACTTTGATTATGACAAAATTAAACTTAGAAAGATGATTAATTAGGTGATAATTAGACAGAGAGAGGTTCGGGGGTTTTAGACACTTAACGGAATCTTTGATCAAGGAGTTTTCATGACTAAAGCGCATAAAGTTGGATTTATCCATGGAACAACGCGGGAAAGGGGCCACGATGAATCTCTTCCCTCGAGGAAGATTCAAATTAACTACCCTATGTCCACCATGGACCATCGGGGTTGAGAATTGCGTTAATTCCTAGTTAAGCCTACACTTACCCTCGTAAGCGTAGACCTAACTATCCCACTCTAGGCTTCCCATTGAGTGTATAACGATTCAAAGAGCTCTCGGACCTTGAACCGCCACCCCCAATGAGAAGACACCAAGTGGAAATAGACTCCTCCAACTAAAACACACTTTAATCAATAAACACCTTAGCCAAAACCCATTAAGGCCTTAATCACCCCCTCACCTCAAGGAAGATTAGCCTCTAGACATGGTGGAGAAATTAGCAACACACAACCAATAAAACCCTAGCATGGTTCTACTCAAAAGATGGATATTAAAACTAACCACTATGATTAACAACATAAAACTACACTAAACACAAGCAACAAAGCATTTGGAAACATTAAAATGAGGAGACAAGAGATTATACCTAAATGGATGAGCAATAAATTGGCAATAAAATGAAGAGTAAAAATACCCAAATGATGAAGAGCAATTGGCCTTGATTGAAGAAAGTAATTAATCAACAAAGTAGAAGTTAATCCCCCAAAAGCTAATCATAAAACTCTTGAAAGATAGAAGATGTAAAGGGAAAGAAAATAAAGCTCCAAAAAACTCTCTAAAAAAAGCTCCCTCTTGAAAGTGACAAGACGACCTAATTAAAACCAAGGGGAAGAAGGGCCAAAACACAGTCGTTTTGGCCGAAAATTATGCAGGAAATAAGGACGTCGCGAACGCTACGGTCATCGTCGCGAACGCTACGGTCATCGTAGCGTTCGCTACGACCCAAAGCAGGCGAACATTTCAGCTCCAAGGCGTCCGCTATGCCCAGCGTCGCGACCCAGTTAATCATCCGTAGCGAACGCTACGAAGGGTGTAGCGAACGTTACGACCGTCAGCAGGAAAACTTGGAAAATCAAGGCTTCATCGTAGCGGGCGCTATGAATGGGGTAGCGACCGCTACGGCCTTGGGCAGAACCTTCTGCCTGGGCTCGTAACGATCGCTACAATAGGCGTAGCGACCGCTACGCTCTTCAAGTGATCTTCCAACTAAGTATGGGGGCGTAGCGATCGCTACAGCTGTTGTAGCGAACGCTACGAGCCTGGATGCCCCCATACTTAGCCTTTTGGCCCGAAATCCCTCTCCTTTACGCACGGCTGGTCTCCCTTGCTTCCCGAGTCTTCAGCACGACATCAAATCGGCTCCAAAGGTCTCGGGATGACCGAGTTATCGCCTTTTTCCGCAACTTCGCCCCCTTTTATTATTCTCTGAACTTAAAACCTAAAAATCACAAAACACGTAATAAATAACCATTTTATTAGGGAACGGCAATAGACTTGAGCGTAAATGAGTGGTATTTAGCCCCTAAAATGGGACTAAACACCCCCCCACACTTAGACTTTTGCTCGTCCCGAGCAAAACTAACCGAAAGAAACCTAAGAAACTAGAAAACATAAACACCTAACTCACTTTCGCAGGAATCGCGGATGCATTTAGCATATGCATCAAGCCCTTTAAACCCCCCGGTAGCCCGGGTGGACGAGGTGGGTCTCGTGAGGGTTTATAGCGGCTATACCCACAAAAGCCAAAGAAAAAGGAGATAGGGAAAGTGAAAACAAAACCGAAGAAAAACAAAGGAAAAGAAAAGCAACAGCTTCGCTTCAAAAGATCTCGAAATCTAAATCAGGAAAACGTTATTAAACCTCCAAGAGGAACCGTTATGAGCGTCTCACAAACACCTATCTTAAGCAAAGGTCAGTCTTTGAGATTTTCGATGTCCGACACCTAATGTCAAGCAAAACCCCATGTGCGTAAGTGCTAGTGGGTTCCAACCGAATCCAAAAGACTCCAAGGACTCATGCTCGAGCTCAAAAACAACGAAACGAACAAGAGAAGTGTTGCCTTTCCTCGCATTTGGTCGCCCTTGGCTTGGTGAGGCCGTAGGTGATGCAAGGAGAGGCCCCACACTTTATTAACGCTCAAACTTTTCTTTTTGGGGTTGGGTAATCCCAACAAAATTGCCTTTTCTTTTTCTCTTTTTTTTCTTTTTCTTTTTAAAGGTCGGTATTAGCCTTACTTTCGGGAATTGGACGGCCCAAATATGGGGTTTACCCTCCCAACACAGTCTTTTCTATACACACCTCCACCGAGAATTCAATATGGGAGGAGCTTAAGGGGTAATAGCGTCGTACCGCTAATACCGGGCCTGTGTAGGTTGGCTAAGTGTATTGTGGTTGATGTCATTCAGTGACACGCTCCACTTAATCCGGTTATTGTAGCTTTTCTTTCTTTTTCTTTCTTTTTGACTTGCATTTGCTAAAAAGGGAAACAAAACAAGTTCGGACACAAACCCCTAGAATCTCCCGACTTCAACCAGAACGTGAAAGGAATCGGGGGTTTCACTAGACACTTGATGAAGGACATCTAAAGAGATAGGTCATGACTCATACCCGAGACAGGGTCGAAAACGCTCAGACCGGTTTCTTTTAAAGAAGTTTAAGAACGGTTTCTCGAATTCGACAACAAGATCCAAGAAATAAAGCAAAAACAAAGCGAAAACAAAACTAAAAGAAAAACTTTTAGGGTTTTCACTCCCTTTTTCCTCCTTTTTCACATAATTTTTTTTTAAAAAAACTAGAAAACAAAAACAAAAATGCTAGGTGATCTACCCTTGAAACAGAATATCTCCCCCCCACACTTAAAACGCCACAATGTCCTCATTGTGGGAAGGTGTCACATGAAAAGGATAGAGAACCTAAAAAACAAACAAACAAGAACAACTAGCACATAAAAGCGGTGGCGACCCGAGCCCACACGGCTCCAACAGCAAGAAAATCCCAACACAAACACTCAAGGGGGTTCGCCACCCAAAAGAAAAAAAAAACAAGCATGCAAAAAGAAAACAAACTATACAAACAAAAACACAGAAATATGTACAAAAATAGAAAAGGGTGGAACGAATGTACCTTGTATGTTTCCAATGTGTAACCAAGGTTCAGACCACGATCACAAAAGAAAGGCTAAAACTAACAAGGTTAGAAGAAAAATGCAACGTATCGAAATGCAATCGAATCTGCATGCAAAAGAAATATACAAAGATGTCCAAATGGACAAAGGAAAATGCAAGAAACAAATCTATATGCAAGAACAAAGCTATATACATTGCCTGGGTAACCTCAACCTCGTTCTCAATCAATTTGAGGCGACTTGTTGAGGGTGAAACATCACCTTGCACTTGATGGAGTTAAGTGCAAGTGATTAACCAAAACCAACCTAATCACGATGGACGATGGATGAAGGTAGGGATGGACGGTGATCACAGATAGGACAACAAAATCTTCGATAAAGCCGACAAGGACGGGAACACAAGAACGTCCCACCCACCCACTAGATGCACACCTCCCCACAAACAATCAAATGATAAATCAAATAAAGAGAGAGAGTGGGGAGGGGATAAAGCTTACAATCATGGGGGTGGATCTCCTTCAGGAGGAGGAGGTGGTGGGTAGTACGGGTTGACCCATCCCGGATCACGCGGCGGATGACCCATGACAACGTAGTGGTAGTAGGCCCAGTCATCCGCGATGTTCTCCAAGCGACCCACCCGATTGTTTAATTGTGTCAAGGAGTCATAGGTTCGTGTTTGGGCAATCATCATTTGATTCATGGAACCAGCAAGGTCCCTCACGTCATTTCTCAGCCCATCAAAATCCTCTTGACGCAAAACCCAACCGTCTTGTCCTCCCGACCCTTGTCCTTGCTCCACAACATTCTCTTCTTGGGCCGCCCTTTCTGCACCTCGCCTCGATGCCCCGCGTTGATTTTCAGCCGCCTCCCGCAGCTGCTCCAACTCCCTCTCAAAGGGGGGCATCATGAACCCCCTATCCCCACCAACAAGCCTAGAAGTTTGCTCCTGCCCGCAAGACCAATTGTTTTGATCCCGCACATCGATTAAACGAGGGGCTTTTGGTTCCGGAGAGTAGTCACAGCTTTGGGTACGGACCCATGGTGGTAGAGGAGTACTGGAGGCGATGGATTCACGGAGAAAAAATGGAAGTGGCGGAGGCGGTCAGCGTCCATAGGCTCTGGAATGTGGTGTGTATCGCAACGGCCAAGGTATGGGGTTATCGGGCCCCCATACTGGTGTAGGAAGTGGGTAATAATGTGACCCAACGCTATACAAGTTCCGGCACCATCGGTAGACATTTGCTTAAGTTGATGCAGAATACACGATCCCGTGTTGACTCGGCGACCATGTAAGCGTGGTGCAAAATAGCTAGGTCGTCTTTCCGCACCTTCTCCTACCGTCATCCGTCTGGCCCGAATTTGTAATTAACCTATGGAAGACCCTAACAGGATTACAAAAATCTCGGATTTGGAACCCGAACATCATAATACAATACATCCCCATTTGGGGCCCTAATTAAAGTTCGCCAACATGTTATTTCCCGCATAGCCTCCCCTCATTGAAGACCGAGGCTTGGCCATAGGTTAAGCCTCCGTTAAGCAAACCCAACAAGTTATTAAACTTCACAAGATCACACTCAATGGGCTTGTTGCCCACCCAATGATAAAACATGCATCGTTGTCCCATCATTCAACAACTCAAAAGATGAAAGGAACTCATAAATTGCTTGATCCCTCCAGGGTGCGAATTTGAGCAATTGCTCCCACCCCATTACCCCAATTAAATGTTCCATGCTAGGCCCCAAGTAGTGTTCATTGCACGTTTCAACATCATAAACATAAGGAAAACATATGTTCCTAGTTTTGAACCGTGTTAATCTTCGAGCATGCCTATCATTTTGAACAGTAACTCTATGCCTAGCATGCGAACTTAAGCGTAAAGGCTCAGATTTTTGGGTAGGAAAATCGGGGAAGTCATTACCTTTATCTCCTTGATCAATAATGGGTGATGCCCTTGAGGATGAAGCTCCATCCCGCACCCTCTTGCTAGGTCGTGGAGGCATTTTTTTTTCTCTTTTTCTTCCTTTTTTGAATGAATGCTTGAGAGAATGCTTGGAAGATTCAAGCTTTGCTTCCTCTAAAACCCAACTCAATAAAGAGTTCAAATGTTAGAGGAAGAAAGTGAAAAGGGGTATGTTGAGTTGCAAAAGGTGAGAAGAGAAGAGTGGAAATGGAGTTTATGGAGGAAGATTGATGGTCTTTTTGGTGGAGATTGAGTAGAGAAGGATGAAGATGGTGGTTTTGGGGGTTAGGGTTGTGGAATGTTGGAGAGGAAATAAGAGGGTGAGGCGATTTGGGAGTGAAAAGTGAAGGGAAAAGAAGAGAGGGTCGGATTTCCCCTTTTACAGTCTGCGTAAAAATTGGGCGTCGCGTTCGCTACGCGGGAGCGTCGCGTTCGCTACGCCTGGTGCCGAGAAACTGGGAATCGATCCGTAGCGAACGCTACGCATCATGTGAGCAACGCCACGCCTAAAACAGTGGCCAAACAGAAAGACAACGAGGGCTGCGTAGCGAGCGCTACGCATGGTGTAGCGAACGCTACGCTCCCAGACTTAAAAAAAATTCAAATGTTCCTCGTCCCTCTTCTCCTTAGCTTCTCCTTCAACTTATCTCCTCTAAAACCAATATGCTTCAAATCTTACACACAGCCTCCAAACCTCCCTCGTTTTTTTCTTTCTTTTTCTTCTCCTCCCACTCATGATTTCCCCTTTTTTTTCTCTCTTTTTTTTCATTTTCTTTTTTTTTCTCTTGTTTTTTTTCTCTTTTTTTTTTCTAGAACTAATTCCTCATTACAAGCATGGGTTGCCTCCCATGAAGCGCTTGCTTAAGGTCCTTAGCTTGACCATTGACCGGATCTTAACATTAGGTATCGGGGAGGAAAGTCACCATAGTTCCCGCATACTCTTCGCTCATGACATATGGTTTGACCTTGGAAGAGTTCACTTTAAAAGTTTCCCCCTTCTTGTTCTCCAACTCCACAACTCCACCCGGGTGGAGCTTAACAATGAAAAAGGGTCCCGACCATTTGGTCTTTAATTTGCCCGGGAAGAGTTGGAGGCGAGAATTGTACAACAATACTTGATCACCCACCTTGAAGTTCAGGTATTTGAGGTGCTTGTCATGCCAAGCCTTTGTCCTCTCCTTGTAGATCCGATTGTTCTCATAAGCTTGCTGGCGGATCTCCTCCAATTCTTCCAATTGGAACAACCGTTTCTGGCCTTTGCATCAAAATTCACTTTCCTTACCGCCCAAAATGTTTTGTATTCGAGTTCCACCGGGAAGTGGCATGCCTTACCATAGACCAACCGGTAAGGGGTGGTGCCTATGGGAGTCTTGAATGCCGTCCTATACGCCCATAGAGCATCATCAAGTTTTTCCGCCCAATCTTTTCTTGAAGACGCAACGGTCTTTTGAAGGATTTCCTTAATAGCCCAGTTTGTGATCTCCACTTGCCCTTGAGTTTGGGGGTGGTAGGGCAATCCTCTCTTGTGATTCACCCCATACTTCTTGAGCAATGCCTCAAATTTCTTCTCAATAAAGTGAGGCCCATTATCACTAATGACCACTCTTGGGATGCCGAACCTAGGGAAGATTACCCTCTTGAAGAACTTGGAGACCGTATTGGCATCACATCTTTGGCTTGCAATTGCCTCGGCCCATTTGGAGACGTAATCTACCGCCACCAAAATGTATTCATTCCCCCTTGACGAAGGAAATGGGCCCATGAAATCAATACCCCACACATCAAAAATCTCACATTCAAGTATATAGGTCAAGGGTGCTTCATTTCTCCTAGAAAGACTCCCAACTCTTTGGCATTCATCGCAAGCTTTGACATGAACTTCTACATCTTTGAAAAGCGTCGGCCACCAATATCCGCATTGAAGAACCTTGGCTGCGGTTTTATCCTTTCCCCCATGTCCTCCACACGGCTTGTTGTGGCAATGATTTAAGATCTCCGAACCTCGCCTCGAGCTATGCATCTTCTATATAGGCCATCATTGCATATGCGGAACAAGTAAGGCTCGTGCCAAATATAGTGCTTGACGTCACAAAAGAATTTCTTCCTTTAGTTTGAATGGAGCTCGGGCGGGACCACATCCGAAGCAAGGTAGTTCACAATATCGGCGAACCACGGGGTCTCCTCTTGGATAGCAAGCAACTTCTCATCCGGAAAAGAATCATTGATAGGCCGGGACTCCAATTCAACAAGGATTCGTGAAAGGTGGTCGGCCACCACATTTTTGGAACCGGCTTTGTCCTGGATGGTGATGTTGAATTCTTGCATTAGTAGCAACCAACGAATAAGTCTCGGCTTGGCCTCCTTCTTGCCTAGTAGATACTTCAAAGCCGAGTGATCGGTGTACACCGCTACTTTGGAAATCAAAAGGTATTGGCGAAACTTGTCCAATGCAAAAACAATAGCCAACAACTCATTCTCCGTAGTGGTATAATTGCGTTAGGCGGCGTCTAAGGCATGACTTGCACAATAAATGACCCTTGGTTGCTTATCCTTGGTTTGTGCTAGGCATGCCCCCACGGCATAGTCGCTAGCATCGCACATAACATCGAACGGTAAGCTCCAGTCCGGTGGTTGAACTACTGGTGCGGTGGTCAAGGCCTCCTTCAATTTCTGAAACGCTTCAAGACACTCATTAGTAAAGACAAAAGGGGCATCCTTGCATAGAAGCTCAGTGAGAGGTCGAGCAATTTTCGAAAAGTTTTTGACAAATCGCCGGTAAAACCCGGCGTGTCCAAGAAAACTACGCACCCCTTTAACAGTGGTGGGGGGTGGTAGGCGCTCAATGACCTCCACTTTAGCTCTATCCACCTCTATGTCCCGCTTTGAAATCACATGGCCGAGGACAACACCCTCCTCAACCATAAAATGGCATTTTTCCCAGTTAAGAACTAGATTGACATCTTTACAACGAATCAACACTTTTTCCAAATTTGCAAGGCAATCGTCAAAGGTATACCCATACACACTGAAATCATCCATTAAAATCTCCATAAGACTCCCCACATGGTCTGAGAAAATAGCCGACATGCACCTTTGAAAGGTGTCGGGCGCGTTACATAACCCAAAGGGCATCCTCCGGTATGCGAAGGTGCCAAAAGGGCAAGTAAATGTGGTTTTGTCTTGGTCTCTTGGGTGAATGGGTATTTGAAAGAATCCCGAATAGCCATCAAGAAAGCAAAATTGGGATTTAACGGCGAGTCTCTCTAGCATTTGATCAATAAAGGGCAAAGGGTAATGGTCTTTGAGGGTCGCCTTGTTTAATTGTCTATAGTCAATGCACATGCGCCACCCATTCACAACTCTAGTGCTAATTAATTCTTGATGCTCATTTTCAATAACAGTCATGCCACCCTTCTTGGGTACACAATGCACGAGGCTCACCCATTCGCTATTAGTGATAGGGTAAATGATCCCGGCGGACAGCAATTTAACGATCTCTTTTTTAACCACTTCTTGCATATTCGGGTTTAATCGACGTTGTGGTTGTCTACATGGTTTAGCATCTTGCATAAGATTGATAGCATGCATGCAAATAGAAGGGGATAGACCCTTGAGATCCTCAATAGCATAACCCAAGGCACTTCTATGTTTTCTAAGAACACAAAGAAGTTTTGAAGTTTGAGTGCCATCAAGGTTAGCATTAATGATCACAGGGAATGTTTCCTCCTCACCCAAAAACTCATACCTCAAAGTGGATGGCAAAGGCTTGAGCTCAACTTGTGGTAATTTCTTTGACTTGATTCTTCTCTCGGTGACGACCTCTTCAATCTCCATGCATTGCACAAATGTTTCATCCGGGGAAAACTCCTCAACAATGGGAGTAGCATCCAAAAGGTCGGTGAAGAACTTCACATCGTCCCCCTCCGTTGTTGAAGAACGAGTGCCCATCAAGCTTGCTTCAAGTGGATCATCAAAAGCACCTTGGAGGAATACAGACTCCCATAAAGAATCATCGACCGTATCCTCAACCACATCAATTGCATAGCATGAGTCATCAAATGTCGGGTGCTTCTTTCCCTCCTCGAGATTGAACACTACTTGCTCTCCCCCCATATTGAGAGATAGTCTCCCATTTTGCACATCAATCATAGCCCCAGCCGTGGCCAAGAATGGCCTCCCAAGAATAATAGGGGTATATAGGTCCTCATCCATCTCCAATATCACAAAATCACAAGGGATGAGGAATTTACCAACTTGGACCGGAATGTCCTCCAAGATGCCCATTGGCCTCCTAATCGACCGGTCCGCAAGTTGCAAATTAATAGTGGTTGGAGTGAGCTCATCGAGGCGGAGCTTTTGAAATATTGACCATAGCATGACACTCACACTAGCCCCAAGGTCACAAAGGGCGTTTCCTATCTTCATCTCCCCAATTGAGCAAGGTATAGAAAAACTTCCGGGATCGGCCAACTTGGTAGGAGTTTTGTTGGAGATGATGGCACTACAATCGGCTATAAGAGAAATGGTGTTCTCATGTCGGATCTTCCTTTTGTTGGTCAAGAGATCCTTGAGATACTTCTTGAAAACCGGGACCTCCGAAATCGCATCTAGGAAAGGGATATTCACGTGAAGCTTTTTGAGCATATCAATGAATTTAGAGAACTTAGCTTCATCCCTTGTCTTGACAAGTCTCTCGGGGTATGGAACCGGTGGCTTATATGGTTTGAGTGGTTGGGTGATCGGCTCATGTTCAACCCCCTTCTCAACACTCTTCAGTTTAGGCTCCTTCCTCTCAATTTCGCTGGAATCAATGCCTTCACTTCCCTCTTTCCCATCAACAATGTTATCCTCACCTCCCTCCTCATGAGTGATGTCAACAACATCTCCACTCCTCTCTCCCAACGGTTCCTCCTCTACCATAGAAGGGCCCTCATAAGTAGTTCCACTCCTCAAGTGGATTGCGTTGACTTGCTTCTCCTGTCCTTTCCCATTGTTGGGGTTTGGCATGGTTTGGCTTGGTATAGGTTGGGGAGGTCGGACGGATTGTTGGTCCATTTGAGCCACATGGAGCTCAAGTTGGTTGATCCCGTTTTCTTGGTTGGTTAAAATCTTTTGAAGCATTGCTTTCAATTCCGGATCTTGAGTAGCAGAGGATGGTTGTGGGTTGGTGTGGTTATAGTAAGGTTGTTGTGGAGGAGGGTTTTGAAAGTAATGGGGTTGGTGGTATGTAGGACTTTGAAATGTGTTTTGGCCGTGAGGGCGAATAAAAGGTTGAGGTTGGTTAGAAAACCCGGGAGGGAAACTTTGGTTTCGAGTATTGTATGTCGGGTTTCCTTGTGGTCTAATGGGATGGTTATTGGAATAGGAGAGGTTGTTGTTGGGGTAGATGGCATTGGCTTGCTCCATGTCGTGGTACCCTAGGCATTGACCATTAGGGTGGTACCCATTGCAAACGTTGCATTCAACCATGTTACTATCGGACATGGATGAAGGGCCTTGCATCTCTTGAACGGCATTGACTTGCCTCGAGATATCCATGAGGGCAAACTTTTGACTCAACTCCGAGATTTGATCGGCAAGGTGTTTCAACACGGCATCACTAGACGAAGATCCTTCCCCTCTTCGCGAACGGTCCGAACCCCAATTCGGAGAGTTTTGTGCTAGCTCATGAAGGAAAACATTCGCCTCCTCAGCGGTCTTGCCAAGAAAAGTTCTTCCCGAGGCATTATCAATCAACTCTCTCAAATGTCCATTGAGCCCTTGATAGAAGGTATTAAGGAGCAACCAATCATCCAAGTTGTGATGAGGAACTCTGCGTTGAAGATTCTTGTGCCGTCCCCAAGCATCAAAAAGTGACTCTCCTTGCTCTTGTTTAAAATTGAAGATATCTTGCCGTCGAAGATGGGTCTCATCGGTGGTGTAGAACCTCTTGAGGAAATCTCCGCTCAACTTCTCCCAAGTGTCATAAGTTCCAGGAGGACAAGTATTGAGCCAAAGCTTGGCTTTCCCCGCTAAAGTCAATGGAAAGAACTTAAGCTTCATGTAGCTTGGCGGGACTCCTGGTATTTGGACATAACCAATCCTCTCTTCGAACTTGTCGATATGGTCAATGGGACTCTCCCTGTCAAAACCATTGAACGGGTTTTGCTCAAATATGTTCACGAAGTTGGCCTTGAAATCGTACAAGGCATTATCGGATAGAGCAGGTAGAACGATGGGGTTGCCTCCCGTCCCTGGAGTGGGTGTATTGTACCAAGCTAAGGGACGGGGTGGGTTTGGTGGTGGATCACCTCCTTGGCCCTAGCCTCCTTGGCCTTCCATGGCGGCTTGTTGTTGTCGTTGCTCCCGACGACGTCGACGAGTACTACCGTGGGCTCTCCGAGCCGAAGCTTCAATCTCGGGGTCGAGGGGGACGAGTGGGGCTTGATCTCTAAGAGACCTTGTCTGCATACAACACCAATAACAAGGACGCGTAAAATTATCCTAGGACCTAGACTCACAAAACCTCAAGCAGGTAGAAGAATTCAAAACAAAAACCTAGAAACAAAACAACGAGGAGCTAGGGGCACTAGCTCTCCGGCAACGGCGCCATTTTGTGTAAAGCGGTTTGCAGGCCGGTGTAAATTGTCGAACTCAGGGAGCCTGTGGCCTAAATTCTCGTATTTTGTTCCGGTTTAAGCCTTGAATCGAGAAATAAATTACCGAGCAAAGATCACTTTGATTATGACAAAATTAAAATTAGAAAGATGATTAATTAGGTGATAATTAGACAAAGAGAGGTTCGGGGGTTTTAGACACTTAAAATCTTTGATCAAGGAGTTTTCATGACTAAAGCGCATAAAGTTGGATTTATCCATGGAACAACGCGGGAAAAGGGCCACGATGAATCTCCTCCCTCGAGGAAGATTCAAATTAACTACCCTATGTCCACCATAGACCATCGGGGTTGAGAATTGCATTAATTCCTAGTTAAGCCTACACTTACCCTCGTAAGCGTAGACCTAACTATCCCACTCTAGGCTTCCCATTGAGTGTATAACGATTCAAAGAGCTCTCGGACCTTGAACCGCCACCCCCAATGAGAAGACACTAAGTGGAAATAGACTCCTCCAACTAAAACACACTTTAATCAATAAACACCTTAGCCAAAACCCATTAAGGCCTTAATCACCCCCTCACCTCAAGGAAGATTAGCCTCTAGACATGGTGGAGAAATTAGCAACACACAACCAATAAAACCCTAGCATGGTTCTACTCAAAGGATGGATATTAAAACTAACCACTATGATTAACAACATAAAACTACACTAAACACAAGCAACAAAGCATTTGGAAACATTAAAATGAGGAGAAAAGAGATTATACCTAAATGGATGAGCAATAAATTGGCAATAAATGAAGAGCAATAATACCCAAATGATGAAGAGCAATTGGCCTTGATTGAAGAAAGTAATTAATCAACAAAGTAGAAGTTAATCCCCCAAAAGCTAATCATAAAACTCTTGAAAGATAGAAGATGTAAAGGGAAAGAAAATAAAGCTCCAAAAAACTCTCTAAAAAAAACTCCCTCTTGAAAGTCACAAGACGGCCTAATTAAAACCAAGGGGCAGAAGGGCCAAAACACAGTCGTTTTGGCCGAAAATTATGCAGGAAATATGGACGTCGCGAATGCTACGGTCATCGTAGCGTTCACTACGACCCAAAGCAGGCGAACATTTCAGCTCCAAGGCGTCCGCTATGCCCAGCGTCGCGACCCAGTCAATCATCCGTAGCGAACGCTACGGAGGGTGTAGCGAACGCTACGACCGTGAGCAGGAAAACTTGGAAAATCAGGGCTTCATCGTAGCGGGCGCTATGAATGGGGTAGCGACCACTACGGCCTTGGGCAGAACCTTCTTCCTGGGCTCATAATGATCGCTACAATAGGCGTAGCGACCGCTACGCTCTTCAAGTGATCTTCCATCTAAGTATGGGGGCGTAGCGATCGCTACAGCTGTTGTAGCGAACGCTACGAGCCTGGATGCCCCCATAGTTAGCCTTTTGGCCCGAAATCCCTCTCCTTTACGCACGGCTGGTCTCCCTTGCTTCCTGAGTCTTCACCACGGCATCAAATCGGCTCCAAAGGTCTCGGGATGACCGAGTTATTGCCTTTTTCCGCAACTTCGCCCCCTTTTATTATTCTCCGAATTTAAAACCTAAAAATCACAAAACACGTAATAAATAACCATTTTATTAGGGAACGACAATAGACTTGAGCGTAAATGAGTGGTATTTAGCCCCTAAAATGGGACTAAACAGTTAGAATCTATGATTGCCTTTAAGGCGATGCTCTTTTGTTCCGTGTTGTCAAGTAGTTGTATTTCATAAGCCAATAGTTTTCCAACTACTTCCTCAAGTTGCAATGTCTTGAGGTGCTGGGCTTCTTTAATAGTTGTCACTCTTAGTCCCTATTTCCTCTTTGGAAAGCATCTAAGCACCTTTCTGACCTGCTTCTCATTTGAGTATTTCCCAGGGATTTGAGGTGGTTGATGATGCTGCGGAATCTCTTGAACATGCTTTCA
This sequence comes from Portulaca oleracea, assembly GCA_029582165.1. Taxonomy (NCBI): domain Eukaryota; kingdom Viridiplantae; phylum Streptophyta; class Magnoliopsida; order Caryophyllales; family Portulacaceae; genus Portulaca; species Portulaca oleracea. Next base: position 39,699,983 of record CM055874.1, read on the forward strand.
ATTGACTTTTTTTCTTCCATTTTGATGGCTTCATACTTCTGGATAAGTATATCCAATTTGGTGTCCTTAACTTGACTAGTTCCTTTGTGGGTAGTGGCCAGATTGTCCCAAAGTTGTTCAATTGGTTCACAAGTGGATACTCTTTCAGATTCATTAGATTTAAGACTGCAGAATAGTAAATTTAACGCTCAAGTATTCTTTTTCAATAATTCTTTTTCCCTTTCATTGCACTCAAATCCATCTTCGGGGACAATAGCCCCTTCGGCAGTTGTTTTGGTTGGTGTGGGATAGTCTCCATCTATAATGACATTTCATAGATCCTCATCTCGATCTTTGAGGAAGACACTCATCTGCCTTTTTCAATTTCTGTAGTTTTCCCCTGAGGGTAGGGTTGATTTGGTCCATGAATGCCCTTGACCTGTTTTATTAGTGTTGATTCCTGCCATGATCTTTTCCACAAAGATATTAGTCTCCAGATTTTAGTGGACCAAACTCTGATACCACTTCAAAGAACCCTAGGGATGGGGGGAGGGGGAGCGAATAGAGTTTTTAGGAATCTACATACTTGATGATAAGGACATTAGTTTCTGATCTTGTCTTTTGTCAAGATTCAACAACACAGTATAAAGAAAAGCTTTCTTTTATTGAATTAATAGAAATAAGGACATTACAGTAATGATGCAAACCAGTAACTCTCAGCAGCTCAAGAGTCTGAGGACCTTGAAGCAGTTTACAGTGAGGAGATCATAATCTAGATGGGGGTGATCAAAGATACACTTAACATTCACCTGTCAGACTGGTGAAGTTCTCAACTCATAAAAAAATATATGTTTGTTCCTCTACTACAAAAGAATTTCTAATCTCACCAAAACAAACCTCTTGGTTATTTACAATCTCATCAAAATCGATCTCTTTGGTTACAACTCAGAAAATTTTCACTTAAATTTCCTACAACCTTCGATTTCTTGCCTTGGAATCGAATGAATTTCTATTGGAGATCATGAGTTGATTTATAGCCTTCTTGCGGATTTCCTTCCTTGTTGGTGATCAACGGCTATATGGCTTGATTTACAATCCTCTATAGCTTGACCAGATTATTTCCATCTTGACACTTGATTTGTACCAAATATGTGTGCTTTCCATATTTTTCTTGTGAAATATTCTCCAAGCATATTTGGATCTAGGATTAATATATTAAGCATATATTCAGGATTTTGAATAGTATAGGGCTTTGAGATACTTCCTTTAGAAGTGTAGCAATTTCACAACAAACCTCTCGGAGGTCCTCGAAGGATTGTGGTACGAGGTCATCGCAACAGTTCTGTGTGAAGATCATTAGTTGGGTTCTTTGAGGGCCATGCACCTGTAGAGGGGGTTCTACAGAATCTTATCTGGATATTTTTTAGAAGTGTCGTAATTTCACAATAAACCTCTCGGAGGTCCTCGAAGGATTGTGGTGCAAGGTCATCGCAGCAGCTCTGTGTGAAGATCATCAGTTGGGTTCTCTGAGGGCCATGCACCTGTAGAGGGGGTTCTACAAAATCTTATATGGATATTTTTTTTTCAAAATATTGTATACTACCTCTGTCCTATTATGTTTGTCCTCTAACTAATTTGGCATGACCAATGTATATTGGGACTGGGATAAAAAGTTTGTAACTTACTCAAATTATCTCTACAATAATTTGGAATGATAGTTGTAGGAATTGTAAAAGTGAAAATTATTAATTAGGGTAAAAAGTGAATGACAGTTGTTGATATTGTAAAAGTGGCAAACAAATTGGGACAAAGAAATTAGTTCCAATGACTAGGGGTGTACACCGGTCCAAACCCGGATCGGACCAGACTGAATTAGCTCGACCCCAAGACTGAATTTTCGCTAAATAATAGACCGGGACCAGATCGCTTTCACCTTAGACCCGGACCGGACCGAGAAAATGGATGGTCGACCCAACCCGGACCGATTGGACCATTTTCTTTATGTGTCAAAGTAACTTTTGTTACAATAGTCGAATTCTTAACTAGCCAGTAGCTGCCACCTTGATTAAAAATTAGGGTTTAATCATACTCCGTAGTACTGGTCCATATAATTAGTTTACTGCCAGAAATTTTATAATGCATTAGTAACAAACTAATAGTAATAGGCTATTTTTTTAAAAAAAAAATCAGGTGGCCGGTGGCTGATTAATTTGTTTAAACTTCAACTTATGGGACTAACACCATTATAATTAGGCACCTTGATTAAGAATGTCATATTCATAAGTTGAAATTTGGAAAATTAATAATAATAATATCGCAGGTGTTTTATGCTTACTAGTAGACAGTAGTCGCTCATAATTAGGAAATTTTAATTTTAGAAAGGATCTTATGAGTTGATTCAATGCCAACTAGGCAATAATAATTACGCTTAAATATGGTAAATGTATAATTTGAAAAATATAAAAAGAAATAATTATATTTGTTGACAAAATATCTACTGGATTTTATTTTAATTAATTTACGTATATGTCAAAAAGTATAAACCGGGTTAACCAGTCCAACCCGATTTTTAAGGATTTGAACTGGGACCGACCCGAAAATCCGAAATTATAAATAATATGGACCGGAGACCAGACCGAACATAATCGGGTTGGTCCGAGCCATGTCCTGGCCGGACCGGGTCACGGGTTTTTTCTTGTCCGAAACGGAATGTGCACACCCCTACCAATGACAAACATTTTGGGATAAAGGTAGTACATATTACTTAAATATAACCATTCGATGCATTCATTAATCATCAGGAAAAAAAATTTTAATTTTTAACTTTAAACATCCCAAACATACATCTATCCATACAAGGTAATTGATGATATACATGCGTGTGCGTGTGCGTGTGCGTGTGCGTGTGCGTGTGCGTGTGGGGGGGGGTCGAATTCTTGCATCCTTTGGTCTGTTTTTTGGAGGTGACTCCGTGACTGTGTTCAAGTGCTTACTTTTGGGGGAATTGTGCCACAAAATCTCTTGGGTTCTTATCTTTATTTAATTTTTTTTGTTGCCCGAACCCGATTTGGATTCAAATTTATACTTGTCTACCGACCCGAGTCCAACTTGAAAAATACGGGGAAAAATTAGGTATCCAACATCAAATTTTTGTCCTATATCCAATTTGTTCTAATATGAAATTTCTCGGACTCGAATTTTTGTCAGCTATAATTTATATGTATCTCCACTCCTCTTTGAATCCCTCCAAACATGACCTAGACAGACTGTAGAAGGTTTGTGGAAAAGATCATCTCCACCTGTGTCCAACTTGAAAAATACGGGAAAAAGATCATGTCTTATTTATTTCTACATGGTTTCCGATCCATTTTAATTGTTATTTTAAGAACAATATTATGAAAATACTATATGCTTTAACAAACTTTAAGTTCAATAATTTGAGATAATCTTAATGTTGTGAAAGTACATTCAAATTCAATTCAGCAATGTAAAAATGAGTTTTAAATTCGATATAATAAATTTAGCTTAATTCGATAAATACTATTAAACTTAGCAAATTATGTTAAAAGAGCAAGTCATAATCATATTGATGTTAAATTCTATTATATAATTGCACTTCAAACATGAGTAACAACAATAGTTACAACACAACAAAATCTGGTAGCCCTTACCATAATCCAATAACTTAAATCTCTAACAAGATAACTAATCCAACATCTTCAGACTTAAGCCTGGTTCTTTTGCATGATATAGCTATCATACCGCACTTATCGCAATTTACCACACTATCCATAAACTACCGCATTTTACCATACCAACTACACTTTACCACAATAACCACAATTTTGTTTCTCCTTACTTTCTCTCTACTTTTTACTTTTTTTCTCTCTATTTTATGTTTTTTCTCTCCTCATCTATAGTATGTGTAGATCATGTTCTTTTATGAGGTATGATAAATTTGTCATATTTATTCTACTCTTAATTTATTATACATTTTCCACCATATTCATATTTTTTTCCTACCTTACATAACATATATTTAAGAATTCATACATTTAATAGGAATTGTGATAAAGGGGATAATTTGCGGAAACCCTCCTGAAGTTTGGGGAATTAATTTTTTTAACCTCAATGTTTGGAAGTTTTATTTAACCCCCTTCACTTTTAGTGACAGTTTAATTAGTTCAAGTCCGATGAAATATTTATTTTGGTAGTTATGGGGTTATTAAATATCCAATATACCCTCTTATTTACTCACGTTGAATGAATAGATTGATTCCTCATTTAACCTAGTGCACTCTCTCCATCCAAGCCAAAAATTAAAATGTTTTCTTTCCATTCCCATTTTTCACTTTTATTTGTTCATCTTCTATTCGTGGGGTTCATTAAAGCAACAATTCCCTTTTCACCTTCGGTTTTTGTTTGTTCTCCATTAACGAGCGACCTTCGAATTTGAGGTGTGCATGAGCAAATTTTGGTAAATTCTCCAATTTCAAATATAATTTGTTTTTGTCAAAAAAATCGAATTTATTGTTTAGGGTTTTCTTATTTCTGTATCCTCGTGAAACCTCCATTATGAAATTACTTTTTTATGCTCACATTTTTTCAAAAATTAGACCCTTAAGCCCCATGTTTTTATTCAAGTCTAATTTGTTGTTTAGGGTCTAATTGTTGAAAAAAAATGTGAGAGCATAAAAAAGTAATTAACTTTATAATGGAGTTTTCATGGGGATACAGAAATAAAGAAATCCTAAACAACAAATTCGATTTTTTTTTGACAAAAACAAATTAGACTTGAAATTAAAGAACACCATAACTACCAAAATAAATACTTCATCGGACTTTGGCTTTAATTAAAGTGTCACTAAAAGTGAAGGGGGGTTAAATAAAACTCACAAACATTAAGTAAGGTTAAAAAAATTAATTCCCCAAACCTTAGGGAGGGTTTTAACAAATTATCCGTGATAATGGTAAGCTAAATTTTGGTAATATATCACAGTAAGCGGAATTATTAAACCTTTGAATTTCAATACACTACCATCAAATTGGTCCAAGTTAAACAATATATTTTTGAGAAGCGGTTCTTATCTTTAATTCATGTATCCTTATTATAGATACGAAGAAAGATTTCAAGAGATGGAAGTATGAGTATGAGTATATTTCATGCAATTGATTGTTATTTTGTGATTATTTTTAATTATTCATCCTCTTATCATTGTTTGATATAAAGTGATATTTTTTGTCAAACCTATATAAAGTGATTTCGATAACAATAATAACCACTGTGAGTAATTATATTTCATGATAGTATTTAATTTTTTGGTTGATTAGTTGTAATTAATTTTATTTACTAAATTATTACGTTGTGTAGATTCATATTTGATATTTACTTACATTATATTCTTTGATATTTATGCCGTTTACATATGTATATAATTTCTTTCTTCACTCATTTGCTTAAATAGACATTTGTTCGAAAGAACGAGCGAAAGACTAATAAATTGAAGCGTTAAGGGTGTCGTTGTGAGGGTTTTGTTGTCTCCCGTTTTCCGGTGAGGCGAAGGTAGAAAGGAACGTCTTTCCGGCATCCGGATAAGACTGGTGGATAGACCTCAAGTGAGAGGTACATAGTAGTATTGGTAGGGTTTTTGATTGATTTCTTGTGGCGGAAGTCTCCTTTTATCATGGCGGATAACAGCGAGATTGATTGGGGAAAACTTCATCTAACGGAGGCGGAGGAGGAAGTTGTAGAGATTGAGGAAGAGGTCTCTTGAGAGAAGGTAGAGGAGATTAAACTGAGTCTCGTAGGACACCTTCTTACAAGGCATTCATTCAATTCTAGGGTTTTGCGAACTGTTATGAAGAACATCTGGAAACCTACTAAAGGGGTTGCCATGCGAGAACTGGATATAAATCTTTTTCTATTTCAGTTTTTCGCCCACGTAGATAAGGAGTATGTGATGAATGAAGGACCATGTTCGTTTGATGGAAAACTCCTATTGATCCGGGAATGGCAAGGCACGGAGCAATTCTCGGGTATTGATTTCCATGTTGCTAGGTTTTGGATTAAAGCGTATGAGGTTCCGGCTATACGCCAGACGACGAACTTTGCAAAGATCTTAGGAGATAAAGTGGGCAGTTTCGTAGGGTGCGATGAAGAATCTATGTTCGGAGTAGACAAATCACTATGTTTTCGCGCTGATGTTGATGTGACGCAACCTTTACGACGTGGATTGATGGTAAAGATGGACGGCAAATCTATATGGGTAAGATTCAAATACCTTCGTTTGCCTGAATTTTGCCATGGATGCGGCAGGCTAGGACATCTTGTGAAGGAGTGCGACGAAGTGGATCCTAATACACCTGCAGATGATTTACAGTATGGCAACTGGCTTAAGGCTTCTCCCATGAAGTCAAAGAGACGCAGTGTGGAACAAGAACTACAGGAAGAAAGGCGCCTGTTTTTAGCTTTCAAAGGGCAGACACAATACCCTCGTGTCAAACAGCGTCTAGCCTTCTCAGATCGGACACCACATCATGCGAGCAAATCAAGTGCAGAAGGAGAGAAAATGATGATTGATAGTGAAAGAGCAGTCGAAATTGGGAACGAAGCTTTTAAGCGAAAATTGGAGGCAACACTGTTCGGGAGGAATAGGTGGGAAAGTGCGTATCACTAGGGAGGATTCCGGCACAAGTGGCAAAAAACACCAGAGGCGGAAGTTGCTAGGCAACTCCGCCTACGCCAATGAATCTCTTATGTGTAAACTGCCGGGGGCTTGGTAACCCTCGGACAGTGTCGAACCTCGTGAAACTCATTCACAGGTCAAAGCCAATATCGTCTTTCTGTCGGAGACGAAGAGAAGTGTTTTTGAGATGAAACCAATTTGCAGCAAACTCACAGATTACTTCAATCTCTGTGTTGATAGTATGGGCCGCTCGGGTGGACTTGCCCTTCTATGGAAGAAAGATATTAAGGTCTCTTTGTTATCTTACTCCCTTCACCACATAGACGCCACAATAGAAGAGGGTGTTGGAAGTGCTCCTTGGCGTTTTGCCGGCTTGTATGGATGGCCTCAGAATCACAATAAGCTGAAAACTTGTGCTTTGATTGACGATCTACAAACACACTCTCAGCTACCATGGCTAGTTGGGGGGACTACAACGAAATTTTCTTCAATTATAAAAAGGTTGGTGGTCTTTCCAAAACTCAAACTACTCTTGACACTTTTCAAGATACTTTTGCTTCTTGTGGGTTGTTTGATCTTGGTTTCAAAGGCTATCAATTCACGTGGTGGAACGGGCGTGATGGTGATGAATTGGTGGAAGAACGCCTCGATAGATTTATGGCTTCTACAGAGTGGATGACACTATTTCCAGATTGTGAAGTTATCCACCTTGAGGAAGAAGTTTCAGACCATCTTCCACTCTGTTTGCAGCTTAGCCCGGCCAGGAAGCATGGAGGCCCTTGCAAAAGGCGCTTCTTTTTTGAAAACATGTGGGCCTCGGCTGAATCGTGTGAGGAGGTAGTGAAAGGAGTTTGGAATAATGATCCACATGTTAGGCCCAGTATGTCTTGCTTCAGGAATCTGGGCCGGTGTAAGGAGGCATTAACACAGTGGGCTAGAGACTCTTTTGGTAATGTTCAAAAAGGCATAAAGAATATCAAAAATAAATTGAGTTCGGCAAGAACCATTGAAGAAAGAAAACATCTTCGTGCTGAGCTTTGTAAGCTTCAAGAACGGAAGGAGATCATGTGGTGGCAAAGGGCGAAAATAGATTTCATGATGTATGGTGATCGTAACTCAAAGTGGTTCCATCGCAAAGCTTCAGCAAGAAGGAAAACAAATACCATTAGCCAGTTGGTTGACTCGCAAGGTAACGTCCATACATCTGTAGATGATTTTGAACGGTTATTTACAAATTATTATGATGGTCTATTCTGAACAGAAGGAGTGCAGGGGGCCGAAGAAATTTTACATTTGATCCACCCTCGGGTTGATGAAGGAATGAATTCCAAACTCACTGACCCTTATAGACCCGATGAGATCAAAGACGCAATCTTTCAAATGCATCCCGGGAAGTCTCCAGGGCCGGATGGATTTAATCCCTACTTCTACCAACGATATTGGCATATCATAGAGGGGGAAGTGACGGCAGCTGTCATAGATTTGTTGAATGGGGGTCCATTCCCGGAGGGTTTGAACCACACACTCGTGGCCCTTATCCCAAAGGTACGAAACCCAAGCTCGGTTGTTGATTTCCATCCTATTAGTTTGGCTAATGTTCTTGTAAAGATTGCAACCAAGGTTATGGCCAACCGCCTAAAAGATATCCTTTCGAGCATCATTTCCGAGGAGCAAAGCGGGTTTGTGAAGGATCGCCTCATCAGTGACAACATCCTCGTCGCGTACGAGATTTTCCACCACATACACTGTCAGTCTGGTAAGTCGGGCCATATGTTGATCAAGCTTGATATGAAGAAGGCCTTCGACCGGGTGGAATGGAGGTTTTTCCGAGACATGCTACTCAAACTGGGCTTTTGCAATATTTGGGTGAATACTGTAATGTGTTTCGTGGAGTCCCCTTCTTTCTCTTTCATTATTAATGGTAATCCTCGGGGCTTCGTTACACCTTCACGGGGCTTGAGACAAGGTGATCCCCTGTCACCCTTTCTTTTTATTCTCATAACTGAAGGTCTATCAGCTTTACTGCGGAATGCGATTGATACAGGGACTTTAAAGGGTGTCTAAATCTGTAGAAATGCCCCAGTAATATCCCATCTATTGTTTTTCGACGATACTATCTTGTTCTGTAAGGCGGACGAGGAGCAAGCGGCTACGGTCAAATGCCTTTTAAACATCTATGAAAGAGCGTCGGGTCAGCAAGTAAATTTCTATAAAACAGATGTGGTTTTCTACAAAGGAGCGCCCACAGAGAAACGCACTCGCATTACAAACATCCTAGGAATTCAAGAGGTTCAGACACACAAAAAATACCTAGGATTGTCGACCCGTGTCGGCCAGTCAAGATATAAAGATCTCATTTCTATTAAAGACATGGTTGCGAAGAGGTTAAATCAGTGGGATGACAAATTTCTATCTTGGGCGGGTCGAGAAGTGGTAACCAAAGTTGTTGCACAAGCTCTCCCAGTATATGCCATGAGTATTTTCAAACTACCGAGCTCTCTGTGTGCGGATATCTAACGGCTCATTTGCAGGTACTGGTGGGGAGCAAAACATCAAGAAAGGAAATTGCATTGGATGTCTGCCATGAATCTTTGTGTTAGCAAATAACTAGGAGAAATGGGTTTCAAAAATATTGAAGAGTTCAACACGGCTCTTCTTGTTAAACAGGTTTGGCGGTCAGACACAAACCCGACATCACGTCGCAAAGCTTCTCCAAGCCAAGTACTACCCGGATGGAAATATTCTCGAAGCCGGTTTGGGACACCGACCAAGCTATACATGGAGAAGTATTTGCGGGGCTAGGGCACTAATTACAACACGTATGAGGTGGGTCATTGGAAATGGGGAGAGTGTTGATGTGTGGCGGGACAAATGGGTACCCAGGTTCCCTACTTTCAAGGTGTACTCCCCAAAACCAAATCCAATACAAGTCTCAATAGTGAAAGAATTGATTGATGTGAATCGTGGGTACTGGGTGATAAACCTCATTTTTACCACTTGTAACCTTAGTTTCTTGGTTTGTTTCGACGCTATTCTGCCCCTTTTTGCAACATATTTGACATGGTTTAGATAACTTTGTCTCGTTTAACTAAAGTAATGAATCTTGTTGAATTGTAGGCAAATTTCGGGTGAAATAGCAAAGTTTCGTGATTTTGGCATGCAAGGTGTGGAAGCCGGGATGAAGACGGGATGTGAGAGAACCCAAAGGAAGTGTCCATGAGCAACTACGCAAGTTAGCACAACTTAAGGGGGAGATCTTTGAAGTTTTCTAGCCAACACACATTACAAGGATCGAAAATGTAGTTTTTTGGGTTTGCCACGGGCACCCGTGCCGATTGGCACACCCACCCGTGCCAAAACCCCTGACTTGCGGTTTTTCATTTTATTATCCTAAAAAAGACAGAAGTTTTGGAGATTCTACGTTCTTTTTTTTTCATAGTTTTCTCTCTAGGTTGAAGGGAGGTTTCTCCCTAAACTTCTCTAGTTCTAGTTTTAAATTTCCATTGAAGAATTTATGAATCAAGAAGGAGATTGAATTTGGCTTTCAATTCAAGACTAAGTTTTCCTATCCCCTTCTCTCTATTTTCTTCTATGTTTATACGCTTGTTAGATTGTTTTTGCTTCTCTTTAATTGCATTATTTTGTTAATTTGTTGTTAGTTTTGTGTTGTTTGGGTTGTGATTGATGTGTTTGACAATGAATTAATCTTGTTTTAGTCCAAATCTATCTAAATTCATGCTTGTAGTTAGAGGTTTTCTCTTGCCCACCATGTGTTCGATGAAATGCTTGAGAGAGTGTTCATCTAAATTTCTTAGGAAATTGATACACGCCGAGAGGTGAGGTTAATTTGCTAGTGTGGTAGAGAAAATAGTTAGGGTTTTGGACATGAAAATAGTCGAATTCTAACTAGGTCTAGGGTTGCTATTCTTGTAGTTTAATTAGACTAACTCCATGAGAATAGGTAGTTAGAATAGTTAGACTAGCCTTTGACCCTCGAGAGAGGGCTTTGGTGAGCTTTAATGGTGCGACCGATCGCTCTTAATTGCCTGTTTAGAATTGGTAGATTAGGTCGTTCAAATTGATTAGTTGTTGAATACCGATTTTGTTGCCTGAACATCTTTTTATTGCTTTCGTAGTTTATCTTTTGATAATCACCATCCTTGGTTAATCAACCTAACATGAAACACTTGAGTCCGCTTTGAGTTCTTCGAACACAACTCCCTGAGATCGACAACCGTACTCCCAAAAGTACGACAACACTGGGACATTCAAAAGCTTGAACAAAGTTTTCTCCCAGGGGATGTGGATTCTATCATCAACATCCCTCTTTGTAGAACTTGGCCGAGTGATACTCAAATTTGGCATGGAACTAAGGATGGTGAATACAATGTGAAATTGGGTTACCATGTCCAAATGAACATCAAGATGGTTGACGCTCCAACTTCCAGTTCTACAACATCCTCGACTTTTTGGCGCACCCTTTGGCGCCTCAAGCTACCTCCAAGAATCAAGGTTTTCGGGTGGCGGGTATGCAATGACATTCTTCCTTCTGCGGGTGCTATTAACAGAAGAATCAAATCTTGTGACAGCACTTGTAAAATTTGTGGGTGCTCGAATGAAACAAATTCCCACAGTATCTTCCATTGCCCTCCAGTTGTGTCGATCTGGGAAATGAGCACTATTGATGAAGAAATGTGGGCTACGCCTTACCCCCGACCCATAGATCATTTCTATAAAGCTTTTAAGGATCTCGACAGTAGCCTCTTCGCCATGTTCGTAACCTTAGCGTGGCAATGCTGGAATTCTAGGAATAAGTTTGTTGTAGCCGGCTCAACTCCTTCAGCTAGAGTCTTATACACTAATGCCATGCAGCTCCTAGCCGACTTCCAGGAGATCCCACCCCTCCAACAGCCACAAGCAACCATACATACGTCAACATGGTCCCCCCAGTCCAAGGTACCAGTAAACTGAATTTTGATGCGGCCAAGTTTGGGGATTGGGAGCGGGGATAGGGATTTGTAATCAAAAATCATGAAGGTACGGTTCTGGCGGCAGAAACGAAACAGCTTCGGGGATTGACTTCCGTAGAAATTGCCGAAGCGGAAGCATGTCTCTTCGGATTACAAATAGCTTTGGATATAGGAGTCAGATCCATCATCGTTGAAGGCGATTGTCTCCCTCTTATCAGCAAAATCTGTAGTTCTTTCCATGGCCGGAGCGCCATTGGAATTTTAGTTTCGGAGATTATTCAGTTCTCAAAAATTTTTTCTTGCATTAGTTGGAGTCATGTTCTCCGAGCCGGTAATAGAGTGGCACACTCTATGGCTCACCTTCAACCCCATGATTTGTGTGAACGAATTTGGTTGAAGGAGGGACCCGAGGTATGTTTAACCTTGGCCCAAGATAATATGTTTATTTTCCAACATGATAATGAATAATCTCGCTTGTTTGGCGAGTTTTCCTAAAAAAAAAATTGAAGCGTTAATGGTGCAGTGGATAAAAAAAGTATAAGAAAAATACCAGAAGCACATAAAAAAATTAAAAAAAAATAAAAAGCCTGCATGCCGGGAAATGAGTTTCACGTGGTGGATGTCTTAATCAAAATATAGAAAAAAAGAAAAGGAAAAGAGAGTAACTTTAGACGTGCAATTTTTTTTTATAATCTGAAAAAACTATATATTTTCAAAATTTAAAATTTAAATTTAGGTAAGTACGAGATAAATGATTCATTGTCACTTGCAAAAGAATTAGCAACCTTCCAATTAGACAGACATTTCACAACTGTAGAACAAATGTTCCATTGTTTCAATTCATTATAAATTTATATTATGTTTACTTTAACTCTATAATGACCATCATAAGTAAACTTGGGGATGTATTTGTGAATATTTTTTTTCCTTAGTGAACCAAGAGTCACAAAATTATAAAGTACTTCCTTCGACCTAAATAATTTGTCCATTTTATTTTTCTTTTATGGTCTTCGAGACAAGATTTTAACTATTAATTTTTCACGTTTTATCTTAACAAAACTTGTAATATTATATTTGAGTAAAAATATTTTTAATTACAAATCTGACAATAATAATCATATACAACAATTTAATATACAATTTAAAAATTAAATGGTCAAATTTTAAAAAATTTGACCTATTTATTTGGCGTGGAGGGAATAACAGAAGGGGCCTTCTCACTAATTTTATGTCAAGGGCATGGCTACACGCTTTTGTTTTGATCAATTTTTCTGATAAAAAATTCTGCCATATCAATCATCTCACCCTAATTTAACATGATAATTTAAATTATTGGAAAAGAATAATTATTTAAAAGAATGGAGGGAGTAAAAGGTTAAATTGGTAAAAGAGGGTATGTATCATTTGAAATTTGGGCTTTATTTATAGCCGCGTTAATGAAAACATCGAAGCACAAACAACAGAGTATTACTGGACTAACCCAGACGAGAGAGAGAGAGAGGGGGAGAGAGAGTTCGTTACTAGGAATCACTGGCGCCCTTTCATGTCGGTGCTCCTCTGATTCTCTCTCTATATTCCCCACTCTTTTTCGCTGTCATCCCTCTCTCTTCTCCCCTCATTTCCACAAGATCTAACGCTGCTCTTAATCCACCTTTCCCCCTCTCCGATTTCCCGGTACTCTCTCTCGTCTCCTCGAATTTAGGCATTTCGCATTTTGCCCTGTAATTTCGATCCTAATCCATGTTCTTCTGAATCTATCTTTGCACTGCAGGTCCAATTTCAACATGGGTTCTGCTCCAATGGATGTAACATCCGACATTCTTTCGTCTAATGCTACCAATTCGATTCAAGGGGATGCAACCCTAGAACACACTCTTTGTGATTCGCCATTCAAGATCTTCGTAGGGTACGATCCAAGAGAAGACATTGCATACGAGGTATGCAAACATTCCATTCTGAAGAGATCTTCAATCCCTGTTGAAATCCACCCTATTAAGCAATCTGAATTGCGTGAGAAAGGGCTTTATTGGCGTGAAAGGAATAAGCTTGAGAGCACCGAGTTCTCATTTACTCGCTTTTTGACACCCCATTTGGCTAATTACAGTGGTTGGGCTATGTTTGTTGATTGCGATTTTCTTTACCTTTCTGATATTAAGGAACTGGTTGATTTGACTGATGATAAATTTGCTATAATGTGTGTGCAACATGATTACACCCCAAAAGAAACTACCAAGATGGATGGGGCGGTCCAAACTGTTTATCCTAGGAAGAACTGGTCATCTATGGTTTTATACAATTGTGGGCACCCTAAGAACAAGGTTCTTACCCCTGAAGTTGTCAACACTCAGACTGGGGCTTTTCTTCATAGGTTTCAGTGGCTTGAGGATAATGAAATTGGGTCTGTTCCCTTTGTTTGGAACTTTCTTGTGGGCCATAATCAGGTTGTTGAGGGGGATCCCAGCACTCAGCCTAAGGCCATCCATTACACCCTAGGTGGCCCTTGGTTTGAGGCCTGGAAGGATTGTCAGTTTGGTGATTTGTGGGTTAAAGAGAGGGATGAGTATGAAAAGGAGATTAATGCCAATAAGGTAGCAAAGTAGGTGGCTGAGGTTTTACTCAGAGTATTTCTATTCTTTTGATTGTATTTTCAGGTATTGATCTTTGTGGCAGGGAACTAGTGCTATGTACTTCATAGTGGATTTAGAGATATTATAAGCATATTTGGCTATTGATATATTCATGTAATTTTGTTATTGTTTCTACGGCATTCATATCTTGTGAAGACAGCATTGTAATATCATGAATTTCTGTAATTTAGTACGAAGCTCCTTTGTTTGAATGTTATGTTGGAAAGCAGATTCTAGTTGTTTCAGTTTTGCAATAATTTTTGATGGCCTTGGCAGTGTACATTTGATTAAACACCGCCCCCCCCCCCCTCCCAAAAAACAAAAAAAAAAAAAACAGATTCATGATTACAACTATCAAAGCAATGCACCAGTGACAGTTAGAGTTCTACTTTGAAGGCCTGAATGCACTACAGGGAATAACATCTTGATGGTTCGTTACTATTTCTATTAGTTAGCAATAAAAGCACATATCTAAATTCTACATACTAGCAAATTTAGACATGCAACAGCCTCGGCAACTGATTCTAGGGTTCTATAACTGTCAATGCGGTAAAATAACTGCCTGCAACTGTTGCCACCAACATTATAACATCGTGTGTTGCATTACTTTCAGCTTGAATTTGGCTAACAAGAGGCTGTTATGTCACAGAACAACCTTAATATAACTTTATAACATCTGCCAAAGGATCTATCTGGTTCCCATGTAGTTTAATAAGAATGGGAAGCACTGTCTTGAGAAGGGATATGAACGTTGTTTGGAAGTAGTTGATTACATCTTGTATTTCTCCTACGTTGGTTCCTTCTTAGGGCAAGGTGACAAATATCTCGACATGCCTACACTATGCACACTGTTAATTCATCTTCTGTGGAAATCATTCTGATATTCTACTTCTGATAAAAAAACTACAGTGTTCTGCTAATTTGGGGTATTGTATGCAGTTGTGTCAAAGCTGCACATAGAATGCGTTGATGTCTGGTGTTTCTGTACATTTCTCCTGCCCAGAAAATTCTCTATGCCGACTGACAGACCTGTTGTCACCGGGTCGTTTCTGTACATTTCTCCTGCCCAGAAAATTCTCTATGCCGACTGACAGACCTGTTGTCACCGGGTCCAGGAAATAGTTTGAAGACCATGTGACTGTTTTGGTCGCCTCGTGTTTTCTTATGGTTCTTCAATGTTCAATATGATGCTTCAATGAGGCTAGCAAAGAGTACTAACAGTGCAGGTGGAAACAATTGGCTGAAACAGAATTGGCGCTGTTGGTGAGTACTTAAATAACAGGTTCGTAGCTTCCTTCTGCATCAGCTCCCTTCCTGACATATTTATCTGATATATTTTCTCGGCATTTTATATATGCCAGATTTTCGGTTCGCTCTTGTGAACCTGAAAATCTTCTTCTGAGAAAGATTGTCACTCTTATAGAACATCCTTATCATTAGGCAGTTCCATTTACATGTGCCCATGAGATGCCACTTGGACCGCTTGGTTTATTTTGCTAGACTGCACCATAAATGCAAGTTTCATGGTGTTATTTTTTCCAAAAGCAAGTCTATCTCGTGGATTCTACATTTCTATGTATTTGTTGCTGAAAGGCATAATAAGGATGTTAGACAACAGTAACCTTGCAATCTTACTATCATCGTGAAAATCTTATTTGTTTCAACTCAACTCTCCGAGGGGCCTCTATTGTTTTGTCCTTGAATAATCAGCTTGAGCTCATGTCGTTCTAAGAGCTATCTATTTCTTTCCTTTAATAACAACCTGTCGCAAGCAAGTCTAAATGCAGGAAGGCTCTTGTTTTCTTCTCGTCTTGGTGTTGCCAATGTTATATACGGAGATTTGAAGGCCAATATATGCAGGATTTGAGTCATTTGACCCAAGGTTTGGTACCCTTTTAATATCAGTTAAACTAGGTCACAGCCTGAAACTTGTGTTGGATTTTGAGGTTATGTTGTTTTTGATTGTTTGTCTCATTATGACTTTATTCACTCCACTTTTTCCTGAGGTCAGGAAGTGGGTACTTTGATGAGTTAATGTTAGCCCCACACCCTTGCATAATTGTATGTGTGCAGTGTAAGCAGGTTTATCACATGAAACATGCCGTACTTGATTTGTCACTTGTTTGAAATGTTCTAGACTACTTTGCCAAGGGGTCCTTAACCTCAAGTAGGTTGTGGCTTTAACAATTTTGATGCCGACGGAGGAACACCGTACATGATATTGCAGACAATTCTATTGGTTGTCGTCGCGTCTTCTGTCTATCTTGTCTTATCGTTCGTGCTACATAGCTATATTAGTTAGTACATAATGTGTGTAGTGATGAAGCTTGTTGCATCCGGCAGTAGCCTTGGTACCTCAGCTCCCGCCAAATTCAGTTAGTTTTCCTAATCCAGGTTGAGTTTGTTTTTAATTTTAATTTAATATTTTAAAAGACAAAAAATACTTCTCATAATGGACAGAAAATTGGATTTTAATAATCCCTACTTTCAGCTTAATTGTATTTTTGTATTCTGGTGGTTCAAAAATAAAATAAAAATTGTATTATGGTGGAACACTGTCGAGTGCATACCCTACATATCCTAGATTTTGACTTGCATTTGATTTTAAACTTAGCGCAACATTTCCCCATGATTTTTAATGAATTTTGAATATTTGTCCCAATTTTTTTCTATTTTCTTTTGATTTTCTTCTGATTTTTTAGATTTTATTCCTTAAAAAAATCATAAGAATTGCTCGGATTCTCAAAAAAATAATTTAAAAATTATTTGAGTAACTATACTCCATAACCTTTCCAGGGACAAGAGTGAAAAAAAATAAATATAAAAATAATGTGGGCAGGAATGAAAAATAAGAAAAAAATGTGGAGGTAGATTTGATATAGCTAGTATACAATCTTTTGATTTTTAAAATCACCAGAATACCACAAAAAAAAAAAAAGTAGAAACCACTGAGATAGAAAAGCTTAATCTATTAGAATCCAATGTTCCAAATTGAAATCCAAACGGTTAAACTAATTTTAGGGTGGTTTTTTAACAACCTATCACTCATTGGTTAAGGATGCCAGGAAATTAATCAGTGGGGGACTAGGGATGCATTCAAAAGAGAAAAGTCACCAAGATTAGCCTTTGGATTCCCAAGTGAATGCCTAGAGGAGAGACCACCAACACCCACTTGTTTCACCGAGAAAAATCCCCGCCAAGTTTGACAGAAAGGGAAACTCACTAATCAAACTATAAATGGTGTAATCACCACCATTAATGCAAACGGATAAAGAAAGAAGAGGTTTTGGGGAGGGTTCGTAAAACCAAGATTTCATCAATATTTAGCCCAAAGTTCCTTATAAAATAACATGAGAGGCTATTTAAAGGGTAGGGCTAAACCCTCGTGAAACCCGGAAATTACAGGGGATCTAGGGCATAATCGTCTAGGTCATGGACGTGATCTACTTGCTGATGGCGATGGTCTCAATCGTGTCTCTCATTTTCTTGGGCGAAGGGCCACAACTCTCGCAAGGGGGTCATAGGTCGTGACACATAGTGTCATGGTCGTGGCGTGTCTTCTGGTCACGATCGTGACACAGGTTGTCAGAGTTTGATACCCTTTTTGGTACTAAAATGGTTGTTGACAAACTACTTGTAGGACGTGGTGACTTGAGCAGGAGGTGGCAGCGACCTTGGGGACTACGCTTGAAGAGAACACAATGAAGTAAATTAATTTTAGAGTTTTTTGAAATAGTCAAGTTCTTTACGAAAGCCACGCTTTTAAATTCCAGATTTGGTCACATTTTGTAAATTTCATGACTTCCTCTATCGTGGTTAAAATGATACTTAAAATAACTTTGTCGAAAATTAAAAAATGATCTACAACTTTGTCATTTGAAGACTGAGGCCAAAAACAATAGAAAGAGGTTGATAAAGTGACTTAAACATGGTTGGTCTGATTTGAGTATATTTTCAGGGCGAAATTTTAAAAAAATTCATGACTTGCTATAAGAATGAACGCAACAATAACGAAAATCACACTAGAGAACATAATGAAAAACTAAATAAGAAGTAACCACGATTCGAGGTTGAATGGGATCTTCCTTGTGTAAGTCTCCTTCAAGGAAGTTGATTTTCAATCTCTTCTCCAAGGGTTGCCTCTTCGATATGTTATACTGTATAAAAATTAGGTCAAAATCTAAAGCTCTCCTCCAATTATTCGCAGCATGCCCTTTTTTATATCTCGCGAAAAGAAAGAGTCAAGGAGGAGGTGCTGGCTGTGCCTCACCCCTTCCGCGTGTTTCTCCAAAGTCTAGCGTTAGGTGATTCTCACCAAGCACGGGTGGCGTCTAGTTAGGCGCTAGTTGCGCCTCTCATTCTTCGTTCTTGTTCTCTCCCTACCCAAGGCATGGCTGGTGCCGGGCAAGATGCAGCCAGTGACTGGGGCTGGCGTACGTTTGATGGGCTGGCCTCCTTGCTTGTTATTTGTTTCCTTTTCAATTCTATTTTTGTTCCTTTTCTCTTGGTTTTTATTAGACTTCTCATATAATCTGCAAAAATAACACCTCTAAACCAAGTGAAGAAATCATGAAATTCAATATAAAATAACAAGTTCACATTACAAATTGACTAAAATGCATGTGTTAAACACATAATAAATACTAGGTAAATACTATAAAATATACACTCATCGCTTTCTTCTTTTTTTTGTGTTTCTCTTTATCGCTTTCATTTTTATGAGTATCATCTCCACACTACTTCCTAATGATGCTTGTCACAACACACTCTTTTTGGTTTAGGTTTAGATGAGAGGAATGACCGGGTTGGTGAAGGTGAAGACTTTTTAGGTGATGGGTTTGATGTAGTAGATGATATAGTTAATGAAGGTATAGGTGGTAGTTAAGGATATGATGAAAGGACTAAAGGGAGATACAAGTGTAGGCATGGCAAAGGTGGGATGGAAATTGGTAATGTAGGCAAGGGTAGAATAGTATATGGTAGGGAGTTAAAGCCCTCTATCCTAGGCATGTTTGTTTAAGCTACAAGATTTATAGTATGGAGATATTTACTTTAAGATATTGTTGGCTTTGGTCTATTATGCTCTCCCCTTTTGCCCAACCTATTTGATGGGTGTGTTGTTTGGCTTCTCTCTCTCTCTCTCTCTCTCTCTCTCTCGCTCTATCTCTCTCTCTCTCTGATTTCTCTCTTTATTCTTTAACCTTGAATTCTGGGGACATGAGAGTGATGAATGGGAATGTGGAGGAAGGTGAGTTTAGATTCTGAGGTGGGTGAATGGATGAGTGAGATTTTTAATTTAAGTTAAAAGTGCAAACATAAGATTCTCTATTCTTTTTTTTTTTTTTGGCTGCAAGAGCAAACTCAAAAGTCATAATTGAATACAGTCATCTCATTGAACCTTTAAAGATACATATATTAAAGGTTGACTCATTATTGACTTTGACTAACTCAAGAAATAATATGCTCCACATATAAGATAGGACCCTAGCTGACTCCATGACTTTCTTAGTATTGTCTACTTTATTTCCAACTTGGTCTTGAAGCATTCTCACTCTAGTTGGGCTTTTGTGCTGCTTTCGGTAGGGGTAGTTGCAGAATTGATTGCGGTTTCAGTTCTTTGACGTGAGTTCTGGTTCTATCTTGGGAAAAGGAAACTCAAACTTTTCCTTATTTCAGGAGTCGCTCAAAAGCACGAGCATAAGTGGTGTCGAAAGGGGTGTTTGAGGCATAAGCGATGTACTTTCTGGTAGTATGAATTTCGAGGTTCTTAGGAGGGCTTTTAGGTGCAATGGTGGTCCTCCTACTAGATATGGTGTTCTTCCCCTTTGGCGAGGAACTTGCCTCTATGTTCCTTGTCTCCACCTCAATGTATACTCATTTAAGACAGATGTAGTGTTTGGCGAACATTTCTTCCTTTCCATTAAAAACACTCTTAGGTCCTACCTCGTCTTTCCCCTCATCATCGAGGCCTAACTTTTGATTGATTTTCAAGAGGATTTCGAGGAGCATGTCAATAGTCTTCTTCTATTGTTCATACTTCAACTCTAGATCACGAGTTTTCTTGTCTAACATGCCCTGCATTTGTTGTAAGAGGTCAATCAAATGTTTGGTATTTAAGGGAGTGTTTTCTTTAGGTATCCGTTGCTCACTATGTTGGGCCATGGTTGATGCTGCAGTCTTTGCAGGTTTCGCGATATGGGAGGCATAAACGGTGAAGGATTCCTATCCCGTTTGTATGGAAATTCAAGGGTTCACAAGACTACATCGACACTTTACTACCTAATGTAGGTATTGCTTAGTGGACCTATATAGGACTTCCTAGTGTAGACTCGACGCCTATATGCTGACTCAATTTTGTTTTCCTTTTTGGACTCACCCACGTTTTCAACTTGCATGTTGACTCTATTCCTATATGATCCTAGGATATATGTCAAAGGACTATCTATCGTGCCTCCACTTGGCCGAGTCATGTCAGATAATTTAAACTCTTCGAGCTTAGACCTTAGGTACGAAGTCAGATAAATGATCTTATGGGATGACTCTATACAAACTTGACATGAATACAACACACAGCACAACGCAAGAAAAGGGAAACACCACTTATCGGGCCTCCACTAAATCAAGTCACATCAGGTTGTTTAAAAGCTTTCGGGCTCATGTATAGATAAGGGTTATAGAGAGTAGCAATAGGTCGCATGAAAAAGTAGAGCAACCTACATAGCATAACAGACCAGTTACGCATTGGACTGTATAGGCCGTGACTGGCTGGTTACTGTCTCACGCGAACAGGTGTTTATGCTTCTGGGCTAAGTTATTCTTTGTCCTATTGGGCTACTATGCAGACTAAAACAGTACCCAAGATCCTAGAGAATTCTAGTTATTCGGAGCAATTAAGCAAAGTAGCATACATATAAAGTCATTCTTAGGCTCGACAGGGATTAAGGCATAAAGGGTACCATGAGATTGGCCTCAGTGCATTCGGTGGTTACGTAGAGTGCATAACCTTTGAATATATGAAGGTCTGCATAATTGGAAAACCAAACGTTTGGTCGATGGAGTGCATCTTTCATAGTATTGGCGTTCATGCATCCGGAAGGTAAAAGGGTTAAATCTAATCATGTGCCACATCAGGTGTTTCACTTAATTCAATTATGTTAAGCTTTATCCTCTTCTAAGTGGACTCACTAATTTTTAGGCACCAATTTCCCTACCCATTGCGAAAAATTGAGGTGTCCACAAACTATTGGACGAGTCAAAAGGGTTTGCTTAATATTAAAAATTAACTAAGGGGCAAAGGACAATTTTAGCCATTCTTAGGATTCATTTAACCTTGCAAATCACATTATCAAATCCGCATAAATCATTTTATGATAAATAATTTGAAGGCAGAAAAACATATTTAATTAAGATAATCATGTTAAGAATGGGCATAACCAAAGTAAACGTTCCAAAAACTAAAGACTGTAACCGGACGGTTACATAACCAAGTTTCCAGAGTATAACTAGTCGACTGCTTTTTAACGAAATCTGAATCTACATAAGGTAACCAGCCGGTTACGCTAAGGTTTCGTATTTCTTCCGACCGTAACATAATCCAAAATTAATCCATTTTCTCTAGATTCGAATCATTTATAAACAAATTAACATCCACGAATTCAAGGATGTGATTAAACAGGTTGCATAAATTAAAGAATCGCCAATCAATTTTTAAGGAAAGCTACTAAACTACAAAAAATAAAATAACTCTGGCCTACGAACATGGATCAGGTTCGGGGGTAACAGATCCGAAGCAATCGATTCCTCGACCATTCCCAGTTAACACTACTATAACTGAATTAATTGTAGAATGGGAGGAAGAAGTAGAATAATTTATTTCATTAACAGAGCCCCATAGTCAGATATGCATTTCTTAACAAAACCAAAATGCATTTCAACCATTTCTAATCAAAAACATGAACATCAAGTGGATACTCCTTCCAAGACTTGAACAAAGTCTGTGTATTTTAGCTAGCACGAATGGGGTTCCTCTCTTCATCAATTTCGATGACAAGTGTACGGCTTGGGTCCGATCCATTTGGTCCCTCAGAGTAGAGGGCTGGCAAGTAAGCATTGTAGGCTGGCATGTAACGTGAAACAAAATCCACAACCTGCAGAATACATGCAAGTTTTGGCTTAGGAACACAAAAAGTTGCAGTAGAAGTCCAAGTCTCAGCAGCCGGGTAAATAAAAAACAAGCATCCACAACTGATGCTCAATCACTGTTTAGGCTCAATTTTGAGCCTAAGTGTTACTCTATATACTTAGAATTCTTACTCGTTACCTTCCCTAATAATTGTCCCTTATCCATTTTTCTTTTTAGTTTATATGCAGGATAGTTTGGACTCGAGGCATTGGAAGATGCCGTGCTAAGAACCCCAGCTCCGGAATTCAAGGAAGCAATCCCGGGATGTTAGGAGCGGCCCTCGTTTTGAAGATAGTGCAAAGGAGGAATCAAGGCATACCCAGTAGGTCACAGTCATTACCCCCAAGGGTAGTGCCCGTGACCAGAGTTGGAAATTGAGTAAAAAGGCAACCCAGGTGGTCACGGGCGTGACGGTTGTGGTAACGCCCGTGACCTAATTGAGAGAATTAAGTGCCATTTTGCCGAGAGCGGTCACGGGCATAACGACCCAAGGTAGCGCCCGTGACCCTGCTGAACCATTTTCCCAAGTTGGGGACTTCCAAGAGGTCACGGGCATGACGACTGTGGTAGCACCCGTGACCCAGCTGAGGAGATTTTTGAAGAAGCTGATTCCTAGGCGGTAACGGGCGTGACGATCTCAGGTAGCGCCCTTTACCTCAGCGAAGAAATTGTGGTCAAGATTTTAGAATCGCCTCGTCACGGGCGTGACGTCTCGTGGTAATGCCCGTGACGACCCTAACTGACTGAATTTTTAGGGCCAAAACGACTACGTTTTGTTTATTTTTCTCCCAATGTATTTAAGCTCGGTCCAAAACTAAACCTAGAAGCTAATTTTTACTCTTCATCTTTCCCTTTTGAGTTGCTTA
This sequence comes from Portulaca oleracea, assembly GCA_029582165.1. Taxonomy (NCBI): domain Eukaryota; kingdom Viridiplantae; phylum Streptophyta; class Magnoliopsida; order Caryophyllales; family Portulacaceae; genus Portulaca; species Portulaca oleracea. The sequence continues at coordinate 39,723,293 of CM055874.1, forward strand.
GCACTACTTTCTAGATAGATTCTCTCATTATTACTCTAAAACTTTGCTTCTATTTTGTATTTGGGTTAGATTATTGCATTCAAGGAGTATTACTTTGAAGATTATTATTCAAGCTTTGGTGTTTCTTCTTTTTATTACTATCATCCTACTTCTTGTTTGGGTAAGTTTCATTTCCTTCTTTCATTAATTGCTTTAATTAGTTCTTGTGATTAATCCTTTTGTATTTCCTTTCTAGACATCATGCTTAGGGTTCTTGTTTTAAGCTTATTAGTTTTAATGTTTGTTATCATGATTAGTGGCTAGTTTCCTTAGGGTTTAGGGAGAGGTTTAGCTCCTAATGGGATCCCTTTTCTAAGGTTGGGTCTAGTTAGGGCATTAAGCCATGTTTTATAAGGTTTTCATCCAAAAGCTCTCTTGATTGTGGGGTTTAGTAAGTAGTGGAAACCCGCTAAACCTACTCAAACACGATCTCTAGGGTGATTGGATGGATATTCGAATGACTCCTCATTTATTTAGTGGAGAAGTTCGGGTAGGGTGACTTGCATTTTAAGCATTTTAGGTGAGTCCTCATTCATTTAGTGGACGAACCTTTAGGGCTAAATTCGGGTAAACCTCAGGAGAGGCCCCGGAGTGTCTCTATTTCTTGCAATAACTCAACTTCTATCTTGACTTAGTGTCCTGACCGAGACTCCCTCGTGATTAGGGTGACCATTAGGAGGCCAAGACCGACCCTTGAGCCCCTTTTTCTCTATTTTTGTCTGATAATCTATCCTTGTTCCCTTTTCCCCCTCATAATCATTTTTGTTACCTTAAACTAAGCTTTAGTAGTGAAAGTTTTGACAAAAAGACCTTGCTCCCTGTGGATACGATATAAAACCCGCACTATATTGTGAGTGAACAATCACCTAATCCAAACTCAAAGACAGGTCCAATCCAAACCCCAAACTAGGCATGCTGAGTTTGAGGCCAGTGCAAACAGAGTTGGTTCAAAAAGCTGACTAAAAATTTGCTTAAGCTAATATTGAAAGCATTTTCTTGAAATGCTAATAAAATTAAGTTAACCTCATCATCGGACATGCTGGGTTTTCTATTTGCCCTCATGACCTGCTCAGCCTTCAAATATACACAAGTTATTGTCTACCCTTCCACCACAAAGACATCAACTTTGGATGTAAAGAATGAGAAGATAGAATACCTGAAGTCTCCACTGATAGACATAGCTTGCATCCTTGACCTTGATGACCATCCACGACTTCACGAACTTGTCCCATGCATCATAATATGCTTGGAGATTTTTATTTACTACCTCAAGCTGTGTAAAGGCAAATCAACATCAAAATGACAGACTTGAAAGGGAAAGCAGGGCTGTTGATTTCAAGCAAGCTAACCTGTTGATCAATGGCTTTGACTTTATCATTTGGAAGTGGTTTGAATCCCAACATCCAGCCTTCAAACAGGATAGCCTTAAGCATTAACACATAAAATAACATCAAAAAGAAGAAGCAATCACAAGTTATGGAATACCATCAATAATAGAAAAGAAAATCATTGGGCATAATTAAGAAAATCTAAGAGTTTTCTTCATCTGTACCTCAACCAATACACAAAATCCAAATAGTCTAAGACCTTTCAAGCAACAACTCATGTGATATACAGAATTACAGCATCAACCTCAACATGTTCTTACTGCTGTTTTTCAGCCATCTCGCGAACTCCACCAGATGATCAAATCTCGTTTCTTGGTAAAACTGCTAGAGTATAAAACCATCATTGGGTCTTTAACAATCAGCTTAAGCTTTTGGTTGAGATGATTCGAAGGTTGTCAGGATCGAGATATTAGTTAGGATCGATAGGGGTCCTTAGAGTCGGGATCATAGGATCGGATCGAGGATCGTAAGATTCTACAAATAAAGTAAAATTCTTATAAGTTACTTGAGTTTCTCTAGAAAAACATTGTTTTTCAAAAATTGTACAAAAAGCCATGATTTTCACCGATCCTAACCGAGTCTGCTATGATCCTAACCGATTCTAGGGAGATTGTGACCATTCTAACAAAAATAGGCTATAGTTAGGATTGAGCCGATCCTAACGATCCTAACCGATCCTAACCGATCCTACCGATCTTGGTGCGATCCTAACAAGGTAGCGATCCAAGAACGAGTTGGATCGTTTGTCATTTTTGGATCGTAGGATCGTACGATCCTACAATTCGGATCGCGATTTTAACAACCATGGATGATTCCACATGGTACTAGAGCCAAATTGAGTAAGAGTTCTCAAGATCCACTCTCAATAGTCCCAATGTTTAGATGCGCAAGGGTAATTGGGTCTTTGCAACATCCACATTTCAAGGCCAAAGGGCATTCGCCTGAGGGGGTTTGCTACAGTATAAAACTATCATTGGGCTTTCAACCTTCAGCTTAAGCTTTTGGTTGAGATGATTCCATATGGTGCTAGAGCCAAATTGAGTAAGAGTTCTAACGATCCACTCTCAATAGTCCCAATGTTTAGATGCGCAAGGGTAATTGGGTCTTTGCAGCATCCACATTTCAAGGCCAAAGAGCATTCGCCTGAGGGGGTTTGCTACAGTATAAAACTATCATTGGGCTTTCAACCATCAGCTTAAACTTTTGGTTGAGATGGTTACGCAAAAACAACTCATTTGTGATATCTACAACATTTCTCAAAACATACTATTCATTGTTTGGATCTAAGAAAAAACAATGTAAAGAAAATTTTGAAGGAAAAAAACGGAAGAAAGAATTAGAGAGAATTTTTTTTTTCAAATTTTTGGACTGAACATATAGGGAAGAGAAAACAAAAAAATCAGATTAATCTCTCATCTTCTTTAGTTCTTCTCTTTCTCTATGTACTTACTCTCTGGCCAATGAAGAGCTTATTCCATAACGGTGCCCTGCCCATGGCTCAAAGATCTCCTATCCCCCTCAAAACCCTTCCCCTCTCTCAAATCCAGTTCCATCATTTCTCAAACATCCATTCTGTACCACACCCTCATATCCAACCCCCAGAGCAAATTCTTGTAATCCTCTGTCTCCCTCTCCTTTCTCTTGCCAACAAAATTGACAGCTATTTCAGGATACCCGTGCCTTTCTGATGATTCTAAGGCTTGGTTTTGGCCCATTACCTGACAGGAGAATCCATTCAGGGGCCGCGATTAAACGTGCTTGAAGAAGGCAGACAGAGAACGAGTGAGGAGGAGGAGGGAGAGAATGGATGAAGGGGGCAGGAGGATATGTCTTGAATGGTTAGATTGAAATTTTCTTCAAATTTTCCTCCTGTTTTTGGATGGAAAATAAACTTAACTAACTTGATTCATTTTCCATCAAGTTTTTCCATATAACAGTTTTACCTTTCATTTTCCCCAGTCCAAATAAAGGAAAACATTTTATTTTCCAGATTATTTTTCTTTCCGCCTCACTGTCTTAAGTCCAAACATACCCTTAGTTTTCAAGCACCGATAATATAAAATATGACAGAACAAGTCCAGCATCACTTCAAACTGATGGGATAATGTCTGGTTCTAGACTAAAATAATTGTGGGCACATCAAGTGCCCTATAAACAGAAATGCAGCACACTCTCAAGTTCTGAATGTGAAAGAGGAATGTCCTAATGTTCGAGTTAGGGCCAGGTTGGACCCGCTGCATTTCCCGTTTTTGAGGTTCGGTTACTTTTCGATTTCGGGTCGAGAAATCCTGTTCATAACCCAAAATTTTCAGGCAGGTTCCCGGGTCCGGTCAATTTCTACCAGGTCTACATGAAAACTTTTAGAACAATGACAAAGCCAGCTCCAATTGCAGACATAATTTACTGTGTATGGAAGCCTTCAATGATGAGCTCCTTGGGGAACTTACACTCTACTTATGTGAGACACCTAACATATGTGAGCGTATCCAAGACAGACAAATACAAAAGTTGTTATACGATTCTTAGGACTGTCCTTTGAATTTGTTGTGTTGCATTTACGTCTTCCTTTTCTTCTTGTGTTCTAAAGCACTTGGTTCTTTGATTCATCTCCAGTATGTAATGCAAAGGGTCAATTATCCTACAGCTAATTTTGTTAGTTTTAATGAAGCAAGATAATCCAATAACATCTTGGAACTAATAATAAAGTGATAGATGTATAACTATATCCCAAAGACATTAGAAAATGCAATTAGAGTCCGAGGATGTGTTGAATAATCATCATTCAAAGCCAGTATATGTAACATCTCACCGTCAATGGTCCTTCAATCTCAGGCCATGTCGAAGAATCAGCACGGTCACCCCTCCCATTATATGCAGACTGCATGCAAATTGATTAACTTCAAACAAGATATAACAGGAAAGAATGAAGTAACATGAAAGAAGTTTGTGCTTACTTTATCATACCATGGTACATATTCATACCTGAGATATTTGATATTCTTTAATTGTGATACTCAAAAATTCAAAGGTCAATGTAACATTTCAAGTAGAGTTCAGCACAGTGGGAAAAGGGAATGGATACGACTGCAAGGACATAATGGTCACACATCATGTAAGGATTATTGCTACTTCAGGGAGGAGAATGGATTAATAAGTATGCTTGCCTCTTCAATGAGGGCTAGGGAAAAGAAGCACATTAATCTGCTTAGGAATATGAAGTAAACGCTGACCTTCTTTGGCTAATTTGATCAGGGCTGTCAGTGTTTCAACAGAAAGAGACAAGTCATGGCTTCCAGCATTTCCGCGCAACTGAAAACAATCATCTAAGGTTTTCAGTCCATAATATCCTAACCTTTCTTTCCCCTTGAATTAATAACAAATATTAAATATATATTATTGAAGCCCCAAATACCTCCACCAGCTTATTCCCTGGGTTTGCTTCTCGTAGTTTAACCTACATTTGGATGAAACTGGATCAGTAAACAACAAAATCAATATCAACAGAGATTTAATTTCAGAATCTTAAGTGCAATTACAACAGTCAATACCTGCTCTTCATATGTTAAATAGAAATTATCAATAGAAACTGTAGCACATTTCCTGGAAAATATATCATAATATCAGTTTGAAATGCTAGTTCATGATTCTGCTGTCAAGTTTCAGAACTATCATCAAACCATCATGTTCAATTATTGTTTCCAGTTTCAAGAAATATACCTGCCACTAACATGAAAAAGATTATTTAGTGCAAATACGAGGGTTGTCTTTCCACAACCTTGTGGTGCACTAAAGCCTATCTGCAGAGCACATAAGTATTTCAGATGACAGAAGAAAAAGAAATTACTTGTCAAATAAAAACATATAAAAATATAGAGTAGAAAACTGACAAATAAGTTTTATATTAAGCCAATTGTTGAGGTGGCTGCCATAAAATAGGCAACCATGACATCCACCATAACGCACATGATCTAAGCCGTACATGTAACATTATTTGATCTAATCCTTGGAATTTTGAAAACTTCAATTGAAATATAATTTTAAACACTTAGAAAATTTGCTGAGTGAGGATAAGAAAACTTTGCTTCCAAGGTGTGTTTGTAGTTATGTTTCTCCCACTTATTCAGTAACTCAACCCAAAAACTAATTCAAACAACTTAACAAAGAAAAGAAAAGCTCAACAAATTGAGTCTATCATCGTCAACTTGTTATTACCCACATTAATGACCTCCATAACATCTATCAATCAACATTAGTGCCAAAAAAATGTGCTGATGTACTTGCATTTTCAGGCAAGCCAATATCTTCCATCCCCTAGTTTTACTGCCACATCCCATCCAGTCTACCAATTTTTTCGAGCAAAATCCTTCCCCAAAATAGTCAGGAACCTGTTAGTCTTTCAGCAGCAATTCCTTCATATATATATCAATCAGAGGAGACAAGGAAAACAATGCTTCCCAATAGTGAGTGACAAGTATAAGAAGCTTTCAGTGAACTACAATCATGGGAAGATCTGGAAGGATAGGATGGGTCAAAACATAAATAGGAAAATGCACAGATTAGTTGCTGGAATAATGAGGGTTGGACTTGACAACATGACTAGGGGAGTTTGCTTTGATATTTGTCCACTTTTTGGTACAGTTAGTGAGAGAATAGAATCAAACAACTCCTTAAGCAACTTGACTAAAATTAGAGCAAACAATTTTATGATTGGGCTAGTTTAGACGTTCGATTTTGTTCCAGTTGAGTATAATAAGTTTGTAACATATATTGTTTTATTAGATAAGACTTCGAGTCAGTTAATCACGTGATACATGCATTCCCTTATCTCCACAAAATATCTCATACCTTCCATTTCTAAGTTTCATACAAAAAGACTCATTTCTAACCATTTCAACTTCACGGACCTCCATTTTTCACCTTTCCCATATATATATATATTGTATATATATATATATATATATATATATATATGTTCACTGTTTAGAACATCTTTTTTTTCCGTAGATCTCCGATGTGCAAATCCTTCGGGAAGCTTAAAGTACACTCTATAAGCTTTCCAGCAAAACTTGAACAAATTCAATCAAAGCTCTCCGATGCAAATCTTCCAATAGTTTTATTTTATTCTTCCCTCAACCACTATATACAAAGACCTAATCCCCCATTGTTTCTCCATCCCCAAAATTTTCAGCGTATTGACACTAGCAAAATTTTTCTTGCTTCTTCGTTATTCTCTCTGTGTGCTAATTGCAGTTTTACTGATCTGAGGTTATTTTTATTTCATTCTTATTACACATCATGTAGTCCCCTAACATGATAATTATATTTATATAATATTTACATTCTACTATTCTTGTCTTTTATTTTTATTATGTATGTATAATTTAAGAGGATGAAATCTTTGAAAGTTTCCTCTTCTACTCTTTTTTTAATTAACCTAACTTTAGTGAAGTCTATTTGTTTAAACAGACAGGTCAAAGAAATCGATTATTAGATCTGTAACCTCACCACAGAATCCGATCTCTGGTTTGTCGCCAGAGTTTTCTTTTTTTAGTTTGTTAGTTTAACTTTAAAACTAATTGTCGACTCTTATTTCTTATTCTTTTCCGTATTGATTTCTGCAAACTGAAAATTCAATTTCTTAAATTTTATTCGCAAAATAAATAGAATTAAGCTTTTGGCTTTATTCCCAAAAGTAAAATCAAACCAATTTTGACCATGGGCTCCACACAATTAACCCAATAATCTCCCACTTTGAGACCAAATTCTAGCCTTCATCGTTCATCACCACCACCACTGTAACACCTCCTCAAATCCTCTAGTGCATCAACTTTGATCTAGTTCAGCAAAGATCAATAGAGATCTCAATTGCCTCCCATGAACTCCTCTTCTAGCAACAGACTCCCACTCGAACCAATCCCGCCCCTGCAACTTCGACATACGCATCCTCCTCAACAACTTAGGGGAATTTTGGATTGGAATTTTACCTCATGTCTAGTGTTACTTAAAGATTCTCAAACCTCAACAATCTTTCACAACCTCCCTAGAGTTACAACATGAGAACTCAACACTCACATATGAACCTCAAACAACTTTCTCTGGGACACAGAGATCACCGGTCAACTCTTGTAGTACAAGATAAAACACTCAATTGCGACACAAATAAGACTAACAGCTCAGCCCTATTTATATTACAAGACTGGAATATATTCTAGGGTTAATTATCATATTAAATATAATACAACCCAAAAAAGGTGATGTGGTGTATCTCTACATCAAATACACTTACCATATTACCTAAACACAAGAGATGGAAAATAATATCTTGGCAAGAATTGTCTTCAGCCCCCACGTGATTGATTTCCTTTTCCCACACCATTGCAAGAATATAATAATAATGTGACATTATTAATTTCCTCAAGCCATGTTCCACCGCCAAAGGGAAAACCACCCACGCTGAAGAACTTCACACCACGGACAATGGTGTTGACTCTGGGTTGCCTGGACTAGCTTCTGCCTCCACATCATCTCGTGGCTTTGCAAAATTCAGCTTTTGGCTTTATTCCCAAAAGTCAATCCAACCTAATTTTGACCCTAATAACAATTTGAGCTCCACAGAATTAACCCAATAGTCTGCACAGTACATCTAACCGGTTGGTTAGACATACTGACCTAGTCCAGTCCATTACTCTTGACCAAGATTCGGAAAGAAGAGGCACTGGTCAATAGTTTGATCCAAACCATCTAACCGACCGCTTAGAGTGCATATTCCATTACTTAGTTCGATTTGAATGTTTTATTATTTTTACAAATTTAGTTTATTAATATTAATTTTAATTAGTAATTAGATTGAATTTTCTAGACTTGTCAAAATCTTTTAATCCTTAATTAGATTTCAATTTAAGTCTTAAGCAACCTCATTCAATTCTAATACATAGTGGAACAAAGACTTCTTTAGTGATTTTCTGGGGCGCTACAGCTATCAACAGCAGAAAGCAATATAGCTAAAAGTATTTGTGAAGTAATAAAAAAAATACAAAAAAAGAGAGATTCGGATAGTTATCGATATTTTTACCACTAAAAGTGGAACTTCATCTCCACCATTGAACATGGATGCATGTTGTGAGATCTGATCTTCACACCATAAAAAGACTGGTATATAGTAGTGATAAATCCTGACTTTGTGTGCATCATTAAGGTAAACCTCATTGAGCTGGAATAATCTGCAAAGTTCAGACCCACACATTAACCATTTATCAATGGACTCTGCTATTTTTTATGAGGTCAGACCTATTATGTCTACAAGGGGGCCTGCACTAATGAATTGGAGCAGCTCCTCAACAGAGGAAAGGATTGCAGGTTTATCAGGGGGCAGTGAGTAAACATGGTTGTTTTCTCTTCCATTACTAGACACGTTCCCACAGTCACAAGAGCTTGTATCCATCCAAGAACATGTACAACCTGCAAACACACACAAAAAAAAAGAATTCAAAAAAAAAAAACAGAAAGCAGGGTAGTTTGAAACTGCATATAGATCACAATTATACCGAAGCTGGAGCAGTTTGTACATGGAATGCAGGTACTCAACAATCCACTAGCTAGACATAAAAAATAAAACATATAGATATCCAAAGGATATTCCTGTGGATCTGATATGAGTATGACAATTCTAGAGGTCTCCGATTGCATCAGTATGAATTTACTTCTGATCTGGGAAATAAATTTATCACATCATCAGAACAGGAATTTATGCATGATACTACAAGGACATGAGGCACAATGACCTCCTATAGTCCTATGTAACCTTTCAACTGCCAATCAGTTGTCTTCCCTTTGCTTCCATTGTATATTAGCATCTGTTTCCCTAAGTTAAAGTTGTCTTCTCTCCATTGTCATTAACAGAGTCACCATACCCCAGGGATTCTTTTTCTTCTTTTTTTTATTTTGGAGGGGGATGGAGTTAGCCAGCTCTAAAGTCAAAGAAAAGCTGAAACAATAAATATTACTCAAACACCACTGGAAACAAACTTATATCTGACACACCATAGGTCCATAGCAATTAAATTACAATGGACAATATTCATCCCTTTTCTTTTAATGTATCACAAGTCAGCGAAGTCACTAATCAGAAAACACAACCTCATCTAGCATCATTTCATGTCTTCCTATTTTCCAGATAGTTGACAATGTTGTATGATTACTACAGAAGCCGTCAATACCACGCATCTTTCTATCAATTTAGCACAGCACAATGATAATAAAGGGGAAAATAATTCAGTTATATTATTCTCAAAACACTTGCATTACAGTATATTTTGCATTTGAAACACAAATATTTGATGGTCATTACAAGGAAGAGGGGCAGGGGGAGAGTCGACCATAGTGAAGCCGCATCCCTGAAGCATAGCACTAGCAGTTTGATCACTTGCAATAAGATAAAATGATCATAGCCACAACTCAAGAGAGGGCACATGAAGACCAAAACATGAACTGAAACATGATTTAAATTAAACAAAAAAAAAAGAAGAAAATACAGGGATTTGAAAAAGGAAGACATCCATCCATACATGCTAAAAGGTAAAACAGATGAACCATAAGTAAATGGGAACGAATCCAGTAGGAAGGTGAGAAAAACAAATCATAGCCCTTAATTTTGCATCTGACGGTGTGTGGTCATGGACATGAGGTAGCGTGGTCCTAGATTTCAGAGAGTGTGGTCATGCATTTAAAGGATTGGGGTCATGAAATCCATGACCACACCCTCTAATATCCATGACCACACACCGTCATATGTAAAATCAAGGGCTGTGATTTGCTCTTCTCACCTTTCTACCTAAACTCTCTTCCTACTGGATCCGTTCCCTAAGCAAATCTAATGAGAAAAGCTTCATGTATGAGGGTTATGGTATCCATATTCATCCTAGCCCCAACACAGGGTCTTCAACGTGTCTGACTGGGTCTAAACTTTGAAGTAGTGTATCACAAGTAGCTTAAACCCCAAGTAGGGGGAGATCATATTGGGAAGATAGAATTGTGGGTGAGAGGTGACTTAGACACTAGCTAGATCAAAATGAGAGGCATAGTGTTGTAAGTATATCCAAGTTGTAAGGTACCTTCTTCAAGTTTAGAGGATTGCATGATTAGTTATGCAGCTGTGGTTTTTCCCTTTACTAGGAAAGGATTTTCCACATTAAATTAGTAATGTTCCTTCTCTTATATCTAGTGTTTGTGTTACTAACAAATAGTACCAAAGCAAGCTTAATCACAATAAATAGGATAAAAATAAGCAAACCAAGTACTAATATGTACTAACAAGCATTTGTAAAGCACATAGGAGAAACAATTCATTTAGAGGATAATCCTAGATTAGGTAAATTTTGGTTAGGAAAGTTTTGGAAGAACATGCAAAATTTTGGAAAACTTGGATAATTTGAGTAATGTGTAATACGGGTGTTTGTTATACCTTTTGTAAAATTTCAAAATCTTTGACGTTGTCCTCAAATTTCCCCAACCAAAATTTACCATAATTCACCTAACCTAGAATTATCCTCTGCAAGAACATACCCCAGTAACAAAGAATAAAAAGGGGTATTTAATGTTTCGAATGCTAACCCCACATCAACACACACATGCAAGAACACAACGAGTTGCGAATGAACCAAATCAAGTTTCATCTTGAGGCAATTCTTCTTCCTCTTCCTCTTTTCGATTCCAAAATGTTAATCTTCTTATACTTACCCACTAGTCTATACTCCATAGAGAGCCTCTAGTCACATGTCTATACCATTTTAGCCTTGTCCACGACTACTCTCTAGAGCAGTTACTGTTACTTTTCAATGATTATTTATTTGTGGTACCATTATCTTTTGCAATGAACCTTCTTAATATTCAAAATTCCAGTATAATATTCAAAATTCCAGATAATCGTTCTTATTTATTCATTTGTGGTACCACTATCTTTTGCAATGAACCTTCTTAACTCTACTTTGTAGAATGCAGCAAGGCCAACAATCAAGCTCTAAAATTTAACTAAAAACTGCATATAAAAAGAGCAGTAAAGTATAAAAGATATTTGTCGAACAATAGTTCTGGACACCAAAAAGCACTCGACACCAAAAAGCACTCGTTCATTTTTGCCACCATGTCATTCAAAACACTGCATTATACTACCATTAATATCTGCTTTAACTTCTATTATCAACCCTGGGTATCTTAATCATCCTTCCTCAGACCACAATGATAATTGGGTTCCAAATGGAAACACCTTCCCAAAGGTAAAAATTAAAAAAAAAAAAAAAAACATTCATTGCTATCACCTGTTGATGTTTTCCCTTTCAGAATGAATATTAGAAATTAGTGTTTTTTTTTTAAATTTTGAAAACGAAAAATAAACTAACAAATTCTAAATGGCCATTTAGCTTTTTTTTGTTTTCGGATCCCAGAATGAAGACATTGCAACGGTAGCCAGTAGGATCAGCAATTTTGAGAAAGAAAAAATATTTCACAATTTGAAATCAACAATGGTTGACCAATCCATCCTCGTGGTATAATAATCAATTAAAGACGAAGGTCCCATGCATTCGATCATAAACTCTTAACAGAACCACAAGAACGTCAAAATTAGAGGAGAAAACTCCATATAATATTAGGCAACAACGAGTAAGTGAAGTACTGTTATTGAAATTACATTAATGAATCATATATATGAAGATGAATGAATTGAAAGGAAGAACATTAGAAGCGTACCTGAAGTAAAGGGCAGAGAGAGGGAAATGGAAGAGAGAGAAATCGTAAAAATGTTGAAGAAGTTGAGTGAAGTGGGCGCTTGGCTTGCATCACCACCTCCTGCCGTGACACATTCATATTCTTTGCCATTCTTCTGTATCTCTCTCTCTCTCTCTCTCTCGCTGCCTGCTTCCCCCTTCCAGTTTGAGACGTTTCTATTTTTTTATTATTCTCCTTTCTTACTTCGTATATTGCTGTATATGTGCTATTTACCATTTTGTTCCTATCCTTAGCATTCCAAGCAGGAACACACTAACCGGTCGTTATCTAATTCGTGTTTTGAATCTTGCAAAAAAATTCGGTTCAAAAACAAAATTAAAATCGAAAAGACACTTTTATATCATGATAACTATGGGGTTTTCAATAAGGATTGTTTTTGAAATCGAAAAGATACTTTTATATCAATAAGGATTGTTTTTGAAATCGAAAAGACACTTTAAAACCGAATAAGGGATAAAGTCCAAACCGAAACCCGAACCGAATAAAATCAGTTTGGTTCGGTGTTCGGTTTATTCAGTTTTGAACCGAATAATGCACACTTTTTATAGGGTTTTCACCGGAACCGAATAAACCGAAAACCGAATAAGGCCTAAAGTCCAAATCGAAAACCGAACCGAATAAAATTCGGTTCGGTTTGGACCGGTTCATTTCAGTTATGTTCTCGGTTTATTCGGTTCAAAACCGAATAATGCACATCCCTACAAAGAATGCTAAACAATCCTTGGGTAAGCGGTTTCAAAAACAAAATTAAAGTCAAATACATTATTCAGACTCTTATTGAAGTTGTTCAATTTTCCTTCTTTATTTATGTTAAATGAAAGTGTGTTATTATGGCCATGATAACTATGCAATTGTGGTTTACTTGACATTTAAGTGAAAAGTTAATATTTGTTTAAGAAAAATTAAGTCATATAATATAAAAATAATTGGCGAGAGACTTTTATATCATGAGTAAGGGTAAGTGTACAGTGATTTGTAAGACCGATAATTGTCATTCTTCTTAGGGAGCTAGGGACTTTAGCTAAAGGATCTAGGACGATGTAAGAGTCAAGATCACTACGGAAGATAGGAGAGGTTGGTTGATTCACTAAGGATAACAAGGCAACAAAAAGACAAATAGTTCAGCCAAAGGTAGAAATGTGCTTCGGGGGCTTTAGGATGCTAAGAGGATCAAGGGTAGGAAGTTTTGCAGTTAGGGGGTAAAAAGCAAGAGATAATCAAATGAGTATTCTGCTAGAGAAAGGCCCACCGAACTCCTTCTTCCAAGGGTAGCCGGATTAACTTCCTTAAAGCCCACCACGGACCCGAAGGGTTAAAATAACAGAATTCCCTAATTAGTCTCATTCTCACTTTCGTGAGAGAGTTACTAACCATCCCGTCCTTAGCCTTCCATTGACAAGTGATTAGCATATTAGAGAGCTTCCGGTCTCTAATGTGTCCCACTTGAAGGAAGGACTAAGGTGGGAAGTTGATTACCCTCTTAATTACACCCTAAGTTGCTAACTCACACCCAATTTCCTTTCACACCCCTAATCACCCCTAACCCATAAGGTACTTAGCCACTACTCATCATCAAAACTAAGCTAACATCAACAAATCCAGACCTAATCATGATTTCAAAGGACATGATGAAAGCAATAACAAGCAAGGCAATTAATGTAACAATCAAAGCAATTAACAAGTAAACAAGTGAACGATCAATAAAGGAAAAGTAAAGGAGAAGTGTAACGCCCCGACTTGTAATCAGGGAATTATCAATATTTTAACTTAATTAGCCTTAACTTATACTAGCGGAAGCGTAAAAGTCAAGAGCGTTACCGCCGCTCTTCCGAAAGTGGAAAAGCAAGGCTTTTTATAAGGAAATAAAAAAACATAAAATAAAATATTTATAAAATAATAATATTTAAAAGAAAATATGAGGAAACATTCATTTAAAAGAGAAAGTAGAAAACGATAACAACTAGTCTACTGTCTTGGTGAGCCAACTATGAAAAAAACAAAATTGAGAGATTATTAACTAAGTGGCGGCCTAATATGTTACTTGTTGTCCTTGCCACGTATCTGCCCAAAAACTCCCGCTGTCACCTAAAAACAAAACGTTGAAAACATGGAGAAAAATGAGTCGAAACTCAATATATTCGATACTGTAATGTAAAAACATTTTATTTAAAACATATAATTTTGATTGGGGCCCGTTTTAAATTCATTTTAAAATGAAGGAGAAGAGAATATAGTCAAACAGTTGCCGGTTAATTATCTGGATGTGGAATCCTACATTGTATACATTAAACATTGGATCATGAGAAGCCAGTGTCCTGCAGAAGTACTGTTTCCCTCATACGCGTACTCGAGTCGATCATCAACTCGATTGTAAACTAGTACCAGTATAACATTGCAGACATTGAGCGGATCCACATATTTTAGCCATGAAAATAACTTTGAAAAACAACAAAACAATAATTATTTCACTATATTAGTAGCTTATGTTTTTACATTAAAACAATTTGGAAGGTTACAGTCATCGAAATATACCTGTTACTTCCCAATATTGAATACGGTAGCCGAGTAAAATAGATTTGAAATTACTCCGACTCTATATATGTGAAAGTTGTAAGAAATATAATTAGTATATATGTGTGTATATATTAAAATAGTAGTTAATGAAATAATACTTAGATGCTATGGAAGAGGAGATTACCCAAGGAGGTACTGATAGAATGTTTTGGAATTAGTGAGTTGGGCTAACAATTAAATGGCTCAAATGGCCCTTTATTTACTTCTCCTTTGTTCTTCTTCTGCGTGAAAAATACACAGAGAGGGGAAACTAAGGTTGTTTGGTATGAGGGAGTAGGAGGTTGGGAACGGGAATAGAGGGATGGGGAATAGAATTATCATGTTTGTTTTATGGTAATTAAAAAAAAGAAGGGAATGGGAATGGGAATAGAAGGGGTCTATTCCCAACAATCTATTACCATGGGGTGTGGTAATAGACATTGAGAATTCATTAGTCACTATGAAATACCAAAACTACCACTATTTAAAAAAAACTCATATTTATTCATTTCTTTTGCTTATATTAAATAAAAACTCACTTTTATTGTCAATTTTGCTAGCTATCGTCACCTAAATATAGTATTACTTTTGCTTATAATCCCTTATATTAATTAAATATTATTGTTATTAAGTATCTTTCGGTTGAGATATTATTAATGCAGTAGGGTTTGCGTCTTTTCCTTCTATTAATTAAATATTTATTATAATTAATATATTAGTAAATCTAGTTAAGTTATTGAATCTTACGGCAGTCGTCAACAATTGGTCTATCATGTAAATTTATTGAATCATTCATACTTTGAACATTTATATACTTGTTTTTAATTTTTTAATTCATATTTGATGCTTAATTAATTTTTATTAAAATCTTTATGAACTTAATTATTTTCATATGGTAATTGATTTTCTAGAAGTAAATGTATGTTATGTATGATCTTCTATCCTTTTCAATTTATTAAAACATTCATAAATCAATAAAGGGTATTTTAGTCAATGTGTGTTTATTTCCAATCCTATTCCCAATTTAAATTACCACAAAACAAACAAGAAGGTTGGTAATTCATAAAGACATGTTAATTCCCATTACCATTATTAATTCCCATTCCCAATGTCATTATGAATTCTCATTCCCATTCCTATTGCATGCCAAACGGCCCCTAAGGGTTTGAGAGGATGAGAGGTGTGGTGATCGGTCAAGGGTGGCACGATGGTGGTTGGGTGGTCGGAGGTGGCGGTCGACGGAAGGAAAGGCAGTCGGCGCTGGTTGGCGGTGCGGAGCCCGACTCGAATCAAGTGGGTTCAGGACAGTTTTAGGTAGCCAAAAAATCGGGTCTTCTGATATGTTTTCAGTGCGAAATCCCGGTGTTTTCCAGTGATTAATTAAAGGATTCTGGTAAGTATAATCTCAGATTGGTATTTCCTTGTGATTAGAGTGTGTGGATACAAGCAGTTTGTGTTGATTTTCAGTGACGAAGAGATGGTTGTGATGTTTGGCTTAGTTTTCGATGGGGTGGGTTCTGGGGCGGTTTTAGGCAGTTATTTGAGGTGGAAGCGATGGTGGTCGGTGGTCTGTAGCGGTGGTGGAGTAGTGTTTAAAGAAGGGGAAGAGGATGATATTGTGAAGTTGGGTAATTTGTTGAATAGTAATATTTGGAGCATAATTGAGCTTGAATTTATAGAGATTAGGGATGGAATTTTGTCAAAGTATCATTACATTTGGCTAGAGAAAATGTTGCAAAGTGTATGTAAAAATGGTGGGCTTCTAAAAAAGTTATGGAGGCTTGAGGAGGAAGATAACCATGGAGGCTTGAGGAGGAAGAAGAAGAAGTGGACTGGATGAAGAGAGTGGTGGCAATACATTTACTATATTTAATTTATAAAATAAGAAAAATATGTGAAAACATTAAATGCTATTATTGTTTTACAAATTAATAGTGTGAAGAATGTGTGAAATGTAAAATATTATTATTATTTAACAAATAAATAAATGAAATATGAAAAATATGTGAAGTATATAAAATACTATAATTATCTTGCAAATTAATAAGTAAAATATAAAAATTATGGGAATTAATTTATAATATTCAAAAATTAGTAAGAGCTACAATTTAACCATTTAAATTACTCATATAATTATTTGTAAGGAAAAAGAGTTTAGCTAATTAAATCAAATAGCGTACCATCATTAAGGTTAAAATTTTAATTTAAAAGCACTTAATAAACTATTGAATTTTGTTGGATTTAGAAATATGTAGAAATTATTAATTTTAAGACTAACGTTTTTCAGAAAATAATCTTAATAAATTTTGATCAAGCATTTGAATAGGTTTTCTAAACTAAATTATAGCTTATTTAGCAGATAATTATAATTAAGAAATGATTAAATTTTGGGTGTTACAAGAAGTCACTTATCAAATGCTAAGGCAAGCAAGGGAAGAATAATAGAAATGATGATCCAAGCAAATCTTCCAATTGTTGAATCTTCAAGTCTTGATTACAAAACCAAACAATCCAAAATCAAGATGAAATTCTCACCAATCAATCCACTAATTACAACTTTCTCCCACTAAAACTAAAGCTAAACAAAGGTAAAGGGTGAAAAACAGCTTCCTCATGAAAAATCGTCACTCAAGGTATTTATACAAAGTAAGGGAGTTACATAAAATGCAACCATTTTAGCTGCAGAAGAAATGCGCAACATAGGACCGTCACGGATGCGACGGCTATCGTCACAGGCGTGACGGGGAGAAAACCCTAGGGGCGATTCCAGTTTTGCGCGGGGTCGCGGGTGTCACCAGACTGGTCGCGGGCGCAACCAATCTGGGTAGCTGCCTCCAAGGCTCCAACACTCATCCATCGCGAGTGTCACTCCGACTGTAGCGCCTGGCACGCCCTTCGGTTTCCCTCCCCTTCTTCCTTCCATGGGTGTAGCGCCCACTACAAAGGTTGTAGCGGGTGCTACGACCCTGTCATGCTTCAATGTTGAGGAAAATACTTCCCGGTTTGTTTCCATTTCGCTTCCTAGCTCGGCTTGGCTCGGGAAATCCTCTGGGACTCCCTAAAATGCCCTTAAAATGCTCCTTTGCCTCGTTTTACTCCTCAAATGCGAGAAACCTATAAAAGAACTAAAAAGTGAATAAAAAATAATGAAAATAACTAGGAATCGGACTAAAAGACCAAGCACAGGAGAGTAATTTAGGCCTAAAAATGGGCCTAAACACCCCCCCACACACACTTGAGCTTTTGCTCGTCCCGAGCAAGACAAAACAAACACAACCCGACAACTAAACACATACTCCACTTTCGTGGGAGGAAACGAGTGCATTTAGCGTATGCACCAAGAACTTTAAACCCCCCAGCAGCTCTAGTGGACGAGGTGGGTCTCGTGAGGGTTTGTAGCGACTATACCCACAAAAGCCATGAAAAAGGAAAAAGGGAAAGAGAGAAAGGTGAAAAACAAAGCTAAAAACAAATGAAGAAGAAGATAATCGCGTCCCCAACAATGCACCTAGTTCCCCAACCGGCTACATCAATCAAATGGAAGAGGTAAACATGGACAAACAAGGACATCTAGGTCGAAAAACTGCCAATATTTGAGGTTTTCAACCCCGAACATCTCGTGTTGAGCAAAAATCCTCGTGCACAAGTGTAAGTGGGCCCTAACTGATCTTTTCTAGCTTAGGTCGGTTGGTCAGTCAAAATCATTTTAATGCCCAAGCTCGAGATTATTACTTTACTTTTAAACTAAGTGTAACACCTCGGGTATATGGTTAAGTATGGTTTAAGAGGATTGAAATGACTACTTATATCACCAAGGTACACCTTCTTTTATGGTAGCTCATCCGTTGAGAACTCCTCAGTTAAGCGTGCTTGGCTGGGAGTAGTCTCAGGATGGGTGACCTCGTGGGAAGTTTTCCCAAGCAGCGTGTGAGCGAGGACGAAGCACGCTGGAAAGACTCGTGGTGATTTTTGGGGCCTGTCATCGATCCTTAAAGCAATTATCGGTAATGTCCGCGGCCTGGGAGGGGCCGGGGAATTACAGATGGTATCAGAGTCGACCTGCGACCGTGAGCTGCGCCAGTGGATGGGAGATCCATGGGCAGTCACCTAGCGGGACAAAGATTCTGGAGTGGACTGTGGCACAATGAGGACGTTGCGCGCTTAAGTGGGGGTGACTGTCACACCCCGGGTATATGGTTAAGTGTGGCTTAAGAGGATTGAAATATGACTACTTAAAAGGTGCACCTTCTTTTATGTAGCTCATCCGTTGGGAACTCCTCAGTTAAACGTGCTTGGCTGGGAGTAGTCTCAGGATGGGCGACCTCCTGGGAAGTTTTCCTAGGCAACGTGTGAGCGAGGACGAAGCACGCTGGAAAGACTCGTGGTGATTTGTGGGGCCAGTCAGTCATCCTTAAAGCAGTTATCAGTAATGTCCGCGCCCCGGGAGAGGCCGGGGCGTTACACTGAGCGTCACCCTCATCCATTTAGCGTTCCCCTTGGCTTTGTGATAGCCGTAGGAGACATGGAAGAGAGTTTCACCGTCTTATTAAACTTCCATTTTCTTTTCTTTTTCTTCTTTCTTTCTTCCTTCTTTTTTTTTCTTTTCATTTTCATTCTCTTCTCTTCTCTTTTTTTCAGGATTTTAAGAGCGTCGATTTTTCGAGAATCGAACCGGCATTCGCAAAGGGTTCCCCTCCCAATTCGGGTTGCTCCATTCGTAAACATTGTACTTAAGGGATTTGAGCGTCGTCCACTCACACCAACCCTCATTGGTATTTCTGACTTTATTAATTAATTAAGAAGAGAAGGGACATTGAACAACTAAAACTTTCCAATTTTGGGCGAGAAAATCACAATCGGGCGTGTAATAGGTGAGGATTCTACTTTAACACTTAATGACAAGGTCTAATAAAGGTAAGCCATGAGAGTAATCCTTCCTAGAGCCTATTATTGTTCATATCGACCCCTTCCCAACGATTAACTTGGCCAATTAAGCAACTGGCTACACGATTGTGAACGAAAGCATCTTCTAAAAGAAAACAAACTCTTTTGGGGGTTTTTTTTATAACTTTTTCCCTTTTTTCTTTCATTTTCCATAACAATTTTTCAATTTCTTTTTCAAAATTTTCAAAATTTAACAAGACCTAAAAGAAAAACAAAACAATGAGTTAGGTGGTCTACCTTCGAACACAAATAACACCTCCCCACACTTAAAACGCCACAATGTCCTCATTGTGGGTCATGGAGTCTCATTAAAGGTAGCACATGATATCAACATGCAAAACAACAACTAGCACGGAAAAGGGTTACGACCCGAGTCCACACGACTCCAACAACAACGATAACCAACACATTCATACTTTGGTGCGCACCACCAAAAAGTAAAACCAAGCATGCAACAAGGATCAATATATACATCGAAAGGAGAAATAGAAAGAGATTACTTCAATAGTCTTCAGTTAGCAATACTCAATCCGCGATCCAATAGAACCATGCATAGGGTTAGGATATGTAAATGAAACAGCCTAAATGCGCGAGTTCTAGCATGCGAGAACATGAAAAGAAACTAAGTAACTAAAAAGAAAAAGAATAAAATAAATGGACAATATGTACATTGACTGGGACAAGCCTCAACCCCGAATCTCATTCCTTGAGGCGAGAATTGAGGGTAAGGTACTCGTCAACACCCGGTCCTACGTTCAATGAAATCATACGCAAACCAACAACCTCCACCAAATGATCCATGAGAAAAGGAACTCAGAAATGACAACCTAAGCAACACTAGGATGGGGAATGACATGCAACACAAGGGACAACCTGTTCATGACAGCAACTGACACAACAAAATCAATGACAAAGCGACTCCTTCCCCGCATTATCTCCCTATGAAGCACGCCCTCCCCCCTCCACACACACACACTTATTTAAAACCCACAACGTATGCAAAAAAAACTAAAAAGGTTAAGTGAGGGCGAGGACACTTACAAATTACTGCTCAGGTCCTCCCGGGGGAGGATACGGATAGTAGGGAAAGTACGTCGGGTAATAGGGGTTCGTGTAGTCCTTCAGCGTTGGGTTGTGGCCGAAAACGGAATAGTGGTAATACCCCCAATCGCGAAAATATTAGTTTTGCTGCTGAAAGTACTCCTCATGTCTCTGTAATTGGGAATGGACGCTGTTGAGTATAGAGTGTTGGGCATTCAGCAAAGCTTGTTGACTTTCCAACAAGTTGTGCTGACTTTGGAGTAGGGTTTGCTGCTGTTGGAAGTTGACACTCAACTGCTCGAGATGAGAGTTGATGTGTCCCAAAGAATCTTGCCACGATGGGCCTCCATATCCTTCTCCTGCCTCAATATTCCCCCTAACATGCCCCTCTGCTTCCTCTCCTTCATCTTCCTCTTCTCCTTCCCCCTCATCATATTCCTCCTCCGCATCCTCGGGCACATCCGGATCTCCCACTCTACGTCGCCAACCGTATTCCTAGTCACACAACCAGTACTTGTGGTTGTTGGTGACGTCAAGCCATCCCTCGAGTCTCTCCGGATCAAGATGAATAGACGTCTTGTTGACATCGTGTAACGCCCCAACTTATAAGCAGGGAATTAACAGTGTTTTAAAAGTAAATAATCTCGTATTAGCGGAAGCCTAAAAAGTCAAGAACGTTACCGCCGCTATTCCGAAAGGGGAAAAGCAAGACTTTTCAAAAAACAATGAAATGCATAAAATAAAATAGAGGACTTAAAAGAAAGTATGTATAACAATTTTATTAAAACTGAAGGTAAGAGCATTAAACATAAAATTTAGAGTCTTGGTGAGCCAACTATTATAATTGTAGATAAACGTTACTAGTAGTCCAATAACTTATGTGGCAACCTAATCTGTTAGACTGCGACTTATTTGTCCTCGCCCCATATCTGCCCAAACCTCCTATTGTCACCTAAAAACAAAAACATTGTAAAACACAAAGAAAACTGAGACGGAGCCCAGTATAACCGACACTGTAGCGTAAAACATTTTAAAAACAATTTATTGGGGTGCCATTTACAATTCATTTTGAAATGAGACAGGAAGAATATAGTAAAATTGTTGCTCATTTATTATCTTAGTGGAACCCTTGATTGGTTTTTAAACCAATCCTGATAATATATATATATATATATATATATGTATATATGTATATATATATATATATATTGGAAAATTGGATTCTAATAATCCCTACTTTTACAAATTGGATGAGAATAATCCGTACTTTCAATTTGTATTCTGGTGGTCCAAAAAAAATTGTATTGTAGTGGTACCAAATCCATCACCACATTCTTTTTATTTTTTTTTTCATGCCTACCCCATATTATTTTTGTTTTTTTCGTTCCTACCCCCAGATAGGTAATGAAGTGTAGTTCTTAAAACATTTTTTAAATTATTTTATTTGAGATTCCAAGCAATTATTATGATTTTTTAAAAGGAATAAAATTGAAAAAATCATAAAAAATTGAAAAATAAATTGAAAAAAATTGGGAGAAATGTTGTAAATTCATTAAAAATCGTGGCAAAGTGTTAAACAAAGTTTTGAATCAAATGCAACACAAAATCTATGATATTTAGGGTATACTCTCGATTATGTCCTACCACAATACAATTTTATTTATTTTTAGACCACCAGAATACAAATTGAAAGTAGGGATTATTGCCATCCAATTTGCAAAAGTAGGGATTATTAGAATCTAATTTCCCTATATATATATATATATATATATATATGGTGTGTCTGCAAGGTAGTCCTAGGATCCTGTCCTTGTCTATGTGCATAGCTGGGTCGGTCACCAACCCAGTCTCCGGTATCGGGAGTGCTGATAAGGGTCCATGATTAACGTGACAAAATATTATATATGTTAACACGATGTAAATAATTATATTATACAGTAAAATAGTTAAATGAAAAATAACGCTTTTTGGAAGGTACAGTCATCGAATTATACCTGTCACTTCCCAATCTTTAAAATGGTTGATAAAATAATGGACTTGAATATTAACCCAACTTTATATAAAAAATACATTTAAAATAAAAGGTAATAGGTAGTTAGTACATGATATAGTAAGAATTTATACTTTAAAGAAGAGTGATAAAAAAAATTACCAATTTTAATCAAATGGGCTATAAAGGAGGGTTTAGTTGGCCCACTAGAAAGGTTTTTAGTGCCTTAGGGAATCAGAGGAGTTATTTACTCCTTCCCTTCGCAGCACCCAAATAGAGGAGGAAGAAGGTGGGTGAGGGGGTTGGGCTTTGGCGGCGAAAGACGGCGCTACTAAGCGGCAAGACACAAAGAAGACAAAGAGCAGTAATCAAGGTGGTGGCGGTCAGTTGTAGGCGAGAAACCGGGGACGCGAAGGGTGATAGGTGGTGTTTCAGGGCGGTTTTGGGCAGCGATAATGGTGTTTTCCGATGAGTTTTCAACTCTATTTAGTAAGTATGAACTCCAATTGAGGGGATATGATTGTCGTGTTTGACATTGGGATGGATGAAAAATATGGGTATGGATGAAGTTTGGGTTTGATTTGTGTCTGAGTGGTAGTCTATTGGGGGTGGTCCATGCGCCGGTTTTTTGGTGGCTAGGGTGGTCGACGGTGGACGGAGAGGAGGTAGTCGGAGAAGATGAATGGTGGTGATTGGTGATGGGGTGGTGTTGGTGGTGAATAGAGACACTGAATATGTTAGTATGAAGAGAGGAAGATGATAATGGTGTTTTTGATGGTGGAAGATGATGGTGATTCATACTCAATCTGTTTGGGTATTTATAGGAGTTGAATATGATTATTTTATGAATGAATTCTACATCTGTCATGGAATTCTGACTTCAATGTGTCATGGAAATTTTGGTGTGCTTTTAGAAAGCCTTGGGAGGCTTGAGGAAGAAGAAGAAGGAAGGAAGAAGAATGGTAAGAATGGGTGGCAATGGAATTAAATAAATATTACTATTTTGATTGAATCAAAAGTAAATAAAAGTAACATATGTAAAAATATTATTTTGTGTAAAATATGAAACTGTGCATGATTAGTTTATATATAAAAATTAAAATTAATAAGTACTATAATCTCATAAATTAAATTATTCTTATTAAAGTTAATATAACTAATTGGAAAGTAAATAAAGTTTGACTAATTAATTCGAATCATAAATCATAATTGACATTAACATTTTAATTAACATAGTAAATCGAGTTTCTTTTTTTTTTCAAAAAAAAAAGGGTTGTTACATAATTCATGAAAATAATTTGTAAATTCAATTAAGAGTTTAATATTACTCAAAACTTAAATGAAATCATAATCTAAAATATAAAAGAGGCTAAAATTTATTATTGAAATTGCTACTACTGAAAATAATATTTTCCGAAAATAATAATAAGATTTTGTAAAAGTTTAGTATGACGATTTAATTAATTTGAGAATAAATAAGATTAGAGTTTAATTAGCAAACTAATTGTAATTAAGAAAGTATTAAAATTTTTGGGTGTTACACATCGTGCTCATGGACATAGATCGTATGAGAACGACTTTTCGCAAGGATACCATCTTTTGCAGCCGCACTCCGTCAATTGGGTATGAGAAGGAGCGCGACTTCCACTTGTTCAAATAGGCCTCGAAACCCTCATGCTTGAGGAAATGACAGATAATGTGCCCCATGCCTATCGTAGTGGGCCGGCTCTCCATGCTGATTTCCCAAAGGCAGTGCATGATACAGGATCCCTTGTTGACCCGACAACCTCTAACAGCATTGTAGATCACAAATAAGTCCTCCTTCCTGACTTTGGGTCGCTCATCATCTCGCCCGAACACGGAACTCGTTGCGATTCTATGCAAGAGTCGGACAGACAAGTTGCAAAAATCACGCGCCTTGGAGTTGCGTTTGCAATGATAGCACATATTTCCGCCCCTCAACTCGGCGTGCATCCTCCTCCAACAAGTCAATTGTTTCATTGCATCTTACTCGTCAAATTTCTCACATCGCTCGTAGAATCTTCCATCCTCGGGTAGACTAAGTGCCCGGCATAGACCTTTAACTGTGCACTCTTTCTCCTTGTTTGCCACCCGATAGTTGAACTTGGCCTCCTCGGCGCCATCGTCGTAAACCCGTAACGAACTCAGGAACTCTAGAACGGGTTGATCAACAATCGAGTCATCGATCGCTATAAAGACCTCCCACCCAAGAGTTATGATGAAATGATCGAAACTGGGTTTACAATATATGACTTTGACCGTCACCGCATCATAAACATCTGGAGCGCATATCTTCCACTCCTTGAACTTCAAATAGCGTTGTTTGAGTGTCACTCCGAAAGGTAACCTTTGCCTTTGGGTCACACTTGATCTGTGTGGTCGGTTGCGCTTTGTAGCAGTCCTTTCCGGGAGAAGATGGCCCCGGGCGTGGTGAAGGAGACTCTTCAACTTGGGATCTTTTGCTTCTACCCATAGCTTTTGAGCTAATGTGTGTGTCGCGAAGTGATGAAGACAGAACAATGAAGAACTTAAGACTCAACAAGGCAACCGAGCATAAGCAACAAACAAGATGAATCTGAAAAATGAATTTATACAGCAAATAGCTCGAAGGTTACCTCGATTGAGACAGTTTGGATGGGAATGCAGCAAATAGCACAACATAGTACAATCACCAACACAGCATACAAGTGAGCAGAATAATGAATTTGCACAAGCACCAAACCAAAGTTTACTTCAATATAGACTTGGAGGATGAATGCAGCTGAATTTCGCGCACTTAGTCCTGAGTTTCTGAGGGACTAGGGTTCGCAATAGGTGAGAAGGGAAAAATGGAGAAGATTGAAGGTGGTGGAGCGTATCGGGGTGGGGCCCGAGCCTCGACACTCATGTTCGCTAAACCGACCCGCACCCCCACCACGAAACACGACGAAAATAACTCCAATGACGCGTGTGGAGTCCATTTCAAGGTGGACCCGGGACCCTAGAGTCATGGTTTGATCGGCACCGGATGTGGAAGCCACTTCAAGTGGGACCCGGGACCATCCTGGGATGTGAAGCTACAAGGTAAAGGGGTTCGGACGAGGCCCAAGTTGACAAAACCCAAGGTGAAGAAGCGGCAGAGCAAATCGACGTCCGTAGCGCCCGCCACCAACCACCCTCGCGCCCGTTACACGTGCCGGACAGGACGTCGCGCCCGCTACGGCTGTGGTCGCGCCCGCTACCTCGATCGGATAGGAGGAGACAGCAGCCGCGGTCTCCCGGACAGCAGTTGCGGTCGCTCGAAGATCGAAATCGCTCGATGGATTTCGCCAGGTCACGCCCGCTACCCTTTCGGTCGCGCCCGCGACCCCCTAGCACCGTGCGCGCGACCTCCCCTGTTCTGCGCGTGTTTTCCCGGCTTGAAACGCTGAGTTTTGGTTTATTTCTTTTTAGTATAAATACTTTGTTTTAGCCTCTTTTTGGTAGCTTTTGATGATTAAGAATATGCTTATGCATTGGTGTTAGGGTTTCCCTAAGTTTTCTCCCAAAATCTTGCATTTACCTATCCATTTGTGGATTGTGGTGCTGCAAGTCTTTCCTTGTGATTATTTAGTGGATTACCTTGGATAATCATTGTGGATTGCTAGGCCTAAAGTTGTGGATTACCTAGCTCGAGGTCATAGCCCTTCCTTAGTGTTAAAGTTTCATTCGAGTGTTGCATCAAGGGTACAATTCAAGCTAAAATCAATCCATTCCGCCACCGCGCCATGCTCCATTTGGTATTAGAGCTCAAGGTTTTTCATCTAGCTTGAGTTTTTTTCCATTGTTCTTGCTAGTTTGTCCTCTATTATTGGATTTTGGTATTTTGAATGCAAATATTGGTGTTCCCCATTCCTTGTGCCTCCAAGTGTGCTAGAGAAGTTTTTATTGCTATTGTGTTTGTTGATTTTGATGTATATTGGAGCTTTGAGGTGAAGTTGGAAATTAGTGCCCGCAAGGTGTTCGATGAAATGTCTAAGTGAAAAAAAAAAACACAAAGAACCCTTAGCCAAACACAAGCCAACTACAAAAGAACCCCCAAACTCCACAAATCATTCCCAAACAAATACCGTCCCTTACCCTTCCTTCGATATGGATGGTGAAAATAATCCCAATCGAAAGGAATCAAGCCGACGCCAAAGTCCTCGAGTTCAAGCTGTCGAGAATCGAATCTCCACCTACGAGGACTGACTCTCCGCCTACGAGAACCGAACCTCCACTATCGAGCGAGCTCTTGAGAACCTTAAGGTCAAAGTGAACAACCTAGCCCAAGAGTATCAAAGAACATCCCGCGACGAACGAAGGAGATCTACTCATATCCCTATCCGTCCTCCTCCCTCGTACGAGTCGAGTGACGATGATAGAGGTTTGCCTCGACGCCATCATCGACGGGAAACAATTGAGGAGCCATTCTACTATTCCCCACTAACGACCGTCACGTCCCGAAAGTGTGTCAAATGTCGGCGTGTGGGACACAAATCTTGGCGATGCCCAAAAATGGCTATGGTTGTAGCTTGGATTGAGAAATCTTTTGGCGAAGAAGAGCAAACTAGTGACATGATGGAGGAAGTTGACGAGCGAAACCTTCATTCCCCACTTGAAAAATTTGAGAAGGTTGAGAAAAGTGAAAGTTCGATGGATGGAGTTAATGTCCATGCGGCCGTTGAAGAGAAACCTCATGAATTTCTTGGTGTACATGGTGAGCTTGGTGAAGTTCTATGCCAAGGGGAGGATGAGAACCCCAAGAGGAAGTTCCTTTGGTTTTATCATTGCCACCAATCAAGGAATTGAACACCAATGGAGACAGCTCCCATTTCCTTCCACCCATGGGCACTCAAGTTCTTCTCCATGGGAAGAACAAGGTAACTGAAGACTCTCCTTTGACATTTATTGAATCATGCTTGAAAGATGAGTGTTGTGGTGTAGAGTCTTTGGGTGAGTCGTGCATGATTTTTGGGAGGCATTGGTTGTTTGATGATGTTCGTTGGCGAGATAAGTTATATGATGACTATTTGGTGTCGAAGTTGGATGAATCTCTATGCTTGAAGTGGCATGCTAGAAATCTTGGTGTCCATGTGACGTTTAGTGGCGAATTTGGGATTGATGATGCCTTAATTCTAGTTCAACCTAAGTGTTTGAGCTCTTTATTTGTGTCATCCCTCGACGAGTATTGTTTGCACATGGATTGTATTGATATGAACTCTTTGAATGGGTCGTAAACGTTGTTTGGTCGTCAGCATGCCGCGGTGAATATGTACCTGGGCCAGGCTAAGGACAAGAAAGAAGAAACCTCTCTTGGTTATCTTTAAGCAGCTGGCTTCCACGTAGCAGCCGTTTCCAGCTGTTGTTCCCCTCCCAAGGGCGGGCGGGCTCTTATTCGGCCCGGGTTTTTTGGGGGGTATTTCCGGCTTTCTATACTCAATTTTCGGGTTCAGGTCAAGAGCGTCAAAAGTCAAGGAAGAAGAAAAGACCGACTACTTCTGATGAACGAAAGCGATCGATCGGCCGACGCCTCAGGGGAGATAAAAAGAGAAATTTGTTCGAGGCTTCTATTTGGTTGTTGGTTGAGTCATTGTCCATTACACCCCCGCTACTTCCCCTATGCCGGAGCTATGTTGATGCTCTTATGGCCCTCGTTTGTTGTTTCCTACACCGTGTCCTTCCCAAGCCTTTGAAATCACCGTTAACCCGCAAAAACAAAACCTGGGTGGGAAGTGAGTTGAGGAACCTTCTCCTTTCGAGCGAAACACGGGATGAGTGTGCTCTTGGTGAGGACAAGCGATCCCTAGCTTTGTTTTTACCGAGTGGCAAGCTTAGTGAGGTTGAGCGTTCCCTAACTCCTCAAAATTTTCCTACTTCCGTCCTTTGTCCTTCACCCCCAAACCTCTTCAAGAACTCCTATTTCTTCAAGCAAGGTGGAGTTCATAGCGTGATCATGATTGATTTATTAGAGGGTTCATGCAATGGCTGGCCGAGCCCTAGAGCGAGCCTTCATTTTAACTCCCAAGAGTTGAGGGCAACTCTTTTTCAAGAGGGGGAGTATGGAGCGTATCAGGGTGGGGCCCGAGCCTCGACACTCATGTTCGCTAAACCGACCCGCACCCCCTTCATGAAACACAACGAAAATAACTTCAATGACGGGTGTGGAGTCCATTTCAAGATGGACCCGGGACCTTGGAGTTATGGTTTGATCGGCACCGGATATGGAATCCACTTCAAGTGGGACCCGGGACCGTCCCAGGATGCGAAGCTACAAGGTAAAGGGGTTCGGATGAGGCCCAAGTTGACAAAACCCAAGGTGAAGAAGCGGCAAAGAAAACTGACGTCCGTAGCGCCCGCTACACGTGCCGGACAGGACGTCGCGCCCGCTACGGCTGTGGTCGCGCCCGCTACCTCGATCGGATAGGAGGAGACAGCAGTCGCGGTCTCCCGGACAGCAGTT
Organism: Portulaca oleracea; assembly: GCA_029582165.1. Lineage (NCBI taxonomy): Eukaryota > Viridiplantae > Streptophyta > Magnoliopsida > Caryophyllales > Portulacaceae > Portulaca > Portulaca oleracea. The sequence continues at coordinate 39,752,511 of CM055874.1, forward strand.
GCGGTCGCTCGAAGATCGAAATCGCTCGATGGATTTCGCCAGGTCACGCCCGCTACCCTTTCTCGCGCGACCCCTACACTGCCGTCTAGCGACCTCCCTGCTCGCGTGTTTTCCCGGCTTGAAACGCTGAGTTTTGGTTTATTTCTTTTTAGTATAAATACTTTGTTTTAGCCTCTTTTTGGTAGCTTTTGATGATTAAGAATATGCTTATGCATTGGTGTTAGGGTTTCCCTAAGTTTTCTCCCAAAATCTTGTATTTACCTATCCATTTGTGGATTATGGTGCTGCAAGTCTTTCCTTGTGATTATTTAGTGGATTACCTTGGATAATCATTGTGGATTGCTAGGCCTAGAGTTGTGGATTACCTAGCTCGAGGTCATATCCCTTCCTTAGTGTTCAAGTTTCATTCGAATGTTGCATCAAGGTACAACTCAAGCTAAAATCAAACCATTCCCCCATCGCGCCACGCTCCAGGTGATGAAGATGCGAGATTGAGGGTGGATGAAGAGGAAATTGTGTGGGTGGAAGATTAGAGTCGCGGGCGCTAGGGTTTAATGAGACAAAGGGTCGAAGCTGAGGAAGAAATGGGAAAGAAATGAAACGAAAGGAAGATTATCAGGGTTTTCAGGCCAAAGATCTGCGCAGAACAGTACCTCACCGGCGCGACTACTGCTGTCGTGAGCACGATCGATTGGGAAACAAGGAAATGTTGGTCTGGCTCATCGCAGTCGCTACAAAGTCTCGCGACTATCACGAGCTTCTGGAGGAAAAGGAGAAGCTGGATTTCGCGGGCGCGACAGATCTGGAAACCTTGGCCTTTGATTTTTGCTCTTTGTAGCGGCTGCTACAGCTTCCGTAGCACCTGTTACGCTTTCCTACCTCCTCCTTATGACTTCCAACATCCCAAAAATAATCTAAGTCCTAGAATTCCTCCCTTTTTAGGACTACTTCCTCTTCAATTGTCTTTCACCCTTACTTACATCAACATTCACTAACTCTCAAACACTCCTCCCTAACATTCATTTTCTTTCAACCCTTCACTTACCTCTCTTTCTTTTTCCCCTTCACTCTTGGCTTCAATCCCTTTTTTTTATTTTCTAATTTTTTTCTTTCTTTCTTTTTCACTTCATTTCTTTTCTTTTACTCGTAAGCCTTCTTCTACTCTCCCTTTTTTTTCTTTTTCATTTCATTTTTTCTCTTTTACTTTTCCTTTTTCTTTTTCACTCATCCTAGAACTAATACCTCAAAAAGAAAAATAGAAAAGAAAGAAAGAAGAAAGGAAGACTAAGAAAGAAAGGATGAAAAGGAAAATTGAAAACCTAAAAACAAAGAAGAAAAGTAATGAAAAATATGGGGTGCCTCCCACAGAGCGCTTGTTTTAGGTCTCTAGCTTGACCTGGGTACCTACTTGATCCTTGAAAGATGCGGGGCACACGACAAAAGCATTGTTAGTCTTTTCCACCAGCTCTTCTTTCTCCTTTTCCCACGCTTCTCAATTAGATTTGTGCATGGATCGGGGGTGCCCCTCCGGCGGTCTAGTCAACCATAAGGGAAACAGGGGTAATGAATTCCTTAGTTCCTCCCACAATCGTTTCATTTTCTTTTCCCATAGCCTCCTAACCTTAAGCAAATACGAAGCTTGCCCTTCAAAGGTTTGGTAGGTCGTAGGGAAGTAGAAGATGATTTCAGCTCAGTGTTAGGTGGTTTACGGGGCCTTGGGACTTTGAGCACAATCTCCGTTGCTTCCATTTCCTCAATGTAAACTTCATCCAGAGAAACTTCCTTCTTCAATGGGATAATCTTGAGGAAATTATCTCGGGAGATGCCTCCAACTTCATTTGGTTTGGAATGCAAGGGTCCAAGGGGATTATTGTCACCCCAATCATCTGGTTCCACTTCAAGAAAATAGTACTCTCCTGGATGCCCATCCATAATCTCCGCCACCGCATTGACTTTAAAACACAACTCCTTGAAAGGAGGTTTCCTTCTCTTGTTGTCAAGATCGAAGTTGATGCGTTCTCTACCCATGTGAAGTGATAAACGACCTTTCTTTACGTCAATCATGGTTTCCGTCATAGCTAAGAAAGGTTGACCTAATATAATGGGTATATTCACGTCTTCATCCATTTCGAGTATAACGAAATCGCAAGGAATAAGGAAACTTCCCACTTGCACAAGGATATCCTCCAATATGCCAAGAGGCCTCCGAATGGACCTATTGGCAAGTTGCAAATTAATAGTCGTCGGGGTCAAGTCGTTTAGATTAAGCTTCTTGCAGATAGAGACACTCGGCTTGAGATCACATAGAGCTTTGTCAATTTTCATATCCCCTATTGCACAAGGAATAGAGAAACTGCCGGGATTATCGAGTTTCTTGGGGGTTTTACTTCCAACTATAGCACTGCACTCAACAGTAAGGTGGACGGTGGACTTTTCCTCTATTCTCCTCTTATTCGTGAGAAGACTCTTCAAGTGTTTCTTAAAGGATGGAACCTCCGAAACGACATCTAAGAAAGGAATATTAACTTGAAGCTTCTTGAGTATTTCAATGAACTTGGAAAATTTCTTATCGCTCTTATGTTGAACCAATCTCCAAGGAAAATGAACTGGTGGTCGATATGGTCTCAATTGCTCCGTGGGTCGGTCATGATAATTCTTTTTCAAAATTTCTTTCCCTTTCTCAAGCTTGTCCTTGGGTTTCTCTTTTAGTAATGAAGGTAAAAAATTCGCGTAGTACTCGATACCGGTGCCCAGAAGTGGCATCACTTTGTTGGATTCCCAGACATGATGGGTCGGGTTCTTTGATGGATTGAATTTGTTCAAAGGAATGTCTTCTCAGAGACCTTAGTAGTAACTGGTATGGGTGGCTCAGAGTTGATAAATTGGTTGGTGAATACGGGCATTTGGCTCACTATGTTCTTGAGTGGTCGGATCATCTTGAAGGTTTATCTTGGGTTCAGACATGACTTGAACCAATGGAGGGGTAGCTACTAAAGGTGGTAGCTCAAGTGTAGGGTCGTCTTCTAGGTGGACGACCCTTCCCACATTGAGATTTTCCCCTATTTTATCTTTGCCTTTATCTGCCATAGAGAAATGATGATGGTAGAATTTTCAGGAATGTCTTCTTCATCACCACCAATATCAACATGGACACTAATGCACTAAAGGGCTTCTAAAACCCCATTCTAAGTATCTTGTCGTTGTTGTTCTATCCGCTGATTTAGTTGTTTAATGAGTTGCCATTGTCCAACGGTACGCTCTTCAACTTTCTTCTCTTGCTAGAGCGTAGCAAAAGTGATTGACCCATCCATCTTATTGAACGATCCTCTAAGTACTTGGTCAAGGCTACATTAAGTTGCTCGTTGTTCTCGTTGTGGTTTTTGGACATGTTGAAGTTCAGTTTGCAGGATGCACTGGGTTTAGGAGGTGGAGGAACAAAGTTCGGATTATGGGTGATTCGCCAGATGGTCCTAAAATCCAACCCTTCTGTCGATCACCTATTATTCATGTACAAGAACAATGCTGATGAGACTCGGGTATTGTTAAAGAGAATTCATCATCTGGGCTAACAAACTTATTTCGGTTCAAGTCATATTGACTATTATACAGACTAAATTAATGCTTGACACACTAACGGTCTGACTTCTTTAGAAAACTTTTTTTGTGACCCAACATATTTTATTTGTACTCGTGGAAAGTGGATGTTGTAGAGGACCAGATAAAACCAACAAATGGTGAGCTAAAATAGGTCTATAAATTTAATCATTAAGTCTACTACAAATGGAATTACGAGCGGGCTGACCATGAGTTTTTAGACTTAATAATCAAACTTACAATCGATTTTCTCTAATCTTGTGACTATTACGCGGGTTAGAACAATATACATTGACATTGTTTAATTAGTCAATTTTCTTTGGACCCTAGTTAAGAGAATATTGAAAAAGATTGAATAAAATCATTAAAGGTGAGTTAAAATGAATTGATAAATAAGAACAATTAACCCTTTAAAATGGATAGACGTAACAACTGGGCCGACCATAAAATTCAAAGTTAATTAACCGAGTTTATAAATTCTCTTAAACCAAATGATTGTTATCAGACTAAGAAAATATCAATATCTCAAAATTAAGTCTGACTCTAATGACGACTTTAAACAAAAGAAACACATAGTTACACATAGAATGCAATATGATAGGGTACCCTAACCAAGGCTCTAAGTTTAAAAAGGGTTTATTGACTGGATAAAGGCTTTACGGCTCATAGAGTTGTTCATATTTCGATCTGCACCGGTTGACCCAAAAAACCCGGACCAAACCCGGACCGAATGATAACCGGTCCGATCTTCGGTCCAAGTTTTTAATGTTTTCAGGTTTCGGTCCGGGTTGGTCTAAACCTGGAAAAACCCAAACCCGGACCGGAAACCCAATTACTATAAAATTTTAATTTTAATTTAAAAAGATATTCTTAATATTATGGATGTCAATCAAAATATCGTGGCATATATTCATCATAGTCCAACTTTGTATAAATTCACGTATATAATAATTAAATGTTAGCCAACTTTGTATATATTTATGTGTGACCACAAATTGTCTGATATTGTTATGTATTCTACCATATTATTATATCATTTTAAATTTTTATAATTCATTACTTTCTAAATTTTTCCACCATAAACAATAATTTACAATATAAAAAAATGTAGTTTTTAACAAAGGACATACATTAATAAACTAATCAATCTTTTTACAAATTTTAATAGAAAATTTTCAAAAATATCTCAACCGGCCCGAATTGGTCTGGATTGGTCCGAACCAAATCATAATCGGGTTGGTCTGGGTTGGGATCGGTTATTCCTCGGTCTGGTCTTTGGTCCAACATTTTCGCTATTTCGGGTTTTGGTTTGGTCCGGGTTGGTCCGGGTTTGACCAATGAACACCCCTAGCAACTCATGTCTTGCCCCGATACATTTTTCTTGTAAGAGTGTTACAATTAAACTATATGGGGTGTTGCTCTTAGAAGCTCAAATGAAGACTCCTTATAGTGATTCATGAGTGGATGTGGTGACTCAGGCTCAAATTGGTGTAACTGTGCCATTCACAATATAGTCGGTCCGACATCCCATGAGTTATATTTTTGGCTTAATCCTAAACCGTCGCTTTGAGTGCTCCTACGCCAATAAATGGCAAAAGCGTAGCCGGATATGTGCAATATTGCTTTATGCCTAAGGGTGAATGATTAAAAAGATGTAAAATTAAACTTTATTTAAAACACACCAAACATTTTTCAAGTTTTACCTCTTAAAAATCAATTTCCAGTGGAGTCGCCAAAATTCTCTAGACGTCCTCGGTGTAACTGGTCACCAACCTCCCCAGGGGTTCTCCCTTGAACAGAATGGGCCGCAGTGAACCCGCCACTTTTGTTTCCATGTTTTTGTTTTCCTGTTGGAATTTTTGGGACTTTGCTGATTTTTTTTTTACTTTTTTATAAAAAATCTTTAGGATTATTTTGCACATTTTGTGAACAGTTTAATTGTAAGATTATGTTTACTTTATCATGAACACTTTGAAAATATTTGAACCAAATCCAACGAGAGAGCTACCACTTGCTCTTTCCTCCTTGATTTTGATTATCCTATTTTCATAATGCGCCGGGGGGGGGGGGGGGGGCTCGGGAAAAGGTTATTTGAGCTATTTCAATTATTTAAAAATATATGTTGCATTCCTAAAGTTGCATTAAACTCGTTGTAAGACTATACTCTCACAAAACAAGTTTTAAGGTTTTGAAAACGATGGTCTAGGCAACAAAAATAATGCTTTTATTTTGAAAGAGCTGTCACCTAACTTTTTAAGAGGAAAAGTCGAGAAAACCTAAGAAAAAGACGCTGCCTACAAACCAGATAACTAAGTTCGGGGGTAAGGATGGACTCCAAAAGTTAAAGACCTTTGAGTCCACCTCTCACTTAAGGAAAAATTCTACTAGAAGTTTAAAAGTGTGTTTTTGTAAGATTTGGAAGAGAGATAAAATGAAATGCTACATCTTAAAATCATTCAATCATACATTAAAATGAAGTAAGAATGAACATATCATATCAAAAAATTACTCAGAGGTATCCTAACTTTTGAAGAAACAATTTTTTGGTACTTTAACTTTTCAAAACTAATTTTGGAGTACCCTTACTTTTAGGATTAGAAATTACTAGGTGAATTTCCGGCAAAACTCCGATTGATTCAAATCATTTTCGTCCACAAATACAAAGGACATTTTCGTCCACAAAAACACTTAATCAATTTCCCGCCTAAAACTCACCGATGAATTTAAATCATTGGCAGAAAATTCACCTAATTATTTCTAATTCTAAAAGTTAGAGTACCACAAAATTAGTTTTTAAAAGTTGGGGTACCAGAAAAACATTTCACCAAAAATTAGGGTACCCCTTAGTAATTTTTTGATATCATATTATTGCAAAAATCAAAGAATGATTACATAAAAAGGATAGACATGAAATTATACCTAATTGAGAAGGACTGGGAACTTTTATCTAGCCTCAAATGCCTTTTGTCTTCAAGTACCAAGTGACAAGTATAGATGTTTTGTGGTTTTAGAATGGTTTAGAAGTGTTTTTGTGGTTTTTGGAATGATTTAGAAGTGTTTTTGAGGTTTGCTTTGTGGTGCTTATCAAGGGATAAAAGGTGAAAGGATAATAGGAATGAAGTAAAATGTATTTGAATGATAATAATGGTAAGATAAGATGATGAAGATAATGGGAGAATGATGAGGATAATGAGAGAATAATAACATGATGACGAAATGAGTGATTATTAAGTGCTGAGCTAAGGCAAAAAGGAGTCCTATTTATAGGGCCAACCATGAATCCATTCATCCCTACTTGAGTTTCAAGATTACATAGTAATCTCAATTATCATGGACAGTCGCGCAGTTATAGTAATCTCAATTGTCATGTACGACCGCATGGTCACCAATAAACACGTGATGTTGAGTGGACGTTGCGGTCGGTAAGAGGGCGCTACAACCTCGTGGAGTCCGCACGGTCAACAGAAGTGCAAATAGAATTCTAACTTTGGTTGGTGCTTGGTTGTGAGGTGAGAGATGAGTTTTGAACTATGGACCTCGCTGATTACGCCCATCAGGCGCTCCATGGGTTTTTTGAATGGTTTGGGCTTTTGTAAGGTTTTTTTAAATGGTTTTTATGCGTTTTTGGGTACAAAACTTGTAGGCATAACTTGACTTTCTTAGTCCCTTATTTCTTTTATTCTTAAAAGTAAAGAATACAAGAAAATATAAATTATTACAAAAAGTACATCAAAATACATATTAAGCTAAGTAAAAATCCCGGTGTTTACAATACCTTTTAATATCTACTATTAAAGGTTATAGTTACAATATCATATTTTTCTTGAGAAAATAATTAGTACTTTTGTTTTTAACTTAGGGTGTGTTTGGTTAGATGAAAATGGAAAATGATTTTCCCATTTTCTGGTATTTGGTGACTGAAAAATGGAGAAAACCTTTTTCCAAGAAAATGATTTCCCCCATCCCTTTGTAAATTATTTTCTTGACTCCAACCTAATGAAAATCATTTTCTCCCCCCCTCTATCTCTCTTCTTTCGTTCTCTCTCCTTTCTTTCTCTCTCTCCACTATTCTATCTCACGTACCGATTTGAATGTTTCTCTCTCTACCACTCTATCTCTCTTGCACATGTTTTAATATTTCTCTCTCTCTCCCTCTCTTGTCTTTCTCTCTGTACACCAGTCCCTCTCATACACCCATTTTACTCTCTCTCTCTCTCTCTCTCTCTTGCTCGCTCTCTCGTCTTTCTCTCTCTCTACCACTCTCTCTAATATACCTATTTTAATACATACATACATACATACATACATACATACATACATACATACATACATACATATATATATATATATATATATATATATATATATATATATATATATATATCCACCACTCTCTCTCATGCACTCTTTTTAATCTCTCTCTCTCTCTCTCTCTCTCTCCCCCCCTCTCCTTCACTCTCTCTCACACCGACAGTTTAATCTCTTTCTCCTTATTGTCAAACAGGTGAAAATTTTTTTCCAGAAAAATCATTTTCCTGTGTACCAAACACAGGAAAATATTAAATAAAAATTCATTTTCTAAGAAAATCATTTTATAAGGAAAACCATTTTCTTAGAAAATAGTTTTCCTTTGCACCAAACACACCCTTAATCAAAACAAGAAAAACCAGACAATACATATTATATGGTATTAATATTTATATCTAAAATATTTATAAACGAACAACTTGATATTTGTAAATGTGGCATCATAATATTTAAAGCACACGCTCTAAAATACATAATAAGGCTCTTTTTTTTTTTATGTTGTAGGCACACTCTTTAATTTCTACCATACCTCACCACACCACACCGTAATTATTATTCATATATCTTTTCATATTTCTCCTCTATTTTTCACATTCTTTCTCACCACTTATCTCAACTACCACAACTTTCATCACAACATACTACACTTTACCATATTTTGTCAAATTTCACTGTACCACACTATTATCATATCTTACCAATGGTATAAAAGAGCATACCCTAAATCGTAAAAAAAATAGGAATACTTGAGACGGTAAAGGCATAAAGCCAAGAGCGTACCATCCTCCGTGTTATGTGAGGCTCTGATTTTATTGCAAATCAAAATAAAAACTCCGTCTGTCTCTCTCCCTTCTCTCTCTCTCCTCTGTCTGCCCTTTCACTCCCCTCAATGAAAAAACGAATCTATGCCCTCTTCTGCCTTTATTCATTTCCCAGTCATGCACACATAAACAGAGTTAGAGTCAGAGAGATTGATTGGTTTTTTATTAATCCTACTGCATTAAGCTCATATGGGGTTTTCAAAATTCATCACATTGTTCAATAGTTTATGAGATAATCATCATTTTCCAAATGGTGTTTTGGGTATCATTGATCTTCGCTATATTTTGTCTTTTTTTCCCTCGTGACAAGGGAAAAACACTCAGTAAAAAAAATAAGACACCTTTTTCACAAACAAAGTAGTTGGACTTTTTCCAATTTCTCATGCTTAAGTCATTGTGATTCGAGTATTATACAAGTAATTTGGTGGAAAGTTTGCGCTTTGAACGTATGCTTTTCCTCTTTTTTTCTTTTTATTTAATACTTATCCATTATTTTAAATAGGTGGCAGAAGAATACAAAAAGAGAGGCAAGACTCAAGAGGGCCCTAGACAAGTCCTTCACCGAAAAGTCTTCTAGAAAAAAAAAAAGGATTTTTAGTTTTGATTCCTGTCACAGTTTGGTCAATATTTGTGGGATGTTGGTCTAGTTCAGCAACTTTGGTTCTTGGAATATTTTTGTGGGTTGGTGAGTTCTCCCATTGGCCAGGGGTACATAAATCTGGGTTTACTCACTTACTTACATTTGGAATTTGGGAATTTGTTTGGGAGACAAACAAGACAGAGAGAAGGAGGTGTTAGAAGAGAAAAATGGGTTCTTTTGGGTTGCTAGCAAGGAGGGCCTTGGAGACTGAATCACCAGTCATGGTTGAGGTAGCCTGAATTCCTGAGTTTCTTTTTGGGATTTATTGGTTGTGCAATTTCTGTTATCTTTTTCCCTTGTTCAATAGCCCCTTTATTTGAATGGTTTAGGTTCAATTTCTTGGGGAAAGAAGTGACCTTTTTTGTCTAACACTTTTGCAGATACAACAATTATTCAGGCGCACCAAGGGTGCTGTGTCCCTGGCTCAGGTTTGTTTTTGCTCTTCCATCATTCATTCCATATCTATTCCTTGTTTGATAATCATGGAGGCTTCTGAAACGATCTCTGATAATATTTTTGGATTGTTGATCCAAATGGAACAATAGCACTAATTTTGGAATTGGAATTCCTCTCGTGCAACATTCAATTTTGAGGAATTTTCCCATGTTCATATGATATGCTGCCTCCTTTTTTAAGCTTTCTGAAGTACACAGATGCAGTTGTACAGACAAACCATGTTCTCACATGACGTTGCTTGTATTTGCATTGACTTTGACTCAGACCTAATGTTGCTTTCCCCAACAACACTACTTCTTTGCATAGGTTTTATGTTATGAAAGGCTGTAGACAATTTGAACTATTTGATGGTGGAATGGTTCCATTGGTTGACATGAATGGGTTCCTCTAGGTAGGTGTTAAACGGTCTCTTCTTGTAATTTTAAAAAATCGTAGATGTAGCTTCTGTTGATTCTACTCACTAGTGTTTCTCTTACATCGGTAGTAAGAATTTAGCTTGGTTTGGTGGGTCCTTTATAATTCGATGAATATCTTCCCTAGGGAAAGTACAATTCATTTTATTTTAATCGTGTTCTTTTAGGCGAATGAAATCATATGATTATTGCAACCTGTGTATGGGTTGCTGAAGACTGATATAAACAAACCTTGTTTCTGTAGCTCTAGAGATTATTCTTTTGCACATATTCTTTGTTGCGGTTCTTTCAGAAATATCCTTTTTGATGGCTCACATCAGACGTCAAAGGTGCATACATGATATGTTGATCCAATATCAGGCCCTTACCTTGTGAGAATTTGATCAGCCTCCTGGACATCTCGCATATAAATTGTTTCTAAGTTTAAAATTAGTGATCTATCTGCATTGTTTGGAAGCTTGATGTATCACTTGAATGTGGAATGCTTAATTTCATATTTGGGGTTGCATCTCTTGTTTTTTCCAATGACCATATGAGCTTATCAATGCTGAGAATTTCATCTGCTGTTTACTGCTCTACAAAGGTCCTTCCAGGGATTTATGGTCACATATTATTGAGAGGGACTGCAATATGGTTGATCTGGGTCCTTCGTTTTGTCCCAGTACTGCTGGGATTTTAGTTAATGGTTGCTTTTCTGATCTTTTTGATGATATCATATTTCTGTATAGGGTGTAGTATATTGGCAGCCACCAAAACAAGCATTGGATAAGGTAAAAGACCTTGTATATGATCCTATTGTCAGTCGTTATGGTGGTGACGAAGGTATTCCTGAGCTCCAAGATGCCCTGGTGCAAAAGGTGACTTCCATCGAGCTTAACTGTTTGAACTTTTTTTTTTTGAAAATATGACAAATCTGCTTGTACTGATATTTTTTTGTGATTTTGTCTTTTTATTCCCCCGATAAATATAATGCAAGACATAAAGAAACATCAAGAATCTTGATATTGGCTTAGAATTTCAATGCTGAGTGTAGTTGAGTGTCCATTGTTGGGCTTCTGAATGAGAAATCTATATCAAAGATGAACCTTTGGGTATGTATGTGGAGAGAGATATCTGATTAAAATGTATCTCCTGTTCTTATTTTCTAATATCACATAGGTGGAAAAAAAAGCAGTAATTTGACACATTTCAATTACCACATGCGCAAATCTGAAAAAAGCAATTCTTGTTTTGTTTCTTTTACTTGATACCCTGTGGAATCCTTGCATTTTCCGGCTACAGCTGCTTGTTCATGTTATCCTTTATTTTGGGCGTGCGTTCATGTTTATTCATGGTTTTCTATTCCCTGTCAACCTTACATGATGTTGTTTAAAGTACCGATCAGGATTAGTGTTATCGCTGAACTGATCTGGTCATGAACTTTACTGAGATTCTGTGTTTTGCAGTTGCAAAGAGAAAACAAACTTTACAAATCAAAAATCATGGTTACAGCTGGTGCTAATCAGGTGAGGAGCACTGGTTCTGTACTTTTTCCCTTCTCCTTCCCCTTTGGATATACATAATTTTCTTTTAGTGAAGTAATGCTAGACATCCTAATTCTGTGTCCAATTCTGTGCATTGTGTACGTATACCTTCGATTTTCGTCTGTTCTTTTGTGTGGTGTTCTCATTCCTGTCTTTGTAGGAAGTGAATCTCTCAAAATTTCTTGCTTTGGATATTTTGATCCCTAGGAGCAGGAATCTCTGTCAGATATGTATTTAAGTCTGTCTGAATGTGCAATGTTACTTTCAGTATCTTCTTCCAGCTTTTACATTAACAGCTATTGTCTTCTCTAAGTTAATTTGGTAAAGCCAAAATAAGATGATGAGATTAGAATAAACTTGACCACCATGGGATTTGAAAGTTAGTTGTATTTGATAAAACCAGGGACCTTTTCCCCATTATTTGAACTGGAGTCAATGATGTATCTGTCTTGGTGTCTCATATGCCCAACTTAGGTTCCAACTTAGGTACTTGAGTTGTAGCAAAAAGCATTAACAACATTGATCTCTCTAGCTGCACAATGTTGAATTGTTATAATGGGGCTAGTGTCTTTTGTTGTTTAACTATGTATACCAGGACGTTGACGACTTCCCTTTAATCTCAGGCATTTGTAAATCTTGTTCTTGCACTTTGCGATGCTGGGGATTCTGTAGTTATGTTTGCACCATATTACTTCAATGCGTATATGTCCTTTCAAATGACTGGTGTGAAGGATATACTGGTTGGCCCTGGTGATCCCAAGACCCTTTACCCAGATGCAGGTGAGAAGCCTTATGATATGGTAATAGAGCATATAGCATTTATCTAAGGACTGTATAGATAAATTTACTAACTTTTTATACTAGTGCATTTGGCCTATTCTCATGACTTTGTACGCATTTAAATTTTGCACCATTTGAAAATGCTCACTGCATTAAGGCACATTTTGAAGCCATCAAGATGTTTGCCATATTTCATATTCTCTAGCTTTGGAATCTGAGGACCATAATGTCCCAACTGTTGGTGCAGACCTCTGCATTAGGTACAAGAGATATTCCATTGTAGGGCGTCTTATTACCAAAGTTCTATGGACTGTCCAGTTCTTGTTGGATCAACATAGAACCACCTCAAGAAAATGGGACTGCTATTCAAATGAAATGTGAACAGAAACCTCATATCTAGGATGGTATACTCTCATGGATGCACTAGTAAGGGGAAATATGTTAATGACTTGATGTCTCTAGGCCCTCGAAACTTTGTTGTCAGTGATTTTATCTCCTAACTTAAATGTCCTTTGCACCTTCAATTAATTCTGGCGGAAGCCCAGTGAATTGATAAATGCTTGACTTGTGAAATCTGCTAATCTGACAGCTTCTAGCTGGCTTTGCCTAGTCCATAAGAACCAGAACTGAAGATTGGTCACTAAATATGTCACCTACTCATCATCTTTCTTATATTGTTTTGATGGCTATTGTCTCATTGGAAACATCACCTTGACAAGGAAATTTTCAGGTGCAATTCTTCCATTGTATACAATAGTGATCTTTGATCCCTGTAATTTGGATTTCAAATGGATGCTCAACGTCCATAAATTGAGTATAGTAAAACTTTGTATAGTGAATAATCCCACATCTTTTCTGATTAAAACAAAACACAGCCAATTCTTACCAAAGCATTCGTGCAGCATGAAACTCACATCTTTCTGACATGTCTTTTTTCTCTCATACTAATTTGTCATGTTGGTGGCATACTCCTTCTCAGTGTCCTTAAGATGAATGCTTTTCTCATCACTCAAACCAATTGTCATATCATCTTAGAGACGAGAAATACTTGTGCCTACACTTATATCAGCCTTGCAAAAGGTGTTGTGCTATTTGAGGATGATACTTCAAATGCGAATGCCATGAAGAATGACAGAGTTTGGACTTACTATCTACAGAAAGCTAAAATTTTGTTTTGGAGTCCTAAAAGGGAAGTTCTTTGTAGTGTCCCAAGTCATACGTAACTGTTTTGTACCCATCTATATGTGTAGAATAAGCAGATTTACTTCTAATTTCTGTGTCCTTTCTAAAAGGGGGAAAAAAAAAACTGTGGATCCTATACAAGTCTTCAGATTCCTATCAATGCCCATATTCTATTGATGACCACTAATCATACTTAGCAGACCAGACAGGATGAAAAAAATTGGAACTGGTATTCCTGCCATTCGAGAGTACCTCCCAGGAGCATATCCTGTTTGGTGTTTGGACTACGATCTTGTCAATATACGGCTATATGCCATTAACACTTCACAATAATTACTCTGCTTTAATTATTGATGATTCTGTCATGGATATTTTGGCCTGATTTGCCCCTATTGTACTTATTACCAGACTGGTTAGAGCAGAACTTGAAGAAAAGAAATCCACCACCGAAGGTGGTCACAGTTGTTAATCCTGGTAATCCATCAGGCACCTACATACCAGAACCTCTTCTGAAGGTTTTCTTTCTCTATCCTCCACTACTGTACTTGTTGCAGCTTCTTCTGTTAAAAGACATCTATTTCTGCATTCAAAGTCTTTGGTTCGGTCTTACCGATTTTTTTTTTCAGGAAGTAATCTAAGTAGCTATTTTCCATTTATTTTTCTTTGTGTAGAGAATCTCCAATATTTGTAGAGATGCTGGCTCCTGGCTCATTGTAGATAATACCTACGAGTAAGATCAATTCTCTTGGTTTCTACCACTACTTGTTTTTTTGTACTTCCCTTATGTCTGTCAAGAACTTAGGGATAATTCTTGGAGGTTAGGATATAAGCAAGATGATGATGCCTGATGGTAAAATGAAGTGAGAAAGTGACATTCAGTTTCACAAACATATTTGAAGTCTGCCTTTTAGTCTTAAATAAGCTTGGGTTGTGGAATATTACCTTACAAGGATTTATCATGCAGGTATTTCATGTATGACGGCAGAAAGCATTCTTGTATAGAGGGAGATCACATAGTGAACATATTTTCATTCTCAAAAGCCTATGGAATGATGGGATGGCGTATTGGATATGTAAGTATCTGTTCAAGAGGTTTTGTTGCCTCTCTCCGCAACATGTCCAAGCATACTCTTGTATGACCCTCTTTTCTGCACTAAATTGGGACATCTGAAATTTGTTGGTTCTTGGATAACTTTTAAAATAAAATTAAGGGAACAAATAAAATTAAATATTGCATTGAGCCCTAGACCTGTAACAAGTGATCTGTTCAATTGCTTGATTTATCAGAAAAGAGTGAAACTTAGGCAATTGAATATAACTCAGACCAAGAGCGATGTGTAGTAGTCCATGTCTTCCATCCTTGTCTTCTGCATTAACTTAGCATGTTTGTTACTGGATGAACTCTTCAGGAAGCTTATGACCTTACTCAAGCCCGACCTTATCCAACGTAAACAACCCATTTCCTTGTTCTGTGAAGCATTATCCATACAGTACACAATGACGACATTAATGATTCAACATTTGGAATTATGCAGATAGCGTACCCATCAGAGGTGGATGGGTTCTTAGCACAGCTTCTGAAGGTGCAAGACAACATCCCGATATGCGCACCCATAATATCACAGTACTTAGCATTGTATTCATTAGAGGTTGGAGTGGAGTGGGTGCAGGAGCAAGTGAAGGAGCTAGAAAAGAACCGCGAGGTAGTGAAGGAGGCGCTGTTGGTCCTTGGGGAGGACAATGTGAAAGGGGGAGAAGGGGCCATTTACTTGTGGGCCAGACTCCCTGAAAAGTTCCAAGATGACTTTGCAGTTATCCACTGGCTTGCCCGGAGGCACTGCATCATCCTCATCCCGGGAAGTGCGTGTGGCTGCCCGGGGCACCTTAGGGTCTCCTTTGGGGGACTACCCCTCCCTCAGACCACCATCGCTGCTGACAGGCTCAAAAAGGGCTTGCAAGAGCTCTTGACTGATGGAATGGTCGACGGATGACTTGCAAA
Organism: Portulaca oleracea; assembly: GCA_029582165.1. NCBI lineage: Eukaryota > Viridiplantae > Streptophyta > Magnoliopsida > Caryophyllales > Portulacaceae > Portulaca > Portulaca oleracea. The sequence continues at coordinate 39,768,227 of CM055874.1, forward strand.
TCTAAGCAACCCTTTTTTTTTTTTGGGGGGGGGGGGAGGGGGGGGGGGTTGGTTTTCTAGTAGTCCTAACCTGAATAATTCGGCATTTTGCCATTAAGATCCATTTCAAAAATATAAATCACAGATTCGGTTCGGTTCATTTCGTTTTCTTTTTCTTTTCTTTTTATTCAATGTAAAGACTTGCTCGTATAAATTGATTTATAGAATTTGACAGCAAGAGAATGTTGCATAGCTATTCAAGGTTGATTTTACAGAATTTGTGCATCCAGAGAATAAAGCATCAAAAAGCGTTCCTTAAACAAGATTGTCATGCACGTTATGCAAATAAATCTGGGTTTAACAAATTTGAATCCCAGCAGCGGTGGAAGAGAGTTTCAGCTCGCAAGTAGGGCTGTAACTGAACCGAGTGGGCTTGCGAGTTGCTCGGGTTCGACTCAGTCAAAGTTCGGTTCGAGCTTGGTTTGACCAAAGCTCGGCTCGGCTTGAGCTTGTCTCAAATGTCAACTGAGCCGAGCCCGAGTCTGGGGGGCTCGACTTGGGCTTGACTTGGTTAGGCTCGCTTAAGTATTTTAAGTATAAGTAGGTGACGCTCTATGAATTTTGATAAATTATATATTAATTTGGATGTTTAAAATTTAATATTAGAGTATAAATTTGTTGTTTTTCTTTAGTTTTTTTTAGTTAAGCTCAATAATTTCAGATGTTACTGATTAATCTTTGTTTGATTATGCCCTTATTATAAAAAAAAATGCTATTTTCTAGTTACATTTAATAAGTATTTAGAAATTTATTTGATTTTTTATTTTAATTTGGAGTGTTTTAAATTTAAAAAATAAAAAACAATTGAGCTGAGTCCGAGTCTAGATTTTCAAACCGAGTCCGAGCATGAACGTTGACTTTGAAAGCTCGGCGAACTTCAAGCCGAGCCCGAGCATAGGGGGGCTCGGTTTAAGCTCAGCTCGTTTACACCCCTACTCGCAAGAGTAGGACATATGAAAGTCCCCACTCGAGAGTTGGCATAGGTTGAATGGGCATTGTCAACATTTATAGCTGATAATTATGAGAAGTGACAGATTCATATGAAATTCTCCAAGAGGTTCAGAATTATAGTGAGGAATCGTGTACAACAATTAGAGACCTTTGGTAGACTGGTAGTCTCTCGCTTCGGCTTTAGATGAGTGGATTACAACAATTCATCTAAACCAAGTCATCTTATTTACAAACTGACCACCTACGACCCATACATAATCATTCACACCATTCTTGATATTTATTTATTTGGCATATGAGCTAAATTGTAAAATTTAGAGGTAAGATTATTACATCTAACCCTTTCATCTGTCCTTTGAACATGACTCAGACTTAATTTTGGGTTTGGTATATATGATTCATTTTGCTCCTATATATCAAGCATTTTTAACCGACATTTTATCTGATAAGTTGGATTCTTACTAGAGTAGCTAGGTATTGAGTGAGCCAATACATGGTAATTGCAATTACTAAGGCCTTGTTCAGAAAATTAACGACTTAGAAAATGTATATATTGTAGTTTAGATTGCGAATAACGGTTTAACTAGCACATTATTGTTTTAGTTAGTGGTTATAGGATAGCTATACAGATAACATTTGAAGGAAAGGATATTAAATTATTTCTAAAGATAAAATTTTCAAAGAGTAGCTTTGACCAACGAAGATGAAATGTTACTCTGAATATTAAATGTTAGCTTTACTAATGTTTCCACAACGTTGGTTGAAATGATAATGCTTCTTGAAACATTAGCTTACATATCCTAATACTCAAATTAGAGTACCGGCTTAATCAAAATGTTGATTGCTATCTCAAACCGTATTGTTATACAATCTAGTTATTCTTTGACTATGCTATATGTACATGTCTTTGAGAGGTCTCAAGGAACTCCATAATATTAACGAACATAGGAATTGTACTTCTTGAGCAGTATAAGAAAAAGATAATTTAATCCTAAGGGAAGAATCCTTAAGCAGTTACGTACATTAGGGCATTGCTTGAGAGGGGGGTGGGGGGGGGGGGGGGGGGTTAGGAGGGTTTAAGGAGGATACCTACTCCTCCTTGCTCCTGCTAGGGAAGAGAGTGAGGGAGGGTAAGACAGAGTAAGAGGGAGTGGGGTTTACCCCCCTTTACCCCTCTTAACTTTTATTTTTTTAACACCCCAATTTGGGGTGTAAATAGGTGTATATCATACATAACATAGAAAATGACCATTATACCCCTAACCCTCCCATACTCTTACCCTCTTTACTCTTATATTGAATTACATATATTATGAAAGGGTAAATATGTCAATTAACATTTTAGTCTTATGAATTCTCCAAATTGTTCTCCCAAGCAGGGGTAAGTAGTTTACCCTTATGAACCCTCCCATACTCTCACCCTCCTTTACTCTTATGAACCCCTACTCTCCATTTTTAACTCTCCTTCCAAGCAGAGCCTTGGAGTTGTGATCCATATCTTCACGGTGTAATTCACTTCGGATAACAATAACCAAGTGGGAACGAGTTATTTTTTAAGCTAGCTAACATGGTTCTCATTTTTGGAGGCAAAATCAGTCATTTAAGGAGCTAAGAATATTTTGGTCATTTCAGACGGTCAGAAGTTTGCTACTTTGAAAACCTTGGGGAATGAGAAGACGTAAGAGGAACTTTGACCAAATGCACTAAGGAATGTTTAAGCCTGATTCTTATGTCATTTTATTATCTCATGTATAAATTTTATTATGACATTTGGTTAGATGGTCTCCCCCATGTGTTGAACCTTCCTCAAGCATCATTCTTTTTAGCTCATTTTCTATCTTTTCTACTGCAATTCTACAAATATTTGACCTATGAGGCTAGAAATACAACTTTAGTCCCAACCATTAGATGTCTTAAGCTAGGGTCATTTTTGGCCATAGATTAGCTAGAGTCTTAAAACCTTTTCTACCTCTCCCCTCTCTATATATACACATGTATGAGGGATGAAAAAACATGGCTTTGATGATGAAATGAATGTAAATAAATGAGTATTGAAAACCCGTCAAAAAACTCATTTCTTTATCCATAAAAATGGTGGTGAGTGAATATCTTCTTTAGTGTATGATCTTACTTTAACTCATTATTTGGTGCAGATTTTCAGGTTTTTTGAGGTGTGGGGCTTGTAGTTCTTCCTTTATGGTCATTCCTTGACGAACTTAGATCATTCTTGGTAAGTTTCCTTCATGGAATGATCATATCCCTCTCGTTTGTCTCAGTTTTGCACATGTTTATGTATGTTTCTGTTTTGGGGCTCTTTTACGAGTTTCTTGGGTTTCTTGGGCAAAGTTGGATGGTTATTGAACTTGAACTGATGCTGTGATGTTGAATATGACTCATGGAAATTAAGATATAAAGGTGGCATTATTTTAAGGTTTGATTTTTGATCAAAATATGCAAAGAAATTAGAATAGTTTAGGCTGAGCAATGAGTTTGTATATGAGTTCAAGGGGTTGTTATGCCTTGATTTTTTATTGATATATACATGAATAATCCTTGGGGGCATCCTAGATATACAAAGATCAATCTTTATTGTAAAAAGCGTATCAAATTACTGGAAGATTGTTAAAGTACTTTGTTTTGTCTACTTTTATTTTTTTGTTTTTTTAATCAAGTTTTATTAACTTGCCTTGTTAGAAATTTAAAACCATAGTCCTAAAACGGATTTGTGCTTTCGCTTTCAGTATTTTAAGTCATTAAGCAGAAACTTTAAAACACTCTATTCACCTTCCCTCACTCTAGTATATTGTCCTCTATCTTCAAACTTTAAAGATGATTAGATAGAGGTAATCAAAATATCATTCTTCTAAAAATCTCTTTATAACTTCTTCAAAAATTTTGCCAACTCAGTGTCTTTTCAAAATTTGGTCACTTTCTCATCCTTTGTAACACGGTAACGCCCATTGACAAATTCTTCGGATGGATATTTTCATATTTGAGTTTATTGTATGTTGGGAAGATCCAAGGCGGGAGCTCACTTCAACCAAGGCCCATAGTACACAAGTTAAGTGAAGTTCTATCTTAAAACTAATTAGTGTTAAGATGAGTAATCCACTTGACTTATATACCATGTCCTTTCACTTTTCTTTTCCGATGTGGGACATTTTTGTTACTCATGGGTGAATCCCAACAATCTCCCCTTGATCGGAAGCCTCTTTTTGCCAAGGTTTTAAGTCACCATCAGGAGCCCATTATAGCCGCACCTTACTCTATAGAGTTGCACCCTACTCCACCTGAGTCTCATGCCACCACTCTGCCTCAAGAGTCTCAGCCGCACCTTACTCCACAGAGCTGCACCCTACTCCACATGAGTCTCATGCCACCACTATGCGTGTTTAGGAAACTCAACCGCGCACGCCATGGTCACTGCTCCTGTCCTTGGTAATTTTTACGGGACCACCTTCTCGTACCTTGCGCCAGCCGAACGAACCATCGGCTCTGACATCACTTGTTGGAGAGATTCAATGCGGGAGCCCACTTCAACATAGGCTCATGGTACACAAGTGAGGTTTCATCTTAAAACTAATTAGTATTAAGAGGAGTATCCCACTTGACTTATATACCATGTCCTTTCACTTTTTTTTTTTTTTTTGATGTGGGACACTTTTTTACTCATGGGTGAATCCCAATATTGTAAAATTAAATAACATATGTTGATGAGAAATCAAATTTCCTCTTATTTAGAACATGGGTAAAACACTATTATTTACAATTCTTTACATACTTTTCTTGACGAAATTCTATAGATCTTTTGCATATGCAGTTGTCATTTAGTAGTAAAATGGTACTATAAAATATATCATGTCATTTGTTTACCACAAAAAATTGTATATCATTTTGAAAAGAATATTTATGATAACACATACGAATTTCATATTATTTTATACATATAATTTCACCAAACTTGTTAATATTTTTCGGACCTTCCTCTCTAGCATCGTTACAGGATTATTTAACACTCAAAGGAAAATGATATCTGACTCATCTCCTCTCAAAAGTACCCTAGCCTCCACATTTTCAAAATGATTGTCATCGTTCCTTCTTCTTAATAGTAAGTAATATTTTATTTGTCCTTATAGTAATCCTAAGTTTGAATTTAGTTTCTTACGAATACAGATTGTGTCCTCATGTGTTAGAATTTTATTATACTCTTATATATAAGTGCTCTTTTTTTTCGAAAAAATATATCTACTCAGTAGAGTTTTGTCTAATGCATATAGATACACTAAATGATGGCTGATATTGAGATCTTTATAACACAAATTGTTAGGCCCTCTATTAGTGTAGAGATGCAAAGTCATGATGCAACCACTTGTGGTTTTAATAAATTAGTTTTCATTTTATTTTTTGTCTAGTTTGTTTAGGGTCTTGGGAATTAAGAGGCCTTGTCTTAGGTTATTATGTTGATCATAGGGTTATATTAGTCATCTTATGAGTAGTGTGTTAACATCAATAAAAAAATATTCCAACGTATCTCTCTCTATAATCCTTTGGTTTCTCTCCCTTATATAACTCCTCCATAGTTCTCCAATTCCAAACTATATCTAGCTCCCCTATAAAATCCATCAATCGAATACAGGCAAAGTTCTTCTGGTCAAAAGGTGCAACTAGTGGTAGTGGTGGGTGTGCCTTGGTCAAATGGGAAATTTTACCAAGGCCAAAAGATAGAGGAGGTCTGGGAATTGGAGATTTACAAATGAAGAACATGACCCTCCTTTTCATATGGTGGTGGAGGTATGTTTCAGAAGAAGACATGATGTGGAAAGATGTTGTGCAATCAATTCATGCTGAAGACTTTGCTCTGCTTCCTTCCAATTGCAAGCCTTGGCCTGCTAGTCCTTGGAATGATATAAAAAAGCAATCAATGAGGACAACAACATTCAACATGTAATCAATCAGCAGTTGAGTTTAAGTGTGGGTGATGGTGCTCAGATTCAATTTTGGGAAGATATTTGGCTAAACAATCAAGCTTTAAAAGAGACATTCCCAATGCTGTTTCGTATTGCTATTGACAAGAAGGGAGCTATTAGGGATCATGGTTGGTTTGAAGGTGACTCGTGGAGGTGGGTCTTGGCCTGACAAAGGGAGTTAACTGCAGATGAGATTGTTGCTGAACATAATCTCAAAACACAGCTTCTAACAGTTCTTCCTTAGAGAAATGTCAAAGACTGCATTGTCTGGCAAGGAACTTCTAAATTCTCTGTGAAATCTTTACTCCCTCCATCCCAAATTAATTGACTAAATTTTGACTGTATTACTCACAAATTATAACGAGTAACAAAATGAAATTACAGTCAATAGAAAGATACGTTACTAAAAATTATAATGGAGATAATTTCATATTATAACTCACTGTAATTTGCGAGTAATTAACAGTTAAAATTTAGTCAAAATGTCAATTAATTTGGGACGGAGGGAGTAACAGATAAAACAGAAGCCATAGTTTATGGTCATGCACAATATGACTCAGTGATGTGCTCCATTTGGCAAAATCTTGCTCCTCACAAAATTGAGATCATGGTGTGGATATCTATTTTTGGGAGATTAAACACTCGAGACATGCTTCAAAGAAAGGGATCATTCAAGTATAATTCAATATATGTCCATTGTGTGATTTGGAGCCTGAGAGTGTCCGTCATCTGTTCATTTCCTGCTCATTTGCATAGTTCATATGGTTTGAAGTGATGTAATGCTTGGGACAACTGGTGCAGCAACAACAATCTTTGAAAGATCTGTTTGAAAGTTGGGTGCAAGTCCAATTCCATAGCAAGATGAGAACATGCTTTTGGCTTGCTTCTTTTTTTTGTTGTAATTTGGTCGATATGGAGTCATAGAAGTGCAGTGATTTTTAATCAAATGGAAAGAAACAAGGACCTGGTGCTGCATAACATCAAATGGAGGGTCTGCCTTTGGTCTACAGTATGGAAAGATTCACACTCCTACTCAGTTAATCAGTTGACTATGCATTTTTACCAAATCCCTTTCATTTTTCAGTGAAATTCAGCTGATTTGCTTGGGCTCATCTGACATACCAAGGCTTCTATCTTATCTGCTGTTGCACTATGTTTGTGGTGCCTTCACTGCTTGTACTGGCTTCTTTTGCTTTCTGTTGAACTCTGTGAACTTATTGCTCTTTTATGTGCTAGTCGACACTTTATTTGGTTGAATAAAAGGGCTCTCTTGGTCGCAACTTATAAAAACAAAAAGATCTTAGATAAGTTTTCCTCATTTCTCTCACTTGTCTCCTAGTTCTTGCATTAGCGAGTATCATATCTCTTTTGATGTTGATTTGGGTTTACCTACAATACAACTTCAATTATGACCATGACAAAAATTAAAGTATGAACAACAAAAATGTCCAAAATTGGTTTTCCATCAAAAAAAATAAAATAAAATGAATTGGCTATTAAAGGAAAGAAGACAAAAGGCAAGTAGATCAGACTCACAACAAGTCAGCAAGGAAATAATCAATCAAGTTAAAGTTACTAAGAAGAGTAGGAAAATTTGATCATAAATTTCAATATATTCTAATGAAAATTTAGGGTAGACGTCAATATGAGTTACATGATGAAAACATATTTCATGGGCATAAATTTATGAAAATTCCACCATAGTTGAAATTTTTTAAACCATTGATCCCATCAAAATATATATGAACCGTAAAAAATTATGACCTATTTATTCTTTATCCAGTTTCCTTCTTTTTATTATTATTATTATTATTATTATTATTATTATTATTATTATTATTTTAACATCCAAATTTCCCCGAGCATGATGATGAATCGTTGAATCATCTTCAACTGGGCTTCTAATCATCTGTTTCTCTCTCTTCTCTGAATTGATCGCCCACTATTTGAGTCCCGGTTTCATGTAATTCTCTCACACGAGTCCCTTTCATCAATTTTGAGGAGCTTTTGACAATTAAGTAGAGTTTAATCTCTTGGCAATAAACTCGTGTTCTTTTTGCTCAAAAAAGAAGTTATGTTCTTTAATTTGGATTATTTTTTGGATATTTAGTAAATATTATTAAAAAAAAATTTTGACTGGGTAGTGTTTTATGGATTGTCTCTTCCCTTTAAAAAATGGGCATTTTTTTTTGAAGATGTCAGAAACTCCATAGCAATTGGCAACCACTATTATTGATATACTGGAGCTTTCCTCCTCCTCTTTGACTTCTTCTTTTTTCTTGTAGATGGTTTCCTTAGTTGATGAGAGAGGGCTAATTACTCTTGAGAAAATAACTTACCAAGTATCTACATTGATGTTCAGCTACTCTGATAGAGTTGCAGGTATGGAAATGAGTATAATTGGAGAAAATATGAAATAGAGGGAATAAAGAAAGACATGGATTTCGTGGATGGTAGTTTTAGGAGAGAGAAACTGAGTAATTCCTTCAAGATATAATCCCAAATAATAGTATAGGTTTTAACGGATGAGATTTTAATGTGATAATGGATATTAGCGGTGCAGAACAAATTCAACTATGATAATTGAAAGGAAAGTTAACTATGATAGAATTACCCATGAATGTATGAGAATGGGTTCAAACTGTATGATTGTATTAGTGGATGGTGAGCGGGAAACCAACGATGATGAGATATGCCAAACACTTGTGTGGATGTCCTCGAGATCGGTTTCCCCTCCCTAAGGCTTCCCCTGAGAACGGGTGTGGTGTGCGATGTCGATCGCGTGGAATTTCGGGACTTTGCTGGTGTCTTTACTGAAAACATTTTAGGAATTATTTTACATATTTTATGAATAGTTTAATTTTAAGATCACATTTCTTTTACCATATACACTTTATAAATGGCCAATTTTAAATCCAAAGGGAAAACATCCACTTGCTCATTCTCCTTATGATTAACTTGTCTATTTCACAAGATGCGAGGCTTGGAAAAAGACAATTTATACAATTCCAGTATTCCACTATTTTAAAAATGGATTTTTGGACGCTAATATATTGAACTTTTGGGATATTGGACAATAATGCACTAAACTTTGAGGTGTGTTGGACAATAATGCACTCGAAACAATTTCGACGGTGGCTGACTTGGTGGTGTAGACACCGGGATTTTGACGCATAAAATAACATAAAAAGAAGAGCGGAAGAAATAAAAGAGAGTCAATAAATACATGCATTTTACATGTATTGTGTTCACCTAAAGCTACATGCATGATCACATGTAGTCCATCCTAGCTACATGCACATTTTTGATATAAAAATGGAGCCATGCAAACCCTACAAACAAGAGCTAGAGGTCGCGAGATCAAATCCTCACAAAAGCACTCAAAAAACACTCTCAAAAACCAAATAATATTAGCTATCTTTGTTCAGTGTGAAGGTCAGTTTCCCTAGGCAGAATGGCTTCACACTCCACTGTCCATGCATGCATGGACGAAGCTGGATCCCTCCCCCCTGGCGTAGTGGCCGACCGGCCTACACGACGTCAACCACACGTGGTCAATTGACCACGTGCTGCTGTCCACTCCAAGTTCACCCCCCTTCTGCCTTAGTATTCTGCACAAGCTCGGAGATTACTATGTGAGTGCATGCATGCATATGTATCTCTACTCCCTCCTCCTCCTATAAATACTACTCCTCTCCAAGCCATTTCATTCACCAACTCATTCATTCACTCAATCCTCACTTCATCTCATCTCATTTACTCTCTACTCAATTCTCTCTAAACTCTCACTACTTCTTCTTATACTTCTATATTATCCTTTCCCTACATTCTTGTCATCCTATTCTACCATACTCCCTACTATCATAATCCTCATTATTTCATTACAAAATGCCTAAACATATATCTTACTTCATTTATCCAAAACTCCACAAAAAACCTAGCTTAAACACATCCTAAAACCACAAAAAGAGCCTTGTTATTCCCCTCTTATCACCCTTTTCTTATCACCTTTTCATCATCTTTTTCTATCATTATCTTGGCACTTGGAGAGGAGGATTCTTAAGGCATCAAGGAGGATTCATCAAGTATTCAAAGGCTAGGTAAGGTCTTTTCCCACAAAGTAGCAATGTAAGCCCTTATGTGTTCATATTTCCTTGTAAATAAGTGTATATTTGTACTCTCTTTTATCTTGTATTATGTTCTTATTGCATGTTCAATGAAGTAAATTTATAAAGTATTCCTTCAATTCCCTTCCAAACTTTATCAAAAGCACATTTTAAACTTTTAGTAGAGTCTTTCCTTTTGTGAGAGGCGAACTCTTAAAGTTTACTTTTCGAGTTCGTAGCCTTACCCCCGGATCCATTCTTGGGATTCGCAGGCGGAGTGTTTCTTTATTTTCTCTTTAGTTTTTTCTTGGCTTTTCTCTTTAAAAAGTCGGGTGGCGACTCCCATTTCGAACTAAAACACATCGAGGATTGCATAAACTATGGTTAAACATGGTTTTATAATGTATCGACGCAACTTTAGGGTTTTCTTCTTTCTTATATTTTTAAATAATGTTTGCATAAATTGCCTTCTTTCGAGCCTAACATTTAAATGAGCAAATTGGGTTAGATTTAAAAGAGTTTGGAACAAGTGGATGTTCACTCTTAGAGATTTAATTCAAGGACTTATAAAATGCATAAGGTAAATGGAAAGTGATTTTACAAAATAATATTCACGAAATATAAGTTTGATTTCCTTAAAGAGTTTTCAAAAGTTAAACCCCAGCACAAATCACTGAATCACACCCCCAATCCTAACGTGTACATTCGGAAGCCCGAACGGCAAGGAAAAATGTCCACAGGATTTTTGGCAACTCCACTGGGGAGTTTTTCTTAAAGTGGGTAAAACTTGAAAAAAGTTTGTGTGCTTTAAATCTTTTGGAAGAAAAATGAATTTTACCTTATATTATTAAGTCATTCCTTTTAGGCATAATGCATTGCATATACCGGGCACTCTTTTGACATATAATATGTCGTAGGAGCACATAAATCGGCGGTATTAGGCTTTTTCTTTTTAAACCACAAAAAATTAACCCATGGGATGCCGGACCGGCCATACTCAATTGGTGCACTTACACCAAGAGAGCCTTGGTCACCACATCCACTCATGCATCACTCTACGAGGTCTCCACACGAGCCTTCAAGAGCAACACCCCACACATTCAAGTTGCCTTTACAACAAAGAATGCACCGGGGTGAGTATATGAGCCGCTAAGCCTTATCCAGCCAGTAAACCCTTTTGTACATAGAGCCTTGGTTTAGGATACCCTTTGTTCATATGTATGCTATGTGCTACATGTTTAAATTCGTTGTAAAGAGTCGACCTAAGTTTAGGAGTATTATTCTAGTCCGTATAGTAGTCATTGGGCTGAGAAGAGTTATGTTTATCAACTAAGTTAATTAACCTCAAAAATTATGGTTAACCCATGATAAATCGTTTTTATATATAGTTTTTAGGGCTCAAAACATGTCAGTTTCATGCTTTTTATATCCGAAATCCCGTATTTTTATGTCAATTTCTGTGATTTATACACTTTTTCGCTAGTTTGGTGTGTTTTGTAGGAATAAGTGGAATTATATCAAAAAGCATGAAAAATTGGAGGAAAAGTAGCAAAAAAATCAAAGAAAATAAAAAAGGAAGCTGAAGAAGAAGAAAGGAAAGAAGAAAGAACGGCCCAAATTACACGGCCCAAGCCCATTCGCGGAAGATTCTCACTTTTTAGACAAAAGCAGCCAACATTTCCAAAACCCAGCCAGCGCCTTGTCCAGAAGCTTCAGAAGGCGAGAAAGAGCAAAACGCAGTTGGTGTTTTTGAGGCGCAGCCAGCGCCCAGACACGGAAAAATTTCACTCTTGAGCAAAACGCAGCCAGCGTTTTGAAAACGCAGCCAGCGTTTTGTGCCCTAATCGCGCATTATAAAAGGACTTCTTCATTGTTCAATTGAGACACTTATTAACTATTCAGAGTTTTATTTCCGCCGTTTAGTATAGGTTTTTCTCTATATTTTTCCTCCCTTCGGGGAGCCGTTCTAGTAGATTAGGAACGAAAGAGGAGGAGAAGGAGATCGAATCGAGTGACACGAAGAGATCGAATTCGATGACTCGAACGTTCAATTTAATTTCTATTTACTTTATGTTTAGTTATTCATATTTTATTATTGTTTTCTTAGTTTTTATTATTATGAGTGCTTAGATTCCTTGTTTAGGGGATAAACTCGATGTTCTTCAATTAATTTATAGTGTGTAATTTCAGTTTTAGGTTTTAATAAAGTCGTTTAGTCTGCGTGTATTGTATGTCATGGTAATTTGGCAACAGAACGACAGTTTGAGCCTGTACTTGGTTTTAGATTCTCGACAACAGAACGACAGTTTGAGTCTTGAATTGGATTGCGTAGATTGAATATGTTTAGAAAATAGTTAGACATAATGATTCTTGCCTAGGGTCAATTTATAATCAATTCTTATCTTTGATTAGATTAAATAGTTAGAAATAATGATAGTTTAATCACTGTAACTCACCTAGGATCGAAAGATCGAAGTGATAAGGCTTAGAAAGATTATAGACCCCGACACTACTAAAATTACCTAGAACTAGAATCACCGCTTAATTTGATTGATTGACTAGAGTGGACTCCCCTGAACGCTTTTAATTACTTGGTTAAATCCTTTAATTTCCTGCTTCCTTAGTTAATTATCTGAACTGTTACCACAACCTTTTGATCGACCTAGCATCCTTTGTAGTGAACTAGTTTAGTGCGTAGTTGAACACAAGTCTATGAGAGAGAACGATATTTTTATTACTACACAGACCCGTACACTTGTGATACACAGGCAGCTATTAGTTTTCTTGGTCCATAAAGTAAACTTAACTCGCCTTTAATGATTCTGTATGGCCCTTTACAACATTTTCTCAACAAAGGTCCAATAAACCTGCTTAAAAGTCCAACAAAAGAAAATGGGTAAAATCTTAGACTGCATAATGATCATCAAAGTTCGAGTAAATTAATTTATCGAATTAATTTTTAAATCCATCACACTTATGGCCGACCCGTGGTTAGGCCCAACCATATTGGATTTATCAATTAAGTCAATAAATTAATTATAACTCACTTGTCGTTGGTTTTATCCGGTCCTTTATAATACCCATTTTCCCAAACAAATAGATTAAAACAAAAATAAAATAGAAGAACGTTAGGCGGTCTGTTTTGTTGATCATCATTCTAGTCCGCATAATAATCAGTACGGCTTGAGTTGGCCTAAGTAGGGTGTCTAAGTTACGGATTCTCCTTAAAACGGTCAGCCTGTGGATGGGGCTTATCCGAATTGAGAAACACTGACTTGTACTCCTATACTTGGTTTTGACTCGTTGTGTTTGGTCTTATCCGACCCTTTGATGATTAATAGCCTTTAAGACCATGTAAAGTTAGGATCATGCAAACCCGTGTCCTGGATGAGTCACCCCGTCTAGTCAGCATGTAGAGCGTGCATATTAGGAAAGTCCCATGTAGGTCTACTAGGTCATGTATTCAGCAGGTTGGGTGTTTGGGTCAATAAAAGGTCAATGACGACTGTAACGGATGTCAGCTCAATCCTCTGTGTGTGGTTTTGCTGTAGTCAATATAGGAGACCCGAGTCTAGCTTGGATCCCCGGCCCAACAGATCGCTTGATTCATAACCCGGTCTTCGTTCCGTCAGCACCCAGGTCTAAAACCTCCCGTCGTCTGCAATTCGACATGTCTGTTGAAGAGAACCACGGAGACAACCAGGTCCAAGAACCCCTAGTCAAACTTCTGGAGGAGAAGTTCAAGCAAGTTGAGGGCTCAATCACTTTTGCCGCTTTACAGCAAGAGAAGAAAGCCGATGAGCACATCGCTCGGCAGCGAGAATTCATCGAGAGGCAAAACACTCGTATAGAGCAACAACATGAGACTCTGAATGGTGTTTTGGAAGCTGTGCAACGCATTAACATGCAAGTGGGAATGACAGACAATGATGAGATGGAAGTTCTTCCCAACCTTACAGATAACAAAGGCAAAGGAAAGATGGGTGAAAGTTCCAATGTTGGAGTGGTCATTGAGTTGTCTGATGACCTAACACCAAGGCCACCACCGTTAGTGACTGTTCCTCAAACTTTCCCAGTCAAGGCTGAGTTACGCGATGACCTCGTCATCCAAGACATAAAGGCACAACTGGATGTGTTCAAGGATGTTGTGAGCCAGATGCCAACTTTCACCAATCAGCTCGTCGAGTTCGAACCATCCGCTGAAATCAATGCTAATATAGTGGGAAAGATGGACATTCCGCTGAAGAAGTTCTACCCATCTGAGAATCCAACCCATCATGTATGGGAGTTCAACCAGTGATGCCGCTCCGAGGTGTCACCACTGAGCATTACAAGCAGGTCTTCCCGTCATCACTAAATGATGAAGCATTGAACTGGTATTATACCCTTCCCCTTGAAGTACGAGGAGATTGGACTGCTTTGCGTAGGGCGTTTATCGAACACTACAGTAAGATCCAGAAAGATAAGGTAACCCTAACAGACATCATGGCTATTTGACAAGGAGAAAACGAGTCGTTCACAACTTACTATGAGAGGTGACATGCTAAGTTATCCCAAGTGACCAGCATTATTCCCACAGAAATGCAGTTAGATACATTTGTCCGTGGGTTGAAACCAAGTCTGGTGCAACAATTAGACTTTCATGTGGTTAAGAGTTTTGAGTACTTGAAGAAGTTATGTCCTAAGCTAGAGGCACGCAAGGAAAGGACTGCTGTGTCGCAGAATTAGAAAGGCAACAATGTGGGAAGAAGAATCACCAATGCTCCTAAGGTGACTGAGACAAGCTTTGTACAGAATGTGAACCGTGGTCCGCCTCCGAAGACGGCCTACTTCCAATATGATTCATATATCCCACTTGATATGACTTATGCCGAAGCTTTGGACCGACTGCTAAAATCAAACAAGATCCAGTTGCCAGTACCTAGACTTGAACCTGAGACTAAGGGACAAGGATGGAACAACAGTGCTTATTGCAAGTACCATCGGACCAGAGGTCATGACACTGAGCGATGCTGGACGCTCAAGAATCAGATTGAGAAGATGATTCGTTCTGGGGCACTGCCAATGCCCAAAGCCGCAAGTAAACCCAATAACAAAAGCAATCCTCTCCCAAATCATGTTATCTTTCTAGGAGAGGGTACTTTTGATCCATACGAAGGAGCACCTATGCTTCTTCCTGAAGATTTGACAGCCTTTACTGTCAACGGTATTTGGGTTAGTGACGAAGAGGACGTGTACGAAGAGGATCCTAATGATGATTTTTGGTCCGATAAGGAAGAGGAAATTCCACCTAGTACTGCATTCTTAACTAGGTCGGGAAGGCATAACCAGGCGAGGGCTGAACCCGAGGCTCCTCCATCAAATCCCAGTTCTACGAGGACAGAAGTGCCTGCCACTCCTGAGGATACCGTCCTTACGCAAATGAAGAAGACTGTGGCGAATGTGTCAATTTGGCAGTTGATATATGCTTCTAAGCCACACAGAGAGCTTGTACTGGGGGCTCTCCAGAATGCCATCATTCCTACCTCCACGACTCCCGAAGCCTTGGTCTCACATGTCGCTGCTAGCCAAGGTGCCATTACCTTTAGCGATGATGATCTACCTGTGTCGGGAATGAATCATAACAAAGCCTTGTATTTAACTACACTTTGCTCTAATAAAGTGATTCCATTAATTTTGGTGGATAATGGTTCTGCAATGAATGTTTGTCCTTGGCGAACTGCTGCCAAGCTAGGGGTCCAAAAGAGTCAAATGGCTCAAGATGCTGTGTTTCTTCGGGCATATGATAACACCCCTCGAAAATCGTTAGGAACAGTGACGTTGCCTATCACCTTTGACCACATCGCTCAGAATGTAGAATTCATGGTACTGGATATTCCTGTTGCTTTTAACCTGCTATTGAGACGCCCATGGCTGCACAACTGCAACGCCGTGGCTTCAACACTACATCAAAAGGTGAAAATGGTTATACACAATCAAGTGGTCACCCTCTTGGGAGGGGCGATCTTTGGGACTTTCGAACCCAAGCAATTGGTATTGGAAGTAGAGCACACCTCTACTGATGTGGAACTTCACAACTTTGAGATGATCGCTGTTATACAGGACGAAGCACCCTTTGATTTTGCTCTTTACTCTAACCAGAAGATTCATGCTATTATGAGGAGGCAGTGGTATTTCCCGGGAATGTCTTTAGAGAAGAAACTAGACAGGGTTGCACCGCAGTTTTCTACCTCTACTTACTCTTGTCGCTTTGGTTTGGGGTAAAAACCAACTAATTAGGAGGTTCATCTGGCCAGGATCGCATTAGCTCGTCAAAGAAACTAGTTCGATTCTCTGACAGAGCCGCAAGCGCACGGTGTACGTAGTAGCACGTCAAGGTCGATCCCACAGGGACTTAATTAGCAGCTCAATAAACTAGTCTCTATCACGATTGCTAAGCTAATCAGGTTTTAGGATTTTTGAAAATGTCTAACAATTAGTTAAAACTAATAAAGCAGGGAAAATCAATCACAGAGTCTATCAAGAGAGAAAGACTTCTAGGGAGAAGCTAACCTAACAATGAGTTTGATTACTAAAACCTAGCCTGCACAATCATACATTCAAGAACGAATCAAGAATCGACAACCTCTGAATTCTATCGCCCTTTCGATGCTAAATAAAATTATTCTAAACAACCTAATTAACAACTTTCGTCTGCATTTTAGGTTAAACAGAATTGAAGGTCTCAAAAAGTCAGGTTATCTAATGACTCCCTAGTTCACCACTCCTTTCTCAACTTTCGCAAACCTAGGTAGACAGGTTGGTAGTCAGATTACCCTAATTCACCTTTCAGTACTTCTTAAGTTAATCTCAAACTTACAAATATCCAAGGCCTTAAGAATATTCATAAACATGGAAAACACAACCTTCTATTGATTCTAATCAAGAATTCATGCACAAACTAATAACAAACAATCGAACTACATTACTTTGGGTTGCAAAACCCTAGAATTCATATAAACTACTCACTCATGTTGAAGAAAAGTACGACACAAGTTCCAAACATCATAATTAATTCTCAAAACAAAGAAAGAATCGAAAAGAAATATAATTACGAAAAAAGTACAACCGTCGAGTCTTTCGATCTCGGGGTGGTGTCTTCCTCGCGAGCGTCGATAATTTGTTCCCAAATCTTGATCTTCACTCCTCTGATCTTAATTTTGGTCTTGATTAATGGGGAGGAGTAGTGGGAGTATTTTGGTGCTTTTCTCTCTTGGGTCCTCTCAACGAAGGGGGTGGATGGTAGAATAGAATGGTTGAAATCTCCCCTAAATGGGTGAATGAATAATAATAAAAACAACCGTCCCTTGCTTCTTGCGCAGCACGCCCAACCATACCCT
The DNA here is from genome assembly GCA_029582165.1 of Portulaca oleracea. Taxonomy (NCBI): domain Eukaryota; kingdom Viridiplantae; phylum Streptophyta; class Magnoliopsida; order Caryophyllales; family Portulacaceae; genus Portulaca; species Portulaca oleracea. The sequence continues at coordinate 39,785,669 of CM055874.1, forward strand.
GCCACGGACCGTGGCCTTCCCAATGGACAGGCCATGATATGCACTGTCCTCATTTCCTTCTTTCCTTTGTTTTTTTCTTTGTCATTTTGTGCTAGGCCAATGAATGGATCAACGAATGAACTCCATGGAATCCACTTCTTCTTTCTTCTATTGGACCGAACCAAGTTGCCCACTTTCCTCACTTGCCTTGATTGGGCCGAATAGAATGGTGGGAAAATGAGCTGAATGGGCCTCCACTTCTCTTTCTTTTTCCATTAGGCGCATGAGTGGGCTGAATGAATTAAATCAATTCCCCACTTCTCTTGTTGGCGATTGGACCGAAAAAATGGCTTGGCCCAATGAATAAATTTCCTCTCCTTCTGTCCTTTGTGTTGGCCGAATGAAATGGGAGGGGGAATAGAATTGAATTGGCTCACTTTTGCTCATTGATTGGACAGGCTGAATGGAGTGAAAGGATGGCCCAATTAATCGCCTCCCCTCTTCTTTCTTTGTGTTTGGGCCACGGACCATAGGACAGCCCACGGACAGACTGTGGTAGGAGCTGTCCATCCATCTTCTGTCCCGTTTTGATCTAAATTCGTACCATGGTTCGGGATTTAGTAGGGGAGGTCCGTGGTGTACTCGATCTCGTCCGGAAATTGAGAGAAAATTGGTGTTTTGGCCTCAAAACCTATAAATTACATAAAAAACAACAACACCAAGTGTAGTAGGGAAATTGGAATAAAAATCATGGTTCACACATAAAACTCTCCCTATTTCACTATTAAAAACCCACAAAAATATAGTCATGAAACGTAGTTATCATTCTCCTACGCTGATGGAGACCAAGCCATATCCGTTAACCTTGAATGGACAGTTTATAAGGCAGGGAGATGATTTCCCTTGGTATGGGTTCCCAGAACCTCGATATGTTAACGACATTCACATTCCCTGATTAGAGGTCTTCAATGACTGTAATGTCCCGTTAAAGAAAGTTGTCGAGCTTAAGACAAGTAAGCAGTCGCCTCTTGAGTGGACTCATCTTTCCGGGGGGAGTATGTTCGGTCTACTGTTTGGTAAGGAAGCTGCTAGAGAAGAGAAGGAGGTGGACCCGATGGTTGCTGTGTTGTCCAACTCTGCATTTGACCCAAGCGCCATGATCTCTGCTGATGGAGATTGCCACAAAGTGACCTGGGTCGATGCTGTTAACAATAAATGTACCCTAGTGTTAGGAGAACCTTGTAAGGTCCAGTCTGAGTTGAGCACTAGTGAGTTTGTAATCGAGTCTGAGTCAGCTGGGATTAGCCCCAAGTCTGATAAGTTTGTATCCGTTTCTGCATTCAATGAAGTGAACGTTTCTGAGTATCTCTGTTCTTCTTCCCTTCTCCCTAATTGCTGTGCTAATAATTATGAATTTGATGCTGAACCTTTAAAAGACTTTAATGAATTAACACAAGCCATGAATGACCACGAGAATCACATGGCACCTGTCGAAGAAACCATCGCCATCAATGTGGGGACGCCTGAAACTCCCCGGGAACTGAAAATTGGCAAATCATTAATCCTGGAGGAGCAACAGGAGTTCACTCGCTTGTAAGGGAGTTCGTAGACGTCTTCGCTTGGTCTTACGAAGACATGCCCGGAATTGACAGAGAGATCGCTGAGCATGCAATTCCACTATACCTGGATGCTAAGCCGGTACAACAACGACCTCACAGAATTAAGAATGAGTGGTCGGATAAAATTCCCGGTGAAATCAAGAAGCAGTTAGAGGCTAAGTTCATCAGAGCAGTAGAATTCCCGGAGTGGGTAGCTAACATTGTGCCTGTGCCGAAGAAGGACGGAAAGGTTCGGATGTGCGTTGATTTCCGGGACCTGAACAAAGCTAGTCCAAAGGATTGCTTTCCTTTGCCACATATTGACGTTTTGGTCGATCATACCTGTGGACATGAGCTACTATCATTCATGGATGGGTACGCTGGTTATAATTAGATCAAAATGGCTGAAGAAGATATGGAGAAAACATCATTCATCACTCCGTGGGGAACTTTCTGCTACACTGTCATGCCTTTCGGACTGAAAAACGCTGGTGCTACTTACCAACGCACCGCCACTACCCTGTTGCATGACATGATCCACGTAGAGGTTAAAGTATATGTGGACGACATGATTGTCAAGTCAAAGAGGCGTGAGGATCACATTCCAAACTTACGCAAGTTCTTCCTCAGGCTCCGTAAGTACAACATGAGATTGAATCCGCAGAAATGTGCATTAGGAGTAACTTCGGGAAAATTGCTGGGTTATATCGTCGGTCAACGCGGGATAGAGGTTGACCCGTCCAAAATCAAAGCAAAACAAGACATGCCTCCGCCTAGGACAGAAAAGGAGATTTGTGGTTTCCTAGGGCGAGTGCAGTATTTGAGCAGATTCATTTCCAAACTCACAATGACTTGTGAACCATTATTCAAGAAGCTGAAGAAGGGAGCAACGATCGAATGGGACGACCAGTGTCAGACAGCATTTGAAAAGGTTAAAGCCGACTTAACCAATCCACCGGTACTAGTCCCGCCTATCTCCGGGAAACCATTGTTGCTTTATCTCACCATCAGTTCAAGTGCTATGGGTGCTGTGCTAGCACAGGAAAACGATGGTCTCGATCAAGCTATTTATTACATCAGCAAAAAGTTTCTGGGGTGTGAGTCCCGCTACTCGGAGATCGAGAAGATAGCTTTGGCATTAGTGTGGTCTACAAAGAAGCTTCGCCACTATATGCTCTCACACACTGTGTATGTGATTGCGGCATGTAATCCGGTCAAGTACATCATGGAACAACCTACCATCAACAGCAGGATGGCTCGATGGGTGGTTATGCTGTCTGAGTTCGATCTACACTTCCGACCACAGTAGTCCATAAAGGGGCGTACAGTTTCTGATTTTCTGACTGAGTTTCTTACAGGAAGCCCTGGCACTGGGGGCTTGGAGTTTAGTGATGAACAAATATTTCAAGTTGAAGAGGAAACCTGGAAGCTATACTTTGATGGTGCTGCTAATCAGATGGGATGTGGGGCCGGAGCTCTGTTAGTTTCTCCCGAAGACATACACTTTCCTTTGGTAGTCAAGCTTGACTTTGAGGCTGCTAATAATGCTGCTGAGTATAAAGCTTGTATTTTGGGTTTGCGTGTGGCCCTGGAGATGGGAATTCAAAGGCTACGAGTGTTTGGGGACTCCAGTCTGATTGTCATCAAGCCACTAGTATATGGAAGGTGAACAGCGAATCTTTGCCGCTGTATCAGCGACATTTATCCAAGCTAGCTGAGAAGTTCAACCATATTGAGTTTAAATATCTAGCAAGGGGTTACAATAAGTTAGCTGATGCGCTAGCCAAGCTTTCATCCATGGTAGCTATGCCCGAAAAGGATCAAGCCTTAGCAGTGACAGTGGAGAGGAGAACTCGTCCTGCTCATCAACAGCTAATGATCGGTTCGGTCAGTACTGATGCATGATTCTTTGATATTTATGCATTTCTGAAAGACGCTGCATATCCACCAAATGTCGAGCGTCGAGCCAGGACGGCTATCCGGTTACTTGCCTCTCAATATTGCATTATTCAGGACCATCTGTACAAGTAGACCGCTACAGGGATAAACCTCCTATGTGTTGATAAGGAGGAAGCAGAGGAATTAATGAAATCCACTCACGGAGGGGAGTGTTGACCGCATATGAACGACCGAATGTTGGTTAAGAAGATCCAGAGAGCAGGGTATTTTTGGTCGACTATGGAGTCCGATTGTTTCCAATTTGTGAGAAAATGTCAGAAATGTCAAGAGTATGCTGATCTCAAGCATCAACCATCCTCTTATTTGACCACTTTGGCCTCACCTTGGCCATTTTCAGTGTGGGGAATTGACATTATAGGGAAAATTTCACCCCAAGGCACATGAGGACATGAATATGTGTTGGCAGCCGTGGAGTACTTTACCAAGTGGATAGAAGCTGCTTCATACTCAAAAATCACTTCGAAGCATGTGGCCAAATTCATGCTGTGGAACATCATTTGTAGATACGAGGTGCCACATGAGGTGATCAGTGACAACGGGGCCATTTCATGGGTGAGTTTGCAGCTCTTTTGGCCAAGTACAAAGTCCAGCATCACCATGCTTCTCCCTATCGGCCACAAACCAATGGAGCGGTGGAAGCTGTAAATAAAACTTTGGTGAAAATTATCAAAGAGATGGTTGTCACTTACAAAGATTGGCCCGAAAAGCTTCCTTTTGCACTATGGGGATATCGAACGTCAATTCGGACTGCAATCGGAGCTACGCCATACTGTTTGGTGTACAGGATGGAAGCAGTCTTGCCAGTAGAACTTGCCGTTCCTTCTTTAAGGATCATTGTTGAAAGTCAAATTCCTGAGGCCGAATGGGCCTGAGCTAGGTATGAGGAGTTGGTTTTGTTGGATGAAAGACGACTCCGTGCTCTACATAACATCCAGCTTTATCAGAGTCGGATTTCCCGAGCATTTAATAAGAAAGTCAAAGACCGGGACTTAATGGAAGGAGACCTAGTATTGCAAGAAATGAGGGCAGCCCGTCAGGATCCTCGAGGCAAGTTTGCCCCAAATTGGAAGGGTCCCTACATCGTCATTTCTATCACTCCAGGAGGCGCCGCCTGATTGGCCACACCTGAGGGAGAGGAACTCACTCAGCTTGTGAACTTGGATCAGTTGAAAAGATATTATGTTTAAGCCTCTAAGGGTTGGTATCCTTAGCTACTTAGACATGCATTAACTTATAAAAGCAAGCAACCGAACTGCCAACATGCCACTTGCTTGTAAGAAAAAAAAAGAGTGAAAAACTATAGAGTGGCTGGCTTGAAAACCTCTTTGAGGCAGGCCAGGCAAAAGGAGAATATAAAAAAAAAAGAGAAAATGAGAGACTAGCTTGAAAATCCTTCGGGACAAGTTAGGTAAAAGGAGAGAATAAAGGTGTTGCAGCCGAAGTTGTGCTTTTTAAGGACGAAAAGAAGAAGAGCATCGCTTGTGTTGATTCTTACAAAACATATATGTAATACTTTACTTCTTATATCAATAAAAGGAGTACGTCTTTTAATACATTTTTTTTATCAATTTTCTAAAGGGAAAGCATCAAATAATAAAAAATATATAGCACACGCATTTCTTTCATTACATTTCTTTCTCTCCACCCTACTTATTTTAGTATTAAGTCTAGTTCTAGTTGAGTTGGAGTCGATATAGACCCATTAGTGCTCATTCAGTTGGACTTGCTTGTTTTTCCTTGCTTGAGTGTGTTTCTTCTTTAAATCCTGACCCAGGATCGTTAGCCACGATGATGCTCTTCAGTTTCGGGGTGTCTCGAAGAGGTGAACGCGACTTTCTTTCACGCCAACGGCCAATACCAACGGTAGTAGCAAGCCAGCTACGATAGGCATCCGTCGAAGTAGTGGAGATACGGTTAGGAGCAGACGCTTCCTTTCCAGCCCGTTTCTTCCAATATTCGACCCATGATTCAATCACCAATCCTTGGAGATGGGTAAGATTGGGAATCTCGCATGGAGGAAGGGGAATGTCTTGAGAATGCCCCATTTGCCGCATGACTCGATCGGGGAAGTAGTATGTAAGCTCCGTAAGGCCAAGCAGAATGAAGTGGGCCGTCTTACGAGAGTGGCTCGAGAAGCATGGCACTTTCCACCATTGAACCCACCAACGAATCTCCTTGTGATTCTTGAGAAAAATGACCCATTCGTCAAAGTTACGGCGGGTGTCAAACTTCCTTTTACGTTGGCAAAAGTTCGCTAGTTCCGAAGAGGTGATATGAGAGAAGACCATGTCTAAATGCTCCATAAGCCACATCTACGGGTGAAAGAAGGAAAGTGAGAATTTTGGTTGCCCAAAAAAAATATATATATTACAACCAAAGCGAAAAGAAAAGAAAGATCGACACATGATTCCACATGGATTACTCGGATAATCCATGCAAAATCAAAAAAAATATAAAAAATATGTAAAAAAAAAGAGAGAACAAAAGAAAAAGAAGAGGTGTCGATACTCACTTGAAGAGCGAGACGACTTCCGCGAAAGGTCTGCGTTGTAGCCCATGAATTGAGACCAAGGAGTGTCTCGACAATCATCATTGGAGCAGGATTATAACCTCGGGACATCTCATCTACGACATGGGATGAGAGAGATAGGTGCAAAACCCGAACCGCCATGATAAAATAAAAATTCGGAAAGAATGCAAAAGACCAAACCTCGCACTCGCAACGTCGGGTTAAGTCTAAGCGCCTCAGGCGTTTGGAAGAATTCCACTAAAGCTTGCAAATTAACCTTGTTGCCAACCAAGATGTGTCCTAATGCTCGGTGATTGAAATTCGTTAATTCCTCAAATTATTCATGATGATTGTGAGCAAGGGAAGGAGTTGTTGATGGAGCATAAAGGTCGAATTTGAACATGCAAGCCCACTCTTCAGGAAGAGGGCATAATTCGTTCCAGGAGAAGCGAAAGACATGGAACTTAGGGTCCCAAAAGGTCAGAGCCACTTTGAGGAACACCCAGTTTATTTTCACTTGCTTTATACTCAAAATCAAAGAGAGGTTGTAGTAAGTGAGGAGCCGTTTTTCAGGTTTGGTAAGTGTGTTCATCCATGAGTTGAGTTTCTTTTCGAAGGCCATGATTGCAAGTTGGAGGAAAAGGTTTGAAGGGGAACAAGATTGTGAGGAAATCTCAAAATGACAAGGCAAGCTTAAATAAGCCAGGTTCTGTCCAGTGCACGGTTGCTCAACTGGATGAAGGGGGATATACATGGCATCCGACAACACGCATTCAGATGAACCACGGTACCTGGCACCGCGTGTAGGCCGACCGACCACTACAAAGGGGATGAACTCGTTTTGTGAGTTCACACATCTACGTGCATGCATCCAGAGGAAAACAGACGCGTTTTTGCATGGGTCTCTACGTGTTTGCATAGTATTTTGTTTTCCCCTTATTTATTAGTGTAAAAATGTAATTTTATTTTCCTCTTTTAGTTTTAGAAATTGTAAGTTATGTTGTACATTATTCTTTTTATTATTTCTCCTTTGTAAATAGTCAGAGGTCGACCTAAAAGTAAATAAAAATGGGAGCTTGCATGTCGCATCATTAGAAAGTCAAAATCACATAAAATCGAGTCTGCCTGATTGCATTTAACTGCACATTTCTTTACTACATGGCATTTCTTTTACATTGCATAAAAAGAAAAAAAAAAGAAAAAAAGGGATAAGCCTTGCCACAATGCTTAGAAGTTCCCGCCAAAATCACCGCTGCCAAACAAGCTCCTGACAGTAGCATCAGCAAAAGAATCCGGCTGTGGATCGTCCTGAGTAGCAGAAGGACCGGACAGGAATTGGCTAGAAGGCATGCCATAAAAACCAGAGCCTAAATAACCCTTGATGAAGCCAGGGGGCTGACTGTAAGGGACAATAGATTGAGCATGATACTGAGGCGCTCATGGACTAGGCACTCTCTCTGTTGAACCTTGGAATCCACTAGATTCTGAACAGTCTTCCACCATGAACTTTGGGATACCAGGAGACCTTCACCATGAAAAGCTGGCATAGGGATCGCATGGCACACTCATCAGATCTTGATCCTTGCGCCTAGATGGTCCTGCCCCTGAATCTCCGTGAAACCCCTGCTACCCGTTTCTCCTACTGAAGAGTGGCGAGGGGGACGTCTTGACGAGCTCCCAGAGCGTGGCAAGTTCACATGAGAGTGAGCTTCATTATCTTCATCCCCAGAAGCCGACATAGGACCCCGATATTGGCCATTTTCGAAGTTCTGGTCAATGAACTCCCGAGCCGTGATACCTTCCCTTAACAAGACGCGGATGTGGGCGTACGCTTGCTGCGAGAAAGGAAGATCCATAAGAATCAAACGGTGCAAGATAAAGGGTGGTCAAATATGCAACTTACCGGATTGGCATCAAAGAATTGCAGTACTTCATGATCATTAGGCATAAGAGGGATGAATCCGAACAACATATCTTCCCCCTCCGCCTGCTCCAGTTCCTCTCCATGATGGTCCAGAAGATGATCATAATATCCTCCCAACTACAGAAGGACAAACATCATTAGGATGCCAGAAATTCACAATTGCTACAACAACGGAACAAATGCTAAAACCTGAGCAAAAGCAAGGCGTCCTCTATGCTGAAGAGCCGCTTCTTCCAAGTTATCCGTCGGTATCACAAGATTGACTGATGGTTCACCAACCATCAGCCGAGCTATTTCATCCGTCGCCAAGGCTTACCTATCAAAGATGAACTCGGGAGGATCCATGGGGACTCTTGAAGGCCATTCCCCAATATGTTGAAAGAAGAAGCGTTCCCCCAAATAGAAAGCAAGACCAGAAGGACCTTCCAACAACAAGCGGCGCTCGCTTGCTTCCCTTGCAAGGCGTATGTCATAATGAAGGTCCCCCGCATTGTATCCATTCCATGAGGATCGGACAATGTCCTCCTGTAGCAACAGTCATCATCAAAGGCCCGAAGAGGGAAAAGGCAAAACAAAAAACGCAAGACATACAGGTCTGAGGTTGTCAATAATTCTCCTAAGCCCGTTCAAATCCTTGAAATGGAATTTCGACCGACGGTAGCTTGATGATTCTGACCATCGCCGAGCAGCAGGAACGCACATCACCATTGTTGGTTCCACCAACTGCAGGCAGGAAGTAGGCTATAACCCACACCTGCACACCAGTGAAGGGTCTTAAAAAGAAAAGAAGTTTGCACCTTACAAATTTCTAAATAGAAAAATCTTGGAGCATACCTCCAAGACTCGCCAAAGGCTGCTCCCCAGGTTGAGCCTCTTAACCTCCGTCGCCCTTGTACATGCCACTGTAGCACAGCCGGTGAGTCGGCAGACAACTCGCATTCCCCTGACCAAATGAGCATAAGCAGCAGCTACCTAGTTGAAAAGTCTCATCTCGCCGAAATTCAGGAGATGATGCGCCTAGGAGAGAGTAATGGTGTCTCCGCAATTTGTAAAAATTGTTGCATTGATGAAGTGCACCAACACAATGAATTGACGCTGAGGAAGAGGAAGGCTCTCAAATCCTTCACTTTTTATAACGGCTGCCAGATGCGTGTACCGCTGGCGGCCAATTCGTCCCGCCAGCGCGATAACCGGTTGCAAGAGCGCATGAACGCGAGGGTCGGCATCCTTCTGAAATTCCAGTAGCTGGCCGCCCCAGCTAAGACCTGTAATCATCACGAAGTCAAAAGGAGTAACCATCATCTCCCCAACTGGGAGGTGAAAAGAGTTCGTGGTATCCCAGAAACGCTCTACGATAGCTCGACCGTATGTCCTCTTGCTGCTACGGATCTTCCATGCCCTCAAGCAGTCTAGAAAAGGACCAAAACCAGCATCCCTCATAACGCTCGAATAAAATGCGCCCACCTTCGTATGGAAGGACAAGGTTATTACACCCTGAATGCTCCCACATGACTTGAAGGAGTCTTCCTACAATAAAGTCGAAAGAAGAATATAAGGTGTAAAGTACTTCAAGAAAAATTCAAAGTAGCTAAGGTTGCTTTAGGATTCAACTTAAAAGTACAACAGTAAATAGCATGCAAAGCAACTGCAAAAGCAAAACATGCTATATGAAGGAGCATACCGAGTCATGAGAACGAAAAAACCATGCTTGCTCATCTTGGCGAAAGACCAACTGAGCCGGAATGAAATCCCTGCTAGGATACTCCCGCTGCACTGTCCTTACGTACGGACGTTCTTGAACCGCTGGTTGGGTAGCACGTCTGCAGCCTCTCCGAAAGAAATTCATACTCTCGTGAAGAAATTCAAAAACACCCAAAAAGATTTTTAGAGAGAATAAGAACCAAGAAGAAGGAAATCGGCTATGAATGATGACAAAATGCCGAGCCTGAACCCATTTATAGGCAAAATGAATGAGCTCTCACTGCCACGTGTCAGCTCAGCACTGGCTCCCAGTGGAGGCCGATCGGCCTACAAGACCAACCACAATTATTGCGTTGAATGGTCTCCTGCATGGCTGACAGACCTAAAACATATAGGTGTCTGTGTATCGCAAGTGTACGGGTCTGTGTAGTAATAAAATATCGTTCTCTCTCAGGGATTTGCGTTCAACCACGCATTGAACTAGTTTACTACAAAGAATGCTAGGTCGATCCAAAGAGTGTGGTAAGGTTTTCTAAAATAAACTAGGGAAGACTGAAATTTTTAGGGTTTAACCAGATACTAAAAAGCCTTCAGGGGAGTCCACTCTAGTCAATCAATCGAATCGTCTACAATTTCGGTGCAGGTAAAAAGATAATTCGGGGTCTATAATCTTTCTAGGCCTTATCACTTCGATCTTTCGATCCTAGGTGAGTTGCAGTAATTTAACTAAATATTTTTCTAACTATTTAGTCAAATTAAAGATAAAAACTGATTATAAATTGACCCTAGGCAAGAATCATTATGTCTAACTATTTTCTAAACCTATTTAATCTACGCAATCCAATTCAAGACTCAAACCGCTGCTCGTTGTCAAGAATCTACGACCAGGTAAAGACTCAAACTGTCGTTCTATTGTCTAATTACCATGACAAACATCGCACGCAGATAAAACGAATAAAAGGATAACCTAACACCGAATCTGTATTCAAATTCAATCAAAGGACATTGAGTTTATCCCCCAAACTGAAGAAATTAGCTACTCATGATACTAGAAATAAACATTGCGAAATATAAACAAGAACAAGAAAACATAAAAGCAAAATAGAGATAACCGTGTTCGAATTGGCGGAATCGATCTCTTCGTGTCACCCGAATCGATCTCCTTCGTGTTCTTCGATCACAGGTAACAATCTAATCTAGCAACAATATTTTGGAATTAATCCTAGAAAAAGTATATACTCTAAAATTCTCCTCAAAAGCTCTCTGAAAAGTCTCGTCAAAATCCCCCGTCGAAGTCCCTCTAAACGGTGCCGAAAGAACCCTTTTATACGCCCAAATTAGGACATGAAACGTGGGCTGCGTTTAGCCAAAATTATTAGTCTTCCGCAAAAAAGCGCCGGCTACGCCTAGAAAACGTGGGTAGCGTTTTCTCTTCTTTCGTTTTCTAAAGTTTCTGGACCGTTTATAAAACGCAGGTTGTGTCTTGTCCCTCCGCCTTGAGTTGGGCTGGGCCGTGGCTTCTGGGCCGTTTCCTTCTTCTCCTTCTCTTCTTCTTCAATTCCCTTTTTAATTTCTTTGAATTTTATGCTATTTCTTCTCCAATTCTTCATGCTTTTTGATATAATTCCATAAATTCCTGTAAAACATACCGAACTCGCGAACAAGTGTACAAATCACGGAAATTGCCATAAAAATTACGAGATATCGGATACAAAAAGCATGAAATTGATATGTTTTGAGCCCTAAAAACTCTATATAAAAACGACTTATCAAATCCCCCCATGCTTAGCTCTTGCTTGTCCTCAAGCAAGTAAAAATTGAAAATAGGAGGATTAGGGCTCAAATAGGAGAAATAGAAACTAAGAAGAAAAAGTGGTGGAAAGAGTTTTCGATAGGAATACAAAAACAAAATCTTAACACCCGCTCAGGCTAACCATTCTAACACATCAATTTAACAAGCAAGCACAAAGATTAGTATGGACAAGGTCAAAACTCAGTTCAAAATAGATAGGAAGAAATTTTCAAAACCAAAAAGAGAGAACAAGTACTTAAGAAGCATAAATCCGCCAACAGACTTAAGAATAATGCAAATGTGCGCGGTTGGTTATGGACGAAAGTCAGTCAAAAGGAGCAAACCTCACATAGGAAAGAGTAAACACTCAATCATTCAATTATGAATATGTATGTAGGTTTTCTCATACTCAAACCAATAGAAACAAACTACCATAAGCTTGGTAAGAACCTCGCTCTCCACTACTGGAATGCAATGCACAAGTGACAATCCAAAGGACTTTTCCGGGTTGTAACGGGGCTTAGTTAAGGGAAAGGAGCAGTAAAATTTGGGAATAAGGAGTTAAGAGCCATGCTTGGATTGATTTTCAATGAGTATAATATTCTAAACTCTACTGAATACAACCAAGTCAAAGTTCTCAAAACTTTAAATTGAATCTCCCTAATCACCCCTTTTTTTGGAACTCTTTTTCTCTTATTTTTAAAATTTTTTTCTACTTCCTTTTTTTTTCTTTTTGATGGGTGATCAGGGAGAAGAAAACTATGGAATTATAACTTCAACCTCGATATAATATATGAACAACATAACCAAACATCGATTGTTCAAAAGGTGGGACTTTCAATTTCTCCCAATTTGAAGCAATAAGCATAATCTCTCCCAAACTTCATATTTTTGTTCACAAATACACCAAACAAACTGTTCCTTCCAAAAAAAACGAAAAACTCTCATTCAACCTAGCAAGGAAGAGGGATACTGAATATCAAAGGCCAAGGCTTGTATTGTCAGGGTTCAATCATGAAAGAAGGATAAACAAAGGCTAGGCAGGGCAAAAAAAAAACAGTAAATACAATGTAGGGTAGGGTATTTGGTAATGTAGCTTTACAAAATAAAATGAATGCCTTAATCACTTTGTCACAGCGTGCAATGCAAATATGTAGTCTCAAGCAAGATGCAAAACAAGTTCTAGAGATGCAACTAATGGGTGAGTCACTCAAGGAATCATGGAATTGATAAAAGTGATCAATTCAAAAGTTTAGGCAATGTGGACTCACGGGACGGGGCTCAATCAACTAAACTTAGCCCAAATATTTGCGGCACGCGCATTTATTCTTTCTAAGTTAGTCAAAGCAGTCAAATGCAACTTTCATAACTTGACTCAAAATCAGAAGAGTTGAAGGAAAAGGTTTCAAAAACTTTTTAGAACTCATCCAGACTTTTCTAAGCGAAGCAAGTTAAACTGAAAGTAGGAAGGGTTTACAAATCATCACCGAAGGTGTTTCCGGTTTTAATCCTAGTCCTATCCTATATTTTTTTTTTGTCTTTTCTAATTTTTTTGGTCTTTTTCTAATTTCTGATTTTTTTGGGTTTTTGAGTTAAGTGAATGCAAAAGAAAGAAAAGGAAACAAACTAAGAAAAGAAAGAAAAGGAAACAAACTAAGAAAAGAAAGAAAAGAAAAATCTACATGCTACTAACTGATGCAATATAGGTGAATGCAATCCTAAAACTAGAAAGAAACTAGGAAAAGAAAACTAAAAACAATTAAAGAAACACACAAACTAAAAACTCAACAAAAGAAAACACACTAAAAGTAAGAAAAATCAAACTAGAAACAAACTAAAGACAAGAAAATCACTCTAAAAACTGAAAAATAAGCATGAAACAAGAAAAAGAAAAATGAAAATAAAAGAAAAATAAACGAAAAAAAGAGAAACAAGAAAAATATTCACAGAATATTCAACCCCCCATGCTTAAACGATGCATTGTCCTCAATGCAAAAGACAACGTCGAAAGGTAAGGTCAAGTAAAGGATCAAGGATCCTTAGTCGGTGGGGGAGGGCTAGTATGGCTCGATCCTGATGGTGGAGATGGTCGATCGAACATGGCCTGAATGAGGCCGGCAAGGTTTGAGATCGACCCGTCGAGGCGGTCGAAACGAAGGTCAGTCTGAGCCCTATACTCAACAAAACTATCTCTCAACTCGTTGACTCGGTGTTCGGTCCGGTCAATGGAGGTTTGGAGGTCGTGAAAGCGCGCCACATAGTCTAATTGGGGTTGTTTGGGTTGAGGGTCAGGGTGAATTTCAGGTTAGGTTCAGGGTCAAACTCGGGGAAAGGAGGCATCCACATCAAGTTTTCAGCGACTTGGGGTCAGGTGTGGGGGTTAGGCACAGGGAATCTAGCGTTGTTGGGATACATCCAAAGGCAACGCGAGTCCTTATTAAACTTGCATAAGCCAAAGTAATTGCACTGGTCCCCATCCCAGAATAAGCTACCCTGGACTAGGTCAGTGGGATTCCTAGGTGGCCTAAAGCCAAACTAGCGTGCAAGGTGAGTAATATAGCCTCCTATGGCAATGCCCTTGTTGGTTGAGGTGGCGACGCTAGAAAGATGGTGAGCTAACATAGCTGCGGGGTCGACACGAGCGTCGGCATCCAACATGGAGTATAACATATAGCAATCAGCCCGGGTAGCTTTGTTTGAGCTACCGGGCCTCCCGAAAATGTCGCATGAGAGTATGCGGTGGACATACCTCATCACGGGATTTCTAATTTTGGTCGGAGGGGTGTTGCTAGGGTCCCAATCATCGAAACCCGAGATTCTGAAAAAGAAGCCCTTACCATCCCAATCTACAGGTATAAGGAATGAACTCCTGCATGTTCGTTCAGGAAGGCTAAAGGCACGGGAAAACTCGGACACAGTCATGGTCCTCTCTACCCCTAAAAGTCGGAAACGAATAACCCCATCCCTTCCCTGAAGGTTCACAACTAGGGTCGAAAGAAACTCAAGGGTGATCCCCCTATAGGTCGGTTCACCTAACTTAGCTATGTTGGTCATGTGACAACGGCCTAACATCCAATCAACATCATCCAACATACATCAACTACGCAGGAAAGGTTCATGCACGTATTTAGTAGGGACGATGGCTCTTTGGGAAAGAGATTCATACCTTTTCTTGGATTTCCCTTCAAAGTTGAAGGGGTTTGGGTTATCAGAGTCCTTTGAGGGTGTGACCTTTTGCTTTCCCTTCTCTGCTGCCGTAGCTTTGCGCTTCCGGCTTCCTCCGGCTTCATTGTTATCACCCGGTGCTCTGGAGAAGCTAGGATTCTTAGTTCTAACCATCTAAAATACTGACAAATCAGTAAAATAACCAAGACAAATCCTAGGTATCAAATAAGCATGATCATAATGCGAAGATTAGTACTATCAATCCCCCCATGCTTATTTGATACTTAGGGATTGAAATCAAGACAAATTTAACCCCAAACCTTATCAAGAACAGAGCATAACACCACAACTTAATCACAACCAAAACTTAGACCTAAATTCCTCAATTTATCATCTCATTGCTCTCTAAACACATCCAACAACATAATTCTCTCAATTCTGGAACAAAAAGATCAAAGATCAAACAACTCTACCAAGCCCTAATCAAGAGTTCATCCAAAAATCAAACCTAAACCAAGAAATCCTAATCTAGGGCATGATACATGATATAATTTGAACAAATTACTCAATAAACATAAGCATTCAACCAAATTCATACCAAGAATGAAGTACATAATTAAAGAACAAGAGGAAGAGTTGAGAATTCCATACCTTGAGTTGAAGAGGGAAGAGGGATGGAATTTGAAAATTCTAAGTTTGAGAGTGCAAGTGAGAGGAAGTGAGAGAGAAAAGAGAGGTGAGGGTTGTGGTGGTAGGCGCCGGCGAGAGTCGTCGACGGCGGCTCGGTGGTGGTCGGCGGCGCAGGTGGCGCTTGGGTTGCGATTCGGGGGAGATGCTTCGGGGGGTTAGGGCAAAAGAGGGGGAAGTATTGTGTTTGAAAGAAAAAGGGGGAAGCCGAGTAATTGAAGAAGCGGGCAATTTTTCTGGAAAAATTGGAAAACATGGCCCGTGTTTTACAAAACGCAGCCTGCGTTTTGTAAAACTCCTACGCTAACTGTCGACGCAGCAAAGACCTAGAAAACGCCGCTTTTTCCTACCGATCTTTGTACTGCTTCTAGTCAATTTCTGCTTGTTTTCTCCCTTTTCTTTGTTTCCTCCTTATTTTCCCTACAATTTGACACATCAAAAATCCCTACAAACATCTACCAACATAAAGTTTATTAGGTTAGGAATAAAAATTCAATAAAAGCCATGAATTTCTCGAATTACTTCCTTTTTCGCTACACACTAAAAGAAAAATATTAGTAAACTTCAAAATTAAAATAAAATAGAAATTGCTATGGATTAAAAACTGAAGCTAAAATAATTGAACTAAAACAAAAACAAAAAGGTGGGGAGGAATAAGTATGTAAATAATAGCGTACCTCCCCGGGGTTACTTTGTTTAACGTCGTTAGCTCGACGTTACGGACCCTACTCGTCGGGGTCCTCTAGAAGTCTTTTTGCTGATTGGCGGTCAGGGTCTCCAGCTAAGTATGGCTTCAAACGCTGCCCATTTACCTTAAATGAACCAGTATTCTCATGCCAAATCTCCACCGCTCCATGAGGGAACGCGCGTATTACTTTGTAAGGTCCAGTCCACCTTGATTTCAGTTTCCCGGGAAAGAGTCTTAGCCTTGAGTTGAACTTGAGCACCATGTCTCCTTCCTGAAATCTTCTTCTCATAATATGCTTATCGTGCCAAGTTTTGGTTCTTTCCTTGTAGATTCGGGAATTTTCATATGCCTCTTGTCGTAGTTCATCAAGTTCTTGAAGTTGCACAATTCTTTTTTCCTTCGCAATCTTAGGGTCGAAATTAAGAGTTTTAATGGCCCAGAAAGCCTTATGCTCAATTTCAATCGAAAGATGGCAAGCTTTTCTGAATATTAACCTATAGGGTGTGGTGCCTAGAGGAGTTTTGAAAGCAGTTCTGTAGGCCCATAGCGCATCATCGAGTTTTAGGAACCAATCTTTCCTTGATCTATTAACTGTTTTCTCGAGAATGCTCTTTATTTCCCTATTCGAGAGTTCGACTTGACCACTAGTTTGGGGATGATAAGGTGTTGCCACCTTATGTTTGACTCCATATTTGGCTAGTAGGGACTCTAGCGGTTGGTTACAGAAGTGGGTTCCATTGTCGCTAAGGAGCGCTCTAGGAGTCCCAAATCTAGAAAAGATATTCTTTTTGAGGAACTTGATGACTGTTTTTGTGTCATTAGTTGGGGATGCTATGGCTTCTACCCATTTAGAGACATAATCTACCGCGACTAGAATGTAGAGATTCTTATGGGACGGTGGGAATAGTCCCATGAAATCTATTCCCCATACATCGAATAATTCAACTTCTAGCATTCCAGTTTGAGGCATCTCATTTCTTCGAGATATGTTCCCCGTTCTTTGGCATCTGTCGCAGCATATAACGTAACACCGGACATCTCTCGTAATAGTAGGCCAATAGAAACCTACTTGAAGAACCTTGGCTACCGTCTTGTCGGGTCCGAAATGTCCACCGAAAGGAGTAGCATGGAGATGGAATAGCACGTTTCGCACTTCCTCTTCGGGTATACACCGCATGTAAATCCCATCGCCGCAAAGTTTGTATAACAACGGTTCTTCCCAGACATACCTTTTAACATCAGAGAGGAATTTCTTTTTCTGTTGATAAGTCAGGTCAGGTGGAAGGGCTCCGCAAACCAAGTAATTCACATAATCTGCGAACCACGGAGCTGAATGGCGATTTATAACTAAGAGTTGTTCATGAGGAAACCACTCATTGATAGGTAGGTCATCCTTGACTGGAGAGTCAGGTTGAAGCCTTGAAAGATGGTCGGCCACCACATTTTGTAATCCAGGCTTGTCTCGAATTTCAATGTCAAATTCCTGGAGTAATAACACCCAGCGAATCAGACGTGGTTTCGAATCAGCCTTCGTCATTAAATGCTTGATGGCTGCATGATCTGTATAGACTATGACTTGGGAGTTAATTAGATAGGGCCTAAATTTGTCTAGGGCATACACAACAGCTAGAAATTCTTTTTCAGTAGTAGCATAATTCATCTGAGCTCCATCAAGAGTTTTGCTAGCGTAGTAGATGGCATAAGGTTTTCCATCAATTCTTTGTCCTAGCACTGCCCCTACGGCGTGATCGCTAGCGTCGCACATAATTTTGAAAGGTAGATTCCAATCCGGTGCTTGCATTATCGGTGCAGATACCAAAGCCTATTTCAATTTACGGAAAGCAACTAAGAATCCCTTATTGAATTCGAACGCAGCATCCTTGGCAAGTAAGTTTGTGAGAGGTTTTGCTATTTTAGAAAAGTCTTTGATAAATCATCGATAATACCCCACATGACCTAGGAAGCTTCTAATACCCTTCACCGATACTGGCGGAGGTAGTTTTTCGATTACTTCAACCTTGGCTTTGTCTACCGAAATTCACTTGTTAGAGATCACATGTCCTAAAACTACTCCTTCTTGTACCATAAAATGACATTTCTCCCAATTTAGCACTAGGTTCACCTCTTCACATATTTGGAATACCCATTTTAGATTTTGCAGGCAAAGGTCAAATGAGGTCCCGTAAACTGAGAAATCGTCCATGAAAACCTCTACAATATCTTCAATAAACTCGGCGAAGATTGCCATCATACACCTCTGAAAGGTGGCAGGTGCATTGCACAGTCTAAAAGGCATTCTTCTGTAGGCAAAGGTCCCATAAGGACAAGTGAAGGTTGTCTTGTCTTGATCCTTAGGGTGAATCGGAATTTGAAAGAATCCCGAATATCCGTCCAAATAGCAAAAATAGGAATTCTTCGCTAGACGCTCCAACATTTGATCTACAAATGGTAGCGGAAGATGATCTTTTCTGGTGGCCTTGTTCAGTTTCCTGTAGTCGATACACATCCTCCACCCAGTAACAATCCTGGTGGGAATTAACTCATTTTTCTCATTCTTGACTATAGTCATTCCTCCTTTCTTGGGGACTACATGAACAGGACTAACCCACTCGCTGTCTGAGATAAGATAAATTATCCCTGCCTTGAGTAGTTTCAATATCTCCTTCTTTACTACTTCCTTCATGTTTGGGTTGAGTCTCCTTTGATGTTCAACTGAAGATTTATGGTCTTCTTCAAGGAGAATTCTATACATGCAGAAAGATGGATGTATTTCCTTTAGATCATCGATGACATAACCAATCGCTTTTCGGTGAGCTCGCAAAACTTCTAATAATGAGGATGTTTCCTCTTTTGTCAAAGTTGAACTCACAATCACAGGATAAGTGGAGTTTGGCCCTAGGAACTCATATCATAGTGTGTCTGGTAACGGTTTCAGTTCTACTTCTGGGGCTTTAGGCTCCACGCTGTCAGGGTTGTCAGTTAACTTGTATTCCTCTTTAGGCTCACTTATTACCTCAGGTGCCTCATCTAATAGCTTTGCGTAGGCTGCTATAGCATCTTCTTCATCCTGTACCGAGCAATCATTGAGCAGACATAGTTCAAGTGGATCACTTGACTGGTCGTTAGTAGATGCGCCAGTGACAATTCCCTCAATAGAGACTATTAGATTACAATCATCAGAAAAAGAGGGAAATTTCGCAACATGTTTTAGATTGAATTCAATCTTTTCCGATCCTACATTAAAGGTCATCTTCCCATTTTTAACATCAACACAACATCCCGATGTTGCTAATAATGGTCTACCAAGGATGATTGGTGTTCGCGAATCTTCGTCCATTTCTAAAATAACAAAATCTACTGGAACGAAGATTTCCCCTATCTTAATGGGTACGTCTTCTAAAACACCTACCGGGTATTTGATGGATCGATCGGCTAATTGCAGTTCAATCGTGGTAGGTTTTAATTCGCCTATTCCTAATTTCTTATACATAGAGTGAGGCATTAAATTAACGCTAGATCCTAAGTCACATAGTGCTCGGTCAATGTGAAGGTTACCTATTTCACAAGGAATAGTGAAACTTCCAGGATCCTTAAGTTTGGTTGGCAACTTGTTTTGTATTGCCGCACTAAAATAGTCGTTTAAGGCCATAATCTCATGTTCTTCTAATTTCCTTTTGTTACTAAGTATTTCCTTGAGAAATTTTGAATAAATAGGCATTTGCGTGATCACTTCATTGAATGGAATAGTAACCTGAAGTTGTTTTATTATTTCCATAAATTTCCCAAAATGTTTATCATGTTTCGTACTAACTAACCTCTGAGGGTAAGGTGGTGCTGGTACATAGACTCTCTGTTTAATTACCGGCGGCTCCTCTTCCTTCTTTTCCTCCCCTTATCGGTTTCACCTATAGGTGATTCTTTTTCTGACTCAGGGTCCTTATCAGGAGTGTTGTCATGTGAAATTGGTTCAGATGAAGTATTTTCAGGAATTCTTCGCTTGGGTTCTTCTAATTGTTTTCCGCTCCTAAGGGTTAGGGCACTACAGTCTCTTGATACACTATCGGTGGAGGAGGTAAAAGAGTCATTCGGGTAAGTCGCTTGGGAAGTCAACTTTTCATTCAGGTTAGTTAAGGTTTCAATTTTTTTCTAGAAGGCATTTAATTGTCCCTGCTTGTTTTTGCTGGGTTGATAGAAGATTTTCCACTAGAGCTTCTAGGTTTGGCCCCTGGTCAACATGGTGACCCTGTTGAGTTTGGTCGCTATGAGCCAATTCTTTAGGACAAGCAAGTGTCGCATGATCGATCGAATTACAAAATTACATGATAAAAGTAGGGGTGCGGGCGAGCCTTGGTGGTCTATTCTTTTCACTAACGAATCAAGTTTAGCAGTTAATAGCGAAATAGCATCAAAATCATGCTTACCTCCCGCTCTAGGGCGGGGTTTTGACCACTGCCGAGAGTTGTTCGCCAGATTCTCGATCAATGTCCAGATTTCCGGTACTGTTTTGCCCAAGATATTTCCTCCGGCTGCCGAGAGGATACTTCCTCTTGTTGACTCGCTTGCTCCATTGTAGAATGATTGGATCAGGACCCACTGCTCAAACCCATGCTGAGGACATTGTCGAAGAATGTCCTTAAACCTCTCCCAAGTATCCTACAGTGACTCATCCAGCTCTTGCGTGAATGTAGAAATCTGATTCCTTAAGCTGGTGAGCTTGCTTGGAGGAAAATATTTCGCCAAAAAGGTGCTGGCGAGTTCATCGAATGTCCTGATCGAATTTGGTGGAAGTGTATCGAGCCACTCCCACGCCTTCCCTTCCAATGAAAACGGAAAGAGACGCAATTTGATGGCGTCTTCCGACACTTTGTTGGCCTTGTAAATGTCGCAAGCTTGACGAAAAAATCGAAGATGTCGGTTCGGGTCTTCATTGGACAATCTATGGAATGGTGATTTGATACTAAGTTGATCAAGGACTGTCGTAATTCGAAGTCGTTCGCTTGGATGGTCAGAACGTTGATTTCTGATTGCGGTCTGTGACATTGGGAGTCAGATACTGCCCGAATGTCATTGGTTGCTGTTCTCCAATCTCTTCTTCCTTTTCCGATTCCGATTTTTGCTCTTCTTCGTCCGTTTCTTGGTTTTCTTGAAATTCTTTCTCCAGCCATGCTCTTTTCCTTCTCTCTCGGAGTGTGCGCTCGATCTCGGGATCGTACTCAAAAGAGAAATCTTTTTGCATAAACCTGAAAAAGACAATAACAAGAATACCAAACGTAATAAAGGAAAATAAAGAAAAATAACAGAAATTAAATAACCTAGTCACCCAGAGCACGTTCGTCCAATGGCAGTTGAGGAAACAAATCCCCGGCAACGACGCCAAAATTATTAGTCTTCCGCGAAAAAGCGCCGGCTGCGCCCAGAAAACGCGGGTAGCGTTTTCTCTTCTTCCGTTTTCTAAAGTTTCTGGATGAGACACGGGCTGCGTTTATAAAACGCAGGCTGCGTCTTGTCCCTCCGCCTTGAGTTGGGCTGGGCCGTGGCTTCTGGGCCGTTTCCTTCTTCTCCTTCTCTTCTTCTTCAATTCCCTTTTTAATTTCTTTGAATTTTATGCTAGTTCTTCTCCAATTCTTCATGCTTTTTGATATAATTCCATCAATTCTTGTAAAACATACCGAACTCACGAACAAGTGTATAAATCACGGAAATTGACATAAAAATACGAGATATCGGATACAAAAAGCATGAAACTGATATGTTTTGAGCGCTAAAAACTCTATATAAAAACGACTTATCAATGGCCTGCAAAAGCTGCTTCGTACGAGTCAAAAGATTCCCTCCTAAAGTGTATAGGTCAATCGGCCTTTGTGAGAAGGAGCCTTTTTCTTCTTCTTCCTTTGTCATCTTCTCAACAACATGCATCTTCCCAAAGCCATGCATGAACGAGCCAAGGTGATAAGTCATTTTTATATAGAGATTTTAGGGCTCAAAACATGTCAGTTTCATGCCTTTTATACCCGAATTAAACCCCGCATTTTTATGTCAAATTCTGTGATTTATACACTTGTTCGCGAGTTTGGGGTGTTTTGCAGGAATTAGAGGAATTATATCAAAAAGGCATGAAAAATTGGAGGAGAAATAGCAAAAATCAAAGAAATAAAAAAAGAAGTTGAAGAAGAAGAGAAGAAGGAAGGAAGAACGGCCCAAACCCAGTTAGGGCGGAAGAACAAGGCGCAGGCAGCGGTTTAGAGACGTAGCCCGCGCCTTGTCCAGAAGTATAAAAAAGCGAGTAGAACCAAAACGCAGGCCGCGTTTTTCAGGCGTAGCCAGCGCCCTCTCACGGAGACTTTCACTTTTGGGCAAAACGCAGCCAGCGTTTCCAAAACGCAGGCCACGTTTTGTGCCCTAATCGCGCATTATAAAAGGACTACTTCACCGTTCAATTGAAAATCAGTAACTATTCAAAGTTTTATTTTCGCCGTTTAGTGTAGGTTTTGTCTGTATTTTTCCTCCCTTCGGGGAGCCGTTCTAGTAGATTAGTAACGAAAGAGGAGGAGAAGGAGATCGAATCGAGTGACACGAAGAGATCGAATTCGGCAACTCGAACGTTCGTTTCAATTTCTATTTACTTTATGTTTCGTTATTCATATTTTATTATTGTTTTCCTAGTTTTTATTATTATGAGTGCTTAGATTCCTTGTTTAGGGGATAAACTCGATGTTCTTCAATTAATTTATAGTGTGTAATTTCAGTTTTAGGTTTTAATGAAGTCGTTTAATCTGCGTGTATTGTATGTCATGGTAATTTGGCAACAGAACGACAGTTTGAGCCTGTACTTGGTTTTAGATTCTCGACAACAGAACGACAGTTTGAGTCTTTAATTGGATTGCGTAGATTGAATAGGTTTAGAAAATAGTTAGACATAATGATTCTTGCCTAGGGTCAATTTATAATAAGTTCTTGTCTTTGATTAGATTAAATAGTTAGAAATAATGATAGTTTAATCACTGTAACTCACTTAGGATCGAAAGATCGAAGTGATAAGGCTTAGAAAGATTATAGACCCCGACACTACTAAAATTACCTAGAACTAGAATCACCGCTTAATTTGATTGATTGACTTGAGTGGACTCCCCTGAACGCTTTTAATTACTTGGTTAAATCCTTTAATTTCCTGCTTCCTTAGTTAATTATCTGAACTGTTACCACAACCTTTTGATCGACCTAGCATCCTTTGTAGTGAACTAGTTTAGTGCGTAGTTGAACACAAGTCCCTGAGAGAGAACGATATTTTTATTACTACACAGACCCGTACACTTGCGGTACACAGACACCTATTAGTTTTAGGTCTGTCAAGTTTTTGGTGCCGTTCCCGGGGACTTGTTTCCCCAACCGCCATTAGATGAACGCACTCTGGTTGACTAGGTTTTTATTGGTTTTCTTAAAAAACCCTAAAAAATCAAATAAAAATTAAAAATTTCAAAAATCCAAAAATATGGCACCTTTTTTTATTTTCCTCAAGATGAACGTGAATTATTTTGGCATTATTTTGAGCGTTTATATGCTTTTCTTGTTTCACGTGATATCATGTTAGGAAACCTGAAATTCTTGATATTGTTTTTGAAGGTGTGAATTTAGAAACCCATAGTCATTTAGATTATTTGGGTTTTCTAAGGATCACAATGAATTGGTCGACGCTCTAGCCAAATTATCTTCGATGATATCAGTCCCATGAGGCACGCTCCAACTACCTGTAATAGTAGAGCGGCAATATGCGCCATCATATGTCTGCAATATGGAGACACAAGGAGAAGAAACTGAGGAATGGTTTCATGACATATACAATTTTCTTCGGAAAGGAGAATATCTAGCTAAGCTAGATGCTTGAGGACAACGATCAATCAGATATTTAGCAGCACAATACTGCTTGATCCAAGATCGCTTGTACAAGAAATCGCCTGCAGGCATTAATTTGTTGTGCATCAATGCTAAAAGTGCAAAAGAGGTCATGGCCACTGTGCATGGGGGAGAATGTGGACCCCACATGAATGGGCGCATGCTAGTAAAGAAGATCCAAAGAGCTGGTTATTATTGGTCTACCATGGAGGCGGATTGCTTGAATTTTGTTCAAAGATGCCACAAATGTCAGGAATATGCTAACCTGCAACATCAACCTCCCTCATATCTGACCACTTTGACATCTTCGTGGCCATTTTCAATATGGGGTATCGACATCATTGACAAGATACACCCGACAGGACCGGGAGGACATGAGTACATCTTGGTCGCCATTGATTACTTTACTAAGTGGGTAGAGGCAGCCTCTTATGCCAAACTCACATCCAAGCACGTGGCCAAATTCATCCTTCAGAACATTATATGTCGATATGGAGTGCCTCATGAGATCATCATCGATAATGGAAGCCATTTTCGAAAACAAGTGGAGACTTTGCTCGCAACTTACCATATTCAGCACCACCGGTCTTCACCTTATCGGCCTCAAGCCAATGGAGCTGTAGAAGTTACCAAGAAACGGTGGCAGGAATAATCAAGAAAATGGTTAATACTTACAAAGATTGGCCTGACAAATTGGCGTTTGCCTTATGTGGATACCGAACCTCTATACAAACTGCTACAGGTGCAACACCATATTCATTGGTGTATGGGATGGAAGCAGTCCTGCCAATTGAATTAGCAATAACGTCGCTACGAATAGTGGCAGAAAGTCAATTTCCAGAAGCAGAATGGGCTACAGCAAGGTTCGAGGAGTTGATGTTGATGGATGAAAGGCGATTAAGGGCATTACACAATGTGCAAGTATACCAAAGTAGGATCACTCGAGCTTTTAACAAGAAAGTGAAAAGTTGCTTACTTCAAGTAGGTGATTTAGTGCTTAAGGAAATGAGGGCACCTATACAAGACCCAAGGGGAAAATTTGCACCCAATTGGAAGGGTCCTTATCTGATTAAGGACATTCTAACAGGAGGAGCGGCTCGTTTAGCCACTATGGATGGGGAAGATGTGATTTAGTTCACGAATTTAGACCAGCTCAAGCGATATTATGCTTAATATAACCAAGCAACTGGAAAATAAATTTTCAGGTACTTGGTTTATATTCAATAGATGCTCATGAAAAGAAGAAAATAAAATTTACAAGAAAAGAATAATTGTAAACAATATTCCTTCTTTTATTAATAATGCAAGTACACTGCTTGTAAATTAGAAAATTCAAAAGACAAAATTACATAAAAGATTATTTGGGCAAAGCAGCTTCAGTTCTTTCATTCTTTCCATCCATCCTCTAATCTTGTTTCACCTTATCCGCTTCGCCAGTAGTTTCATGGTCGGTCTCTGTGTCTCTAGGCCTACTTGGGTTTCTCTCCTTCTCTTTGGGTTTATAGGCCCGCCTACTTGATTTTCGTGTCTCCACTCTCGGACCAAGCCGGTCTTTCGCCTTGGCTTTTGCACCAAGACGGTCCTTTACTGATGTACGAGGACCTAACCTATCCTTCGCAGTTGTCTGCTTTCTTCTCGCCTCTCCGGCATGGCGAGACTTGACGGCCGCAATCAGTCATCTATGGTAGCCCGCATCAGCAAGTTGTGATATGTGTGCCTTCGATGGAGCCCTAAGAGTTGGTCTTCTCTCCCAATATCTTAACCATGAATCTATCACTGACCCACAAAGCTTCAACTCCTCGGGGGCTTCACATAGCAGTTTAGGAATGATTTGCTTGCGACCCATTTGCCTTCGCACCCGCTCCGGGAAGTAGTAGGTCATGTGCGTTAAGCCAGCGATGCACACATAAGGGTTGCGTGAATCACAAAGTCACATATTCAGAAATGTGCCACCATTCGGTCCACCATGTGATATCACGAGGCTCCTTTAGAAATGCGATCCATTCTGTTATCGAACGAAGATCGGTGTACTTCCTCTTCCTTTGACAATAGTTTGCCAACGCCGAAGACATTCGAGGCTCCTCGATGAGGCCTAAATGCTCCATCAGCCATATCTGTCCATAAAGTTAACAAGGGTCACGATTGCATGCCAATTATCCCCAAACTAATGAAAAAAATAGAGTAAACCCCTGCGGGTTTTACAGTCAGTAGAGAAAAAAAAGGGGAAAAGAAAGGAGGAATACCTGAAGTAGTAAGGGGCTCCCATGAAGTTCATGTTCTGGATTCGGGTCGTCCAAGCCCATCTTGGTCTCCGCTAGCATCAATGGTACCGGATTGGAGCCCCGGGCCATGTCTTAAACAATTTGAATGAGGTTTGTCAGCCTAGTTCTTTCGCCGCCGTGATAGAAGCAGAACTCTCCAAGGAGACATAATACGAGCGCTCGCACTCGTATCACCGGGCCATATTCCAAAGTATCGGGAGATTGAAAGTACTCGACTATAGTTTGGAAGTGTACTTTTTCGTCTAATAGCGCACTTCCTATGACCCGGGATGGGAGACACAGCAGCTCCTTGTACTGTTTATTGAAGTCAATCGATGTTGGAGGTGATGTCAGCCGCGCAAAGTGATTCGTCCCGAGAATAGAAGACCACTCCTATGGAAGCGGGCATAACTCCTTCAGCGTGAAACGAAAGACATGCATTTTTGGATCCCAAAAAGTCTCCGCCGCAAGAAGGAAGTCGTGATTTACTCTCACTTGACGAAGGCTCAACAAGCTTGTCAGTTTGTATCTCCCAAGTTCCTTCTTTTCATCCTTGGATAAAATGCTCATCCAAGTAGCAAGTTTCTTCTCAAATACCATGAGAACTTAGACGATTTTTGTGACTTTTGGAGAATTTTGGTGGAAGTTTTCAACTAAAGATGCTTGGATAAAGATGACATGCATAAGGTGGGGTATTTATACACCTTCACCTAAGATCAAAATGGAGCAAATCATGAAAGAAAACGGTCATATGGACGTTGCTCTCAAATCCCATGATTCAAGTCATCACCAAGGGCTAGAAAAAAAAAGAAAGAAAAAAGAAAAAAACCCGTGGGGGTTTTGATCGTCCCAGGTCCACGCGCGCGCCTGGCCTGGCCCAGGCCTATTGCTTTCTTTCAATGAAAACCATAGGGGTTTTAAGGCGGTCCAAGCCCGTCTTCAACACTCGGCCCGCTTACCTCTTGCATCTGCTTGGGCCTTGCTTCTTGTGAATTAAACCGGCCCGTTCGTGTATCTTTTATGTTTTGGGTTTTGTTGTTGGCCTAATGACGCTCCATTTTGAAATTTTTGCTCGAGTTTACTCTGACACTTAAGCTTTGTGTTTTCTTTTATTTTCTTTTCTTTTTGTGGAAGCGGGGTTAATTGGGATTAGTCCCATCATGTAGAAAATCATTCGAAAATGCATTAACAAAGCGTAACAGTTTTGCATACATTCGAGTATTGCGTTAAATAAAGAGTCTTGCATTAAAATAAAAACAAATACAAAAGAGTCTTGCATTAAAATAAAAATAAAAGCAAAGTACAAAGAGTCCTGCATTGCACCGCATGAATGTGATCACCATAGGAAGCCCGAATCGCCGTTGTCCTCAACCAGATCGTTACCAGCATTTAAAGTTCCAACGTTGGAAGTGTCAACCGTGCCAAAATAAGTGTCCCAGGAATAGTAATCTGGACCAGGTGTTGGACCTAAGCTCGAAAATGTTGGAGGAGTAGGAACATTCTGCACAGGAGGCGATGGTTCAAGCAAGGGCAATCTTGAAGGGTACATCCTCGACGGTGAAGACATGGAAGGCTCCTGCGAAGAAACTAACCATGAATGCTCCGGAACATTCCACTCGGCTGTTGGAGTAGGCCATATAGGCCCGGTTTCATAACCGGGGGCTGGCCAACCAGAAGAGGTGGATCCTCCTAGCCAAGAGTGTTGAGGCGCAGACCACTCTTGTGAACCCATGGGCCATGAAGGACCCGTCCTAGGAGTCGGAACAGGCCATCTGGCAGAATAAGAACCAGAACCAAAAGAGGAAACGTCATAAGGTGCAGGACGTGGAGTAGCGTTATCCGCTAGGGCCTGTCCACCAGGATACTCTACGGATGCACCTGAGTCATGATCCCTCACCACTATTTCCCGACCATGACGAGCAGTACATACCGAAGCTGGAGTGTGGCGAGCATTTGAAGGACGATAGGTGGAGCTTGACTCTGAAGTGTCCTCCACCCAATATGAATGGGGCTGAGTATCACCACCATATCCAGCACTGTGATACAACACTCCTTGGTTGAAAGGCTCCTCGAATGTCATTTGAGCCATATCCTCTTCCATGCTTGGAGGACGGCGACCTCTATTGCCGGATCTACTACGATGAGACTCGGATAAATGCTGGCCCTCAACTAAAATGCCTTTGTCGCGACCCTCTAGTACAACTGCTAAGGGAGGACGAAAAGACCAACCAACTTCTTCCCGAGATCGACCTCGAGAAGAATACTCTCCTACTGAAGAATGGCGTAGGGGCCCCGTACGAGGAGGAACTACAGTAGAGCGCCGTGGCGGTTCCCTAGGGGTAGACTCTGCATCGGCTTCCATATCGGTCCTTCTAGTTGCATTGCCTCGATATCTACCTGAGCCAGTGAACGCCCGATCGATATGTTTCTTCATGGTGCTCCACTCTTTGGTCATGCGCCGGATGAGGGACCACCTTGGCTGAAAGAACGCAAAATCCAGGGTTACTCACAAGTAAAGAGAAGGATGGTAAAGAAGTAACACAAAATGAAGATTACCGGTTTCCGATCAAATGCTTGTAATGCGGAACATTCGCTGTTGTGCTCCACGTCCAGGAAACCGCCAATCTTTTCCTTCGCCGGCGGAGTCTCCACCTCGGCAGCCTTGGCATAAGGTCCCAGCTGTAGACTGAGAATTCGACAATATAATGATAAGGGCGGAAGGCAAAAGATACTTACCACTCGGGGAGCCAAACGGCTAAGATAACGCTCGAGCTCTTCATTAAATTGCTCCAGCGAGACATCATTGATAAAGTTATCAAAATCTTGACGTTGAATCGTGTTCCTTAGAACACCCGGGTCAACTCGCCAAGGCTCAAACATATGCTCCGGAGGACCCAAGGGGATGAGACCAGGATAACCCCCCAGGACCTGCCTCGAGGCCCTTTCTCCCAGGTACCACACGTAACATGAAGGTCCCTCAACCAGGAGTCGAATGCGACTATCATGCTCTACCAAGTGCAAAGGGGTTGGTAGTCCTCCCACATTGAAATTAACCCAGGGACGCCAATTCACTTAATCTTGCAAAAGGAAAGAAGCATTCAAGATTAAAATGTAGAGGAAAATGAAAGAAAGATGTTGGGCCTAAAGGAATATCGGAGTAAGGTTGTCTAGCACACAACAAATGAGGTCGAGGCTACCTGGCTTGTACTTCTTGTTATGAATGCCCTCAGTAGTCCAACGTTCAGCAGCTGGTACTGTCTTATCCCTTTTCGATCGAATATCCTGGGACAAAATGTACTCATATGCCCAGGACTGCATGAACATAATGTCAAAGGAAGAAAAAAAAGGTGACCAACATTAAAGTGAGAAGAGTCTCGGGTACGTACCTCGAGCACCTTCCACAGGGCAGGACCAAACTGAAAATGAGTTTGAGCCTTGTGAAGATAAACAGGATCCTCGTTCTGCGAAAGTCTCATGCCACGACGAAGCTAGAGAAGGAAGTTCGCATAGGCCACCTTACCACAATTTAGGTTCCGAATGTTGTTAAAGTTCAGGAGATTTCGAAACCACGTCAAGGTGATGTTGTCCCCATGGTTGGAAAAAAGGTAGCAGAAATGATGTACGCTAGAAAAATGAAGCGACGTTGCTCATCAGGTAAATTTTGAAAGTTCGCGTGGCGGATGGCCATTTCAAAATGTGCATAGGAGAGGTTGGAAAGGCCTTGCCTCTGACCCAGGTGTGCTGACACTGGACCTAACATGTCCAGGACTACTGAAGGGATCTCCACATCAAAGACTATATCCTGCCCACCCTAAAAAAGACCGGTGATCATGACAAAAATCCGTAGGCGTGACGGTCATCTCACTCACGGGCAAATGAAAAGAGTTGGTCATATCCCAAAACCTTTCAGCAATTTCCAGACCGATGATTGGGAAAGTCCGACCCTTCCAGGTCAACAGGAATTTCTAGAATGGCATGAAACTTACCACAGTCAATGTATCGCGCACAAAGTTTTTCAGGGATTGACTCGGCTACCTTTAGGGGGTCTTTCAAGGCACCGTGAGTCTTCAAGTTATCCTCTTAACGACAAATAAATTTTTAAGAAACTATTTAGCAAATTGGGTCTAAACACAATCTTTTGGGCCCTAGCTGGACCCAACACAAACACTGCGCTCACAGCCACGACATATGAGACAACATCCATAACCTAACTAGGTAAGCGGCCCAAATACATCAAACCACTTCCTAGCAGATCTAAAACCCGCAAGGGTTTTACGGGGAAAGTGGGCCACACATCCGGCCCAACAGACATACTGGAAGTCCACAGCGAAATAAAACCCGCGGGGGTTTTTATTTTCGGAGCAGGTCGCTTCCTCTAGTCGGCTAGGCCGAAAACGTGGGCCAAAATTTTTTTTTTTTTTTTAAAAAAAAAACGCATGGGTTTTGCTTAATCTATGGGTCGGATTTTTTTTTACTAATTTCACAAGTCGGGTTTTCGGCCGGGATGCATAAATAAAAGGACTATTTAATATTCTAAAGCCAAGGACATGCATCAATTTAAAGCAAAAATAGTTAAAAATCGACAAGACATGAAAAATAAATTTGTGCTTGCTCATTTTTACACTAAACTAAACATTAGAGAAAGTTCAGGAATTACCTTGCCATGAGAACGGTAGAATCAAGTGTAGTTCCAAGATTGAATGGTGAGATAAAAAGGGTCAGCCTCTGCACCGGGGATAAAGTTATGCCGAGAAGACATTTCGTGGGGCCATGCTGCCGCGTGAGGAAGAGGGGGATTACTGTGGCTCCGGGGTTGCATCTTCTAAAACCCGAACTTTCTTCAAAAGAAAATTTTTCTAGACAGAAGTAGAAGCTAGAGGAATATGTAAGAGATGAGAATGAATGAATGAAATGAATGAAATGCATTGAATTTACAGAAAGGTTGGGTGAATGTGAGTCGTTCGTTTCTAGGACCCGCCTCGAGATGCCAAATGCGTTTCATTGTTAAAAAATCCAAAGGTCATCATCTCGCCACCCAAAAGAGAGACAGGGTGACGTGGGGCATTCTCAACCACATGCAAATCGGGCCCCACCTTGATTCCATTCTTGAGGAGAAAAAAAAAGAGAGAGAAAAACCCGCGGGGGTTTTGTGATCTCCAGGACCCAATTTCACGGCCCAACATCCCTCATCAGCCCAGAGGAGAAATAAAACCTGCTAGGGTTTTGTCATCATCATGGCCCACCTCCGCGGCCCAAGTGCGTTACGGTCCGTCGAATCCAAAGTTGTCGGCCGCTTTCCTTTAGGAAGATTAATATCGTTTTCTTGATTGAGATTGCATAACTCCTTGAAGCAAGCCGCTTTCCTTTTCCTTTTCTTTCCTTGGTTTTGTTTTTCACTTTTCCTCTCTCCTTTTTCTTTGGCTTTTGTGGGTAGAGCCGCTACAAACCCTCACGAGACCATCTCATCCACTCGGGCTGCCGGGGGGTTCAAAAGGCTTGGTGCAGACGCTAAATGCACTCGTTTCCTCCCACGATAGAGGAGTTTGTGTTAGTTTAGGTAGTTTTCATTTTGTTTTGCTCGGGACGAGCAAAAGATTAAGTATGGGGGGGGTGTTTAGACCCATTTTTGGGCCTAAATAATGCCTTAATTCTTAGGCTTTTGACTCGTTTCATGTTTATTTTCATGTCTTTTACTACGTTTTTAGTTATTTTGTAGGATTTGGCATTTTTACTCAAAACGTAGCAAAAATGGCCATTTTGGAACATTTTTTGGGAATCCCGAGATTCCCCGGGCCAAAGCTGAGTCAAGGGCTAAGTGAGAAGCAAGTCCGGACATGTCAAAGCAGCCCGAAGATGAAGTTTTACTGGGTAACACCCGCTATGGTTAGGGTAGCGGGCGCTACCTGTCTCACTTGCACGCATCAAGACCGTATCACCCTCTACCCTCCATGTAGTGCGCGCTACGCCCAGAAGATTTGTTGCCCCGAAGAAGACCGCACCCGCGGTCTAGACGACAACACCCGCGGTGGTCTCGACGCATGCACTGGAAGCCCTGGCCAAGGGAAGACCGCACCTGCGGTCTTGGAGACAGCAGCTGCTGTCCAGCGTAGGTGAGACGTCTTCGCCAAGGAGCTTCGCATGACCGCACCTGCGGTCTCGAGGGTTTCACGCAGAGTTGTTACTTGAAGTGCTACGTTTTGTCTAACCACTTTTACTATGTATAAATACCCCCTTGAATGATTAGATGAGGGGAGGCGACTTAGAGTTGGATTACTAGAGAGAAAAGCACCATTAGAGTGAGATTAGAGAAATTCCATAGTAATTAGTAAGTGATTAGTGGAAGTTTATTGCAATTGTATTGGATTCTATTGAAGTTATATTGAAGATCTGAAGATTTCTTTATATTTTGGAGCTTGGAGTCTTATTCATTCTTGATCATCCATTCCATCATCATCATATAATGAGCATTTCTTAACCCCTTCTCTCTTTAATTTGCTTTTTTTAGTATTTCAATCTCTATTTTGCTATTAGATTGTTTTGTGCTTGTGATACTTGGATTATAGCTTTTGCAAGTTAGTTTCTCTGTTTTGATCATGAATGTTAGAGTTGTTGATGTTGTTAATATGTTAATTAGGATGATTAGAGGCTAGAACCCTTTAGGTTAAGGAGAAATTAAGGATGTGCATGGTTAATTTGGCTTGGGTTAGCAAGTTTAGGAGGTAATTAGTAGTAGAATCAATTTCCCACTCCTATTCTTCCCTCAATGTGGGATGTATTCGGGGTCGAAAGCTCTCAAATACATCCAACACTTGTGTTGGAAGATAGGAAATGGGATAGTTAATGCTCACCCATGATAGTGGAAGGAGGTTAACTAGGGAGTCCCGTTTCTTTAACCCTCCGGTCCGTAGTGGGCTTTGAGGAAGTTAATCAGGATTATCCTATAAAGGGGAAATCCGGTGGGTTTTCTTTAATGGAATTGCCATTTGATTATTCTATTATGTTACTTCCTAATTGCAAAAGTGTTGTTCTTATTACCGTTTACATCCCGAAATCTCCCAACACCCATTTTTCCATATCGACAGAACCTTAGTCTGTGTTTGTGTTTTGTTTCCGCTGTTTATCACCCAAAGACCTCTTGATATCTTGTGATCTTAAACCCTACCTAGATTCCAGTCGCTTTTGTTCTAGGCCCTTTCCTCCCTGAGAGAGAACGACAAATGCCGGATCACGAAAACCACATTACAGTCACCGCTAAAAGGGACCCCATTATCCAGCTACCTCATAAAAGGTTGCTGCCCTCCGGTCGCCGCTAGGACCACCACCATCCAGCTGCCGCATAAAAGTTTGCTACCTTCCGGTCTCCGCTAAAAGGGACCACCATCATCCAGCTACCGCATAAAAGGTTGCTACCCTCCGGTCGCCACTAAAAGGGACCACCACCATCCAGCTGCCGCATAGAAGGTTGCTTCCCTTCGGTCATCGCTAAAAGGGACCACCATCATCCAGCTACTGCATAAAAGGTTGCTTCCCTCCGGTTGCCCCTAAAAGGGACAACCGCCATCCAGCTGCCGTATGAAAGGTTGCTGCCTTCCGGTCGCGGCTAACAGGGACTGCCGTCATCTAGCTGCCGTATAAAAGGTTGCTATCATCCAGTTGCCACCCAAAGGCCACCAACAACAACTCATCAACAGTCAAGTAGAGCATCATTCTTGCTCGAGATCATCACCAAAGGGGCATATGCCGCCCGTAATCGCGATGCAGGACTCAGCTTCCAAGCATCACTCAGGCTTTGTAATCTAAAGTCATATCCTCAGGCTACTTTGACCTTCGTCCTAATCGGACCCAATCAAAGTAAGGGCTCTCTGTAGACACCGGGATTTGCACCGATGTAATCATGACCCGTCAAAATTCAGCAAGTCAATTGGGCCGAACGCCAAAATGGGTCATTGGGCCCATGAAATCAGCAATGCACGCCCAACAAATCAAAACAGCCCATACGATATAATAAAACCCCTGGGGGTTTTAACAATCAGAAGCAGCCCAAACCAGAGCAGGCCCAAAAAGGCGCCTCCGGCCCAGATGATGACAAAACCCGCGGGGGTTTTGAGCCATGCAAAGCGCGTCGTTTCAAGCTGGCCACATCGGCGATCCACGTGAGATGATTTAAAACCCGCGGGGGTTTTAATTCCAGAAGCTGGCGCCAAAATGATTCCATGCTAACTCCATGATGTTAGCCAACGTGGTTGACTCTTTTTAACTTGCCAAAACCCGCGGGGGGTTTATGATTGCATGGGCATGATCACGGGGATGTGTCCCCTCCATTTTCCCTCCTAAAACCTCTCCTCTTCACCTATAAATACCCTCTCATAATCACTCTCATTTCAGCAACTATCATCACCATTATATCTAAACTCTCTCAAAACTTCATCTCTAATAATCTCATTATCACCACATCACTCTTATATCATTCTCTCAAACCAACCTTATACTCATCATTCCATCCAAGTTCCAAGCCAAGACTAAGTCAAGGAGTTTGATATTCACACTTGAGTATCTAACATCCAACGAGGTTCGCTTTCGTTATTATATTTGTTGTCTTAATCATGTAATTTACATTTCATTTCCTTTACTTGTACATGTTTTGTAAAATAAAATCGCATTTTGTATTGTATGTTGAGAATATAATGTTGAAAATTTATTAAACTTCTCCCCGCTCTCTTTCATTTCAATATCGATAGTAGAGTCTGTTTTCAAACAGGCGGATTTGGGAGTTCTTATAATTCTCGAATCCGTAACCTTACCCCCGAATCTAGAAATCGGGTTCGTAGACCGGGGTCACTTTTTATCATTTTTCACGGTTTGTCGGTTTCCTTAAATCGGCTGGCTACTCTTTACCTTTCTTTACAAATTCTTTTGATTATTTAAAATATACGATTTTGCACAAAAATAGTTATAAATGATTTAATACCACTTTTCTTTACCAATCCAAGGTCATCCGAGAGAAAATGGGCCATAAATTAATAAAACCCCGCGGGTTTTATTAGTTTTTACCCATATTCTCAGGGCCAAGGAGGCGCAAGGCCCAGTCTAGAGCACACTAAAATCGCCGCGGGTTTTAGTGTCTTCTGTCGGCCCTTTTGCCTCCTTTTGGGCCTAGATCTGGTAGTGGGCTGGTATTAAATTATTAATAAAATATTTTGGTGCAATTTTGAGTATTTTAATAATATCAAAAGGATTTGTAAATAAATAAAGTTTCATCACCCCGAAAATGAATTTCGAAAATAAAAATATCCTTATTTAAGGATTAAGCAACCTTAGTCGGCTCCCAATCACCTAAGTAGCGCATCCGAAAACCGTTTTCCCCTAAATGGGGGACGAAATTTTCTGGGTCTTACACCTACCCATTTATAACTTGTTTTCTTAAGTCAGACCCAAAAAAATCATTTTCCCGGTCCATTTTCCAACTCTTTTCCCAGTCCATTATCATTTTCTCGGTCCATTATCATTTTCCAGTCCAGCGTCCTAACATTAGGTTAGGCTCCTCACAACCGTCATTCTCATTTTTCTCTTTCTTTCTCTCTCATCTTTCTCTTTTTCTCTCTGAAGCTACAATCATTTCCATGGCAGATTAGGGTTTCGAATCTTGCTCCTTCTCTCCATGACAGATTCGAACCTTACTCTTTCTCTCTCATCTTTCTCTTTCTCTCTTTGAAGTTTCAAACCTCTCTCCATGGCAAATTAGGGTTTCAAATTGACATCACACCAGCGACGCACCAACACCTCACTACCACCATATGCATCCCAAAGCTAGATTCACACACATTCAGCTCCATTCTCAAGTTAAATTCGAAATCTGCCAACTTATTTTGGTGATGTATTGCAACTTTAAACTTTTGTTTGGCTATTGCTGGGTATATATGAAACAAGTTAAAGTTGATTCCTGAGAACAAACCTAGGCAAGTATCCTGATTGAGAACCTGAGATTGTATGTATTGTTCACTGTTATTTTGGTCCTATTAAATGTGCTCAATTGGATACTGCAAACCTAGGTTAATCTTCTGATTCAGGTCTTAAAATTAATATCTATTGCTCACTGTTATGTTATTCTCAGTGAGTTAAATTTTTTAGAGAGTTAAATTTTAGAGAGTTAAAAAACGTTCATGCTCTGATTAAGATCTTAACAACTAGAATCTCTTGCTCATTGTTACAATGGCTTAGGAGACAACAAGCCACTTAGGTTATTGTCCTGATTGAGGTCTCAAAAATTGTGCTTGTAGTTCACTCTTATTTTGGTCTCATTGTGTTATATTTTACACAGTAAACGAAGGTTAATGTTATGATTGAGGTCTCATTCACTTGTGTATCTATTCATCGCAAGGTGTCCATCATAAATTTGTAATTGCTCTTCAATTGTTGGATTGTCTACATTGAATTTGACCCTTGATAATGCTTTACTGCTGTCTTGTTTGCGATTAGTGGGACTGCTTGGTGCCATTTTTATTGATACTCCATCTTTACTTGAATGAATTGAAGTGCTTGAACTGTGTTCTGCCATACTTTCTTATTCTAGCAAACTTAACAAATTGTTCTAGCATTACCTTGGTATAGTTTTGTTGATTTTTTGTGTGTAATTATTTATGGTATTCTGCTGTGTTATGGTTCTACTTTGCTAGGACCATAAGTCACTTTGTATGGTTGTGGTTTTAGTGGCGTTTGCTCAAATTGTTGGTGGCATTTGACTTCCTTTGAGGGGGTGTCCTGTTGATCTCAATATGGTCTTTGCTTGCTTGTACTGGTGCTTGACTATACCAATGACATTGTAAGGTTGTTTTTGGTGCCGTAGTTGCTTGTACTTGGGTTTGTCTTATTTCCCAAGGTTTCATAAGAATTGCAAAAGTGCTTTCCATTTGTGGGAACTGGGAAATTATGATATCTTGGTTCAGGGTACAGGATAGTAGGCTTCTTTCTACATTGTGGTTTTGTCCCCATGACTGACATTCTTATAGGTAACATGCATGCAGATCATGTATAGTTTTGGCCTACTAGTGGGATTTATTGTTTTGATTGGTTAAAACTTAAAGTTGACACTAGTTGTTATTCAGTGGAGCAAACATCAATGGAGAAGTATGGTCTACGGAGGCAGGAGCAGAAGAACAGAGCAGGAAAGCTAGAGCAAGAGTTGAAGCAAGGTGGAGGATAGAGGACATGATAAATGAACAACTGAAGCGATTCCAGAGGCATTACCTGCAGACAATGATCACTACACAAACCATCCCATGCAATATTTTTCAAAAATATTGAAAACTATGAAGAAATGACTATCGTTGTGTAGACACCGGAATTTTGGCACATAAAATAGCATAAAAGAAGAGCGGAAGATTAAATTAATACGTGCATTCTACATGTATTTGTTCACTTAAAGCTACATGCATGATCACATGTAGTCCATCCCAGCTACATGCACGTTTTTTATATAAAAATGAAGCCATGCAAACCCTACAAACAAAAGCTAGAGGTCACGAGATCAAACCTTCACAAAAGCACTCAAAATAACACTCCTAAAAGCTAAATAATATATACACTCTTCGTCTAGTGTGAATGGCAACTTCCCTAGGCAAGTTACCTTCATATTATCACCGACCATGCATGCATGGACGAGGAGAATCCCTCCCCCCTGGAGTACTGGCCGACCGGCCTACACGGCATTGACCACATGTGGTCATTGACCACGTGTTGCCGTCCACTTCCATGCATCTCCCCTACTGCCTTGGTATTGTGCAAGCTTCGGAGACTACGCGGTGTATGTGTATGCATGGATGTATCTCCCTCCTCCTCTTTTCCTATAGATACTACCCTTCTCCAAGTCATTTTCACTCATCAAATCATCCTTTCTCTCTTCACTCATTCATTCTTCATCTTTCCTTCTCTACTTCTTATAAAATATCTACTATCATCCTGTTCTACTACCATTCTGTCATACTATAATCCCTCTTATCATCATCATCTTCCAAATCTTTCCATCACAAAAATCCTAAACACATATCCTATTCTTATCCATCCTAAACTCCACAAAAAACCCTAGCCTAAACACATTCAAAACCGCAAAAAGAAGCCTTCTTATACCCTATTTTCACCCTCTTTCTTGTCACCCTTTTCCACCATTTTCTAAAGGCATCAAGGAGAATTCATCAAGCATTCAAAGGCTAGGCAAGGTCTTTCCCATAAAGTAGCAATGTAAGCCCTTAAGTGTTCTTTTTCTCTTGTGAATAAGTGTATAATTGTACCTTTTCTCTTGTATTTCATTCTTATTGCATGATTCAATGAAGTAATTCTATAAAGTATTCATTCATTTCCCTTCCAAACTTTATCGAAAGCACATTTATAACTTTTAGTAGAGTCTTTCCTTTTGTGAGAGGCGAACTCTTAAAGTTTACTTTTCGAGTTCGTAGCCTTACCCCCGAATCCATTCTTGAGTTTCGCAGGCGGAGTCTTTTCTTTATTTTCCTTTTGGTTTTGTCTTGGCTTTTCCCTTAAAAAGTCGGGTGGCGTCTCCCATTTCGAAATAAAATACATCGAGGATTGCATAAACTATGGTTAAACATAGTTTTACAATGTATCGATGCAACTTTAGGGTTTTTCTTTCTTATATTCCTAAATAATAGTTTCATAAATCACCTTCTTCCGAGCCTAACATTTAAATGAGTAAATTGGGTTAAATTTAAAAGAGTTTGGAACAAGTGGATATTCACTCTTAAAGGTTTAATTGAAGGACTCATAAAATGCATAAGTAAAGGGAAAGTGATTTTACAAAATATTATTCATGAAATATATGATCGATTTCCTTAAAGAGTTTTTTTCAAAGGTTAAACCCCAACACAAATCACCGAATCACACCCCCAATCCTAACGTGGACGTTCGGAAGCCCGAACGGTGAGGAAAAATGTCCACACGTTGCTGGGAAAGATGCCGCTAGAGGGAACAATGTGATGTCGTTTGATGACAATGAGTTGGAGTTTCACCGTGATGTGGTTGACCTAGAGGATCATGATGATGGCCTAGAGAGAAACATGGACAAGCAATCAACCGCTTCAACCGGGATCCCATAAAATTCGTCTAAAAAACAAAAGAGGGTTCGTGAAGATATTAAAGAGGTGCAAAAGCTCTCTGTTGAAATTGGTGAGTCGCTAATGCCATTAAAGATTTTACCAAAGAGAAACTCGATATAGAGGATCTTTATCATGAAGTGATGAAGATCAAAGGGTTCGAGAAAAGACTTTTGGGGAAGGCTTTTAATTATCTCGTAGACAATGAGAACAAAGCTAGAGCATTCCTCCCAAAAAGTGATGAGCTTAAGAAGATGTGGCTCGAGAACTTTAGGGACGACATTTGACCCCCCCCCCCCCGGGCGTACTTGTTGGTATTGTAATGACTATAATAACTGAAACAACATGGACAAGTTTTGTAACCCCTTAACCTTAATTGCACTTTTCTTCAGTTCAGGGATGACTATGAACCCCTCCCCCCCCCCCCCACCCCTCGGGTGAATTTGTTGAAAATGTAATGACTCAAATGATAAGGACAAATTTTGTAATCCCATAACTATTTTCCTTATTGCATTTTTCTAATTGCCAAACATGTGAAAATCATTTTTCAGGAAAATCATTTTACTGTATGCTAAACAGGTAAAAATCATTTTCCAGGAAAATCATTTTCCTTTGTGCCAAACACTTGAAAATATCAATTGAAAATTCATTTTCTAGGAAAATCATTTTCCAAGGAAAACCATTTTCCTAGAAAATCATTTTCCTTTGCACCAAACACACCCTAAAAGAAAAACGAAAACTTTAGGGGTTTTTCACTCCTTTTTCCTCCTTTTTCAAACAAAATTTTTCAAAATTTCAACAAAAAACCTAAGAAATCAAAAGTAAAAATGCTAGGTGATCTACCCTTAAACATAAATATCTCTCCCTCCCCCCTCCCCCCCCACACACACACACACTTGAAACGCGACAATGTCCTCATTGTGGGAAGGGTATCGCATGAAAGGTAGAAAACCTACAAAAAAACAAATAAACAAAAGCACCTAGCACATCAAAGTGGTGGCGACCCGAACCCACACGGCTCCAACAACAAAATAATCCCAACAAACACATACTAGGGGCTCGCCACCAAAAGAAAAATCAAGCATGCAAATTGGATTAAAGCTATATACACATTTAAAGAGAATGGAAAGAGATTACCTCGAGGTCTTCATTTAAAACAAACTCAATCCGCGATCCAAAGAACATCACACTTTAGGTTAGAGATAATCGAGAAAATCATCCTAATTATGAATGTTCACATGCAAGATTCAAAGAAAAGCAAAATAAAATATAAACAAGACACTAGTAACTAAGGAACTAAAGAAAAGCTGAAATATTTACAAAATGTACATTGACAGAACCTAACCTCAACCCCGAATCTCACTCTTTGAGGCGGGAATCGAGGGTGAAAAACACCTACCCGATCCTACGAATGATAGAATCAGACGCAAACCATACCACCTCCACTAAATGACCCATGACATCTAAACAAAAAGGACAAAGCCAGGATAAAATTCATGCAAAGCAATGACAACTCAGCAAAACAACAGCAAACTCGGCACATCCAACATTAATAAGGCACAATCCCGACTCATCTACCCAAAATGTACCCCCTCCCCCACATTTATCAAAAGCTCACAAAACATGCATAAAGCATTAAAGAGGTAAAGTGGGGGCGGGGACACTCACAATCAATGCTCTGATCCTCCCGGAGGAGGATATGGGTAATACAGGAAGTAGCTGGGGTAGTAGGGGTTTACATACCCTTTCGGCGCTGAGTTGTGGCCCCCGACGGAGTAATGGTAATACCCCCAGTCTCGCCAGTACTGGTTCTGCTGCTGAAAATATTCTTCGTTCCTCTGAAGTCGCGAATGCACATTTTCAAAAGTCCCTTGTTGGGCACGAAAATTGCTAGCTCTCCAGCAGATTGTGTTGACTTTAGAGCAAAGTACGCTGCTCCTGAAAGTTGACGCTTAACCGTTCAAGTTGAGTGTTGATATGTCCGAGTGAAGCTTGCCAAGATGAGTTGCCGCTTCCTTCATCAATTTCCATGTTACCCCCAGCTTGTCCTTCTCCTCCTTCTTCCTCTTCGTCATCGTCCTCATCACCTTCCTCCTCCTCATCATCATCATCGGACACATCCAGGCCTTCCACTTTGCGGCGGGTACCATAAACTTGGCCGCAAGACCACTTATGCT
Organism: Portulaca oleracea; assembly: GCA_029582165.1. Lineage (NCBI taxonomy): Eukaryota > Viridiplantae > Streptophyta > Magnoliopsida > Caryophyllales > Portulacaceae > Portulaca > Portulaca oleracea. The sequence goes on from CM055874.1 coordinate 39,827,102, forward strand.
CATTGGTATATCTAACCACCGCTCAGCAAGATCGGGATCCAAATGAACCCGCGTTCTGTTGTCATCGTGTCCATGATCGTGTGAGTTGGGTTCTTGAACAGGATGCTCATTTTCCGCAATCGTACCCCATCGATGGGATCCGGAAAATAATGTGGATCCCACTTCTTCAAATATGCTCCAAAGCCTTCTCGGATAAGGAAGTGGCAGATGATGTACCCCATCCCGATGGTAGTGGGTCGCACTTCTGTGCTTATCTCTCAGAGACAATGCAGAATGCATGAGCCAGTATTAACCCGAACAACTCTCACAGCATTGTAGATCACAAAAAGATCATCTTTTCGAATCTTAGGGCGTCCATCATCTCTCCCAAACACCGAACTCGTCACAATCTTATGAAGGATTCGGACGGCTAAATTGCAAAAATCACGCCCGTTAGAGTTGCGGGGGCAATGAAAACGTTGCTCTTTGCCTCTTGAACCGAGGTTCATCCTCCTCCAACATGTCAAGGCCTTCATTTCCTCTTGTTCATCGAAGTTCTCACACCTCTCATAGAACCTTCAATCCTCGGGCAAACCCAGTGTTTGGCATAAACGCTTTACGGTGAACCGTCTATCTTTGTTGGCGACTCGGTACTCAAAATATGCGTCCTCTTTGCCATCTTTGTAAACTATCAACGAGCTCAAGAACTCAAGGATAGGTTGGTCCAAGATCGATTAGAATACCTCCCACCCAAGGGTTTGAATGAAGTATATGAAGTTTAGTTTGCAATAAACGGCTTCAACCGTCGCCGCATCGTATACATCGGGTGAATAGATCTTACGTGCTTGGAACAACTCGTAGCGTTTTTTATGCGTGTAACTCCGGCAGGTCACTTTCGCTCTAGGGTCACACTGAATTAGTGTGGCCGGTTGGGCTCGGTAACGCTTCTTTCCGGATGAGGATGGCTCCGGTGGTGGTGAAGGATTTTCTTCAACACGAGAACGTTTGCTACTTCCTATCTTTGAGCCAAATGTGATATTTGATGAAGTAAAAGAACTCACTATAGTGCCCTAACTCAAAAATTGAAAAATTCCAAGAACAAGAACACACCAAGGTGAGCTTTGAAAACTAAATAGACAAGCTATGACAGATGTTACCTCAATTGTGGACTGTGAAGACTAAGTTTCAGCAGCAGAGTTGAATACTTTGAAGAACCTCAGAGAGCAGTGTCCAATTCAGAGCAATTCGTGTGCACAGTGACTCGGTGGTCAGTGCAGCAAGTGTGCGTGCGTATGGACTGACAACTACAAAGCACAAACACAACAACCCAATATAGTGTAAGTGAAAATGAACTAAATTTCACTCAAAATCACTAGGAATTACCTCACTTTGCTATGAAGGACAAGTAGCTTGATGAAATCGCACACTTGGACTGAATCATGGCGAATTAGGGTTTCCAACAGCAAGAGGAAGATGAAATTGGGAGGATGAAGGTTTGAATTGCGAAAATAGAGGAACGAGGGAGGTCGAATTGAGGTTGGAGAAGGATGAAAGGGTGTGAGAGTGAATGGATCGCGGTCGCTAGGGTTCAGAGTGTGAGGGAGAGTCGAATTTGTGAGAAAGGAAGTGACAAAAATGAAAGAGAGTCGGGTTTTTAGGGCAAAAATATCCGCAGAACAGTGCCTGTTCGCGGGCGCGACAAGTTGTGTGGCGGGCGCGACCATCTAGAAATCTGGAATTGCTGGGCAACCTCGTCGCGGTCGGTATCTGCTCCTTCGCGCCTGCTACCTCGTTTTGGAGGGATGCTGGAAATTGTCTGTAGCGAGCACTATGGACTAGGTCGCGGGTGCGACCGACACGGAGAGGTTTGCATCTTCTTTGTATTGCTTCTTTGGGTGCTCTGCTGCGCAGTAGCGCATACTACCAGCTCCTGGCCATTTCCTTAAGACCTCCAAAACTTCAAAATAATCTAACTCCTAAAACATCCTCCCCAAACTCATTTCTTTTATACTTCTCTCAAACTTAACTCTAAAATTTTCTAATTCTCAAACTCTCTCAACACTCAAATTCTTTTCAAAAACTCACTCACTCACTCTTCTTTTCCTTCACCCTCAACTTCAATTCTTTATTTTTTCAACTTCCTTCTCTTTTTTTTCTTTTTCACATCATTTTTTTCTCCCCCTTTTTTTTAAACTTTTCTTTTGAACCTAAAACTAATACCTCAAGAATACAAAAGAAAGAAATAAAGAAAACTAAAAAGACAAGAAAAAGAGAAAACCTAAGTAAAACTAACTAGAAAACTAAAAAGAAGGAAATGGAAAAAATAAGGAGAAAATGTAAAACTTGAAATTAGAAAGAAAAACAACGAAAATGTATGGGGTGCCTCCCATAGAGCGCTTGTTTTAGGTCCCTAGCTTGACCTAATTACTTACTTGATTCTTGGAAGTCTTGGGACACAAACCAAGAACATTATCAATTTTTCTTCTTCTTTTTCCCACGATTCTCAAAGAGATCCGTGGATAAACTGGGGCACTCTTCGGGTGGTCTAGTCATCCACCTAGGAAATTCGGATATCATTCTCTTTGGTTTCCTCCACCAATGCTTCCTTCTTCTTTTCCAACACCTCCTAAGCTTGGGCAACAACGAAGCTTGCTTCTTAAAAAATTTAGTACGTCGAGGGGAAATAGAAGGTAACTTCAACTCGAGGTTGGGTGGTTTACCGGGCCTAGGGTCTTTGAGACTTATCCCATTGACTTTGTTGCACTCAACATAGGTTTCACTCAAGGAAATTTCTTATCTCCATGGGACAATCTTGAAAGGTTTATCGCGATAGATTCTCTCAACTTTAATTGGAATTGGATGTGAGGCTCTTTGGTACTTCATTCTTCCCAATCATCGGGCTCAACTTCAAGGAAGTAGGACTCCTTTCGGTGCACATCCAAGATATCGGCCACTGCGTTGACCTTAAAAGGGAATACTTTATGGGATTTCATCCTCGAAGGATCGATGTCAAAAACAATATGTTCTCTACCCACATGAAGAGACAAACAACCTCTTTTCACATCTATTATTGCTCCTACAATAGCCAAGAAGGGTCGACCAAGGACAATAGGATTGTTCCAATCTTCATCCATCTCCAGAATAACGAAGTCACAAGGGATGAGAAAACTTCCCACTTGAATTGGAACGTCTTTTAGAATCCCCAATGGCCTTCCAATACTTCGGTCGACAAGTTGCAAACTGATCGTCGTGGGGGTCAAATGGTCAAGATTGAGCCTCTTGCATATGGAGTGTGGCATGATACTCATACTCACCCCCAAGTTATATAGTGCCTTGTTGATCTTCATTTTTCCAATCAAGCATGGTATGGAGAAACTTGCCGGGATCGGCTAGTTTCTCGGGAGTTTTGCTCCCCATAATAGCATTGCAACTAACCGTGAGTTGAACGGTCGACGACTCCTTGATTCTTCTTTTGTTCGCCAAGAGGTCCTTAAGATGTTTCTTGGATGAAGGGACCTCCGACATGGCATCTAAGAAAGGTGTATTAACTTGAAGTTTCTTCAACATCACAATAAACTTGGAGAATTTCTCGTCACTCTTGTGTTGAACCAATCTCTCGGGAAATGGAATTGGTGGTCGATATAGTTCTAACTGCCTCGTGGGTCGATCATGGTAATTCTCCTTCAAGACCTCCAATTTCTCCTTGGGTTTCACATAATCTTCTTTTTCCTCACCCCTAGGCATCTCAATCACAACATCATCCTCTTTCTCCTCTACACCAGGTTGCTCAACCTCCATGTCCTCACCCTTAGTTGTATCCTCAACATCTCCCTCATTCTCTCCAAAAAGTCTCTCATCCACCAACTTGGGTCCCTCAACTTCTCCTCCACTCCTCAAAGTAATAGCATTCACCTCCATCTCCTGGACGGGTTGAGGTTGGATGGGTATATATTGAGGTTGGTTGGTTTATATTAATTTGAGTTCCAAGCTCCGAATGTAAGCTCAATCCTCCTCTTAAGCTTCCCTAATCTGTCTCAACATAACCTCAATAGTAGATTCTTGAAGTGTTTGAGAAAGTTGGGGTTGTGGGATGGGTTGATGTGAGAACTCTTCTTGAATATACGAATGATGGTCATAGGGTTGAGAACTAGGGTTGAATATAGGATTGATAAATGTGGTATAGCTATAATCATGATCTCCATAAGAATGGGAGGAAGGTTGGTTAGAATATGATGGATAGACAGCATTCACATGATCTACTCGACGATACTCCACACATTGATGCTCTGGATGTGGACCAAAGCATAACTTACAAGTATGCTTATTACGTATAGAAGTGGATGCAAAGGTTTGCATACCTTGGGCTACTTCCGACCGGTTACAAATTCATCAATCACCATCTTCTTTTGCTAATCAAGGATGGTGGCCATTAGAAGCTCAATAGTAGGGTTATCTTCCATGGAATAATCCCCATCTCCTGAACTCTGGCCGCTTCCCCAATTGGGCACATTCTGAGATAGCTCATGTAGGAAAATGTTGGCTTCCTCTACGGTTTTCTTAAGGAACATCCCTCCAAACGCGTGGTCAATCGATTCTCTAAGAGGACTAGGAAGCCCATGATACAAATGTTGAAGTAGCCTCCAATCCGGTAATTTGTGATGAGGGCACTATCATTGGAGACCTTTAAATCTCCCCCAAGCTCCAAAAAGACTTTCTTCCGACTTTTACTTGAAACCCAAAATTTCTGCCCGAAGTCGGTGTGTCTCCTCCGCCGGAAAGAAACGATTAAGGAAATCTCCTTTAAGTACCTCCCATGAAGTATAAAAGCCAGGAAGACAAGTCTGGAACCATGTCTTTGCTTTCCCCATCAGAGTGAGAGGAAAGAATTTCAACTTCATAAACTCCGATGATATCCTTGGAATTTGCACAAAGCTAATCCAGTCTTCGAATTTATCAATATGAGCAATAGGACTTTCAGCATCGTCCCCATGAAACGAATTTTTTTCAAAGACTTCCCAACTGAAACATCCTGAAACTGATCCCCGGCATAGGTCGGAACCTCAATGTAAAAGCTATGTACATGAAACTCATAAGTGATACAGGGGCTTAGCAATGGGCTCGTGTAGTATAGGGTAAACTTAATGCCCAAAGACACTCATACTGTGCTTGGCTGGCTCTACATTACAAGCTGCAAGTAAGAGAGAGGATCAACAAATACAACCCATCCATCCCCCCTACTTGTCCTATCTACCAAGACACAACAGAAACTATCGAGCACTTGCTTTTTGACTGTAAATTTGCTACAGACATTAGAACTCGCCTCCTAGAATGGATGAAATACACCAACATAACATCTCTATGGCATTGGTGTAGGAAGATCATTGCGATGAAGAAGGTGAAGTGGCATAAGGAGTTGAGTTATGCTAGCCTTTGCAACTATATTTATAACATTTGGATGGCTAGAAACAATATCGTTTTTAAAAGTATCCAAACAAGCGTGGTTGGAGTTTTTCAAATTATCAAAAGATGACTTAGGGATGGAACCCTTTATATTGCTAGCAAATCCAACAAATATGACAAATGCATAGACATCCTATATAACTAGGTTATAATTTACCGGGCTTTCTGCCCTGTTGGAATGAGATCTTTCACTCTTTTCAAATATATATATATATATATATATATATATATATATATATATATATATATATATATATATATAGACACATATAACTTTTGATGGTATGAAGAGAGACTTAGTTGATCACATCCTCAAGTGTGCCAATCAAGCCAACTAAATTGAACAGACATGACCGTGAAAAACTTCTTGTCAAAATGATTGAGAGGTTGAATGGTTGGTCCGCGAAAAAGTTGACTTATGCAAGGAGAGTTACGTTGAGCTAGTTAATAGTGTCCTTATGGCCCTTCACACTTACTGGGCTCAAATGTTTATTATTCCAGCAAGTGTGATTGAAGATGGCACAAAGCTTTGTAGAAGATTTCTTTGGGGTAATAAGGAGGCCAAATCTCCTCCCATTTCGTTAAAGACATGTTGCCTGTACAAGAAGGAAGGGGGCTTGAATATTAGGGATGCCCACATCTGGAATGTGGTTACGTTGGGCAGCCATATTTGGAAAATTCTTCAGAATAAGCAATTTCTTTGGGTTCGATGGATTCATCATATATCTACCTTAAATCTAAATCTATGTTGATGTTTGAGCCTCGCCAAAACAATAGTCGGTATTGAGAAGATTATTGCAAGCAAAGGAAGAACTAAAACATTTGTTCACTCAATTGCCTCAATCGGGTAAGCAGTATGTAATCCATAGTGGCTATGATTTCTTGAAAGCTCATGAGGTTGATGGTTTTTTGTGTAAATTGTTTTGGAATCGCTAGAAAGTCCTGAAGTTTTCATTTATAGCCTGGATGAGGATGCATGGAAGATTATATATTCACGATAGGCTTATGGAATTTGGTATTCAGCTTGCGAACAAATGTTTTCTATGTTGCTTGGCTTCTGAATCTAACTCTCGCATTTTGGAGGCATATTGGTTTGGAAGAATAGGAAAGATCATGTGGGAAAATGTTTGAAGTAGGATAGCGCAAGTTATGGGTTGATTGTAGCTGGTATTATATATCATGTCCGGCATGAAAGAAACTATAGAGCTATTAACAACAGAGCCCGTGACACTTTGATCCTGAGTAAGTTTATTTGCTCGAACATGAAGTTGAGGTTGGCTTGAGCCGTTAACTCTCATTTATTATTTTTTTTGTATTCCCATTTTCAGTTACTTTTCTGGGTCTTTGTTTCAATCTTTGGTCGGATGCATTGTTGGCCTCTCCATGCATGCCTGGTGTAATTTTGTAATGTTATTTTGTTATTGGAAAAATCTCACCGATTATTCCAATATATATATATATATATATATTGTTGGCCTCTTAAGGGGTTCGGAGATGTAATGCGACTTCCTTTGTTCCATATAATTCTCAAAGTTGACCTTCTCAAGGAAGAACCAAATGACATGGCCAATGCCAATGGTCCAATGATTGTTGTCATTACTAATTTCCTTGAGTTGCTAACTATGAAAAAGAACTTGGTGGAGGATAAGCCATCATTCACAACTTTAAACCAACCGAAAAATTCTGAAATCGGTTGGTTGAACACTAGGGTATCAATCATCACAAAAACTTCCCAACCCATCACCCTATCAAATGGTCAAGACTCTTTTTATAGTAAAAGTTCTGGTATGGCTCCTTGTGATAGATATAGGGGACACAAATTTTATGCTCCTTAAAAGTGGTGTACTTGTTCTTTTACAAGTCACTCTTAAAATGAATTGGTGCTCGTTTATCATATTTAAAAAGCTCAGTAACTTAGGTCTTTTGTGTTGTACTTGAGGAATAATCATCCTCAGACTGGGGGTTAGGCTCATGATATTGACTTTGATTCCTCACAGATGCCGTGGATGCGGGGTTGGACCAACGAATCTCCTTAGTGACTGGAGGCTTGATGGAATGCTTTGCTTCTATAACAGCAAACTCAACAACAATGGAGTTTAAATGCGAGAGAGAGAAAGTGAATGGATTTGAATGGAGACTTGAATTAGGGGGTCAAATTTGAGAGGAGAAGGTAGGGGTTTCGAATTCGATGGAGAAACTTGAAGGAGAAGAAAATGTTGAGTGAGATTGAGGGAGATTTGGTGATGATTAGGGGGTTTAGAGAGAGACAAAGAGAGTCACGAGATTAAGGATGAAATGAGTGAAAAATGAAGGAATTGGCCTCCGACTGTGTTTTATATCTACCCAAATGTTTAGGGTCACGAGCGTGACTACAGTGGTAGTGCCCATGATCTGTTGAAAAACGAGACTTCAGGAGTCAGGGTTTAGGGGGTCACACGTGTAACTAGGGGTGGTCACAACTGTGACTCGCTTTCTAAACCTATCAATTGAGTCGGACAAGTTATAAATACAGGTCATATATGTATATCTGGCTATGGCAAATACAAGAAAATTATATTTCAAGTGAAGGTAAATTTGACATTAAAAACCCGAGTCAGGTGTATTTTGAATTCAAATAAATACTTTCACACACGAATATAATTTTCGTATTCGAATAAAATAACCAAGAACATATCATCAAATAAAAATTAACCTACTAGATGGTCTATTTGGTTGAAACCCGATTCAGGGTCAAATATAGTTGTAGGGTATATTTGGTTTGAGCAAATACAGGTCGGGTGTATTTCGAATAATGCAAACTTGACATAAAAACGCAAGTTACGTGTGTTTTGGTTCAGGTACATACATATAAGCTATATTTATGTTGTTAGTAGGGTAGGTCGACTAACTGTTGAAAACAATGGGGAAGAACGGTCTCTCACAAGATAGGGGATGACTTAGGTAGCTAGGAGTCGAGGGTGAAACCCGTCTCCCCTTAAGACTTATTCACTAGACTGCGAATAGCCTTAATGGTAAAACCTAACTTCTTGTAAGCAAAGTTACAAGATCTCCCAAGAACTCTCAAGAATGTTTTGCAGTTCAACACCTTTGGGGGTGTGTTGAAGACTTGAAGCTCTCTAAGAAAGATAGATAGAAGTGATTGAGGTGGTGTGGATGAATGAAATGCAGCCACTATTTATAGAGGTTTTTGGAGCATTCAAACCATTCATACTTGCCAAATCATGAAGTAAGATCTTATGGATATGTCTATGGGTCATTAAGGATTGATATTAACTGATTTCTCAATCAATAATAATCCCTAATGATGCTCAAGACAATTAATATCCCGGGCAGAAATGAAGGGATTTCAAAAAGAATTCTGACTGGGCATCAACACGGTTTGTGTTGAACCAACAAGGACCGTGTTGGCGTCAACATGGCCCGTGGTGATCAGCCACGATCTGTGTTGACCCAGTGCAAACTTTCTCTACTTTCTGGACGCCAACAGGATCTGTGTCATACCTGACACCGTTCGTGTTTGGTCCCTTTTGCTTATTAAGTTATCTTTTGACCTTCCTGATGAATCCTAAGTTTATACCTTACATCCATATACCTCTCAATTCTTGAAATATTCCAACAGTAACTGGTTTTATATTTATGTTACAAATGATTGACTAACACCACACTCCCTTGAATGATGACAACATGCTATTTACATGCATCATATCAAATATCCTCTTAAACCCTTCATTGTAAATGATATTTACATGTTTATTTGGTTAATATAGCATTGACATCTCATTGTAATTTTTTTGAGACGATCTCAATCAAATCGCTGACGAAATACTTTACCCGTTTTGTTGGAGCCATAGTATGAGCACTTAAATAAGAAATTAAGCTAGTTTTGGTAGAATGTCTAATAATATGTGTAGAATCCCTCTTGATACAGGCCAAAGGACATTCACTCATTACACCTCAAGGACACTCATGTAGAACCACTTGAAGGACATTCATGCCAGTCGAGGAGTTTTGAAGTGAAAGACAAACAGAGACACCAAATCAAGGAAGTCTTCCATTAAAGCGAGAATCTCATTTTCCTATCTAACTTTCTAATAAGACTAACTGATTATATGATCTATTTTGTAGGCAATAATCAGTGAAGAAAATTGGAAGGAAACACAAAGTGTATCTCGCGGAAGATAACTCAAAAAAGGAAGGAAGATTTCGTATCATTGGAAAGAAGAAGCAAATCGAAGCAAGGAAGAATCGCCTTTCAATGAATACAAGCCACAGCAAAATCGCATAAATAGAAGAACCCAAGATTGAGAAAAATCAACGATTCCACGGAAGAAATCGTGTGCTCAAAATAAGAAATTGTGTTCTGTGTTTTGTTGAATTCCTTCTTTGAGTAGAAAGGAAAGAGATTGAGTGTGAAGTGTGTTTGAGCTTATTCAAATCCTTAGCGGAATTAGGATTCGTCCATGCTTGTGTAATCGACTCCTTAAAGGACTTAAGATCGATTGAGAGTTTTACACCAAAATTGTGTTTGGTGGTTGTTTTCCAGAAAACTTGAAAGCGTCCTCTGCAAGGCGCTTGTTTCTCTTGTAAAACCTAAGGACATTTACCTTGGGTTATTCCAACTGGCAATCTGTTCTGTGATAATAAAGGAGGTTATTCAGCTTACATTTACTATCCTTTATTTGTCTATTCTTGAATTATCTCAAGTTGAATCTTAATCTGAACAGATTAAGACCCTAACGTCCTTTACTAGTGATCTTTTGTGCAAAAATTTTCATAACCCTATTCAACCCCCCCCCCCCTTAGGGTTCTTTCAATTTATATCAGAGCTTGGTCCACTAAAAATTCAGAGACTAATCGCTCTGTGGCAAAGATCATGGGAGACCACAACATGGGTGACTTGAGTCAAGGACGTTCATGGAACATATCACCTTTACTGATAGGTGACAACTACAAAGTTTGGAAACGCGAAATGAAAATCTTCTTGAGAAATCAAGATTAGGACATTTGGGACATAGTCAACAAAGGAAATTATCCCACCCCTCAAAAGACTGTCGAAGATGGGATGAAAAGTGACAAACCAAGATCTGAGTATACACCTGATGAAAAAGAGAAAGCAAAGAAAAATACTAATGCACATCATCTTTTAATTTGCTGTCTTAACTCTAACGAATTTAAAAGAGTGTCTACTCTTGACACAACTAAACAGATATGGGACTACTTGTCATGACCTATGAAGGAACAAATCAAGTGAAAAAGACCAAGATCAACATACTTGTTCAGAAGTATGAAGGCTTTAAGATGGAAGAAAATGAATCTATTGAGTCAATGTTCAAAAGATTAAGTCCGATAATCAATCACCTCAAGTCTCTTGGAAAAACATATACCAATGAGGAACAGCTAAACAAGGTCCTTCAGTGTCTGCCCAGACACAAGTGGGGACCAAAGGTGACTGCCATAGAAGAAGCCCAAGATCAAGAGACTTTAAAGCTTGAAGAATTGATAGGCAAGCTCCTTGCACACGAGATACGATTGTCTGAAAAAAGTCAGACAAAGGAGATTGCACTCAAAAGCTCAAAAGAACCAGAAGAAGAATCAGAGGATGATGATGAAGAAACCATGACCATGCTAGCCAGAGGCTTCAAACGTTTATATAGAAGAAATCCCAGATTTTGAGGCTACTTAAAAGAATCATCCTCCAAAAGGCCATTACCCAAAGGTAAACACCAATTAAAGATGAAAATGAAAATAGATGTTTTGCTTGTGATGCCACAGATCACATGGTGAGAGAATGTCCTCACGTAAAGAAAGCCAAGGAGCAGAATGAATCAAGAGGAATGAAATTTAACAGAAAAGCTATGCTTGCCATGTGGAGCGATAACGATTACAGTGAAAGCGAAAGTGATTCTGAGGAAATTGCGAATCTATGTCTCATGGCAAAGGACCTTGACAAAGCAGAAACAATTGAAGATAATGAGGTATTTACTGATCTTTTTCTTAAATGCAATGAAAAAACTCAAAAACAAAGATTACTTACTCTGCTTGATTACATTGCAACCCTTACCGATAAAATTCGCTATCTGACTAGAATTGCTGAAACAAATTTCAAGACCATAGCAACTCAACATGAGATAATCCAAAACCTTACCACACACAACATTAGTCTAAGAGATGAAGTGTTTCAAAATTGAAAAGAGCTAAATTTCATTCTCAACCAAGAATTAAACCAAGTTCATTCTATCCTTCATTCTGACGATAAAGGCTCTTCAGATGAACTGGGTTCACCAAGAAATAACAAAGCCTCCACAGATAAAACTGGTTCACCAAGAGTGAAACCTAAAACCTTGCCCCTTCGTAAACCCACCAGTGTACCTAAAGCCAAACCAAGAATCACAAGCAAATGGGTACCAAAGAAACCAGAAAAACCACCTACCACTCATAAAACAGAACCTCCACCCAAAAAGCGAAGTCCAAAGAAAGGTATAATGTCGTTCAGTATAGGTATGTCTCAGGGCTCACGACGACCTCTGGTATTTGGACAGCGGATGCTCGAGACACATGATTGGAGATCCAACCAAATTTAGAGAACTCAAGGACAACAAGAGTGGAAAGGTAACATTTGGAGACAAAAGCCAAGGAAGGATCCTTTGAGTCGGCAAGGTTGGTAAGGACTCAACCAATTGTATAAATGATGTATATTTTGTAGAAGGTTTGGAGTACAATCTTTTAAGCATTTCTCAGTTTTGTGACAGAGGATACAAAGTTTGGTTCAATAAGAATTCATGTCTTGTAGAAAAAGAGTCACATGAAATAGTTCTTAGAGGTCATCGGATGAACAATGTACATGTCATTGACCTTAGTGACTCTATGACCAATAACCTTACATGCCTTAGAGTTGCATTAGATGAAACCTGGTTATGGCATCGTAGACTAGGACATGTCAGCATGAAACCCTTCAGAAACTAAAAAAACCTAGGCTTAGTTAGAGGTCTACCATCACAAAATTTCGTTCGTGACAAGGTATGTGAAGCATGCACCAAAGGAAAACAGACCCGAACCTCCATTAAACCTCTAACTCAAGTGGTCACATCTAGATGTCTAGAATTATTGCATATGGATCTTTGTTGACCAATATCATACAAAAGTCTAAGAGGGCGTTCATACATACTTGTCATTGTTGATGATTTTTCAAGATTTACCTGGGTTTTGTTCTTGAAGGATAAAACAGAAGCATTCCATGAATTTGAAAAGCTATACAGACAGCTCAAGGTCCTTACAAGGCTCAGCTTAGTATCAATAAGAGCAGACCATAGGAAAGAGTTTGAGAAATCAAGATCAATTTGGAAAATTCTGTGATCAAGAAGGTGTTACACATAATTTCTCTACCCCAAGGACACCTCAACAGAATGGTGTTGTTGAAAGGATGAACCGGACCCTCGAAGACATGACAAGAACAATCATCTGTGAAAATGGTTTGCCCCTTTTCCTTTGGGCTGAGATCTTTAATGCTTCAAACTATATTCTCAACAGATGTACAGTAAGGTCCTTCATACAAAAAACACCATATGAGCTATTCAAAGGAAAGACGCCTAATGTAGCTCACCTCAAGGCTATTGGATGCAAATGCTTCGTTCACCATAATGGAAAAAACGCATTAAGAAAATTCTAACCAAGAAGTGAAGAAGGTATCCTAGTAGGATACTCCTTATCTAACAAGGCCTATAAAGTTTATATAAAAGCATCCAAAAAGGTAGAGGAATCAATTCATGTTGTCTTTGATGAATCTTCCACCACCACAATAGCAATGTCCTCCATCAAGTTCCAAATCCATCAAGAAGATGAAGAAGAGGACTCTCCCCGTATCTTTCAGCAAAGTCCTTCTCCACAAAATGAAGAACCTCCTCCAGAAACTGCACCAGAACCTCATACACAACCAGGTTCAGAACAAGAGGAAGTAACTAATGGAGACCAACGACCTCTACAAGACGAAAATCCTCCAAATACTATTGGTACAATACCAACTACCTCCGAGGATACCTCAAGGACCTTCAGGTTCAAGCCTGCCCATCCAGCTGACAATCTTCTATCTGAATTGGACACAGGTATTAGAACTCGTTCCTCTCTTAGAAACTTTTGTGCCTTCCATGCATTTGTTTCACAGGTGGAGCCATATGGACCTGAAGAGGCACTAAAGGACAACAATTGGATACTCGCTATGCAAGAAGAACTCAACCAATTTGAGAGAAATAAAGTCTGGAAGCTTGTTCAACGACCAGAACACCATCCTGTGATTAGTGTAAAATGGGTCTTTCACAATAAATTGGATGAACATGGCGCAGTTACAAGAAACAAGGCCAGATTAGTTACAAAAGGATACAATCAAGAGGAGGGCATTGATTATGAAGAAACCTTTGCTCCAGTTGCAAGACTAGAGGCCATTCGAATACTCCTAGCTTATGCTTCATCAACTCATATGAAGCTGTACCAAATGGATGTCAAAAGTGCCTTCCTGAATGGCCATCTCAAAGAAGAAGTCTATGTTGAGCAACCTCCAAGTTTCGAACAAGAAAATCCAGATACTCATGTCGAAAGCTTCAGAAGGTCCTTTATGGGCGCAAGTAGGCCCTTGGAGCTTGGTATGAGAGACTTAGCTCTTTTCTGCTGGAAAATGGGTTCAAAAGAGGACTTATAGACAAAACTCTCTTCATTAAAACCTCAGGTTAGGATTCTATTATAACTCACGTCTATGTAGATGACATTATTTTTGGTGCTACTATGAAAATTTAGTGAAGGATTTTTCTGACCTTATGAGCAAGGAGTTTGGAATGAGTCTAGTGGGAGAACTAAGCTTTTTCCTATGCTTGCAAATCAAACAAAACAATGATGGCATCTTTCTTAGTCAAAGTAAGTATGTCAAAGAGCTTCTGAAGAAATATGGTTTAGAGAAAGCCAAGCACTACAACACCCCAATGTCCTCCACAGTAAAACTTGATCAAGATCAATCCGGTAACGACATTCCTGACAAACAATACCGATGTATCTTTACTTAACTGCTAGTCTCCCAGACATAATGTTTAGTGTCTGTTTATGTGCTCGGTTTCAAAGTGCTCCCAAAGAATCTCACTTGATTGTTGTCAAAAAGATATTAAGATATCTTGCAGGTACCAAGGACTTTGGTCTATGGTATCCCAGACACAACTCCTTGAACCTCATTGGATACACAGATGTTGATTTTGCTGGATCAAGAACAGATCGAAAGAGCACATCTGGAGGGTGCCAAATGCTAGTCCTCTCTTGATATCTTGGCAATCAAAAAAACAGAATGTTGTTGCCCTTTCTACAGCAGAAGCTGAATACATAGCAGCCGGTGCATGTTGTGCTCAAACCTTGTGAATCAAACAGCACATGAAGGACCTTGGAGTCGAACTCTCAAACATTCCTATCAAGTGTGACAACAAGAGTGCCATTTAAATTACAAAGAATCTGGTTCAGCACTCCCGTACCAAACACATAGAAGTGCGACATCACTTCATAAGAGATCATGTAGACAAAGGCCATATTACACTGGACTTTATCCCCACTCATCAACAACGGGCAGATATTTTCACCAAGTCCCTTCCCACTAAGCAATTCATCATCAATAGAAGGGAGCTTGGCATGTTGCAACTTGATGTCCAGTTGAGGGGCAGCTAGCATTCCTCGATCCAGGGGGAGCTAAGGACCTCCATCACAAGGTATGTTCTGAACCCTAAAGGCTCATAACACCATTGTCACGGAACCACGTTGAGCCTCTCTCTATCTCAAATCAAAACCTTGGCAATAAGGTTATATTGACAGTTCTTCCATAACTGCTCAGTCTGACTATTTTTTTAAAAATATTTCATTCCCCTTCTCTCGTTATTTCCCTTTTCAAAATATCCCCTTACCTTTTCCCAAATCACACGCTTTCCTTACTCTTTTTCAAAAAATCTCTTCAATTCTCTCTCTCTCTCTCTCTCTCTCTCTCTCTCTCCCACTTTCCAAATTACGTCCCATCACAATTAAACCTCCCCCAACCGTCAATCATTTTCCCCCCTTTCCCATACCACTCACCCTCAATCCTCTTTCCTTCCTTAGTTACCCTCCCCCACCTTCCCAATACTAACTCTCACCCACCTCTATTTAACCCTCACCTTTTACCCTTTTTACTCTCACCCTCCATCACTATCCCCACTATCTCCATCACCACTTACCCCACCATCACTTTCTTTCCGTCCCTCCTTCCTCTCTGTCTTCATCCCACCATGAAAAAGCGTCCAGCTCTAAAAGGTGTTGCTCCCTCTCCACCCACAGGAGTCGCCAAACAACTTCACTCCCGCAAGTCGTCTCCTAAGCCTCCAACCTCCACTCAATCTCACTCATCCTCCTCCACAGCCCTTGCTATCCAGTCCTAACCACCTTCCATTCAGGCACTCACCCACGACCAGCGCCTAGAGACCCTTGCGAACCGCCCGATAATGTGCTGTGAGAATGTCGACACCGACTCTCTCCTCAAAGTTTTTCCATCCTATTCGACCCTCAAGGACATGGGCTGTTTTGCCTTCTTCGACTGTGAATCGGTAATTTACCCCTCCATAATTCTTGAATTTTACGCAAATCTCATCCCCAATTCCAAGCATCCCTCTGTGAAAACTATAGTTGCTGGAGTTCAAATCCTGCTGATCCCCTCTCAAATCGACCGCATTTTGCACCTTAATCCCAACCCAACCAAACCCCCTCTGTCTCTTCCATCCGACCCTAAGCAGGAGCTCCACCGGCATTTTGCCCGCCCAACCGAACAAAAAACCTCTTAATACACCGGTCTAACATCTGAAGCCCGCTTTCTCTACTATACCCTTGTTCGTACCATCCATCCCCGAGGTACAAACAAGGAGACCATTAATGAAGCTTGTGCCACCTTTCTTCTTAACGTCCTTAATGACCGACATCGTGACATTGGAGAGATGGTCATCCAACACTTCCTCAAAGCCGCTGCCTTACCCTCTGGCCCTTTACCATATAGGAACCTCCTAACCAAGATTTTTTGCCATTGCCATGTTCCCCTAGAAGGCGCTGAAGAGTCCTCTCTAAATCTGCCGACCATTGGAACTTCCCTCCTACTTACCCTTGGGAACCAACAACAACCAAATGGCTCTTGGCTTCATCTTGATGAAGTCAAAGCTGCGGAAGCCTCTAGCTCAGCTGCTGCTACAAAAGATGCATCAGACACCCTTCAAGGTCAAATTTCCCGCATTCTGTCCGCTGCCGAGGCCCTTCACCAGGAGGTTTGGGCACTTCAACAGGAGGTCAAGGCCCTCCGAGAGGCAAGGACTGAACTGATAGAGGCAGCCTCAGTTCTGAAGAACGTTGTTCCAACAGGCACGCAGTCTTCCCCAGGCTCCCCAAAACCAAGCTCTCCCACCGTCGCTGATGACACACTCCCCGCTGATCCCCAATCATAAAACTGCTTTTCTGTGATCTTTGTTTTGAACTTTTTTTTTTTTACCAAACATTCCTCCTGTTTCCTTTTACATGAAAGTCAAAAAGGGGGAGATGTTCTTTGCATAGTATGGTAGCTTATTCTCATCAGGGTCTGTAAGATAACTTAAACTGCCTTTTGCCAAATCCCTGTATGAATGACCTTTATTTGCTATATTATCTATTATGCATACTATGCTTGTATTTGGTTTTCTCTTTCACTCAAAAAGGGGGAGATTGTAGAATCCCTCTTGATACAGGCCAAAGGACATTCACTCATTACACCTTAAGGACACTCATGTCGAACCACCTGAAGGACATTCATGCCAGTCGAGGAGTTTTGAAGTGAAAGACAAATAGAGACACCAAATCAAGGAAGTCTTCCATTAAAGCGAGAATCTCATTTTCCTATCTAACTTTCTAATCAAACTAACTGATTATATGATCTATTTTGTAGGCAATAATCAATGAAGAAAATTGGAAGGAAACACAAAGTGTATCTCGCGGAAGATAACTCAAAAAAGGAAGATTTCGTATCATTGGAAAGAAGAAGCAAATCGAAGCAAGGAAGAATCGCCTTTCAAGGGATACAAGCCACAACAAAGTCGCATAAATAGAAGAACCCAAGATTGAGGAAAATCAACGATTCCACGGAATAAATCGTGTGCTCAAAATAAGAAATTGTGTTATGTGTTTTGTTGAATTCCTTCTTTGAGTAGAAAGGAAAGAGATTGAGTGTGAAGTGTGTTTGAGCTTATTCAAATCCTTAGCGGAATTAGGATTCGTCTATGCTTGTGTAATCGACTCCTTAAAGGACTTAAGATCGATTGAGAGTTTTACACCAAAATTGTGTTTGGTGGTTGTTTTCCAGAAAACTTGAAAGCGTCCTCTGCAAGGCGCTTGTTTCTCTTGTAAAACCTAAGGACATTTACCTTGGGTTATTCCAACTGGCTTTCTGTTCTGTGATAATAAAGGAGGTTATTCAGTTTACATTTACTATCCTTTATTTGTCTATTCTTGAATTATCTCAAGTTGAATCTTAATTTGAACAGATTAAGAACCTAACGTCCTATACTAGTGATCTTTTGTGCAGAAATTTTCATAACCTTATTCACCCCCCTCTATGGTTCTTTCAATATGCATGCTCTGATCCTCTTTCTTTAAATTATTATTTCTTCACTAAGAAAACAAAACAGCACCATATCCATGGCGGCATCTCGTGAACATACAATAGAAGTTTGCTAGCTCAGACGTACACAGAATTGCTATAGTAGTAGACAAAAACACAGATTAGCACCAATCTTTTTTAATGAAAATTGTCTTCAATCTTAATATTGTCACAATATATTAGTGTTATCAATATTAAAAGGACAAAATAAGCCAGCAACAGAATTTTGCAAAAGACGAGCACAATGTTTTCTATTTGATTG
The DNA here is from genome assembly GCA_029582165.1 of Portulaca oleracea. Classification (NCBI taxonomy): domain Eukaryota; kingdom Viridiplantae; phylum Streptophyta; class Magnoliopsida; order Caryophyllales; family Portulacaceae; genus Portulaca; species Portulaca oleracea. The sequence continues at coordinate 39,845,464 of CM055874.1, forward strand.
GATAAATTAATTAATGAAACCTTTCTTTAAAAAAACAATAAAAAAAACTTCAACAAATACGTTTCTTTTAAAGTAAGCAGCTTCAAGACGAATAATTTCTGTCATCCAATTAAAAATAGAAAAAATGTCTGGCAAATATAAATACACTTAAAATCAATTGTAGTAGTTCACAGTTTCGTCACTGAAGCTGGAGTTTTTTTGTCTTGAAATTGTTTCCATAGCCGAAGGAGAACTAAGACCAACTTGAGAATGGTGATATATATATGAAACCTTTCTTTTTAAAAAACAATAAAAAAAACTCTAACAAATACGTTTCTTTTACAGTAAGCAGCTTCAAGACGTATAATTTCTGTCATCCAATTAAAAAGAGAAAAAATATCTGGCAAATATAAATACACGTAAAATCAATTGAAGTGGCTCCAACAGTCAGTTTGGTCACTGAAGCTGGAGTTTTTTTTTTTTTTTTTTTTGTCTTGAAATTGTTTCCATAGCCGAAGGAGAATTAAGACCAACTCGAGGATGGTGATGGTGAAATGTCGTTCTGCTTCAGGACAAGACAAAGCCACATGAATAGAACCCATACAAAAGTGGGGGAGCTTCTTATCGTAATTACACTCCTTTTTACCTAAGTGTGTTACGCTACTAATTAATCACATGTAGGGGTCTTGTTTATGCTACTTATAATTCCATATTTGTCCACAAAACATAAATTGACTGTTGTATTGTTTGCATTAAAAAATTTAAATGTAATAACGTAGTTATCATCTTTTGTGAGGTTTAAACCCTTGATAACCATGTTAAAGAAAGGTGATTCTAATAAGAAACTGACCATGCAAGCATCTCAAACAAAAAAAATAAAAAGGAGATAGCAGATGAATGGTCAAACGAGAATTGTGTTCGGTAAATTTAGCGGTTGAATTAGCAGATTAATGTGAATTGACATAAAATGATATCAATAATTCCCAAAGATAAAATTTTCAAAGGGTATTTTTTGACTAAAAATTATGAAACGCTACTCCAAACGCTAAACGTTAACTTTATTAACGTTTCGCAAAACGCTCCTTAAAACGCTAAACGCTCCTTAAAATGCTAGTTTACCGAATGCTAATATTTATACAATTAGGCTGTGTTCGGCAGCAACGTTTGGGGTAGCGTTTAACGTTTTGACCAAATCAAAATTCTAATTGCGTAGACAATCAATAAGAATGTTGTTTTCTACCATCATATAAAAGGAGGTAAGCCTTAGATGTCCCAAATATTGTTTTCCCAAAATGTCCCTAACAATTTTCAAAATTTACATTCCTACCCTTTTTAAAATTTCCACTTCATTCAAAATCATTAATTATTATTATTATTATTATTATTATTATTTATTACTATTATTATCATCATCATCATCATTATTATTATTATTATAATTATTATTATTATTATTATTATTATTACTACTACTACTACTACTACCACTACTTCCGTTCTTTTTTATCAGTCATTTACGACTTTCAGTATCAATTTTTAATCAATATTTTCATATATAAATTTTTTTAATCTAACCTCCTTATAAAATTAAGGATCTAAGCAAAATTATGTCCCAAAAATTGATTTTGCAAAATACCTTTAATTATTTTTTAAATTTTCATTTCACCCTAATTCATTATTATTATTATTGCTGTTGTTGTTGTTTAATAATTTTCAATTTCCCCCTAACTCATGAAAGATACCTATTATTATTATTATTATTATTATTATTATTATTATTATTATTATTATTATCACCTACCCATTTAAAAATTTTCCACTTCACCCTAACTCATTAAAGCTACCTATTATTATTATTATTATTATTATTATTATTATTACTATTATTATTATTATTATTATTATTATTACTACTATTATTATTATTTTATACACAAATAACCTTTAATGAGGGGCTTGTGATTGGGAATAATCCAAAGTGAATTTTCTGCCACTAACAGTCTATACTTTTTTACTTTTTGCTCATAGCATTCTAGAATTAATTTCCGGCACCGAAAAGCTGACGTGGCTACCGGAAAATATGTTTATTAATACTTCAAAAAGGAAATTTCATTTTTCTCTTCTTCTTGTTATTGTTGTTGTTAGAAATACTATTATTTGCAATCCATATTTGAAGTTTTCAATCTAACTCCTTGTGATCCAATACGAACAATCAGTCGAAGGAGGGGAACTACTACCTTATTTTAATATATTCCCTCTTTTAAATTTTAATATGATATCCTAATTATATTGTGACGCCTAAATATTAAGTAATCATATAGATATTATATGTGAATTCTTTAAACTTAATTGTGTTTTATAAAGATGAAATTTTGTTGTATGGTGCCAGTAATATTGATGTCGATCGGTACGATTTAAACCCTATCCAATCAAAAAGAATATGTTTAGCTAATCATTTATGATTTTATTTCTAATTTAACTTTTGACACTATATATCTAAAATTGTCGATATAAGTACGTGAAGATAGGAATAGGCAAACTGAATTATTTATTGTTCCTATATCGAAAATTATTTAACCATAGGTATGAATATATATTAATTGTAAATAACATTATTTGTTCCAATTATAGATCAATATTCATTAAACTTATTAATGTTTAATTTCGTTGTATACAGGAATGCAACCTTTTAGATTCAATAAAGTTAGTTTGTATGTTATGTCATTTGATTACAAGGACCCTTTAGCCATGCTTCTAAACATCCAAAGTTAAACCATATAACTATTTGTTAGGAATGCATTTAATTTGATACTTGTATTTATATGAAATATTTTAGGAAAAGTCCAAACAAAATATTCATTTTATACCCCACTTAATTATATTTAATTAATTTTGATTTCTATTGTATATGTTCATTAATAAATAATAGACCATCAAATCAAATCAAATTGAAATTATATTTAATTTTAATTAAATGAAAATTAAATTAAAATTAAAATTAAATTTTTATATTATCTTGAGATTTTTTACGCAATATTAATATATTAAAATTTATACTTATATTTATAATCGTCGGATCAGCGCGCCGCCAAGCACACTAGTGTGGAATAAATATTGTCAATTGGTCCAACTCAAGCATGAAGAGCTACACTTGATTTACTAATTAATATTCTATATTAATATTAGTTACTTATGACATTTTGTATTTTGTGATTTGTATTTTCTACTGGTTCCATGTAATTGGCCCTCTCCTTTTCATTTGTTGTCCTATCAAATTGCCTCGAAAGACCACTAAAACTCTATACATACATGACTAGTAGCAACTTGCTCCCTCTATATATACTCCACTAAATCCTCCCATGATTCTTCAGCCCAATATCTTCCTATTCCTAAGTCCATACTCCTCTTAACAAAGTACACCCTGTTTGTACCTCAATTCCTCAACTATTCCTTCTACTCTTGTTTTCTGTTCATAAGTTTCTCGAATTACATTTTCCTTTAAAGTTGAACGGTATGCCTTCTATTCAAGTCTGTAACAAGGATTACGTAGACTTGCAAGCACCGAAGGAATTGCCCGATTCTTTCAAATGGGCCCCACTTGATAACCCGAATAGATTTTCGGAGTCTAAGTCTGAGTCTGAGTCCGTGCCCATCATTGATTTGTATGACCCAAATGCCCAACAACTTGGTGGACATGCATGCAAATCATGGGGGGCCTTTCAAGTGATCAACCATGACATATCTAAACATCTATTAGATAAAATTGAAGCATTTGGCAAAACCCTTTTCTCTTTGCCATTTAAACAAAAATTAAAAGCAGCTCGATCAACTAATGGAATTACTGGCTACGGCCCAGCTCGTATCTCAAACTTTTTCCCTAAAAATTTATGGTCTGAGGGCTTCACCATTGTTCGATCTCCCCAGGAACATGTTCGACAACTTTGGCCCAATCAATATGACACGTATTGGTATGTATCTACTTTTCTCATAAAAATGTGCATTACAAGATTCATTATTATCTTATTTGTTTGTTTATACATTTGATTAAGTTTAATGACTTCCACCTAGATAATCGAAAGCACTGAGTAACAAGATATTTAGAACAACGATGGTCATTATTGGATCAAGCTTCAATTAATATCTTTCACCTTCAACAATACTAATTTATTAAAATATGTAATGGATAGAGTTATCACATAGTTGTCTGTAGTTATTTTATAAACTAAAATACTCTTTCACAATCAATAATATTAAAGTAGTTATTAAAATATACATATTTGAATATTCAAAATGATACTATTGGGACTAAATTAGATATCAAAATTTGTGATTTATGATAAGGTATCTAAACACAAAAAAAGAGTCATAACTAAAAACCACGATACATAATGCCCGATTTACATATTGTGACAAGAAATGGCATGTTGTATTTAAATTAATATATGGTCCACAAAAGAAGATAAGAAGGTTTACTCAACTTTTTGCTAGATTTGATGTTGTATTGTATTGTAGACATGAGGAATAAGTAACGTTTTTCTAACCGAATTTTTAATTGTATTTTCAGTGCCATGATTGAAGAGTACCAACAGGAGATGAAGATGCTAGCTAAGAAGCTCATGTGGCTAATCTTGGGGTCATTAGGCATATCCAATCAAGACATAAGATGGGATGCTTCCCCAAACGGGTCGGACCCATTCAGAGGGGCAAGTGGAGCCATCCAACTAAACTCATACCCGGCTTGTCCGGACCCAAGTCATGCCATGGGCTTGGCTGCCCATACGGACTCGACCCTTTTGACCATCCTGTATCAGAGCAACACCTGCGGCCTCCAAGTTCGGAAGGAGCGAAACGAGCCATGGGTGACAGTCCCACCCATTTCAGGGGGCCTGGTTATCAATGTGGGTGACCTCCTACACATACTCTCAAATGGGCTCTACAAAAGTGTGTACCACCGAGCAGTCGTAAACCGGACACAACACCGGCTTTCGGTTGCGTACCTGTACGGGCCGGGTCCAGACATCCGAGTTCAGCCACTGCCGAAACTGTGTGATGCGAGGCGTCCTCCTCTGTACAGAGCAGTTACATGGAGGGAGTATCTGGATGTCAAGGGTAAGCATTTGGAAAGGACCCTCTCGCTACTCTGCCTTGACAATCATACCAACCACGATAACAGCGACAGTAACTCCCTTTGTGAAAATCAGAATAATAATAATAACAACAATGCCTTGACTGGTAGACTACGGAATGTTGGTAACAACACTGAGGGCTTGTTTGGAAAGAAAAGTGGAATGGGTTGGGTATAGAGTTAGAATCTTAAGTGATTGGGTATGGAATTAGAACCCTGAAACGAAAGTGCTTGGTAAGCGGTGGAATGGAATTAAAGCTATAGTTATAATATTTGTTATTATTATTATTATTATTATTATTATTATTATTATTATTATTATGACAATAGTAAAATTTTAATAATCAATAATTACTAATTATCAATTACTAATTATCAATTATTATAAATTATTATTTTTTATTAATTATTATCAATGGAAAATAAATAACTATAATAATTATCAATTAATTTTTAATTGTTGACATTTGTATCAATTAGTAATTTTATTATATTAATTATTAATAATTATAATTATTTATTAATTATTAATAATTATCAATTATTATTAACTAATTATAATAATTACTTATTAATTATTAATATATATTTATTATTAATTATTAACTATTAATTACTAATTTTCATATAACTAAATTACTAATTATTATAAATTATTTTTAATTAATAACATTTAATAATTAATTATTAGTAATAATTATTAATATTTACATTTATAATTATTATTATTATTACTATTAATAATTATAATTATAATTATAATTATAATTATAGTTATTATAATAATAATTATTATTATTAATTATTATAATTATTATAATAATTATTAATAATTATTACTATATTATTATAATGATTATTATTATTATTTATTATAATAATTATAATAATTATTATTATTAACTATTAATAATTATAATAATAATTATTATTAAAAATTAATAATTGTAATAATTATTATTATTAATTATTAATAATTATTATTATTATAATTACTATTATTATTAATTATTATAAATTATTAATAATAATAATTATTATTATTATTCTTATTATAATTATTGTAATTATTATCATTAATTATTAATAATTATAATTATAATAATTACAATAATAGTAATAATAATAATAATTATTGTTATTAATAATAATAATAATATTAATAATAATAATAATAATATTATTATTATTATTATTATTATTATTATTATTTTTATTGGTTTTGTTGTTGTTGTGAAAGAAAAGAGATAGTTTATTCCCCCCATATTTGGGAGATTTCTAATTCCCCTATTTGGGACGGATAGCAAATCCACAGGGATTGCAATTCCAGAAACTGCTCTCCAAATAGAAAAAACAGGAACTAGAACTCATTCCTACTCAATTTCATTCTTGTTTTGTTCACCAAATAAGCCCACAAGGCATTCAGCCTGATTCCAATACCAAGATTCTTGCTGGGTTTGCTTAATTAACCATATGGTCTAGAACTCTTGCTTTTTTGTCCCTCGAGTTTTATCATTTTTTTCCATGGCACTAGTATGTCAGGATTTATCCTACAGGCTTAATTCATGTATTAGAATCCCAATGCTATAGCGGCCCAAATTTAGTAGCCAGCACTGTACAGGTTTAGATTCTTACTAAATAAAGTTAATAAAAGTTTAATATAGTCCATACTATTTCCTTTCTTGTGGTAGTGTCTTTGTCTTACACCCAATTCCCCCCTTTTCAAGCTAAAATTAATAAAGGATTAAATATTGGCCAAAATAAAAATTATATGATTTTATATGTTAAAATCGTGGGATCCCTAAATATATTTATCATGATTAATTCAATAGTTATTTTGTATATCCATGTATAAAATTTAATTTGATGGTAATATAATTGAAGGTATCCGTTAGACAAACATTCTTATCCTTCATTAATGTTTTTAATTTTATTTTCTTCCTGCGTTTCCACATTCATTGTAGCAGAGTTAAATTATTCTATAGTCTGTACATAACCCATTGGATGATTGGATGTATGCTGTATATAATTCTTCAATATAATATCTTTTAAGCATATATCCATTGCATGAAACTCAAGTTTAAGCTCATACGAAAGGAGGACAAGTATCAAGTTGCGCCAAACATGTAGTTAGACAACTTGGTTATTATCTCCATCTTTCAGACTTGTCAAAATTAAAATATTAAATTATTGGTGAAAGCCTAAAAATTTTGGGAGATTTTACTACAGTTGAAAAAAATGACTAAATATTGTCACATAAATTATATTTTACCTTTAAAAGTCAAAATTAATACATATTGATCAAAGTAAGTTATTACAAACGGTATATTATTCATTGAGATACAAATTCTTTACAAAATTTAATATATTTAAGGAGATTCTATCATAATAGACTTTTTTCCGACTATCATAGTTTAAAAGTATAACAATTGATTCGAAGCTAAAAAAAATTAAAATCAATATATTTGATCCAAGTAAGTTGTTGCAACAATTATTTGTATATATTATCACATAAATATTTTTAATGGTTGTAATTTATTTTCAAAAAAAAAATTCATATATAGAAAATATTAAGTTGATATATAGTAATTAATGTCTGTCCTAAACAGCCTTGATCATTTCACCTAACTCGTAACTTAATAATAGTTGCTAGACATATGTGCTAATAGTCTGATCTACTCACCCTCAAAAAAAAAAAAACAAAAACAAAAAACACTTGGTTGATGCCGTCACGCCCTGAACCCAAGGAATGATAGACGCCGCACACCCATAGGACAAGGTCCCACAAGCATGCAATGCTCAAAAGACGAAAACAAACCCAAAGTACGAATATAGACTTAACTTAGAAAGGAGTACTTTATTGAATATTCAACTAGGGAGGATACTTAATTACACAGCGGATACCACAACAAAAGATATTTAAATCTTCCAACTCACAAAGCAACTAAAATAACCGAAAGTTTATCCCACGCAACCTCTTGGCCCACTACGCTTCACTGCTAAACTCTGATACCATAAAGAATTCGAACACTACCAAGAAGCGAAGAATCATAACCTAAAAAATTAGAAGATGAAGGGATGAGCTTAAAATCCCAGCAAGTAGCGTAACACTCCTTTAGCTGGGTTGGACATGCAGGTAAAACAAAGGCTAGGTCAGAGTTCACAAATAAATACATAACAAAATATGACTGGGTTTTTACAAACATTTTAATCAGCTCAAAACTTACAAGGAGACCAAAATATTGATCAAAAGATTTTTGTCAAAGTAACATAGAGTATATCAAAGCATAACAATCAAAACCATAAAGCACAATTTGGGGCTAAGGCCACTACTAGCCAGTGGCATGGGCAACAGAAACCACTATTGACCCAGTGGCGGGGCAACAAAGAATTTGGCCCAACGGAACACAGATACACATATCAGAATACACAATAGCGCGCATACAAGTCGATCGACAGGTCTATTGCATACCTTAACTGGCTAAGGCAGAAGACATAGCCCAAAAACAAAACCAGCAACTTGAGTGTCAAATCATACAAAACAGAACCCAGTCAAGCAATTTCAAATGACAAAGTCACTTATGTAACGGAAGGTTTAACTATTTAATTAAAATACCCAAAACTATTACTCGGAAACGACTACTTTACAAATACATAAGTCAAAAGTGTCACAAAATCTCACTTGATGTATAAGGCGAAAAAGTACAACTTATGAAATTGACGTCAAAGAGGTACTTTGTAAACACACGTATCAGTACGGAAATAACTTATTAACAACATACTTGCAAATACTAATTAAAATTATTACCAAGGGTTAAATATATGTCAAAATACGAACGCAACTTATAAAATTTTCTTGACATAAACATAACCAAAAAATAATATGCTCAAACAAAAGCACACCAACCCGATTTACTAAAATAACTTTACGAAAAGGACTTTACAAAATAATATTTTGGTCACGAAGAAAGACTAAAAGAATATCACACCACTTACTTGAAATACTAATTGAAAGGCCAACTCCATCCGCAAGAAAATACCTATAATCAATCCAAGGCTTCTATATCAGCATATACACATGCTAATCCGTAATTTACCCAAAAATATCTATATGCAATTACTAAGGATAGCCAACTAGCGGATTATGAACCTTGCTAATTTCAAAGCCATGATACTCTAATGGAGCTATTAGGGAAAACTAATAATATTAAAACTCCATAAATAAGTTAAGTACGATGGATTAGAGTACCCAAAGCATTTACTAAATACCGAAACTGATTTTGCAAGGCCATGCGGATATTGTTGTCTTCTTTATTTTGTTGGTTTCATTTTCCTAATTTGCCGCACTAATTCATCCTATTCTCACAGGGGGAGTATGGTAACAGTAAATTAAATTGGGTTACCACTTATTAAAACATTGGTAGGTTAGAGTAATTAAAAGAACTCTCATGATTACCAAGAAACAAATAACGCCAAAACTGCATTCCTTGACAATGCTAATTGACAACTACACCACATCCTTTTGAGGAGTCAATTGTACTATGTCAGTGGGTTTCGGGACCGAACAAAATATTGAAACCTAGAATTCTTATCGCAAATACTCCACTTCGGATGTATTTAGACTCAAGATTCGACTATTAAAATAACTAGCGTAAACTGCTAGTAAAATTACTAGTAGAAACAATGGAATTCAAACTCTAATCCAAGGATAAGTACTATAAAGAATTTAACGATACTAACCTTGAATAATTAGGGTTCAAAAGACACCGTTTTCCTCTTGCATATTAATGAGAGCGGAAAATAACGTGTGAATTCTTGAAGGCTTGTGATAATGAGAAGTAGGGTTTCTGGAATAAGCTACCATTATAGAGATATAAGAAGTTAGGGAGGGGGAAAATTCTAGATGATAAAAATCCTCCTAAAATTAGGTATAATAATAATAATAATAATAATAATAATAATAATAATAATAATAATAATAAGACCCCCTTTTTTTTTTTAGGTAGACGGGGTCTCACATCCTTCCCTCCTTTAAAAAGTTTTGTCCTCAAAATTATCAATATCCCATGTATGACATGAACTCACAAGTACATCTCTCATATTCCCACAATTTTTCGAGATAACTGTAGGTATATCCGTAATCTTATCAAACTTCTAAACTCCCAAAATGAAGTTGTCATCTTAAAACCCAAACATGAACCTCCACTGTAAGATCTTCCGATATTATCCAATTCTAGGCAACAATTTTTATTTATAACTCTTGACTTGGGAGAATGGTGTGTTTTGCAGGATTTAATAAAAATCCCCTAAAAACCAAGAAAAAAGGGAAGAAAAGGGAAGAAATTGAAGAGGGAATTAAAGAATAAATGAACAAAAGAAGAAGAAAATAGGAAGAGAAATAGAAATAATTGAAGCAGAAAATAAAGAGAAGATGTATTAAAATAGAAGAAAGGATGAAGAGGAATTGGGTGAAGGAATGAATGAGAAGTGAAGAGGTGACCCAACTCCAAGTCAAAGCAACCCACACTCCCAACTTCACGTCCAGCAGTTGTATCACAGCCCATGCATAAACATGCAGCATATTCTCGGCCCACAACAACTCGGCCACCTCACGAAGCATGCTGGGAGCGCATAACAACAGGCACCAGCGTCCCTTCTCCAACAGCAAGAATGCCCCACGCTGACAGCATCCTTTATCCCCCTCACGAGCGCCCAACAATTGATCATCACAACAGCTGCACCACTCTTACATCATAACAGCAAGACATTCACTAAGTTGCGACACGCTGGCAGTGTGCTACCTACAACAACACCATCCCTAACGCTGGCAGCGTTTAGGTCCACTCAAAAGCGACTCCCGTCATCAAGCTGCACACTGGCAGCGGGTATGACAGGGACTAAGGTGGTGCTACACGCTGGATGTGTCTTGTATTTCGTATAAAAGGATACGTCCGCCGCTTCGTATATTAGTAACATCTTAGTTTAGGGTTTCCAGTGAGGTGTTTGTCATTGAGGTCCTCTATGATGACATCACTTTCGAGCTGTTGAGGTCCTTCTAGCTCGTGAGGTGATTCACTAGCCTGGTTCTGACAGTTGGCAGCCACGAGTTTGGTATCCAAGTGAAGAATGATGCTCCAATGAGAAAGCGGCATGTGTGATGATTCTAGTGCCTTCCAAATGGTCTAAAAGCTTCATATTTTAGTTACATATTATCTTATTTTGATGTAATTAGTTTAATTAAGTAAGATTAGGACGTTTTCTTTTTGCTCAAGAAACTCTTAATTAGCCTTAGTTGGGTTTTATATATACCCCCTGTAATGTCCTTCAATAATAACAACTTGATATATGAATTTGATAAAATAGAAGAGCCTTCGAGCCTCTTGTTTGTGAGTAACGTTAAACTCTCAATTTTTGTTAATTCTACTTCAGTATGTAGGGTTTGGCAATACTAGTGGTGCATGTAGAGGTTGGTAATTTCAATGGTGGTGTGCTGTATCCATTGAGGTCATCAAATCCATTGCCCTTGTGATAATCGGTCATGGTGTGTCTGTATTGATCGGTAATCACTCGATTCTATCCTTTATTTTCTGCATTTTTCAACCTTCGTTGTTGATTTCAATCCATTTGAATGAATCCCAAAATCCTTCATGAGTTCTTGATGTTATTTGGCGCGTGATGATCCGGGTTTTATCTTGCAGGAGGGTTATTTGTGTTGTTCTTGCTCATCTGAACATATTTCACACATCACCCATTCCATCCATTCGATTCTTGCTGATTACCCCCTGTTTTGGAGTTAGTTGCATTTGATTTTCCATTGTGAGGTCCCAGATTTCCAGTGTTGTGTTTCTGTGTGGTGTCTGTGAGGTCATCACTTTGATCCTAGCGGCCTTGCATACATCATCGGGGGTAGGAGGAACAGTGGGAGCTCGGGTTAGGGTAGTGTAGGACCCCGGGGGAAAGAAGCGACCGCTCTTCCCCATGATGCGCTACTTAAATGATCGGGAGCCGACTAAGGTTGCTTAATCCTTATATAAGGATATTTCTATTTTCGAAATTCATTTTCGGGGTGATGAAACTTTATGTAACGCCCCCAAACCTTAATCACATCATTACCCAAATACAACAATAATTACATGATTAGCGCAGCGGAAAACAGCCGGAGGCGCTACCGCCGTCCCATAAGGACAAGGCACAACCACAAAACCCAACATTCCGACCAAGCCACAACACAACCCAGAACACATGCAAAAACTTAGCAAAGGAACTTCATTACACATATCCCCGCATACTCGGGGGTTTTACACCATTCACATATTACCATGCCAACAAACAACCATACTATAACTTAACATCTTACGAAAACCCAACATTTCAAGTCGTTGCTTAGAGACAGTCTTTGAACTATCCAAAAGCTTCTACCTTTCACTTGGAGAGACCACCACTGGAACCTTTCCCTTTCGGAGGAGCTCGGGCCGCCTAAAACATAACTTTAAAAAATCGCAAACATTAGTGGGGGAAACACTCAGTACACAAACCTCCAACATGTCAAACGGTTTTCATGCCGGCCTTTAAAACCTTTCGAAAACGGGGAAGGGGAGATAAAGCATGCTAAGGACCATGTGAACTTTGAACTATGAAGACTCCTATGCATAAACTATGTATAACATTAAAGAGGTTTCGTATGGTAAAACGTGGTCTCCCTTTCTAGATCGATGCCGAGGCATCTCACGCACGTACGCCCAAACTGATCTCGAGTTTGGATGGTTGATCTTTGGCGATCGGCCGCCAGGTCAAATTTACTCCGGTAGGAGCCTGTAAAATGTTAGACTGTACTCTAGCTACTGTAGACTGGGAGCTAAGACCACTTTTAAAACAGTAAAATCATTAGAATATATACCATGCAATAAAACTGTACTTTACTTTAAATAAAAGTAAGTGTTGGACAATTTGCACTTGAGCGTGTGGATCGCTCGGGGTGAACTCGCCGAAATGGCTCGGGTCGAGGCTGAACCTTGAGCTTAAAACGATAGAGTTCGGTATTAGAATAAAAGCCATGAAAAGGTGAGGGCATAGGGCCTCTCAATAGAGTTTCGGAAGGAAATCGTATAAAATTTCAGGTTTTCATGACAATAGAATTTTGGCCGTAACTTGGGCTATAAAACTCGGTTTTCGACGTGCGAGTACTTTTCGGAAAGGGAAAAATATAATCTATAAGTTTGTCAACTGGGCCAGAGGCTAAAAAAAAATAAGAAGAGCTCGAAAAAGGCCTCGGACAGAAAGCAGCAAAATACCAAAATATAATCATGTGCGGTTTTGGTGCTTAGACAAAATCAAGAGAATTTTGTATACACTCTAAACTCATAGAAGCTTTATGAATTAAATAATACTTGTAAAATATAGACCTTTAGTTACTCAAAGAGACTTTAAAAACTCCAAGGTAGAAAGAACTTATTCTACTAAATTTGTAATTTTTCGGTAAATTGAAACGGTAAACGTAAATAGTCTAAAGATCTCGGGGTTCTTCAAAACCGAGTACTATGGTTCTCATTTATGGACTACATCACAAAGGTCAAATGACTTAGGTTACTTACTCATAAAACCACTTATAAGCCCCATATATTAACCCTTAGCCCAACCAAAACATTTATCATGTTACCCAGAAATTCCAGTTTCACAGCCCCGTTTCCGGGCCCTATAACTCTCTCTCCCGATATCGGTTGGACACATACCATACGTTTTCGGAAAGCTTGCAGAGTCTCCTAAAACTCTTATGTTGAACACTTCCCCAAAATCAATCTCCAACCAAACAAAAATTGCACATTAACACACTGACCCAAAAATTCGTATATACTTGCGCGGTTTTACGGTTTTGGCTCTAACTTGAGCTATACAAAACGAAAACTCGAAATTCCAAAACCGGGTGTTTTCTAACATCTTTGGCTACCTTTTTACACTATATTCTGGGCTCAAAACAAATTTTAACATCCTCTACAAAAATCATAATTTGGGCAGTAGGTTCTGGCATAACTTTGCTCTCATACATGCTTTACTTTCATCAAAACTTTACACTAATAAAATACCCTTTGCAATATATCCATACCCTTATTGATTTCCAGAATTTAAACTTCTAAAATTACCATTCAAGCTTGCACAAAACACATGCATCAACATCAAGTTACATGCACTTAACTTACACCACAATTGTCATAATTTCCTTCACCAATTTCATGTAGACCATCCAAATAAACCACTAATTCTTAGTTATCTTTGTAAAACAGAAAGTAAAACTCCAAAATCTCATCTAATACAACATGCACATCCATGGGATATCATCTTCTTCATCAAGCCACACAATCTCATCAAAAGATTACCCAAAACTTCAAACAATACACTTGATTCTTCAATAAACTCAACCCTAACAATTTATACTTTAAACTCATGAAAGAAAGAGATAATCTAGGTATAAGAACATCACACCAACACATAAATATCCTAGCTTTCAAATTATACAACAATGGAGGAGAGTGTGGGGTGAGATACCTCTTGAAAGGGATGACAAAAAGGAGCAAAGAAGTGTGAGAAAGGAAGGGAAGCAAGAGGGCACCGGTTCCTTCGCCGGAGACCCGCCGGAATCTCGCCGGAAACCGGCAAAACAGAGGGGGCTGAGGGGGGGTCTGATCTGCCGAGAGGGAGAAAGAGTAGGCTGAAAATGGGAGTTGAGTTGGTTTGAATAATATGACCCTTAACCTCCCACTTAAAAATATAAACCCCTCCTACTTATCTAAACTAAAAACAATCCTACATATAATACTACCATCCTAATGATACTACTAATACACTTGGTAAAGACAATAAAATTGGTAATGTATAATAAGTATAAAAAGTATTTAATTTTATGCGGGTTAAAAGGACGGTCAAAATCGGTAACTAAAATTTAAAATCATTTGGCCGTAAAAATCAAAACGGTAAATAATCCGACTTTAAAATAAAATAGTAGAACCTAAAATAATTATAAAATAAGGTCCAAAATATACTGTAACAAAGTTCGATTAAGAATTTTGATCGGTAAATTTTGCCGCTTCGCCATTCCTCCGAGACCTGTCACCATTAGCTAATCACAAGGTACAAAGTATTTAATTAACAAATTATAACTAATTAAAATAGCTTAACTACTGTAATACGTATGATTTAGGGCGGGGTATTACACTTTATTTATTTACAAATCCATTTTTTTATTTAAACACTCGAAATTAGACCGAAATATATTAATATTGATTTAAAACCGGTCCAAAACACCAAATTCAGGGCCAATAGGAAACAATCGGGCCACCATAACCTGCCAAAACCCGTGCGGGTTTTGACAAATCTTTGGCTGGGCCGCCTGTTTCCCTGAGCCAGAGAGAAGGGGTTGGAAACAATAAAAACCGCGGGGGTTTTATTGATTCCTAGCCCACTTTCTCTCGGTTTTAACCTTGAATGGTGTGAGAGGAAGATGTTAAACCATTTTTTAATTATTTTAGTGTAAGTTCCAATATTAAATAACTAAACGGATTATAACAGAATAATAGAGTCGCCAGCCGATTTAAGGAAACCAACAAACCGTAAATAAAATAACTCCGGTCTACGAAACCCAATTCTAAGTCCGCGGGTAAGGTTACGAATTCGAGAATTATGAGAACATTCGAATTCGCCTGTTAGAAAACATACTATACTAAAATCGATATTAAAATGAAAAAGAGCGGGGAGAAGTTTAATTAA
Organism: Portulaca oleracea; assembly: GCA_029582165.1. Taxonomy (NCBI): domain Eukaryota; kingdom Viridiplantae; phylum Streptophyta; class Magnoliopsida; order Caryophyllales; family Portulacaceae; genus Portulaca; species Portulaca oleracea. Next base: position 39,861,326 of record CM055874.1, read on the forward strand.
TTTCACGACATTATATTCTCATCAAAAACAAGGTTTTTGTTTACAAAATGTGCACAAGTAATGGATTTAATTTATAAATTACATGATTAAATAAGAACAAAGAAAGCAATAAGGCGAACCTCTTTCGATTTAGGAGCCCGAATGTGCCGGTTGAAATCTTTGACTTTGCCTCGACCTTGGACCTCGATGAAAAGATGGAAGTGGTTTGGAAAATGGAATTTGGGTGATAATATGGATGTGTCAAAAGAGATTAGAAGTGGTTTAGGAAGTATGAAATTTTGAGAGAGGATTTAAGTATAGTATGAGTGTAGTGGAGGATAGATGATGATAGTTGATGAAATGAGTGGAAGAATGGGGGTATTTATAGGTGAGGTGGTAGTGATTTAGAGGGAAAATCATGGTGACACATCCCCATGATCATGCCATGCAATCACAAAGGTTAAGGGAAGGAGTCAAACACATGGGGCTAATATCAAGGGAGGGTGATCAAGATTTTGGCGCCGAGTTTAAAAAGAAAACCCACGCGGGTTTTATAATATACACACACGGATAAATGACGTGGACGGAAAAACGACGCGCTTCAGGTAAGGGAAAACTCGCGCGGGTTTTGAACACACTGGGTCGGGGCGCACCTTGGGCTTGTCCTGCTTCTGGGCCGCCTTTGCTTATTAAAACCCGTGCGGGTTTTTTTCCAAGTACTGGGCCGCCTTGTCCCATTATGCTTGCTTTTCTTATTACATAGGGCCCAATGACCCGTCTTGGCATCCGGCCCAAATGATTTATAGAACTTTTGATGAGTCGGGATTATATCGGTGTGAATCCCGGTGTCTACAGAGAGCTCCCACTTTGATCGAGTCCGAATAGGACGAAGGTCAAAGTAGCTTGAGATGCTTTCTGCTTGATGTCTATCTTGATGCTGGCGGTGACCAAATGATGTTATTGATGATGATGTCGCCGGTAACCTTTAGGTGGCAACCATTGGACGACTGATGCTGAGGATGTCGTTGGAGACCTTTAAGTGACATCCGTTAGACGACCGCTACTGATGATGTCGTCGAAGACCTTTAAATGGCATCCGTTGGACGACTGCTGCTGCTAACATCGTCGGAGACCTTTAAATGGCATCCGTTGGACAATTGCTGTTGATGATGTCGTCGGAGACCTTTAAATGGCATCTACTGGACGACTGCTGCTGATGATGCTGCTCTTTTATGTGGCAACCGGATGATATATGGTCCCTTTTTAGCGGTAACATGAAAATCACAAGAAAATTAAGTATTAGTTTTATCGACATGTTAGGAGGGTTCAAACTTTTACCTGAACTTTGGAAACCCTGGGCCGCAGTCTTTGGGCCATCGGTTTTGTGTCGCATGGCTTGCTTTGAATGGGCTGATGGGATCTTGGCCCGCGGAATCAGACCCTAGTTAGAATAAAACCCGCGTGGGTTTTATAACCCTTATTGGGTCGTTGAGAGGCGTCGGGCCGCGCAATTGGGCCTGTAGAGCTCACAAAACCCGTGCGAGTTTTAGCTCTTATTCTTCTTTTTTTTCTTTTCCTCGTGAAGGGAATCAATGTGGGGCCCGTTTCTTGTGTGGATGAGGATGTGCCACGCAGCCATGTCTCCTATTTGGGTGGCAAGGTGACGACCTTTGGACTTTCAGCCAATGAAACGCATTTGGCATCTCGAGGCGGGTCCTAGAAACGAGCGGTTCATATTCACTCAATATTTTTATAAATACCATGCCTCATTCATTTCATTCGTTCATATCTTCAACTCCTCCACATCTCTTTAGCTCCTTCTTCTCTCTAGAAAAATTTGTTCTTTGAAGATAGTTTGAGTTCTTTTAGAAAATGCATCCCCGAGGCCATAGAAATCCTCCTCTTCCTCATGTGGCGGCATGGCCTCATGAAATGTCTTCACGGCGCAACTTCATCCTGGGTGCGAATGCTGACCCTTCGGATCTCACCATTCAATCTTGGAACCATGCTTGGTTCTACCGATCCCATGGCAAGGTAATTTCCGAAACTTGTTTTTATGCTTAGTTTAATGTAAAAATGAGCAAACACGAATTTATTTTTCATGTCTTGTCAATTTTCATTATTTTAAGCATGCTTTAAATTGATGCATATATATGACTCCATGATGGTCCTCTCTTTTTTTATTTATGTATTACGACCGAGAACCCAATTTGTAAAATGGACGTGAAATGACCAAACCCAGCCCATAATTTAGAGAAAACCCCTGCGGGTTTTATTTCACTAGACCCGTGCATGCTCGGCCCAGTCAACAAGGAGGCGGCCTGTTAGCAACATAAAAACCCACGCGGGTTTTCTCGCTCCATGGGCTGCCTAAAAACTCATTGGGCCGGAGGTGCGGCCCATCAAAGAAATAAAACCCGTGCAGATTTTAATTCCGTTGGGCCGGGACATTCAGGCCGTTTTTTTTATTATTTTTCAATTTGTTTATCTTGTAGGCCATGGCTGTGAGCCCAGTGTTGGTGCTGGGTCCAGCTAGGGCCCGAAAGATTATGCCTAGGTCCAACGTATTAGATGAGCCCCCAACTTTAATTAGCCCTTCTGTTTGCCTTTAGGAGGATAATTTGAAGACTCCTGGCACCCTAAAAGATCCCCATAAAGTAGCTGAGTCAATTCCAGGAGACTTTATCAATAACACATTGACCGCGGCGGGTCTTATGCCGTGGAAATGTTTGGTGGCCTGGAGAGGTTGAACATTCCGCGTCATTGGCCGTGCTGTAGCTGAAAGGTTTGGGGACACTACCAATTCCTTTCACTTGCCTGTGGGTGAGATGACTGTTACTCCCACAGACTTCGTTATGATCACTGGCCTTCCTTGGGGTAGGCGCGACGTAGTCTTCAAGGCCGAGATTTCGCCGATGGTCTTGGATAGATTGGGTCCAGTGTCAACGCGTTTAGGCCAAGGGCAAGGCCTTTCGAACCTCTCTTACGCACATTTCAAAGCGGCCATTCGTGATGCCAACTTTCAAAATTTGCCTGGGGATCAACGTCGCTTTATCTTCCTGGCGTACATTATTTCCGCCACCCTTTTCGCCAACCGTGGGGACAACATCACCTTGACATGGTTTCAAAATCTTCTGAACTTGAATAATGTTCGGAACCTGAACTGCGGTAAAGCGGCTTATGCGAACTTCATTCTCTGGCTTCGCCGCGGTGTCAGACTTTCAATAGACGATGATCCTGTTTATCTCCATGAGATTCATACTCGCTACCAGTATGGCCCTGCTCTGTGGAAGGTGCTCGAGGTATGTACCCGAGACTCTTCTCTTTGTAGTACTGCTACTCTTTTGCTCTTTCTTTGACTTTATGTTCGTGCAGTCGTGGGCATATGAGTATATTCTGCCTTTGGGTATTCGCTCAAAGAAAGATAAGACGGTCTCGGCTGCTGAACGCTGGGCTACTGAGGCCATTCGTGGGAAGAAATTCCAGCCAGGCAGTCTCGACCATATTCGTCGTGTGCTGGATGACCTTACACTGGTATTTCTTTATGCCTGACATCTTTCTTTTATTTTCTTCCATTCTTGAAATGACTTTCTTTCTTTCGTAGGATAAAGTGAATTGGGGTCCTTGGGTTGAATTCAACTTGGGTGAATTGCCCACCCCTTTGCAATTGGTGGAACACGATACTTCGCATTCTGATGGAGAGACCCTCGGGGCTTCGTATGGTACTTGGGAGAGAGAGCTTCGAGGCAAATCCTGGGAGGATATCTCGGTCTTATTCCCCAAGATCCTCCAGAGCATATGTTCGAGCCATGGCATGTCGACCCGGGTGTTCTGAGAGATCTGATTCGTGGTCATGCCTTTGACAAGTTTGTGCATGACGTTCCGCAGGAGCAGTTCAATGAGGAATTCCAGCGCTATCTGAGCCGTTTGTCATGTTTTGGCTGATTCCTAACCGTAAAGTTTACAGCTGGGGCCTTATGCTAAGGCCACTGAGGTGGAGCCCCCACCAGCGAGGAGAAGGATTGGCGCTTCTTGGATGTAGAGAACAACAGTGTGTGTTCTACACTCCGAGAATTTGATCGGAAACCGGTAATTCTTCGTTTCATGTTGCTTCCTTTTGTCCCATATGTCACTTATGCATGTATAATCTTAGTCTCATTATCTTTCAGCCAAGATGGGCTTTCCTCCGCCAACGGACTAAGGAGTGGAGCACTATGAAGATGCAGCGTTCACCGGCTCAGGTCGATATCGCGACAATACCGTTGGAAGGGCTGACATGGAGGCCGATGCGGAGTCTGTTCCCCGGGAGCCACCTGGACGTTCTACTGCAGGAGCCCCTCGCGCCGAGCCCCCACGCCGTTCTTCGGTAGGGGAATATTCTTCTCGAGACTGATCTCGGGAAGAAGTTGGTGGACCTTCTCGTCCTCCCCTAACAGTTGTACCAGAGGGTCGCGACAAAGGCATTATGATCGAGGGTCACCACTCAATTGGGTCTCATCGTAGCAGATCCGGTAGCAGAGATCGTCCTCCAAATGTGGAAGAGGACATGGCTCAGATGTCCTTAGAGGAGCCACTTGGTCACGGGGGATCGTATCACAGTGTTGGGTATGGTGGTGATGCTCAGCCCCATTCCTATTGGGTGGAAGATGTTTCAGAGTCAAGCGCCACCTACTGGCCCTCTCATTCTCGTCGCACTCTAGCTTCAGTGCGTTCTGCTTGCCGTGGTCGGGAGATAGTGGTGAGGGACCATGACTCAGGTGCATCCGTAGAGTATCCTGGCAGTCAGGCCCTAGCGGATGACGCTACTTCACGTCCTGCACCCTACGATGCTTCCTCTTTTGGCTTTGGCTCTCATTCTACTAGATGACCTGTTCCGACTCATGGGATGGGTCCTTCATGGCCTACGGGCATGCAAGAGTGGTCTGCACCTCAACACTCTTGGCTAGGAGGATCGGCTTCTTCTGGTTGGCCAGCCCCCGGTTATGGAACTAGTCCTGTATGGCCTACCCCTTCTGTTGAGTGGCATGTTCCATATCGTCTCCATCGAGCGTAAATCCTTCTGGAGTCCCCTTACCTGAGCAACTGCCTCCTGTGCAGACGGCTCTTGGTCCCGACTACTATTTCTGGGACACCTATTTTGGCATGGCTGCCACCTCCAACGTTGGGACTTCACATGCTGATAACAATCCGGTTGAAGGTAGCGGCGATTCGGCTCCTTGTGGTGACCAGACCGATGCCAAGCAAGACTCTATGCATTTTAGACTTTTGTATGCAAGACTATTTTATACTTCTTTTTTTTATTATTTTAATGCAAGATTCTTTATGAATTTTATTATATTGGTGAATGCACGACTTGATTAATGCATGTTTGAATGATTTTCTACATGACGGGATTAATCCCAAATTAATCCCACTTCCCTAAAAAGAAAAGAAAATAAAAGAAAACATAAAACTTAAGTGTCAGAGTAAACTCGACCAAAAATTTCAGAATCGAGCATCACTGGGTCAATGACAAGATCTAAAACATTAAAGGTACATGAATGGGCCAATTTACTTCACAAGGCCAAACTACAATCACAAAATAGGCAGACTGATCGCTGAAGGCGGGTCCATTTCACCACAAAACCCGCGCGGGTTTTCTTCTTCAGCAGGCAGTGGGCCTGGGCTTGGCCAAGCGCGCACGTGGGTCCTGGAGCATCAAAACCCGCGTGGGTTTTGATTTTTTTTCTTTCTTTTTTTTTTTTTGCTAGCCGTTGTGGATAGCATAAATCATGGGATTTGAATGCAACGGCTACCTGATCACTTGCTGGCTGCTTTTCTCCATTTTGATCATTGATGAAGGTGTATAAATACCTCATTTTGTACTTTTGATCATGACTCATCATCTTCACTTTAAAGTCTTCATCACATATTCTCCAAAAACACAAAAAAACCTCCCATTCCCATGGCTTTTGAGAACAAACTTGCTACTTGGATGAGCACCTTGTCCAAGGAAGAGAAGAAAGAGCTCGGAAGATACAAATTGACGAGCTTGTTAAGCCTTCGACAAGTGAGAGTCAATCATGACTTTCTTCGAACGGCAGAGACTTTTTGGGATCCGAAAATGCACGTTTTTTGGTTTACTTGGAAAGAGTTATGTCCGCTTTCGGAGGAGTGGTCCTCAATCCTAGGGACGAATCTTTTTGCTCGACTGACGTCACCTCCAACACCAACTGACATCCCCAAGCAATACAAAGAGCTCTTATGTCTTCCCTCTCGCGTCATCGGAAGTGCAATATTCGGCGAAAACGTACACTTTCATACCATAGTTGAATATTTTCAATCTCCCGATACCTTGGAATATGGCCCAGTGATACGAGTGCGAGCGCTCGTATTATGTCTTCTCGGCGAGTTTTTCTTCTACCACGGTGGCAAGAGAACTGGACCGGTAAACTTGATTCAAATCGTTGAAGACATGTCCCGGGGCTACAATCCCGTACCTCTAATGCTAGCGGAAACCATGTTGGGCTTGGACGATCCGAATCCAGAACATGATTTTCGGGGAAGCCCCCTGCTACTTCAGGTATTTCACTCTTCCTTCTCTCTTCTGCGTGGTTTTTGCCTCTACTGCCTGTAAAACCCGAGCTGGTTTTACACTTTTTTTTACATTAGTTTGGGATAATTGGCATGCAATCTTACCCTAGCTAACTTTATGGACAGATCTGGTTAGTGGAACACTTGGGCCTTATCGAGGAACCCCGAACTTCTTTGACATTGGCGAACTATTGTCAGAGAAAGAGGAAGTACACCGATCTCCACTCGGTAACGGAATGGATCGCATTCCTAAAGGAACCTCGTGACATCACGTGGTGGATTGAACGGTGGCACATTTCCGATTATGTGACTCATGATTCACGTAACGCCTACGTGTGCCTCGCCGATTTGACGCACATGACCTTTTATTTTCCGGCGCGAGTGAGGCGGCAGATGGGTCGCAAACAAAATATCCCCGAGCTGTTGTGTGAAGCTCCTGAACAAATGAAGCTTCGAAACTCGGTGATAGAGTCATGGCTAAAATACTGGGAAAGAAGGCTAACTCTTAAAGCTCTTCAAAAGGTGCATGTATCCCAAATTGCCGACGCTGGCTACCATGGATGGCTAATTGCAGCTATTGAATCTCGCCGTGATGGAGAGGCGAGAAGAAGACAAGCATCTGCGAAGGAAAGATTAGATCCTCGTACGTTAGTAACGGACCGCCTTGGTGTAAAAGATTCAGTGAAAGACAGACTAGGTTCGAGAGTGGAGACACGAAAAGCAAGCAGGCGAGTCTATAAGCTCAAAGACAAGGAGAAAGACCCTAATGGGTCTAGAGACATGAAGATCGACCATGAGACCACTAGCGAAGTAGAGAAAGCGAAGCATGACTAGAAGATGGACGGGAGTGAAGGAACTGAAACTGTTTTGCCAGAATAATCTTTTATTTACTTAAGCCTTTTGAATTTTCTTATTTACAAGCAGTGTACTTGCATTATCAATTAATAAAGAAGAAATATTGTTCACAATCATTGTAATTCTTGCAAACTTTATTTTTATTATATACATGAACATTTATTGAATATATTCCAAGTGTCTGAAAATTGGCTTTCCAGTTGCTTGGTTATATTAAGCATATTATCGCTTGAGCTGATCCAAATTCGTAGGTTTACCCTAAATCATAGAAATTATAGTAATTAATTTTGTTTAATTAGTTAAAATGTGTTTAGCAATTTTTATAATTTTTACAGTTAACTAACGGTGACAGGTCTCGGAGGAAATGGCTAAGCGGTCAATAATTACCGATCGAATTTTTTTTTAGTGCTTTTAAAGAATACCCTATTTGGGACCTCATATTATATTTATTTTAGATCCTAGAGTTCAACTTTAAGTCGGTTCGATTATCGTTTCGATTTTTACGGCTAAACGTATTTTAGTTCAATTACTGGTCGTTGCCCGACTTTTTAAACCGTATTAAATTGAATTCACTTTATAGTTATTATTTTACTACCATTTTCTTTTATTAAGAAGAGTTCTAATACATTCTATTAAGGATTTTATTATTATTAATATTGTTATTGTGTTAGTTGAGGGAGTATTATATATATAGTCAAGGGGAGGCCAAGGGTCACTTTTTAGTTTGATTCAAGTGCAAACCCCTCAGCCTCTTCTCCCTCCTCTGCCCCGAGCACCTGCAGCCACCCCCCCTCTGATTTTCGCCGGTCGCCGGCGACATTTCCGGCCAAAATTCCGGCGGCCGTGCTCCCCTCTTCCATTTCCACACCTCCTTGTTCAATTTAATCTCCTCCTTCAAGTGGTATCACTCTTCAACCCCCATTTCCATTGTTATATAATCTGAGTTTTGAGTTGTTTTAGTGTTGAAAATGTTATTTTCTTCTTGATTATCTTCCATTAACATGAATCTTAAAGTATAGATGTTATTAGTTAAAGTTCCATTGAGAATCCAAGTGCTTTAAAGTGAGTTTAGTGAATCTTTTGGTTGAGTTTATGCTTATGGATGGAAGGATGATGTTTTATGATTTTGCATGAGGTATATGATGATGTTTTGGAGTTTAGATTCTGTTTAAAGGAGTTAACTAAGTGTATTTTGTCTAAATTGGGTGTTTTAAGTGAATTAGTGAGGAAAATCATGAAAAATGATGTGTGGAAGTATTGCATGTATTTGGATGTTTATGCATGTGGATTGTGTAAGGTTAGATGATGGATTTTGAGCTTAAGTTCTGGAAATTAGGAGTAATGTGATTAAATTACATTTGGGTGGACGATTAGTACGAAACTTGATTGTTTATGTGCATGCATGAAGGCTAGAACACCCCCAGTGCATTCTGCCCAAAATTCACTTTTTATAGGAGATGGTAAAATTAGTTTTTAGCCCAGATTCTTGTGTAAAAAGGTAGCCTAAGGTGTTAGCTAACACCGGGCTTTTGAATTTCGGATTTCCGACTTGTATAGCTCAAGTTAGAGCCAAAACCGTAAAGTCATGCAATTATATACGATTTTGGAGACGGTGACTTGTTGCACATATTTCGTCTGTGTGGAGTTTGAATCTGAAAAAGTGTTCAACATAAGAGTTTTAGGAGACCTTGTAAGCTTTCCGAAATGGTATGGTATGCGTCAACCCGACGTCGGGAGTGTGAGTTATAGAGCCCGGAAGAAGGGCCGCGAATCTGGAAATTCTGGGTATAATATATTGTTTTAAGTTTGAACCAAAAGTGTTATAGTGACCTTGTGAGTTGTTTTTGGGGTGTTTAAATGTGACATTATGGTTGTTAAGATGGAATTGATGATTGAGGACCATAGGACTTGGCTTTAAGAGACCTCGATGTCTTTTATGTTATTTGATTTTATCGTATTTTATTACCGAAGTCTCGCGTTTTTTTTAAAGGAAATAAAATTCGTATCACTCTCAAACGTTTTTTTTAAGCCTCTTTGATAGAATAAGAATACATATTCTACGAGTATTTTTATTGATTCCGTTTAAATGTCAAAACCGCACAAGGAAACATTCCGGGTTTTGCTACTTCTGTCCAGAGCCTTTTCCGAGCTCTTCCCATCCTTTTTAGCATCTGACCCAGTTGACAAACTTATAGATTATATTTTTCCCTTTCCGAAAAGTGTTCGTTCATAAAAATCCGGGTTTCCTAGCCCCGGTTATAGCCAAAATACTCTTACCTCAAAAACCTGAAATTTCTTTTACATGTGCATTTCAAATCCTTTCTATGGGACGTTACGGTCCTTTTTGTTCATAACCTTTGCACTAATTTGTAACCTTTATCATCCTAGCTCAAATTTTCACACCGCCCCGCGCCATTCCCCGAGCCAGATCGTCACCAAGTTCACAGTATTTTAAAAGTACGCAAATTGTCCAACTCTTATATTTATTCACAAGTCAAGTACAGTTTTATTGCATAGATACATTCTAATGATTTTATTGTTTTATAAGTGGTCCCGACACATAGTTCTACTGTAGCTAGAGTGAATCCTAGCATTATTTTACAGGCTCCTATTGGAGTAAGCTTGACTGGCGATCGTCATTGCCTACCCAATCCAAACTCCCGGTCGGTTTGGGCATGCGCGTGTGTGAGGTGCTTCGGCATCGATCGTAGGGGATACCACGTCTTATCGTATGTTATATTTTCAAAGTAAAGCACAGCATATGCATAGAATTCCTAAAGTTTAAAGACTTCACTGGTTTAGCGTGTTTCTTTTTGCCCTTTCCCCGTTTTCGAAATGTTTTAAAGTAGGCATGAAAAACCGTTTTGAAGCGGTGTTACATGTTGGAGGTTTGTGTCTTGAGTGTTTCCCCACTCACTTTTGCGATGTTTCTTGTTTTGTTTTAGGTGGTCGAGCTCCACGAGAAAGGGAAAGGACGTACAGAAGTAGTTTACTCCCTAAAGTCAAAGGTAGACTTTTGCGTCGTACAGGGTTACTTATAAAGCAAGTGATAGTGGTGTATGGAGATATATAAGGATCTATACGCGTGTGGGTCTATGTGTGTTTATGTACTGTTAAAGTTAAGCATTTGTGGCTTTTGTAAACTCCTTTATGTATGGGGACGTGTTGGTGAATGCGGTTCAGTTGTGGTTTTGGTTGTCATTGTTGGTGTGCTTGGTTGGTTGGTTTTGCCTTGTCCTTAGTGGGGCGGTAGCGCCTCGAGCCGTTATCATTGCGCTAATCATGTGATTACCGTAATGTTTGGGTAGTTGTGTGATTAAGGTTTTGGGGCGTTACAGTTGTGGTATCAGAGCCAGGTTATAAGGAGAAAATTTGGGAATGTAGAGAACTTTTAGAACATTGAAACTTAGATGTGTTTGGGTGCAGAGTATATGTGTCTTATGTGGCAAATTGGGTCTAATTAGAGGAATTGTTGCAATAGAAGCTTGAGCATGAAGCTCTCTGTTGAGATTATGTAATGTAAATTGTAATTTGCAGGTGGAAAATAAGGATGTAAATTTGAGAATAGTCCTATTTACAGGGGAAATGCTGCCGAATTTTTCTTAGGAATTTATGGGATTCATAATGAATGATAGGAAGAGTTAAGTGAATGATGGATGTTAAATAGAGATATCTTTTAGACAAGGAATGAATACGTGTAGAGGTAATAGAAGACATGTTATGTGTGAATTAATGGTTGCATAAGAAATGGAAAACAAATGGGAATAAGTTGGTTCCTTCATGGAATTTTAGTGGGTGGAGTCTCGGACCGTACCTTAATTGTTTCTTTTTATAGCCAGTTTTAAGGGGATAATTTATTGGAGTTTTATTTTATTGTTTTGTATGCTGTAGATGTATCCCACAGGCGATTCTTTACCCAACCCTTTTGCCATGTTCATGGACCCCACGGAAAATGTGTTCGAACACCTAAAGAAGTTGCAAGAAGCCTTTGACATGCACAGTATGGTGAACCCGAACACCGAGTATAGAGATGACATCCAGAGCCACGATGTTTCTTGGCAACGTTACCCATGAGAAACCATGGGGAGATCAGGATAGGTACCAACCACTTTGTTGCTTAGAGGATCTTGGCCGCACACGTGGTGCCTTAATTACTGGGAGCACAGAATCAGGTAGCTTTAGAAGCTATTATCACACAGACTGCACTTGCCCTACAAATGCACCCCACTGATTTGGCACCGTCTTTACATGAGGTGCTAGCCTTGCCTACACCCACCACAGCTTTTGTCTACCCATCCCCGGCAAAGGGACTGGAGCTCCATTTTGCGGCAGATCTCGGGGCCTTGCCCCTGTACCACCTCGCGCCAAGAGCCTAAGAAGGAGGAAAATGCTAGTGATGATGCAACTCCCACAGTATTATAGTGCCTCAAGTCCTAGAGAGGGTAAAGCGAGAAATCTGGCGGGGCCCATAATGAGGAAGACTAAAGCGCGAGGTGTCTTCGATCGGACGTGTCGACTTGCTTTGGCGGACATGATGAAGCGGGCGAGCATGGAGACTCGAGGAAGGGTCTAACACGGGGACATAAGAAAAGATTCTTCTAGTGGATTTTGTGCAGGTAGCTAGGAGCTAACCTATTCTTTTAGGTAAGCTAGTCGACCGTAATAGTTGGTTAACCAAGTTGTTTTTGGTCAAGTTGAACCTTGTATTTGGTCGAACTATGCGATTCTTTTGATCTTCCCTATATTTTGGCTTGGAAAGCATGGTTGTATGCCCTTTTATGTCAAGTGTTGAACTCAGATATATCTTGAAATATTTTGTGAATGTAATTCTTTGGAGTATCTCCCAATTCTTCTTTAGGAGAACTCAAGATTGCTAGGAATGACATGATCTATTATATGATTATGGGAATGTTGTGAGTTTTAAAATTATCATGTAACTTGAAAGTGCAGGTGGAAGAATGGGAGTATTCCTGCTTATGTGAATACAGGGAGAAAATTTATTGTGGTTCCAAATAAACGTTATTGATTTATATAGAATATGTATTAATGTTGAAGTACTACAAACCTTAAGGGTGTGTACTACTGGACTTTATTGTTGGGAGAAAAGTTAAAGAAAAGGTAATTACGAATCAAGTGGTCTATTAACATTGTTATTATTGTGATATTGTAGTATGTCGCAAATGTCGGAATTCACCCATGGTGAACCAAAGACACAGACCGAAGGAAACCAGTTGGAAATTCAAGGACCCCACCCTAGTCAGGTTGGTATCACTTCGAGACATCCTTAGGATCCGTTCCTCAAAACCCACATCTACCCGACCACTTTGGGATGTTATTACATGAATTGTAGCGTATACCAACCCCAAGCACAGTACCAGCGGTAATAGGGAAGGAAATTACGATCGGGTAGCAAAAGAAACCCCGACTTACTCGGGAAGTTATGACCTGTCATTTTAGAGGATTAGTGCGAGATATGGAAAAGATTTTGAGGTGATTGAAGTCCCGAGGAAGAAAGTGACTATAGGGACCTTCTACTTGAAAGGTGAGGCGGATATTTGGTGGAAGACTATAAGAGAAGTACATCGAGACCAGGAAAGACATGGGGTGACTTTTTAAAGGAGCTTAGGGCTCAGTTCTATCCCATATCTCTTCGGAGGCAGAAGGAAAAGGAATTTCTAGACTGGTCAATGGTTAATAGGGACATCTCGATTGTTCTGATATCGTCAGTTCCATGAGTCACCGGTTGCCGGAGTATGTAGCCACTGAAGGGCTAAAGATGTCTCGATACGAGGGAGGCCTAGCGCCTTACATACGCAGCCAACTGTCGTCGCATCATTTTTCCACGACGCAGGAGATGTATGAGAGGGCTGCAGAAGTAGAGCGGGTCCGGAAGGAGCTAAGGGCATTGAATCGGGGAGGTCAACGGGCACTAAAGAAAGTGGAGCAGCGTGGGGTACCTACCTCGCCTCCTGTACAAGCAAATCAAGTCAGGAAACCAGCACCCCCAGCTCCGAGGACTCAGCCAAACACGTCCACTAACAGGGAGCCGTGTAAGAAGTGCGGCAGGACCAATCACTCCACCACTCGGTCTTGGGTACCAACAATTGTTTTTAGTGCGGCGGGTGACCACAAAGTGGTGAATGCCGAAGAAGCTTAGAAGGCACAGGCACACGACCCGACCAACGCCGCCCGTGAGACCGCTCCACAGCGAGGAAGCGTGGGCGGGCCTACGTCGTGGGAAGAGAGAAGCGGTAAATGCGGTATGGTTATTCTGGCATTGTTTACGTTTATGCTCAACCCCTTGCATTATTTGACTCGAGCAACGCATTCTTTTATCTCCTCTAGAGTCGCATTAAATTTAGACTTACAAAAGTTAGCTCGCAGTAAACTTTTAATTGGTTTCTGAATGGACAAGCCATAGTTTGTAAGACTTGTTTCGAGAAAGTGCCCCTAGTTCTGAATGAAGAATTTTTCCCAGCTAACCTAATACAGATAGACTTAGAGGAGTTTGATATTATTTTGGGGATGGATTGGTTGAATTTGACTCAGGCTCAAATCAAATGTGGAGAGGGGATAGTCGTTCTACAGAATGCCTTAGGGAAAGAGTGCCTTTTCGTTGGGGATCTAGGATTAAGCCCGTGCCCTATCCTAACATATGTAAAGGCGCGCAAAATGTTGAATCATGGATGTACAGGTTATTTGTGTTCTCTAAAGGAGGTATCGCAGAGTCTGCCTAAGGTAGAGGAAATCCCGGTTGTACGGGAGTTTATGGACGTCTTCCCAAAAGAAATTACGGAGCTACCCCCGAGGAGGGAGATCGACTTTAAAATTGAGCTAGTTCCCGGAACTAGGCCGATATCTAAAGCTCCGTATAGAATGGCCCCAGCAGAGCGAAAGGAACTAAAGATACAGTTGGAAGACCTTTTAAGCAAAGGGTTTATCAGACCCAGTTCCTCGCCGTGGGGAGCCCCAATGTTATTTGTGAGAAAGAAGGATGGAAGTTTAAGGTTATGCATTGACTATCGGGAATTGAACAAAGTGACGATCAAGAACAAATATCCTCTACCCAGAATTGATGACTTGTTTGACCAACTCCAGGAAGCGAGTATTTTCAAAAATTGATTTAAGGTCAGGATACCATCAGCTTAGAGTAAGAGCAGAGGACATCCCTAAGACTGCCTTTAGGACAAGGTATGGGCACTATGAATTTACCGTGATGCCTTTTGGGCTTACCAATGCCCCAGCAGTGTTCATGGATTTGATGAACCGTGTGTTCAAACCCTTTTTGGATAAGTTTGTGGTAGTTTTTATTGATGATATTTTGGTATACTCAAAGAGTTATGAGGAGCATGAAAGTCATTTGAGGCAAGTACTTCAGCTTTTAAGAGAAAGCAGGTTGTATGCCAAATTTTCAAAGTGTGATTTAGCTCGAGGAAGTAGGATTTTGGGACATATTGTAACCAATGAAGGCATCCGAGTGGATCCTCACAAAGTATCGGTTAAAGATTGGGTGAGACCCACTCTGATTCTGAAGTCGAAGTTTCTTAGGTATGATGGATATTATAGAAGATTCGTGCCAAACTTTTCCAAGATGGCATTACCTTTGACAAACCTCCTTAAGAAGACCACCCGTTCGAATGGACCGATAAGTGCGAAGCGTTTGGACTCTAAAGGAGAAACTCACGACGGCTGATTTTATCCTTACAGGAAGGGAAGGAATATATTGTGTATAGTGATGCGTCGCATCAGGGGCTGGGTTGTGTGTTGATGCAAGGAGATAAGGTAATAGCTTACGCCTCCAGACAGTTAAAGCCTTATGAAAAGAATTATCCGACACATGATTTGGAGCTGGCAGCAGTGGTCTTTGCTCTCAAGATTTGGAGACACTATTTATATGGAGTCTCCACTACTATTTTCACCGACCACAAGAGCCTCAAGTATATTTTTACTCAGAGGGAGTTAAATCTGAGACAACGAAGGTGGTTAGAGCTTATTAAAGATTACGATCTGGATATCCAGTATCACCCCGGGAAGGCAAATTCAGTAGCAGACGCTTTGAGTAGGAAGACCCAGCATGGGTCTATATCGAGTCTAACGATTCATCCTAGAATTTGGCAAGAGTTGAGTAAGGAGAACATCGACTTGGTGAGTAGAGGAGATACAGACAAGAGATTGGCTGCTATCTCTTTACAGCCGTCTATTATTGATGAAATCAAGACAGAGCAAATGAATGATCCGGATTTTAGGAGAATTGTAGATAGTCTGACCACCAAGGCAATGCCTGGCTTTCTGATCCACGATGATGGGATTTTAAGGTTTCAGAGTCGACTCTGTGTACCCAATGAGGAGGACTTAAGATTAAGGGATATGGAAGAATGCAACAAGTCAATATACTCCGTGCATCCTGGAGGTACGAAGATGTACAGGGATTTGAGAGAGCGATTCTGGTGGCCTAACATGAAAAGGGACATAGCTAACTTCGTGGATAAATGTTTGACCTGCCAAAGGGTGAAAGCTGAGCATCAGCGACCTTCGGGCGAACTCCGACCCTTAGATATTCCCACATGGAAATGGGAGTCAATCTCAATGGACTTCATTATGGGACTACCCCTCACAGCTTCTAAACGGAATGCCATTTGGGTAATTGTCGACCGTCTTACTAAATCAGCGCATTTCATACCTATTCATGAGAGTTGGAAAGTAGATAAGTTGGCGGATATCTACATCCGCGAGATAGTACGGTTACATGGGATTCCAAAGGACATTGTATCGGATAGGGATACAAGGTTTCAATCGAGGTTCTGGAGTGCTATACAAAGGGCTCTGGGATCTAAGCTTAGCTTCAGTAGTTCTTACCATCTAGAGAGCGATGGTCAGACAGAAAGGGTAAACCAGATTGTGGAAGACATGCTTGCGCGTGTCTTTGGATTTTCAAGGGAATTGGGATCAATATATTCCACTCGTGGAATTTGCTTACAATAATAGTTATCAAGCCACTATTCAGATGGCGCCTTTTGAGGCTTTATATGGCAGGAAATGTAGAACACCTTTATGTTGGAATGAGCTAGATGAAGCACTAGTCATAGGCCCAGAGTTGATTCAAGAGATAGCTGAAAAGGTCAAAGTGATTCAAAGAAAGATATTGGCTGCTCAGAGTAGACAGAAAAGCTATGCCGACAAAAGGCGGAAACCACTCGAATTCCAGATAGGAGATAGAGTATTTCTCAAGGTTTCCCCTACAAATGGAATTAGGAGATTTAATGTTAAGGGTAAACTAAGCCCTCGATACGTCAGACCTTATTCTATTGTGGGGAAAGTTAATCCATCGGCATATCGCCTAGAGTTACCTTCCAACCTGGGACATATCCATGACGTCTTTCATGTCTCCCAGCTCCGAAAGTATGTACCGGATCCAACGCATATCTTAAAGGAAGAACCTCCTCTTCTATCGGAAAACCTTACCTTTGAACAACAGCCGATTCAAATTTTGGATCGTAGGGTCAAACAGCTACGTACCAAAGAAGTCCCACTGGTCAAGGTCCTTTGGGCAAACCAAGAAACCTCGGAAGCCACCTGGGAGACTGAAGAGGATATGATGAAAAACTACCCCCACCTCTTTTAAGGTATTTTCCACAGCAATTTTAATAAACAGCGAGTTTCGAGGACGAAACTCCTTTTAAGGGGGGGAGGATGTAACAACCCACCCTAAATCATAGAAATTATAGTAATTAATTTTGTTTAATTAGTTAAAATGTGTTTAGCAATTTTTATAATTTTTACAGTTAACTAACGGTGACAGGTCTCGGAGGAAATGGCTAAGCGGTCAATAATTACCGATCGAATTTTTTTTAGTGCTTTTAAAGAATACCCTATTTGGGACCTCATATTATATTTATTTTAGATCCTAGAGTTCAACTTTAAGTCGGTTCGATTATCGTTTCGATTTTTACGGCTAAACGTATTTTAGTTCAATTACCGGTCGTTGCCCGACTTTTTAAACCGTATTAAATTGAATTCACTTTATAGTTATTATATTTACTACCATTTTCTTTTATTAAGAAGAGTTCTAGTACATTCTATTAAGGATTTTATTATTATTAATATTGTTATTGTGTTAGTTGAGGGAGTATTATATATATAGTCAAGGGGAGGCCAAGGGTCACTTTTTAGTTTGATTCAAGTGCAAATCCCTCAGCCTCTTCTCCTCCTCTGCCCGAGCACTTGCAGCCACCCCTCGATTTTCGCGGTCACGACATTTCCGACCAAAATTCAGTGGCCGTGCTCCCTCTTCCATTTCCACACCTCCTTGTTCAATTTAATCTCCTCCTTCAAGTGGTATCACTCTTCAACCCCATTTCCATTGTTATATAATCTGAGTTTTGAGTTGTTTTAGTGTTGAAAATGTTATTTTCTTCTTGATTATCTTCCATTAACATGAATCTTAAAGTATAGATGTGTTTAGTTAAAGTTCCATTGAGAATCCAAGTGCTTTAAAGTGAGTTTAGTGAATCTTTTGGTTGAGTTTATGCTTATGGATGGAAGGATGATGTTTTATGATTTTGCATGAGGTATATGATGATGTTTTGGAGTTTAGATTCTGTTTAAAGGAGTTAACTAAGTGTATTTTGTCTAAATTGGGTGTTTTAAGTGAATTAGTGAGGAAAATCATGAAAAATGATGTGTGGAAATATTGCATGTATTTGGATGTTTATGCATGTGGATTGTGTAAGGTTAGATGATGGATTTTGAGCTTAAGTTCTGGAAATTAGGAGTAATGTGATTAAATTACATTTGGGTGGACGATTAGTACGAAACTTGAATGTTTATGTGCATGCATGAAGGCTAGAACACCCCCAGTGCATTCTGCCCAAAATTCACTTTTTATAGGAGATGGTAAAATTAGTTTTTAGCCCAGATTCTTGTGTAAAAAGGTAGCCTAAGGTGTTAGCTAACACCGGGCTTTTGAATTTCGGATTTCCGACTTGTATAGCTCAAGTTAGAGCCAAAACCGTAAAGTCATGCAATTATATACGATTTTGGAGACGGTGACTTGTTGCACATATTTCATCTGTGTGGAGTTTGAATCTGAAAAAGTGTTCAACATAAGAGTTTTAGGAGACCTTGTAAGCTTTCCGAAATGGTATGGTATGCGTCAACCCGACGTCGGGAGTGTGAGTTATAGAGCCCGGAAGAAGGGCCGCGAATCTGGAAATTCTGGGTATAATATATTGTTTTAAGTTTGAACCAAAAGTGTTAATAGTGACCTTGTGAGTTGTTTTAGGGGTGTTTAAATGTGACATTATGGTTGTTAAGATGTAATTGATGCTTGAGGACCATAGGACTTGGCTTTAAGAGACCTCGATGTCTTTTATGTTATTTGATTTTATCGTATTTTATTACCGAAGTCTCGCGTTTTTTTTAAAGGAAATAAAATTCGTATCGCTCTCAAACGTTTTTTTAAGCCTCTTTGATAGAATAAGAATACATATTCTACGAGTATTTTTTTTCTGTCCATAAAACTCCTATGAGTTTAGAGCAAGTGCATAAATTTTATTGATTCCGTTTAAATGTCAAAACCGCACAAGGAAACATTCCGGGTTTTGCTACTTCTGTCCAGAGCCTTTTCCGAGCTCTTCCCATCCTTTTTAGCATCTGACCCAGTTGACAAACTTATAGATTATATTTTTCCCTTTCCGAAAAGTGTTCGTTCATAAAAATCCGGGTTTCCTAGCCCCGGTTATGGCCAAAATACTCTTACCTCAAAAACCTGAAATTTCTTTTACATGTGCATTTCAAATCCTTTCTATGGGACGTTACGGTCCTTTTTGTTCATAACCTTTGCACTAATTTGTAACCTTTATCATCCTAGCTCAAATTTTCACACCGCCCCGCGCCATTCCCTGAGCCAGATCGTCACCAAGTTCACAGTATTTTAAAGGTACGCAAATTGTCCAACTCTTATATTTATTCACAAGTCAAGTACAGTTTTATTGCATAGATACATTCTAATGATTTTATTGTTTTATAAGTGGTCCCGACACATAGTTCTACTGTAGCTAGAGTGAATCCTAGCATTATTTTACAGGCTCCTATTGGAGTAAGCTTGACATGGCGATTAATCGCCTATGATCATCCAATCCAAACTCCCGGTCGGTTTGGGCATGCGCGTGTGTGAGGTGCTTCGGCATCGATCGTAAGGGATACCACGTCTTATTGTATGTTATATTTTCAAAGTAAAGCACAGCATATGCATAGAATTCCTAAAGTTTAAAGACTTCACTGGTTTAGCGTGTTTCTTTTTGCCCTTTCCCCGTTTTCGAAATGTTTTAAAGGCCGGCATGAAAAACCGTTTTCGAAATGGTGTTACATGTTGGAGGTTTGTGTACTGAGTGTTTCCCCCACTCACTTTTGCGAAGTTTTATTGTTTTGTTTTAGGTGGTCCGAGCTCCACAGAAAAGGGAAAGGACGTACAGAAGTAGTTTACTCCCTAAAGTCAAAGGTAGACTTTTGCGTCGTACAGGGTTACTTATAAAGCAAGTGATAGTGGTGTATGGAAATATATAAGGATCTATACGCGTGTGGGTCTATGTGTGTTTATGTACTGTTAAAGTTAAGCATTTGTGGCTTTCGTAAACTCCTTTATGTATGGGGACGTGTTGGTGAATGCGGTTCAGTTGTGGTTTTGGTTGTCATTGTTGGTGTGCTTGGTTGGTTGGTTTTGCCTTGTCCTTAGTGGGACGGCGGTAGCGCCTCAGGCCGTTATCCGCTGCGCTAATCATGTGATTACCGTAATGTTTGGGTAGTTGTGTGATAATGGTTTTGGGGCGTTACAGTTGTGGTATCAGAGCCAGGTTATAAGGAGAAAATTTGGGAATGTAGAGAACTTTTAGAACATATAAACTTAGATGTGTTTGGGTGCAGAGTATATGTGTGTTATGTGGCAAATTGGGTCTAATTAGAGGAATTGTTGCAATAGAAGCTTGAGCATGAAGCTCTCTGTTGAGATTATGTAATGTAAATTGTAATTTGCAGGTGGAAAATAAGGATGTAAATTTGAGAATAGTCCTATTTACAGGGGAAATGCTGCCGAATTTTTCTTAGGAATTTATGGGATTCATAATGAATGATAGGAAGAGTTAAGTGAATGATGGATGTTAAATAGAGATATCTTTTAGACAAGGAATGAATACGTGTAGAGGTAATAAAAGACATGTTATGTGTGAATTAATGGTTGCATAAGAAATGGAAAATAAATGGGAATAAGTTGGTTCCTTCATGGAATTTTAGTGGGTGGAGTCTCGGACCGTACCTTAATTGTTTCTTTTTATAGCCAGTTTTAAGGGGATAATTTATTGGAGTTTTATTTTATTGTTTTGTATGCTGTAGATGGATCCCACAGTCGATTCTTTACCCAACCCTTTCGCCATGTTCATGGACCCCACGGAAAATGTGTTCGAACACCTAAAGAAGTTGCAAGAAGCCTTTGACATGCACAGTATGGTGAACCCGAACACCGAGTATAGAGATGACATCTGTAGAGCACGATGTTTACTGGCAACGTTACCCCATGAGAAACCATGGGGGGAGATCAAGGATAGGTACCAACCACTGTTGCTTAGAGGGGATCTTGACCGCTGCGCTAATCATGTGATTACCGTAATGTTTGGGTAGTTGTGTGATTAAGGTTTTGGGGCGTTACATAGGTTGAATTACATCTTCTCCATCCATAGTAGTAAGTCGAGCTGCTCCTCCTGGCAAAATGTCCTTAATCATATAAGGACCCTTCCAATTAGGTGCAAATTTTCCCCTTGTGTCTTGTATACGTGCCCTCATCTCCTTAAGCACCAAATCACCTACTTGAAGTGAACTACTTTTCACCTTCTTATTAAAAGCACGCGTGATCCTTCTTTAGTACACTTGCACATTATGCAACACCTTTAATCGCCTTTTATCCATCAACATTAACTCCTCGAACCTTGCCCTTGCCCATTCTGCTTCTGGAAATTGACTTTCTGCTACTATCCGTAGCGAAGGGATTGCTACTTCAATCGGTAGGACACTTTCGAACGAACTCTAAGTAATCTACCTCCATAGTGGACCAATAATAACCAGCCCTTTGAATCTTCTTCACCAGCATGCGCCCATTCATGTGAGGCCCACACACTCCTCCATGTACGGTAGTCATGACCTCCTTTGCGCTCTTAGTATCGATGCATAATAAATTAATGCCCATAGGTGATTTCTTGTAAAGGCGATCTTGGATCAAGCAGTATTGTGCTGCTAGAGACCTGATCGCTCGTTGTTCTCGAGCATCTAACTCCGCTAGATATTCACCTTTCCGAAGAAAATTGTATATGTCATGAAACCATTCCTCGGTTTCCTCTTCCTGTGTCTCCATATTGCAGACATATGCTGGTTCAGACTGTCGCTCTACTACTACTGGTAGTTGGAGCGTGCCTGATGGGATTGATATCATTGAAGACAACTTGGCTAGAGCATCAGCCAATTCATTATGATCCCTAGAAAGGTATTGAAAGCTAATTTGCTCCAATTGGTTAGCAAGTCCCAAAAGCTTCAGTTGGTATGCCATAAGACTTTCATTCCGAACTTTCCATGTATTTTAGGCTGATTAATAATGAGGCTAGAATCTCCAAAGACCTTTATATGGCGTATACCCAAGGTCAACGCAACTTGTAAACCCTTGATGCATACTTCATATTCGGCAGCGTTGTTAGTAGCATCAAAATCCAATTTTACAGATACAAGGACATGTGCCCCTTCTGGAGATATTAACAGGACTCCTACTCTACAACCCATTTGGTTAGAAGCTCTATCGAAATAAATTTCCCATGTTATTTCATCAGTGAAGAATACACCTTCGTCCGGGAATTCCAAGTGAGTGCTTGGAGGTTCCTGTGATGGTGAAGCAGCCTGGAAATCTGAAACAACCCGTCCTTTCATGGATTTCTTAGGCAGATACTGGAGATTGAATTCTGAAAGCATGACATATACTGTATGGATTTCAAGCGATGCGGTTGTTGATGGTAGGTTGCTCCATGATGAACTTGATGGGATTATTCTCAGCTATGACATATACTGTATGTGAAAGCATGTAATGCCTTCACTTCTTGGTGGCCCATACTAATGCGAGAGCCATTTTCTCTATGTCTGCATATCGACTTTCATAGTCCAGGAACTTCTTGCTCAAATAGTAGATGGCGCTCTCTTCACCTTTGACCTTTTAAGCTAGCATAGCCCCCATTGTGGAGCTAGTCACAGTAAGGTAAAAGAGTAAAGGCTCATCTGGTACTAGCGGCATAACGTCTGGAGGATGTTGCAAATATTCCTTGATTTTGTCAAAGGCCGCTTGACCTTGATTGTCCCATTCTATTTTGCTTCCTTTCTTTAGTTTCTTGAATAAAGGTTCACAATTCATGGTGAGCTTTGAGATGAACCTGCTGATGTATTGAATTCGTCCTAGGAAGCCTCTTATCTCTTTTTCTGTCCTGGGCGGTTGCAACTCTTGGATAGCCTTTATCTTTGAAGGGTCAACTTCAATGCCTCTTTGGCTAATCACATAACCTAGCAGCTTCCCAGAGGTAACACCGAAGGTGCATTTTGCTGGATTGAGCCGCATCTTGTATTTGCGAAGTCGCAGAAAGAATTTGCGGAGGTTAGGAATGTGCTCCTCCCTCGTTTTGGACTTAACAATCATGTCATCCACATAAACCTCTACCTCTATGTGCATCATGTCATGAAGTAAGGTGTTGGCAGTTCTTTGATATGTCGCTCCGGCATTTTTGAGACTGAAAGGCATAACCACATAACAGTATGTTCCCCATGGTGTAGTGAATGAAGTTTTCTCCATGTCTTCTTCCGCCATTTCGATTTGATTTTAACCAACATATCCATCCATAAAGGACAGGAGCTCCTGCCCGCAAGTGTTATCCACTAATACATCGATGTGAGGTAACGGAAAACTATCCTAGCTTGGGACTGGCTTTATTGAGGTCTCGGAAGTCTACAAATATGCGCACTTTCCCATATTTCTTGGGTACGGGAACAATGTTAGGAATCCATTCAGGATATTGGACTGCTTTGATGAACTTAGCATTAAGCTGCTTGATCACTTCTTCTTCAATTTTCTTAGCCCATTCAGGCTTGATCCTCCTAGCCTTTTGTCGAACTAGCTTTGCATTAGGAAGCAAAGGTATGGTGTGCTCCACAATTTCCCTGTCAATCCCAGGAATGTCCTCGTAGGACCATGCGAATACGTCCACAAACTCCTTGAGAAGCTCCGTGAATGCTACTCGTTCTTCTGCTGTGAGCGAACTGCCTAACTTCAACTCCCGAGGTTGTTCTTTTGTGCCCACATTTATGGAGATGGTATCTCCTAATCATTTTATACTCATGTTCATTAGAAAATTCTTTTAAGGGTTTATTAAATTCCAGATTATTATTGGCGCAGCAGTTCAGGGAAGAGGGGAAAGAAGAATCAGAGTAAGCAGAAAGGTTCATCTTATTAAATGCAGAAAGGAATACATCGCCAGCAAACTCAAGACCAGACTCACTTGACTCTAGACCTTTAAAACCTGGCCCTATGCCATTAGGAACAGACTCTCCTACAGATAAAGCAAAATTATTCTCCTCAGCATCAACCCACGAGACCCCCTTAACTTCTTCTCCTTCAGAGATCATGAGACTCGGGTCGAAGCTTGGGTTGGATAAGCAGTAATAACAGCATTAGCTTCAGACTTCTCTTGGACAGGTTCTTGTCCAAACAGCATGCCAAAAATGTTGCTCCCAGCAAGATGAGTCCATTCTAATGGAGGTTGCTTGTCCCAAGCGGGAACAAAAGCAATAGTCATATTAATGGAGCAATCATTGAAGACTTCTAGTCCAGCAACTTGAACTCCTTTGTTCTTCAGATAAAATGGCTGAGGGAACGCATAGTAGAGGAAATCATCACCTTTTCTAACAAACTGCCCATTCAGGGTAAGTGGATAAGGCTTCATTTGGAATAAAGTGGGAGGATTGTCCGTCCTCTTCTGTTCAGCTATAGCCATTTTTGCGAGCCTGACCTCTTTCTCAGTTGGCTTGTAGCCTAAACCAAACCTTCCCTTCTGCTTAAAGGTCTTGAACACAGGATGAATTTTATTTTTTGAGTTCTATCCCAACAGCATCCCAGGGAAATGACCTTGTCCCTTGAGTATAGCGTGTACCTTAGGATTTGAGTAAGGTTCGAAGTCAAAAGGAGCTTCGTCCTGCCTCATCATTGCCACAAGTTCAAAGTTGTGGAGTTCTTCATCCATTGAATTGTGCTCCACTTCAATGGTTGATTGCTTGGGAGTAAAAACAACATTGATAGATTCTCCCGAGATGGTGATACCTAACCTTCAACCAGCATTTTCACCTTTTGATGCAAGGTGGATGCTATAGCATTACACTCATGAAGCCATGGCCTCCCTAGTAGCAAATTGATGGAGGCTAGGATGTCTAGCACCACGAACTCCACATTCCGAGTGACATTGCCAGTAGTAATGGGCAATATTATAGATCCGACTGATCTCCAAGGTGAATTGTCATAGGCCCTGAGTTGTACACCGTTTTGAGCCAAGTGTTGTTGTTGAACTCCAAACTTTTGTGTCGTCCTCCATGGGCACACGTTTCTAGCTGAGCCATTGTCGACCAGGACTAATGGGATAGTTTTGTTGGAGCATTACACTGTAAGGTACAGGGCTTTGTTGTGGGATGCTCCTCCTTGAGGCAAATCTTCCATCCCAAAAGTAATCATCTCTTGTTGGGTGGTCAGATGAGCAACCAATGATTCAGGAGTCGTCATAGGAGGCACCGTGAGCGCCGTAAGGGCATCCAACATCTTCTGTCTGTGGGCATGCGATGTGCATATGAGTTGCCATATGGTGACCTCCGCCCTGGTCTTTTTGAGTTGAGCAAGAAGATGATCTTCAGGAGAGACCTGATTGTCATTGTCGACCGTTGGTGTATGGTTAGGAACAACCACTGGGGTGGTGGTGTTTCTATAGTTGTGGCGGCCGGATCGAGTGAGAAACGCCACATCCCCTGGTTCATCCGTCTCCATCCATTCCGTCTCGGAGTGCTCATGCTCGTCATCCTCATCACTGTCCCAAATACCGTGGATGAACAGATCTTCAGGGAACCCAACTACTTCAGGGATAGGTTGACCCGTTTCTACAATCAAAGAGGAGGGGTCGAAGCTGAAATCCCCATAAAAAATTACATTTGCATGCTCAGGTATAGGATTACTTTGATTGTTCGGCTTCTTGGCAACTTTTGGCATTGGCACTGTCCCTGCCCTTATCATATCTTCTATCTTGTCCTGAGAGTCCAGCATTTCTCGGTGTCATGCCCTTGGCAATGGTGATAGCGGCAAAATTGGTTGGCATCCCAGTTTCTACCTTTGATTTCTGGCTGCTCCTTCGGTAAGGGCAAAATCAAGATACCCTTCTTGACTAGATGGTCGAGAGCCTGAGAGTATGGAACATCCAACGGCGTATAAGTCTCGTATTTTGGTACATAAGGCCCCTTGCGCTGGATAGAGTTAGTCTCCATAATCTTAGGAGGGTGGTTAGCCGCACTAGTGGCCCTCCTATTGGAGCTGGACCCTTTCCATCCAGGCGAAGTGGTCTTATCATTTTGCATCGCCTCTAGTTAGACACAAATGTCCTTCAAGGAATCAAAGTCTTTAACGACATGGTACCCTAAGTGCTTGGACATACTGCTCTTGAGCCCTTGCTTAAAGGTAGATAACTATAGGCGGAGAGGGATCGTCTCATTGATGTGGGACAACTTCGTATGCCACCTAACAAAATAATCCATAAAGGATTCATCATCTCGCTGCTTCATGGTGGTTAGGTCATCCACCGTAGACTGTTTCTTCTGGATGCGACTGTAATGGTTGATGAAAACTTTGAATAGCTCACTTCAGTCGGCTTTGGTTTGGGGCGACAGCGCATGATACCATACCTTAACTTCGCCATCTAGGGTGGATGGGAAGACGGTAGAGTATAAACCGACATCAATCCAGTTTAATGGTGCCAATCTCATGAATTCCTCAACATGGTGAATAGGGTTCTCAGATGGTTTGAACCTAATATTTGGCACTTCAACTTTGTCAGCTATCTTTAGGGTTGGCTGAACAGGCAATGGAACTTCCAAGTACTTGTCAGCAAAGGTTGGCACAGTGCTCATTGCTTTAGTGAGGCTCTCTAACTTCTGCTCATGGGCCTTAACAGCGGGGTCCCTTATAGGTTTTGACACCTCAGGAGTATTAACCTTTGCCTTGGATATCCCCATTCCTCCAGAATTTGAAGATGTCTTAATGATTTCAGGTTCAGATTCGTATCCATGCATTTCTTCGTCATCTTCTTCAACGTTCAGCCCCAATTTGGTATTGATCTTAGTGATGGCCTACAGTATACCATCCATCACTTGTTGTTGTTCATTCAGTCTCTTGCTCATCTTCTGCTCCTGCTCTAGGGTATTAGCAAACACAAGACCTTGCATTTTGGTATAGAGCTCGTCCAAATGCTTCGTGATGTTGGCTTCGGTGCTTTGGACCGGGATCTCGTGGAATTGCTCTCCAGACATGATGCAGTCACTAGTTGCAGATGGATCGTAATGCGGGTTTGGAATCAAACGACCAGTTCACGGATCTCGAATGCGGGCTCGGAGTCGATCACCAATGATGCCTGCATGGAAATTCAAAGTTAGGACACTCGATGACATACTCTGACACATACTACCCAATGCATGCATGTCCTAAGGGACCTATATGATCCTAACTAACTCGACTCATATATGCTGACACAAAGGACTCACCCACTTTTTGGGAGTGCATGGCCTAACTCTATATGGATTTATGGACAAGACATTATAAAGGGCCGAATAAATCCAAACATAGCAAGCTGGTCATAAATTGCAAGGCACGAGTCAGTGTTTCTCAATTCGGATGGGCCCCATCCACATGCCGACCATTTTAAGGAGAATCCGTAACTTACCCCAACAACTTAGACAGCTCAAACTATACTGGCTATTATGCGAACTAAAATAATGTTCAACAAAACTGACAACCCATTTTTTTTAACCTTCTCTCTTTTTGATTTTACATTTTATTATTTTTTTTTACTCGAGGAAAATGGATATTGTAAAGAACTGAATAAAGCAAACAATAAGCGAGTCATAATTAATTTACGGACTTAATTGACAAATCCAATATGGTTGGGCCTAACAACGGGTCGGCCATAAATGCGATGGATTTGTTAATTAAATCGATAAATTAATCTACTCAAGCCTAGTGACTATTATGCAGTCTAAGACGCTATCCATTAACTTTGTTAGACTTTAATTAATTTTTTGGACCTTCGTTAGGAGAATTTCGTAAAGGGCCATATAATATCATCAAGGGCGAGTCAATTTTTATTTATTAATTAAAATAATCTTCCTTCAAACATAAATGGGTCATTCCACTTGGGCTAATCATGATGCTTTTTGGGTCAATTATTCTAACTAATAAATAATCATTTTCTCAACCCAAGGAATTTTATATGGACTGGAACAAAACCTCCAAACTAGAGTCGACTTTAAAACAAAAGAAGAAAAAAAAAGGGGAGGGAAAACACATAGCACATAGCATACAAAATGAAAGGATACCCTAAACCAAGGCTCTATATTCATGGATTTCTATGGTTGGATTACATGGCCTACCGCACGTTCTCGCCCCGGTGCTCTATACCCTTAGGTAAGGAGTGTGAGGTATTGCTCAAAGAACTTTAAGGAAGCCCTTTGAGTGCAACATGGGGAAAGGAGAGACTAAATGCTTGGCGATGTAGGATGCATCACACAGGTAGTGGCCTGCCCGCTCTCGAGGGAATCACCTAGGTATACCTATACCGTCGCCTTTGTGCTAACGTGTCAAAAGACGCGATTAGTGGTCCGGTATGCAACGGATCCCTAAAAAGAACTATAAAATCGCGAAATAAATCAACTTCTCCCTTTTAGAATTTCAAATTAATTCGATTTTTTCAAGTTTTACCCTCTTTTTAAGTTTAAGTCCCTAGTGGAGTCGCCAATCTGTAGGACCCCGGGGGAGAGAAGCGACCGCTCTTCCCCGTGATGCGCTACTTAAGTGATCGGGAGCCGACTAAGGTTGCTTAATCCTTAAATAAGGATATTTTTATTTTTGAAATTCATTTTCGAGGTGATGAAACTTTATTAATTTACAAATCCTTTTTTTATTATTTAAACACTCCAAATTACACCGAAATATATTAATATTGATTTAAAACCGGCCCAAAACACCAAATTCAGGCCCAATAGGAAGCAATCGGACCGTCATAACCTGCCAAAACCCGCGCGGGTTTTGACAAATCTTGGGCTAGGCCGCCTGTTTCCCTAGGCCAGAGAAAGGGGGTTGGAAACAATAAAACCCGCCGGGGTTTTATTGATTCCTGGCCCACTTTCTCCCGGTTTTAACCTTGAATGGGGTGAGAGGAAGATGTTAAACCATTTTTTAATTATTTTAGTGTAAGTTCCAATATTAAATAATTAAACGGATTATAAAAGAATAAAAGAGTCACCAGCCTTTTTAAGGAAACCGACAAACCGTAAATAAAATAACTTCGGACTACGAAACCCGATTCTAAGTCGGCGGTAAGGTTACGAATTCGAGAATTATAAGAACTATCGAATTCGCCTTTTAGAAAACAGACTATACTAAAATCGACATTAAAATGAAAAAGAGCGGGGAGAAGTTTAATTAATTTCACGAAATTATATTTTCATCATGTAATGTAAAACAAGGTTTTTGTTTACAAAATGTGCACAAACAATGGATTTAATTTATAAATTACATGATTAAATAAGAACAAAGAAAGCAATAAGGCGAACCTCTTTCGATTTAGGAGCCCGAATGTGCCGGTTGAAATCCTTGACTTCGCCTCGACCTTGGACCTTGATGGAAAGATGGAAATGGTTTGGAAAATGGTATTTAGGGTGATAATATGGATGTGTCAAAAGAGATTAGAGGTGGTTTAGAAAGTATGAAATTTTGAGAGAGGATTTAAGTATAGTGTGAGTGTAGTGGAGGATAGATGATGATAGTTGATGAAATGAGTGGAAGAATGGGGGGTATTTATAGGTGAGGTGGTAGTGATTTGGAGGGAAAATCATGGGGACACATCCCCATAATCATGCCATGCAATCACAAAGGTCAAGGGAAGGAGTCAAACACATGGGGCTAATATCAAGGGAGGGTGATCAAGATTTTGGCGCCGAGTTTAAAAAGAAAACTCACGCGGGTTTTATAATATCCACACACGGATCGCTGACGTGCACGGCAAAACGACGCGTTTCAGGTAAGGGAAAACCCGCTCGGGTTTTGAAGTCACTAGGCTGGGGCGCGCCTTGGGCTTGTCCTGCTTCTGAGTCGCCTTGGCTTATTAAAACCCGTGCGGATTTTGTTCCAGATACTGGGCCGCCTTGTCCCGTTATGCTTGCTTTGCTTATTACATGGGCCCAATGACCCATCATAGCATCCGACCCAAATGATTTATTGAACTTTTGATGAGTCGGGATTATATTGGTGTGAATCCTGGTGTCTATAGGTAGGTCTAAATCTAGAGGTTGAAACCTGGAGCACATGTTCTGTTGGAATTGTGGTGATGGAGGTTATTTTCGTAGGGATTGTCCTAAACCTAGGAAGAGCAATTATAATGACCATGACTCGGTAAATTTTACTGAGGATTTGCATGATGCCTTAACTGTTAGTGTTGACAAGTTAAAAATGACTTGGGTGATAGAGTCGGGTGCATCGTTTCACTCTTCATCTAGTAGGGAGGCCTAGAGTAATTTTGTGAGGCGAAGGTTTAGCAGGGTTAGACTTGCAAATGGTCACAATCTAAATGTGCTAGGAAGAAATGATGTGAACATTAAAACTTGTAAGGGTTTGACTTGGATATTGAAGAATGTTCGGTATATCCAGGGTTTGAGTAAGAACCTTGTATCTGTGAGTCAACGGGATGAGGAGGGGTTTACAATGATATTTGGGGATTATCATTAGAGGGTAACAAAAGGATCTCTCGTAATTGCAAATGGTAGGAAGGAGGGGAAGTTACATACAACTACTGATGATAACATGCCTGTTCATGCTCCTGAAAGGCATGTTATCTTCTCTAATAAAAGAAGGGTACCAGAAAATGAGGAGGTTTCTAGTCGAGGCTACAAGATTGGAAGGTCGGTCGAAGAATGGATCTAACCTGCACCAGAATTCGACAAGTTCAACACGAGGTAAATTCCAATCCAAAATTCGCCTAATTAGTTATTGACGAGGATGCGTAAGTCATAGTTGCAAAGGCGTGATCTGTTGAAGTTGGAGTATACTGATAAAAGAGGAGTTGATGGGAGGTCAACTGTGACCTCTGTTGATCTTTGCTGAACAAGATTCAGATGGATGCACTAGAAGATTCGAGGAGGTGTTATTGTGGTGATCGATGAATGATGAAAACTACAATACGTGGGAGATTGATGGGTTAATTGTGTGAGTCCAAAATATCTTTTTGGTGGGATGAATTTCGGAAAGCCAAAATTGCGTTTGGTGGATAAGTTTCATACAATATTGAAGATTCTTCCGATATTGTGTTCATTAATGAAAGATATTACATAAAGTGGAAAATATTATATTGTTACCAAATTGGGATGGGGCAATTACATGAAGGTTGATTGATCATATGTGAATATAATATTACATTAGAATATAGTATCAAAGTATTAGAAAACATATTTTTTTCGGAATGTTAATATTATCATTAACCCTAGTGTTATATTGTAGTCTTGACTAAAGATAGATCCTTGGGTTTAGGCTTTATGAGAATGCAATTGAGGGCTTGGGCTTGTTTGGAGAGAAAAGTGGAATGGGTTGGGTATGAAATTAGAATCCTAGGGGGTTGGGTATGGAATAAGAACCCTGAAATGAAAGTGTTTGGTGAGTAGTGGAATGGAATCAAAGATATAGTTATAGTACTTATTATTATTATTATTATTATTATTATTATTATTATTATTTCTATTATTATTATTATTATTATTGTTATTATTATCATCATCATTATTATGACAATAATAAAATTTTAATAATTAATAATTAATAATTATCAATTATTAATTAGTTATTACACATTAATTAATAATATTATTAATATAAATTATTAATTATTAATTTTTATTAATTAATAATTATTATCAATTGCTAATAATTAACAATAATAATTATTGATTAATTTTTAATTGTTGACATTTTTATCAATCATACTTTTATTATATTAATTATTAATAATTATCATCTATCATTAACTAATTATAATGATTACTTATTAAATATTAATATATATGTTTATTATTAATTATTAACTATTAATTACTAAATTTCATGTTACTAAATTATTAATTATTATAAATTATTATTAATTAATAACATTTAATAATTATAATTATTAGTAATAATTAGTAATAATTATTATTAATAATTATAATTATAATTATAATTATAATTATTATAATTATTGTTAATTATTATAATTATTATTATATTAATTATTAATAATTAATAATTATAATACTTTTTTTGTAATTATAATTAAAATTACGATTATTAATTATTAATTATTATTATTATTATTATTATAATTGTTATTATCATTAATTATTATATTTATTATTATAATTATTATTAATTATTAATAATTATAATTATAATTATAATTATTTGTAATATTAATAATAATAATAATAATTATTATTATTATTATTATTATTATTATTATTATTATTATTATTAGTTTTGTTGTTGTTGTGAATGAAAAGGGATAGTCTATTCCCCCCACATTTGGGAGGTTTCTAATCCCCCTATTTGGGAGGGATAGCAAATCCCTTGAGATTGAAATTCCATTCCAGAAACTGCTATCCAAACAGAAAAAATAGGAACTAGAACCCATTCTCAGTCAATTTCATTCCTGTTTTGTTCACCAAACACGCCTGAGAGTGTTTCATCTTATACCATAAGAGATTGACCTGCAATCTCTGTTTTCTTCAGGGAGTTGTGTGAGACTTAATTGTGAGTGTTGAGTTCTTAAGTTGTAACTCTAGGAAGCTTGTGAGAGATTGTTAAGGTTTATGAATCTTGAAACACTTTTGTAATCCTCTGATAGTGTATCGTTCTTGATTTTTTCTTAGTTGAATTTTTCCACGTTAATTCCTTGTGTCGAATATTTATTTATTTTTGTCCTTATTTATTATTGGTCAGCTAACAACGCCCTAAGAATCTTAACATAATCTACCTTGACCATAGTTTCTAGCTAGAAATCCTGTTATGTAGGAGCAGAGTATTGTATCGTATTTTACTTCCTATGGGTTATTGGGTACATGTTTCGATTGTTGATATAAAATTGGTGTAGGTTGGAAATTTACTCGGATATTCAAGTGAATCGAAGGCATACCTTCTTTCCTACGACTTTTATAATTGGCGTATATAGTCCGCAAGATAAAACACTTGTTTTGTAGGAACTTAGACTCAAACTCTCATGTCAACCTTAGATATTGTGGCCCACAAAAAATCAAGGAGATGATATTCTCATTGGAATGAGAATGATAGGTCATATGTCAACAACTTGGAAATGACATTCTTAGACTTGACACCATGTGATATCATCTTGAAATGACATCATATCCACCATATTTATAAGCCATGAAGAGACACTTGGATAAGGTGAATACGAATAAGATTTATCCTAATCATCTTATGATAATTTAGACAATAATTAGTTTATTATTATCCATTAATAAAACATATGAAAGCATGCTCAAATTATCAATGCCCGAAACCACCAAATATCATTAAAGTTACGTCCTTGCTTGGTAATACATACTTGTATTAACCTCAATATGATCAATTAGGTTCCGAAAAGTCTATCCAACGTTTTCTTATACCTAATAGCCCATTTTATGAGTTAATTTAGATAAAACCTAGCCACTAAACTTATCATACACTTGAAATTTTCCAATACCTGTCACTTACAAGTTGATGACATTGATTTTATCTTCATTAATATAGCGCTGTTGAAAAATTGGTTAGAAAATTTAGTTTAGTTTCATTCGAGAAAAATAGGTGTAGTTATTGATTTTCATCAGAATTTACATATTAATTTACTAGCCAGATATGGATATAATATTTTATTTTATTTATGTTACCTGAATTTGAGCTTTGTCTCATCTTCTAAATTTCTAATCGTCCAATTCAAAATAAACCTAAAATTTTTGACGATTGTAATCGTAGGTGTTAGCTCTGCGAGGGCTACTTCATTTGTAGTAGCATCTTCATTTGTAATAGTTTTAGGCAATAAAAGTGTCGGGCCATCGGGGTTTCTTTCTTTTTTCCTGAATATTCCAATTTGTATTTTGCCTGTCTTTTGCAATCATCGAAGTAATGAATGACACTCGAGTCATTTCTTTCTTTTTCTTTCCACCTCTTTCTAATATTGTAGTAAATCATGATACAAGTCTTGAATTAAGATGCACGAGAAGATTCGAGGAGGTGTTATTGTGGTGATCGATGAATGATGAAAACTACAATACGTGGGAGATTGATGGGTTAATTGTGTGAGTCCAAAATATCTTTTTGGTGGGATGAATTTCGGAAAGCCAAAATTGCGTTTGGTGGATAAGTTTCATACAATATTGAAGATTCTTCCGATATTGTGTTCATTAATGAAAGATATTATATAAAGTGGAAAATATTATATTGTTACCAAATTGGGATGGGGCAATTACATGAAGGTTGATTGATCATATGTGAATATAATATTACATTAGAATATAGTATCAAAGTATTAGAAAACATATTTTTTTCGGAAGGTTAATATTATCATTAACCCTAGTGTTATATTGTAGTCTTGACTAAAGATAGATCCTTGGGTTTAGGCTTTATGAGAATGCAATTGAGGGCTTGGGCTTGTTTGGAGAGAAAAGTGGAATGGGTTGGGTATGAAATTAGAATCCTAGGGGGTTGGGTATGGAATAAGAACCCTGAAATGAAAGTGTTTGGTGAGTAGTGGAATGGAATCAAAGATATAGTTATAGTACTTATTATTATTATTATTATTATTATTATTATTATTATTATTATTTCTATTATTATTATTATTATTATTATTATTATTGTTATTATTATCATCATCATTATTATGACAATAATAAAATTTTAATAATTAATAATTAATAATTATCAATTATTAATTAGTTATTACACATTAATTAATAATATTATTAATATAAATTATTAATTATTAATTTTTATTAATTAATAATTATTATCAATTGCTAATAATTAACAATAATAATTATTGATTAATTTTTAATTGTTGACATTTTTATCAATCATACTTTTATTATATTAATTATTAATAATTATCATCTATCATTAACTAATTATAATGATTACTTATTAAATATTAATATATATGTTTATTATTAATTATTAACTATTAATTACTAAATTTCATGTTACTAAATTATTAATTATTATAAATTATTATTAATTAATAACATTTAATAATTATAATTATTAGTAATAATTAGTAATAATTATTATTAATAATTATAATTATAATTATAATTATAATTATAATTATTATAATTATTGTTAATTATTATAATTATTATTATATTAATTATTAATAATTAATAATTATAATACTTTTTTTGTAATTATAATTAAAATTACGATTATTAATTATTAATTATTATTATTATTATTATAATTGTTATTATCATTAATTATTATATTTATTATTATAATTATTATTAATTATTAATAATTATAATTATAATTATAATTATTTGTAATATTAATAATAATAATAATAATAATAATTATTATTATTATTATTATTATTATTATTATTATTATTATTATTATTATTATTAGTTTTGTTGTTGTTGTGAATGAAAAGGGATAGTCTATTCCCCCCACATTTGGGAGGTTTCTAATCCCCCTATTTGGGAGGGATAGCAAATCCCTTGAGATTGAAATTCCATTCCAGAAACTGCTATCCAAACAGAAAAAATAGGAACTAGAACCCATTCTCAGTCAATTCCATTCCTGTTTTGTTCACCAAACACGCCTGAGAGTGTTTCATCTTATACCATAAGAGATTGACCTGCAATCTCTGTTTTCTTCAGGGAGTTGTGTGAGACTTAATTGTGAGTGTTGAGTTCTTAAGTTGTAACTCTAGGAAGCTTGTGAGAGATTGTTAAGGTTTATGAATCTTGAAACACTTTTGTAATCCTCTGATAGTGTATCGTTCTTGATTTTTTCTTAGTTGAATTTTTCCACGTTAATTCCTTGTGTCGAATATTTATTTATTTTTGTCCTTATTTATTATTGGTCAGCTAATAACGCCCTAAGAATCTTAACATAATCTACCTTGACCATAGTTTCTAGCTAGAAATCCTGTTATGTAGGAGCAGAGTATTGTATCGTATTTTACTTCCTATGGGTTATTGGGTACATGTTTCGATTGTTGATATAAAATTGGTGTAGGTTGGAAATTTACTCGGATATTCAAGTGAATCGAAGGCATACCTTCTTTCCTACGACTTTTATAATTGGCGTATATAGTCCGCAAGATAAAACACTTGTTTTGTAGGAACTTAGACTCAAACTCTCATGTCAACCTTAGATATTGTGGCCCACAAAAAATCAAGGAGATGATATTCTCATTGGAATGAGAATGATAGGTCATATGTCAACAACTTGGAAATGACATTCTTAGACTTGACACCATGTGATATCATCTTGAAATGACATCATATCCACCATATTTATAAGCCATGAAGAGACACTTGGATAAGGTGAATACGAATAAGATTTATCCTAATCATCTTATGATAATTTAGACAATAATTAGTTTATTATTATCCATTAATAAAACATATGAAAGCATGCTCAAATTATCAATGCCCGAAACCACCAAATATCATTAAAGTTACGTCCTTGCTTGGTAATACATACTTGTATTAACCTCAATATGATCAATTAGGTTCCGAAAAGTCTATCCAACGTTTTCTTATACCTAATAGCCCATTTTATGAGTTAATTTAGATAAAACCTAGCCACTAAACTTATCATACACTTGAAATTTTCCAATACCTGTCACTTACAAGTTGATGACATTGATTTTATCTTCATTAATATAGCGCTGTTGAAAAATTGGTTAGAAAATTTAGTTTAGTTTCATTCGAGAAAAATAGGTGTAGTTATTGATTTTCATCAGAATTTACATATTAATTTACTAGCCAGATATGGATATAATATTTTATTTTATTTATGTTACCTGAATTTGAGCTTTGTCTCATCTTCTAAATTTCTAATTGTCCAATTCAAAATAAACCTAAAATTTTTGACGATTGTAATCGTAGGTGTTAGCTCTGCGAGGGCTACTTCATTTGTAGTAGCATCTTCATTTGTAATAGTTTTAGGCAATAAAAGTGTCGGGCCATCGGGGTTTCTTTCTTTTTTCCTGAATATTCCAATTTGTATTTTGCCTGTCTTTTGCAATCATCGAAGTAATGAATGACACTCGAGTCATTTCTTTCTTTTTCTTTCCACCTCTTTCTAATATTGTAGTAAATCATGATACAAGTCTTGAATTAAGATGCACGAGAAGATTCGAGGAGGTGTTATTGTGGTGATCGATGAATGATGAAAACTACAATACGTGGGAGATTGATGGGTTAATTGTGTGAGTCCAAAATATCTTTTTGGTGGGATGAATTTCGGAAAGCCAAAATTGCGTTTGGTGGATAAGTTTCATACAATATTGAAGATTCTTCCGATATTGTGTTCATTAATGAAAGATATTATATAAAGTGGAAAATATTATATTGTTACCAAATTGGGATGGGGCAATTACATGAAGGTTGATTGATCATATGTGAATATAATATTACATTAGAATATAGTATCAAAGTATTAGAAAACATATTTTTTTCGGAAGGTTAATATTATCATTAACCCTAGTGTTATATTGTAGTCTTGACTAAAGATAGATCCTTGGGTTTAGGCTTTATGAGAATGCAATTGAGGGCTTGGGCTTGTTTGGAGAGAAAAGTGGAATGGGTTGGGTATGAAATTAGAATCCTAGGGGGTTGGGTATGGAATAAGAACCCTGAAATGAAAGTGTTTGGTGAGTAGTGGAATGGAATCAAAGATATAGTTATAGTACTTATTATTATTATTATTATTATTATTATTATTTCTATTATTATTATTATTATTATTATTATTGTTATTATTATCATCATCATTATTATGACAATAATAAAATTTTAATAATTAATAATTAATAATTATCAATTATTAATTAGTTATTACACATTAATTAATAATATTATTAATATAAATTATTAATTATTAATTTTTATTAATTAATAATTATTATCAATTGCTAATAATTAACAATAATAATTATTGATTAATTTTTAATTGTTGACATTTTTATCAATCATACTTTTATTATATTAATTATTAATAATTATCATCTATCATTAACTAATTATAATGATTACTTATTAAATATTAATATATATGTTTATTATTAATTATTAACTATTAATTACTAAATTTCATGTTACTAAATTATTAATTATTATAAATTATTATTAATTAATAACATTTAATAATTATAATTATTAGTAATAATTAGTAATAATTATTATTAATAATTATAATTATAATTATAATTATAATTATAATTATTATAATTATTGTTAATTATTATAATTATTATTATATTAATTATTAATAATTAATAATTATAATACTTTTTTTGTAATTATAATTAAAATTACGATTATTAATTATTAATTATTATTATTATTATTATAATTGTTATTATCATTAATTATTATATTTATTATTATAATTATTATTAATTATTAATAATTATAATTATAATTATAATTATTTGTAATATTAATAATAATAATAATAATAATAATAATTATTATTATTATTATTATTATTATTATTATTATTATTAGTTTTGTTGTTGTTGTGAATGAAAAGGGATAGTCTATTCCCCCCACATTTGGGAGGTTTCTAATCCCCCTATTTGGGAGGGATAGCAAATCCCTTGAGATTGAAATTCCATTCCAGAAACTGCTATCCAAACAGAAA
The DNA here is from genome assembly GCA_029582165.1 of Portulaca oleracea. Taxonomy (NCBI): domain Eukaryota; kingdom Viridiplantae; phylum Streptophyta; class Magnoliopsida; order Caryophyllales; family Portulacaceae; genus Portulaca; species Portulaca oleracea. Next base: position 39,900,000 of record CM055874.1, read on the forward strand.
AAATAGGAACTAGAACCCATTCTCAGTCAATTCCATTCCTGTTTTGTTCACCAAACACGCCTGAGAGTGTTTCATCTTATACCATAAGAGATTGACCTGCAATCTCTGTTTTCTTCAGGGAGTTGTGTGAGACTTAATTGTGAGTGTTGAGTTCTTAAGTTGTAACTCTAGGAAGCTTGTGAGAGATTGTTAAGGTTTATGAATCTTGAAACACTTTTGTAATCCTCTGATAGTGTATCGTTCTTGATTTTTTCTTAGTTGAATTTTTCCACGTTAATTCCTTGTGTCGAATATTTATTTATTTTTGTCCTTATTTATTATTGGTCAGCTAATAACACCCTAAGAATCTTAACATAATCTACCTTGACCATAGTTTCTAGCTAGAAATCCTGTTATGTAGGAGCAGAGTATTGTATCGTATTTTACTTCCTATGGGTTATTGGGTACATGTTTCGATTGTTGATATAAAATTGGTGTAGGTTGGAAATTTACTCGGATATTCAAGTGAATCGAAGGCATACCTTCTTTCCTACGACTTTTATAATTGGCGTATATAGTCCGCAAGATAAAACACTTGTTTTGTAGGAACTTAGACTCAAACTCTCATGTCAACCTTAGATATTGTGGCCCACAAAAAATCAAGGAGATGATATTCTCATTGGAATGAGAATGATAGGTCATATGTCAACAACTTGGAAATGACATTCTTAGACTTGACACCATGTGATATCATCTTGAAATGACATCATATCCACCATATTTATAAGCCATGAAGAGACACTTGGATAAGGTGAATACGAATAAGATTTATCCTAATCATCTTATGATAATTTAGACAATAATTAGTTTATTATTATCCATTAATAAAACATATGAAAGCATGCTCAAATTATCAATGCCCGAAACCACCAAATATCATTAAAGTTACGTCCTTGCTTGGTAATACATACTTGTATTAACCTCAATATGATCAATTAGGTTCCGAAAAGTCTATCCAACGTTTTCTTATACCTAATAGCCCATTTTATGAGTTAATTTAGATAAAACCTAGCCACTAAACTTATCATACACTTGAAATTTTCCAATACCTGTCACTTACAAGTTGATGACATTGATTTTATCTTCATTAATATAGCGCTGTTGAAAAATTGGTTAGAAAATTTAGTTTAGTTTCATTCGAGAAAAATAGGTGTAGTTATTGATTTTCATCAGAATTTACATATTAATTTACTAGCCAGATATGGATATAATATTTTATTTTATTTATGTTACCTGAATTTGAGCTTTGTCTCATCTTCTAAATTTCTAATCGTCCAATTCAAAATAAACCTAAAATTTTTGACGATTGTAATCGTAGGTGTTAGCTCTGCGAGGGCTACTTCATTTGTAGTAGCATCTTCATTTGTAATAGTTTTAGGCAATAAAAGTGTCGGGCCATCGGGGTTTCTTTCTTTTTTCCTGAATATTCCAATTTGTATTTTGCCTGTCTTTTGCAATCATCGAAGTAATGAATGACACTCGAGTCATTTCTTTCTTTTTCTTTCCACCTCTTTCTAATATTGTAGTAAATCATGATACAAGTCTTGAATTAAGATGCTTAATAATTTTCTTCGATTGTTTATAAATTATAATTTATGCTTTTATGATTTTAAATAATACTCCCTCCTTCCCATATTATCTGTCACTTTTAACTAACTTTCTTCTTTCCCAAAATATCTGTCACTTTATGATTCCAATAACACATTAATTACAAATTTATCAAATTAACCTTATTAGTTACATCATTTTCTTTCATTTTTCTTTTTTATTCACCTTTTTCCTTTTTTATTCACCATTTTATTCAACAATTTCACATTTCCAATAAACTAAATTAATGTAAAAAGGTAGTTTTTTTGGTTTTTGAAATTATGTCTAATGTGACAAATATAATGGGAAGGAGGGAGTATCATTTTAAGTAACTATCCATGTTTATCAAGTATAAAAGTATCACAATCATCAATTAGGTCAAAAAGTAATAATAATAATTCAACCATATCAATTATTATAGAAACTAGAAAATCACATTTTTTGTACTGTTCGATATTTATGAAAAAAATATGTAAATCAATAATATATTTACATAATTTATGGTGCTTTATTAAAACAAATGAAACATATATACTTATAAGAATTTGAATATGTATAAACATATTATAAGAATTTGAATATGTATAAATATATCTTTTGGAGTAATTCAAATAAAATTAAAGACACTTATCATTTTCTTATTGGGATCACTATTTTTAATTGAGATTCATAACTCTATTTGCCCAAGAGTTTGTAGCTCATATGGCATGAGGCAGGAGGCTTATCTCCTTACCATGATTTAAATGTTGGTGGCCGCACTTTCTTGGTCACTTGGGTAATATTTCAGAATTTTTGCGTTGGTATCAATATTTTTTTAACTTTTGTTTATTTAGCCTCTCTTTCACTTGTTTGTATGCATCATCTGTTTTTTTTTTAAATTTTTTTATTTTTATTATTTAAGGGTGAGTTGATCATATTGTTTTTTTTTTTGGCAAAGGAGACAATACAGTCAAGAAACACAACAAACAACACAACAAGAACAAACAAACATAAACAAGAACACAAAGCTACCGGTCCACTCCAAAATGTCGTCGCTTCGCTTGTTTCGCTAAGCCATGCGTTTGTGGACCTGCTTGCCGATCAATTTTCTGGAACATCCCCATCCTGAAAACGGACGCGAAAGCTGCCAAGCCACAACATGTTTGCTTGAACTTCTTGTTGACAAAAGGCTGGTATTCAACCACAATCCCCAAATTAGCCTTCCTCTTCCTACTCCTCAAATTCTGCCTTTGCGTATGCATAGATTCCGTCCCAAACCTCGTACACTTAAAAGTCTTCTTGCCCTCCTTCAAATGCGAGTAGCGGACTGTTCTATCTTGTTTCCTGCACCCAAGGTTAGTCTTACCTGACAAGAACACCCTGCCTCTTTTGCGAATGCTTGGTAAAGGGTGAAGCTTGTCGAGAATCTTGTTTGACCTCGTAGTACTGCTGCAGCCAAATGCATCCTCTGAATTCCTACTTTCGGTCATGTCATACTCCTCCTCCACTATATCTATATGTTTACCTGCACTAGGCTTGGTGATACTCTGAGCTGGTGGCATCTCCGATTCTACTTTGACTTTGACTTTCATATAAGTCAAACTAAGGGGATCAAAGACCTTGAAATGATTTCCTTTGAGCAGTCCTTCATAGGCTTCAACGTTCAAAGACAAGATTTGTTCATCTTGTCGTTTAGAAAACTTAAGTCTTGATTTGATTTTGTTGATGACACCTCCCAAAGAAAAGGCGTTCGCCGGAGATTGCATAAAGCTAGAACTAGCCCTATCCTCCACGCATGTCATGGTAACTTTAGTCATAACCATAGGACAATTGTGTGACTTGGTGGGACCTATGGATCCCTGGGTGGTTTGTTTGGCAACCACCCCTTCTCTTACACAATTCTTCTTCCTTCTCCCCTTTCTTCTTCCATGAACTTTACCGGACGACACGCCAACATCCTTTAGGCCTATATGCATCTCATCTCCTTCCCTCAGGTCTTTAAACTGAGCAACTGCATCGTCTACCATAGAATCAAGGGTCCCCTTGATAGCGGAACCCTTGACCGAACTGCTTGGGCACTCAGCACTCACATCCTTGTCACTCGTCCCGTTGTTGCTGAAGATACACCCCTCCTTGTCATCCGCATTACTTCTCCCTCTCTCCTTGGAGATTTCCTCCACCTCCATATTTGTTCTTGACGTCTTCCTCTCCAAGTCCTTCTTAACCTTTTGAAGCTCCTTATACACTTCTTTATTGTCCGGGTCTAACTCCATCGCCCGTTCAAGACTTTTAATGGCTTCTTCCATGCGGTCAAGTTGCACCAAGGCTAAAGCTCTTCGAAAGTAGGCCTTAACATTTAAAGGGTCAAAATCAAACACACTTTGACAGAAAGTGAGGGTTTGATTAAACCTTCCTAACTTCAAACTACAGGCTTTGAGATTCAAACTAAGCGAGATACCCACTTCCACCATCAAACTAGCATCATCTTCGCGTAGAGGCTCCCCAGCACCGAGGAATTGGAAGGCTCTATCATACGTCAAGGATGCTTCTTCGAACTCCTTCTTCCTAAAAAATTTGTTTCCTTCCTCTTTAATCTCAATCGCTTTGAAGATGGCGTGTCTAGGATGTGGCATGGAAGCCACAATCTTGAGGACATCCTCATCAATTTCTTCTGCCATAAAGAAAAAACGGAACAAACCAGTCTGACTGTAGGGGCTTAAGCGACAAAAGCCAGGCTAACACCTATTGATTCAAAAGGAAGACCACCACAGAAACAACTCCAAAGCATAGACCACAACTAGAAGCCACCCACTTAACAACGACCTCCACACAACAACACGAACACACCAACGCACCAAAACACCAAGAGAGCACCCCTTTAGAACGGAAACAAGGAAAACAAATCCTACCCCAACTACTAACGCAAGAACACCCAATAAACACTAACCAAGACCCCCAACTACTGGCATACACAAAAGCCAACTGCCAAACGAGCTACAGTGAGCAAAGACAAACCGAACGAGCACCTGAACGGCGATGGTTGCTTTCACTAGAAACTCCCCTCATTTGCAGCTCCACCAGAGAACACGGGGACCCCCTGGTGACCAACGATTGGTCCAGCAACGAGCAGCGACGAGCCAGATGATCGCCTCCTCTCAGATCCAGATCGCCGCATGTCCCCAAACGATGCCGCCGCCTCTACGCACTTCGTCTTCAGACACCGGAGAAATCACCGGAACCACCACCGCCCTCCGGCACAACCCCCACAAAAATAGAAACAAACTACTTGGAGAACACTACTAACCTCCTAACAAGAACAACTAATTACAGGAAAGAGTAGACCGGACGACGACGATGCCGGCGACAGCCGTCAAGCGGCCATCACCGGCACCGTCGGAAAAGAATTAAATAAGGGAAGCCAGAAGTTAGGTAGTAGGTGGGAGTGTAGGTGGAAAAAAATGATGTTTAGTACCAGCAAAGGGTGTTAAATTTAAAGCAAGTAACTTTGGGAATTTGATCAGACTGTTAGCACATACCTCTAGCAACTATTATTAAGTTTGAGTTAGGTGAAATGATCAAGGCTGTTTAGGACAAACATTACTATATATCAACTTCATAATTTCAATATATGAATTTTTTCTGAAAATAAATCACAACCGTGAAAAATATTTATGTGATAATATATACAAATAATTGTTGCAACAACTTACTTGGATCAAATATATTGATGTTAATTTTTTTTAGCTTAGAATCAATTATTATATTTTAAAACTATGATAGTCGGGAAAAAAAGTCAATTATGATAGAATCTCCTTAAATATATTAAACTCCGTAAAGAACTTGTATCTCAATGAATAATATTACCTTTTGCAATAACTCACTTTGATCAATATCCGCGGATCCTCGGAATCAATCTCTCCATGAACGTTTCTTCATGGGGTAAGGCTGCCTACTTTAGGGTCCACCAGACCTCGCTCAAACGTGTCTCCTGGGAGGTTATTGTTTGTTGTTGTTGTTCACTTTGATCAATATATATTAATTTTTATTTTTAAAGATAAAATATAATTTACGTGATAATATTTAGTCATTTTTTTCAACTGTAGTAAAATCTCCCAAAAAGTTTAGGCTTTCACCAATAATTTAATATTTTTATTTTGACAAGTCTGAAAGATAGAGAAAATAACCAAGCTATCTAACTACATGTTAGGCGCAACTTGATACTTGTTCTCCTTTAGTATGAGCTTAAACTTGAGTTTCATGCAATGGATATATGCTTGTTAGAGAAAAGTGAGTAGCAAGGTAACAGCAGAAGCGAATAATAGAATCGAAAACGAGATGACGGATATTACGACAAAATTTAGGAACGAAAAATAAGCGATAAAATCAAACACCAGAATTACGTGGGAAACCGAAGAACTCGGAGAAAAACCCACGGACGGCGACAGCCAGAAAATAATCCACTATGAGAAAGGAGGAGTATAACCTGATCACTATCACAGGGTGTGAATGCGATCCACAAAGGATATTACAATAACAATCTCTCAACACTCAACTCACAATCTCTCAGGATACACTGGGGAAAATATTGGTGAGACCCCTTTCTCTCTCAATATTTTCTCTCTCTCTCTAGCTCTCTGTGTTTTCTGATGATATTTTTTGGTGGAGAAATATGCACCCTATTTATAGGGAGAACTCCCTATAACCTAACTTGACTCCTACTCCAAATAGATTTAGAATCTAATACAATTAGGAAACCCAACACAATAAGGAAACCTAAATAATATCCTAATACAATTAGGAAACAAATAATTGTGAGATCAAGAGATTTGGTGATTTTAGGACACTTTCCTAACAAACTCCACCTTGGACTAAAAATCAACGAATCATCGGTCCAGATAAACATCTTGGTATCGCCATCAACACGCCTCCGCGTGGCACAGGCTCTCACATGCTTAGAACACCAACTAAGTCCAAACAATGTTCGAACTTAGCTATTGATAGAGGCTTGGTTAACATGTCTGCAGGATTATCAAAAGTATGAACCTTCTTCACCACGATCTCTCCTGCAGCAACTGTATCTCTGATGAAGTGATACCTGACGCTTATATGCTTGGTCTTCGAATGATAAGTGTCATTCTTTGTCAGATGTATAGCACTCTGACTGTCTGAATAAACCACAGTCTCGCCTTGTGGTACTCCAAGCTCCATGACCAATCCCCTCAACCAGATGGCCTCCTTCACTCCTTCCGTTACAGCAATATATTCAGCCTCTGTAGTAGACAAGGCTGCTATAGATTGAAGTGAAGCTTTCCAAGATATTGCACCTCCACACATGACGAACACATACCCTGAAATTGAGCGTCTCCTATCCAGATCTCCACCATTATCAGCATCAACATAACCTACAACATCAAACGTTGCAGCACTACCTCTATCATACAGGATGCCCTTCTCCAAAGTACCCTTCACATAGCGAAGGATCCACTTCACTCCTTCCCAATGCTCCTTCCCTGGATTCTGCATATATCTACTCACCACACTAATCACGTGGGGAGTCAGTCTAGTACACACCATAGCATACATCAAACTACCAATTGCACTAGCATAGGGAATATTAGACATCCTCCTTACCTCCAAATCAGATTTAGGACAGTTCTCACTGCATAACTTGAATGCGGCTAAAGGAGTGAAACCGCTTATGCTTCTCATGTTGAATCTGTTCAACACCTTCTCCAGATATTTCTTCTGAGACAGGAACAACTTCCCTGCCTTTCTATCCCTTTGGATCTCCATACCCAAAATTTTCTTCGCCGCTCTGAGGTCTTTCATCTCAAACTCTTGGTTGAGTTGAGATTTCAGCTTCTTTATTAGTGACATGTCCCTGGAGGCAATCAACATGTCATCCACATACAATAATAAATAAATGAAAGACCTTTCTTCAAATTGCCTGTAGTACACACAATTATCATAGTGACTTCTTATGTACCCTTGCCCTACCATAAAGGTATCAAACCTTTTGTACCACTGCCTGGGTGCCTGTTTAAGTCCATACAAGGACTTCCTTAATCTGCATACCTTCTCGCTTACCAGAACGATGAAACCTCTCGTCGCCTCATATATATTTTCTCCTCCAACTCGCCATGGAGGAAAGCTGTCTTGACATCAAGTTGCTCCAACTCCAAATCAAATAGAGCAACAAAGGCCATCAAGGTGCGGATCGACGTATGCCTCACGACTGACGAGAATACTTCGTTGTAGTCGATTCCTTCTTTCTGGTTGCAACCCCTTACCACTAATCTGGCCTTCCACCTTGCACTTTCTACACCAGGGATACCTTCCTTTCTCTTGTACACCCACTTCGCAGTAAGAGCTCGTCGCCCTTTAGGCAACTCACATAGCTCCCATGTATGATTTTTCTGCAAACTCTCCATCTCCTCTTGCATAGCTCCTATCCAATTTGAGGCATTCGGACAAGAGATGGCCTCCTGATAGGTAGAAGGTTCAGCACCTTCAGGAGTCTCCTCTGCAACACTCAGCGCATAAGCAATCATAGCATCATCTTCTTCAGTATATCGCGCTGGTCTCCTGATCTCCCTCCTGGGACGATCCCTAGCAATGCATGGTTGTTCCTCCACCTGAGGAACATTCGTCTCAATCTCAGGCTCATCAACCTGAGTTGGTTCAGGAGCATCGATGGTTGCTCCTCGATTGCAGTTCCAAAGAGCTCCACTCGAGCCCGCTCCACCTCGAACACCATTCTTCCTGCATCCTTCTCCTGATTTCCTGCATCATCAAGTACCAGAGATTCCATTCCAGATAACATAGCAGTTTCATTAAAGGTTACATCTCTAGACTGAATAACTTTCATCAAATCAGGACACCACATTCTATATCCCTTAGACTCAGACCCGTAACCTAGAACCATGCATTTAACAGCCTTGGGAGACAGCTTCCCATCATTCACATGGACACATACAGGACATCCAAAAATTCTCAAATTAGAATAATTAACCGGATTACCTGTCCATACTTCCTCTGGAATCTGGTATTCGATAGAGGCATGAGGTGATCTGTTCAGCAGGTAGCAGGCAGTAGATATCACCTCTGCCCAGAACAATTTGTTCTTCCAAAGCCCTGCATTCGAGAGCATGCAGCGGGCTTTCTCCAAGAGTGTCCTGTTGATTCTCTCGGCTACCCCGTTTTGCTGAGGCTTACCCACCAAGGTTCGATGCCTCGCAATCCCATGCTCCTCGCATAATTCAGTAAATTCAGAATCAACAAACTCCAACCCATTGTCAGTCCTGAGTTTCTTGATTTTCCTGCCTGTCTGGTTCTCCACCAAAGCTTTGAACTTCTTGAAATATGAGAATGCCTCATTCTTGTGCCGCAAGAAAAAAACCCAAGTCTTCCTCGAGAAGTCATCCACGAATGTCAACATGTAGCGCTTGCCACCCAGTGATGGCACTCTAGCAGGACCCCACAAATCTGAATGAATATAATCAAGGATCCACTGCGTTGTATGTTTAGCCCTTGAAAAGTTAACCCTCTTCATTTCCGTAGACACGGTGATCACAAAACTCCAACTTGCCGATCTTTGCGCTTCAAGGTATCCCTTCGCTCAACATTGACATTCTCTTCTCGCCCATGGCCTAGTCTCATGTGCCAGCTTTGTCTTTGTCGGACTCATCAAGATTTAGGATGCCGCAGATCCTCACATCAGAGACCCCTGCAGGATGTATAGACTGCCCTTCCTGATTCCCTTCATAAGAACCATGGAACCCCTGCACACTTTCAAAACACCATCTTCTCCTTTGTACCTGCAGCCGTTAGCTTCAAGAGTACCCAAAGAAATTAAATTTCGAGTCATGTTAGGGATATGACGAACCTCCTTGAGAGTTCTAACGATGCCATCATGAGTCTTGATTTTGATGCTACCGATTCCTGCAACCTTGCAGGCTGTGTCGTTACCCATGACTACGACCCCGGTGTCAACACTCTTATAAGACTCGAACCAGTCCTTATGAGGACACATATGATAGGTGCACCCCGTGTCAAGAACCCACTCATCTCTAGCTATCCTACTCGATGTGGTAGCCAAGGCATCATCCGTAACTACAAACCCATCACCATCTGACTCGGACTCTACGCAGTTTGAGGTACCAAGTTTGGTGTGATTATCCTTACCCTCCTGCTTCTGGTCTTTCTGTTTTGCCCAACAATCTCTCTCTATATGCCCCATCTTACTACAGTAGTTACACTTCTTATTCTGGTGAGGATTCCTAGACTTTGAACGGTGTTTAGACCTCCCTCTAGTCCCGTTTCCCTTACGTTCAGTATTTCTACCCCTTACAACCATAGCATCACCACCCTGGTCATCACCATCGGTATCAAGTTTCTCCTTAGACAGTAAACTAGCCTTTACATCACTAAGGTTAAGGTCACCACGATTCCCATACAACATGATTTCCTTAAATTGTTTATGTGATGCAGGCAGGGACAAAATTAAATGAAAAGCCTTATCCTCATCAGTGTGTTTTATATCCATTGATTCCAATTCAGTAATAATAGAATCAAATTCACTAAGATGTGCCTGAATAGAAGTACCTTGGGGCATCTTCAACTTGTAGAATTTCTCTTTCATTCGGTACTTGTTTGCACGACTCTTCGACATGTACAACTCTTCCAGTTTGGTCCAGAGCACCCGAGGGTTCTCGATATGCATCACCTCTCTTTGAATGTGCTCTGCCAAGCACAGCTGAATCCCTGCCAGAGTCTTATCTTCAAGCTTCTTCCACTCCCTTGGAGTCAAATTCCCCTTGATATCCTTCTGGAGTTTTTGGAATTCATCATCGCTCATTGTCGCATCAGTCTTCGTGTCGGGATACTCAATTACATCCCACAACCCGTGCTGAATTAGGACCGCCTTCATCTGCAGTCTCCACATAGTAAAACTCCTCGTTCCATCAAATTTTGGAATATCGCACTTCATGATTGAAGTCATCTCCACCTTGCTCTGATACCACTTGTTAGAGAAAAGTGGGTAGCAAGGTAACAGCGGAAGCGAATAATAGAATCGAAAACGAGATGACGGATATTACGACAAAATTTAGGAAAGAAAAATAAGCGATAAAATCAAACACCAGAATTACGTGGGAAACCGAAGAACTCGGAGAAAAACCCACGGACGGCGACAGCCAAAAAATAATCCACTATGAGAAAGGAGGAGTACAACCTGATCACTATCACAGGGTGTGATGCGATCAACAAAGGAGATTACAATAACAATCTCTCAACACTCAACTCACAATCTCTCAGGATACACTGGGGAAAATATTGGTGAGACCCCTTTCTCTCTCAATATTTTCTCTCTCTCTCTAGCTCTCTGTGTTTTCTGATGATATTTTTTGGTGGAGAAACATGCACCATATTTATAGGGAGAACTCCCTATAACCTAACTTGACTCCCACTCCAAATAAATTTAGAATCTAATATAATTAGGAAACCCAACCCAATAAGGAAACCTAAATAATATCCTAATACAATTAGGAAACAAATAATTGTGAGATCAAGAGATTTGGTGATTTTAGGACACTTTCCTAACAATGCTTAAAAGATATTATATTGAAGAATTATATACAGTATACATCCAATCATCCAATGGGTTATGTACAGACTATAGAATAATTTAACTCTGCTACAATGAATGTGGAAACGCAGGAAGAAAATAAAATTAAAAACATTAATGAAGGATAAGAATGTTTTTCTAATGGATACCTTCAATTATATTACCATCAAATTAAATTTTATACATGGATATACAACATAACTATTGAATTAATCATGATAAATATATTTAGGGATCCCACAATTTTAACATATAAAATCATATAATTTCTGATTTTGGCCAATATTTAATCCTTTATTGTAGCTTGAAAAAGGGGAATTGGGTGTAAGACAAAGACACTACCACAAGAAAGGAAATAGTGTGGACTATATTAAACTTTTATTAACTTTATTTAGTAAGAATCTAAATCTATACAGTGCAGGCTACTAAATTTGGGCCGCTGACATTGAGATTCTAATACATGAATTAAAAGCCTGTAGGATAAATCCTGACACACAAGTGCATATGGTTAATTAAGCAAAGCCAGCAAGAATCTTGGTATTGGAATCAGGCTGAATGCCTTGAGTGTTGTTATCAACCCTCCGTAGTCTACCAATCAAGGCATTATTGTTATTATTATTATTATTCTGATTTTCACAAAGGGAGTTACTGTCGCTGTTATCGTGGTTGGTATGATTGTCAAGGCAGAGTAGCGAGAGGGTCCTTTCCAAATGCTTACCCTTGACATCCAGATACTCCCTCCATGTAACTGCTCTGTACAGAGGAGGACGCCTCGCATCACACAGTTTCGGCAGTGGCTGAACTCGGATGTCTGGACCCGGCCCGTACAGGTACGCAACCGAAAGCCGGTGTTGTGTCCGGTTTACGACTGCTCGGTGGTACACACTTTTGTAGAGCCCATTTGAGAGTATGTGTAGGAGGTCACCCACATTGATAACCAGGCCCCCTGAAATGGGTGGGACTGTCACCCATGGCTCGTTTCGCTCCTTCCGAACTTGGAGGCCGCAGGTGTTGCTCTGATACAGGATGGTCAAAAGGGTCGAGTCCGTATGGGCAGCCAAGCCCATGGCATGACTTGGGTCCGGACAAGCCGGGTATGAGTTTAGTTGGATGGCTCCACTTGCCCCTCTGAATGGGTCCGACCCGTTTGGGGAAGCATCCCATCTTATGTCTTGATTGGATATGCCTAATGACCCCAAGATTAGCCACATGAGCTTCTTAGCTAGCATCTTCATCTCCTGTTGGTACTCTTCAATCATGGCACTGAAAATACAATTAAAAATTCGGTTAGAAAAACGTTACTTATTCCTCATGTCTACAATACAATACAACATCAAATCTAGCAAAAAGTTGAGTAAACCTTCTTATCTTCTTTTGTGGACCATATATTAATTTAAATACAACATGCCATTTCTTGTCACAATATGTAAATCGGGCATTATGTATCGTGGTTTTTAGTTATGACTCTTTTTTTGTGTTTAGATACCTTATCATAAATCACAAATTTTGATATCTAATTTAGTCCCAATAGTATCATTTTGAATATTCAAATATGTATATTTCAGTAACTACGTTTAATATTATTGATTGTGAAAGAGTATTTTAATTTATAAAATAGCTACAGACAACACTGTGATAACTCTATCCATTGCATATTTTAATAAATTAGTATTGTTCAAGTTGAAAGATATTGATTGTTCTTATTATCTTGTTACTCAGTGTGTTCGATTAACTAGGTAGAAGTGGTTAATCTTAATCAAATGTATAAACGATCAAATAAGATAATACTGAATCTTGTAAAGCACATTTTTACAGAAGAAGTAGATACATACCAATACATTTCATAGTGATTGGGCCAAAGTTGGCGAGCATGTTCCTGGGGAGATCCAACTATGGTGAAGCCCTCAGACCATAACTTCTTAGGGAAAAAGTTTGAGATACGGGCTGGGCCGTAGCCAGTAATTCCATTAGGCAATCGAGCCGCTTTTAGCTTTTGCTTGACAGGCAAAGAGAAAAGGGTTTTGCCAAATGCTTCAATTTTATCTAATAGATGTTTAGATATGCCGTGGTTGATCACTTGAAAGGCCCCCCATGACTTGCATGCATGTCCAACAAGTTGTTGGGCATTTGGGTCATGCAAATCAATGATGGGCACGGACTCAGACTCAGACTCCGAAAATCTATTCGGGTTATCAAGTGGGGCCCATTTGAAAGAATCGGGCAGTTCCTTCAATGCTTGCAAGTCTACGTAATCTTTGTTACAGACTTGAATAGAAGGCATACCGTTGAACTTTAAAGGAAAATGAAATTCGAGAAACTTATGAACAGAAAACAAGAGTAGAAGGAATAGTTAAGAATTGAGGTACAAAAAGGGTGTACTTTGTTAAGAGGAGTAGTGGACTTAGGAATAGGAAGATATTGGGCTGAAGAATCATGGGAGGATTTAGTGGAGTATATATAGAGGAGCAAGTTGCTACTAGTCATGTATGTCTAGAGTTTTACTGGTCTTTCAAGGCAATTTGATAGGACAACAAATGAAAAGGAGAGGGCCAATTACATAGAAACAATAGAAAATACAAATCACAAAATACAAAATGTCAAATAACCATCTTGTCTTTTAGAAAAAAAATGGGGACATGATCTTTCAAGTAATAAGTAACTAATATTAATAAATAAAATAGAATGTTAATCAGTAAATCAAGTGTAGCTCTTCATGCTTGAGTTGGACCAATTGACAATATTTATTCCACAAAACAACATTCTTATTGATTGTCTTGGATTGTGTTAAACAGTTTCACGTAATTAATTAATTAATTTTTTTTTTTGGGATGCTTTCATGGTCAGGTTTTGATGAGAATCACCTTCCTTTAAGATGGTTATCAAAGATTTAATCCTCAGCAAAGATGATAACTGCGTTATTACCTATAAATTTTTTAATGCAAACAATACAACAGTCAATTTATGTTTTGTGGACAAATATGGAATATAATTATTAGTAGCATAAACAAGATCCCTACATGTGATTAATTAGTAGCGTAACACACTTAGGTAAAAAGGAGTATAATTACAATAAGAAGCTCCCCCACTTTTGTATGGGTTCTATTCATGTGGCTTTGTCTTGTCCTGAAGCAGAAGGGCATCTATATCACCATCCTCAAGTTGGTCTTAATTCCCCTTCGGCTTTGGAAACAATTTCAAGACAAAAAAACTCCAGCTTCAATGACCAAACTGTCCTTAACCCTTTGGAACTGTTGGAGCCACTTTAATTGATTTTACTTGTATTTATATTTGCCAGACATTTTTTTCTTTTTAACTGGATGACACAAATTCTGCGTCTTGAAGCTGCTTAGTGCTTACTCCGGAAGAAACGTATTTGTTGGAGATTTTTTTTTTTATTTTTTTAAAGAAAGAACTATGGGTTTCATTAATTAAAGGAAAATTGGAATCTAATAATCCAAATTTTATATCCATTTTGATCTAACAAACTAGACTTAACTTTTTGTTAATGACAAACTATACTTAACATAATATTTTCAAGAAATTTCCACCAATTTCAGCGGAAAAATGGCGTGGAGGTTTTTTATAAGCAAAAAATAAAGGGAAAATGAAGATGACTTATGCTTGATGAATTGTCAGCCCTACTTATTCAATCTCCTATCTGACTCACTATTTATCCCACTTAAAAACTTTCAGAAAAAATAACACTCCACATTAGCAAAAAAACCTCCATGTCATTTTTCCGTTAACCGGAAATTGGTGAAGGTTCACTAAGAAATTAAAAATATTATGTTAAATAAAATTTGCCATAATAAAAAGTTAAGTTTGGTTTATTAGATCAAATTGAACGTAAAGTTTGGATTATTAGATTCCAATTTTAATTAATTTATCCAATCAAAAAGAAAACATTGTGCTCGTCTTTTGCAAAATTCTGTGGCTGGCTTATTTTGTCCTGTTAATATTGATAACACTAATATATTGTGACAATATTAAGATTGAAGACAATTTTCATTAAAAAAGATTGGTGCTAAACTGTGTTTTTGTCTACTATAGCAATTCTGTGTACGTCTGAGCTAGCAAATTTCTATCGTATGTTCACGAGATGTGGCGATTGATATGGTGCTGTTTTGTCTTCTTAGTGAAGAAATATTAATTTAAACAAAGAAGATCAGAGCATGCATATTATTGGACATTATACCAAAACATGATCTCTTATTTAAGTGCTCATAATACTATGGTTCCAACAAAACGGGTAAAGTATTTCGTCACCAATTTGATTGAGATCGTCTCCAAAAAAATTACCATGAGATGTCAATGCTATATTAACCAAATACATATGTAAATATCATTTACAATGAAGGATTTAAGAGGAGATTTGATATGATGCATATAAATATGCATTTATCTGAACCAAAACACACGTAACTTGCATTTTAATGTTAAGTTTACAAAATTCGAAAATACACTCGACCTGTAATTACCCTAACCAAATATACACTACAACTATTTTTAACCCCGAATCAGGTTTCGAGCAACTAGACTGCCTTAGTAGGTTAATTTTCATTTGATGATATGATTCTTGGTTATTTTATTCGAATACGAAAATTAATTCGTGTGTGAAAGTAATTATTTGAATTCAAAATATACCTGACTCGTGTTTTTAATGTCAAATTTACCTTCACTTGAAATATAATTTACTTGTATTTGCCATAACCGAATATACATATGACCTATATTTATAACGTGTCCGTCAACATTGATAGGTTTAGAAAGTGAGTCTCGATTGTGACCACCCCTGCTTACGCATGTGACCCCCTAAACCCTGACTCCTGAAGTCTCATTTTTCAGCAAGTCACGAGCGCTACCATTGTAGTCACGCTCGTGACCCTAAAATTTCGACACATATAAAAGATGGTCGGAGGCCAATTCCTTCAATTTTCACTCATTTCATCCTTAACATCATGACTCTCTTTGTCTCTCTCTAAACCCAATACTCAACCCTCACACCCCTCAATCATCACCAAATCTCTCTCAATCTCACTCAACACTTTCTTCTCCTTCGAGTTTCTCCATCGAATTTGAAACTCCCATCTTCTCCTCTCAAATTTGACCCCCTAACTCAAGTCTCCATTCCAATCCCTTCACTTTCTCTGTCTAGCATTTAAACTCTATTGTTGTTGAGTTTGTTTTTAGAGAAGCAAAGCATTATTCACTGAGGAGATTCGTTGGTCCAACCCTGCATCCATGGTACCTCCGAGGAATATATAAAAGACAATACCATGAGCCTAACCCCCAACCCGAGGATGATTATTCATCAAGTACGACATAAAAGACCCAAGTTACTGAGTTTTTTTTAAATATGATAAACGAGCAGCGATTCATTTTAAGAGTGACTCGCAAAAGAACAAGTACAACTCATTTAAGGAGCATAAAATTTGTGTTCCCTATGTCTATCATGAGGAGCCACACCAGAACTTTTACTGAAAAAAGAGTCTTGACCATTTGATAGGGTCATAGATTGGGAAGTAATTTATTTGAGTAATTTTAGTGTGGTTATGGTTTGAAATTCAAATTTAGGGTAGTGTTTAGTGTTAGTCAAGTTTAGGATTTGAAATTCAATTTAGAATAGTGTTTTGGATGTAAATTTTTAGGGTGAATTATGAATGTTTAGAGTTTATTATAGTATTAGGGTGCTAGGGCTTGAAATTAAAGTTATAATAATGTTATTTAGTAAAGTAAGAGTATGACTTTGGTTTAGTTTGGATGATTTTGGTTGTTATTAGTAAGTGAGTTAGCAATTATGTTTGGTTAGGAACAATGTTACGCGACTGTCAACTTCGCAGGCTAACTTAATTAAATGGATGTCTTCAAACAACAAATTTATCCTTGTTATGGGGAACAAGCTGTCAGAGTTTTATATATAGGTCATCATGTGCTTGCGAGGTATGAATGCTGGTCGTGACGCATTTAGTTTAGGAAAAACTTATGGGACAAACACCCACAAAATCAAATCTTGATTTTGTGGGAGTTTGTCTCATAACTTTTTGCGAAACTAAATGTATCAGCACTAACGTTCATACATGGCAAGCCCATGATGACCTATTTATAAAACTCTGACAGATTGTTCCCCATAACAAGTATGAATCTGTTGTTTGAAGACGTCCCTTTAATTAAGTTAGTCTATAAAGTTGGTAGCGTAAATTTGTTGCTAACCCAACCTAATTGCTAACTTAATTGCTTATAACTCCAAATGAAGACATAAATTATAAAAAATTATGTTACGTCCATTTACGTAATCAACAACAAGTTGCTACGTAAGTACTCAACAACCATTTAAGTAGGTTAGTTGTAGATGTCATAAAAAAGTGTCCAGTTTGGATGATTTTGGTAGTTATTAGTAAGTAAGTTAGTTATTATGTTTGATTAGGAATGAATTTACGCGACTGCCAACTTTGTTGGATAACTTAATTAAAGGCAGGTCTCTAAATGCTAATTCAGCTCTGTTGTGATTAACAAGTTGTCGGAGTTCTATGTATGGGTGATCAACTGCTTGTGACATACCAAATGTCGATCGTTGTGTATTTAGCATCCCAACCACTTATAAAATGAACACCCAGGAACTCAATCTTGATTTCTTGGGTGTTCGTTTTATAGGTGGTTGGGCTGCTAAATGCACAACGTTTGACATTTACTACATCACAACCGGTTGATTACCCATATATATAACCCTGACAACTTGTTGATCACAACAAGGCTGAATTGGCATTTAGAGACCCGCCTTTAATTATGTTATCCAACGAAATTGGTAGCGTAAACTTGTTGCTAATCCAACATAATTGCTAACTTAATTACTCACAACTCCAAATGAAGACATAAATTAGCACATAAAAAGATGTTGAGTTTGGATGATTTTGGTAGTTATTAGTAAGTGAGTTAGTTATTATGTTTGGTTAGGAAAAAAATTACGCGACTGCCAACTTCGTTGGTTAACTTAATTAAAGTCGTGTCTTTAAATGTAAATTCAATCATGTTGTGATCAACAAGTTGTCGGAATTATATGTACATGTCACCATGTGCTTGTGAGGCAAGAATTATCTATGACTGTGCATTTAGCATCCCAATCACATATAAAACGAACACCAGGAACTCAATCTTTATTGAGTTCCTGGGAGTTCGTTTTATAAGTCATTGGAATGCTAAATCCACAGTCATAGACAGTTCTTACCTCACAAGCACATGATGACATGTACATATAATTCCGACAACTTGTTGATCACAACATGATTGAATTTATATTTAAAGAAACGACTTTAATTAAGTTAACCTCTGAAGTTGGTAGCGTAAATTTGTTGTTAATCCAACCTAATTGCTAACTTAACTACTCATAACTCCAAATAAAGACATAAATTATAAATAATTATGTCATATACATTTACTAACTTAAGTACTCAACAACTAGTTGCTACAGAATAACATAGGTTATTTGTCATGGTACTTTAGAGTAGTAAGTAGGTTAATTAATAGTTCTAGTATCTTAATTGTAGATGTCATAAAAAGAGGTTGAGTTTGGATCCTATTAGTGTCTAAGGAGAGTGTGTTTGTTCCTAATAATCTATGGTTGAAAAAGACTTTCATGAGTTGTACCAACTCTCTAATTTATTTATCTGGTTCCCAGAAAGTAGCGCAATCTCAGTAGTGAAATTGCGCGAGGTCTATAGTGCTCTAGGAGTTAGAAGCGTCTCAGATTCACTACAATGCAGTGTTTCTATTGTGCAGCCTGGTGGGCATAAAGACAAGGTGGGAACCGGGCTCATGAAAGTCTTTTTCAGCCATAGATTAACAATAACAAACACACTCTCCTTGGACAATAAAGGCGAGTGTGAGTATCATGCCATACTCCATGTGCAAGAGGCTTAATCTCGATGATTTGGCCCCCACGACGATCAGTTTGCAACTTGCCGATAGAAGTATTAGAAGGCCATTAGGGATTCTAGAAGACATTCCAATTCAAGTGGGAAGTTTTTTCATCCCTTGTGACATTGTTATTCTGGAGATGGATGAAGATCGGTACAATCCTATTATTCTTGGTCGACCCTTCTTGGCTACTGCAAGGGCAATAATAGATGTGAAACGAGGTCGTTTGTCTCTTCATGTAGGTAGAGACCATATTGTTTTCGACATTGATCCTTCAAGGATGAAATCTCACAAAGAATCACCTTTTAAGGTCAACGCAGTCGCCGATATCTTGGATGTGCATCGAAAAGAGTCCTACTTTCTTGAAGTTGAGCCCAATGAATGGGGAGGATTCAATTACCAAGGGGGTTCACATCCAATTCCAAGTGAAGTTGAGGGCGTCTACCATGATATACCTCTCAAGATTGTCACATGGAGGAAAGAGATCTCTTTGAGTGAAACCTATGTTAAGTGCAGCAAAGCGAATGGGGTGATACTCAAAGGCCCTAAGTCCGGTAAACCACCAAACACCAAGTTGAAGTTACTTTCCAACTCCCCACGGCCTACTAAATGTTTGAAGAAGAGAGTTTTGTTGCTACCCAAGGTTAGGAGGTGTTGGAAAAGGAAGAGGAAGCGTTGGTGGAGGAAACCAAGGAAAATGCTATCCGAGATTCCTAGGTGGATGACTAGACTACCAGAAGAGTACCCCAATTCATCCACGAATCTCTTTGAGAATCGTTGGAAAAAGAGGAAGAAAAATTGGTGGAAAAGATTGATGATGTTTGCACGGATGAAATTGTAGCATAAATCAAGGTCGTTCCCACAGGGACTTTTCCTTTCAACGCACTGAACTAGCCTCCTAGTTGTTCGCTAAGTCGATCTGTTTTTGGTTTGAAGTAACTAATTCTAAATTTAATCACAATCAAGAACTAAACAAACTAATATTCACACAAACGTTTCTAATTTAATCAAGGTAAAAAGGCATTCAGGGGATGAAACCTAAGTCAAATAATGAATCAACGATGTGGATTGAACATTCATTTCATTAACTTGCACAATCAAGGTTCGATAATAGCATAAAACACTTTGCAATGAGATTTTGTCACTAGAGCGAATTGCCAAGACTAACCAAGCACCTACTTTCGTGGTTATTTGGATTTAGTCAAGGTTAAAGATCTAATTATCTCAAGAACCATAATTAACACTTCTATATCTAGATAATTTTAACTAGTTTAATCTAGGTTTTCGGGTAATCAAACTTCTCCTTTCGGTACTTCATCCAACAACCTATTAACTTG
Organism: Portulaca oleracea; assembly: GCA_029582165.1. Lineage (NCBI taxonomy): Eukaryota > Viridiplantae > Streptophyta > Magnoliopsida > Caryophyllales > Portulacaceae > Portulaca > Portulaca oleracea. The sequence continues at coordinate 39,920,478 of CM055874.1, forward strand.
CAATTGGTGACCAAGCAAAAACAATAACAATTCAATTCAAAGACCAAATAGATTGAAACAAACTAAATTCATGATAATTCAATCCAACAAAGTCAATTCATCAAGCAACTTCAAAGGTTCATCCCCTAAACTAAAAAGAACTACTCACTATTCATGTTTAAAACTACAAAGCAATTGAAATCTATTCTAGAAAGCATATGAAAATCTATGAAAGAATGAGAAATAAACCCAAGTGAAGAACAATCTTGCTAGGAATCAACTATGGAGAACTTTTGCTCCTCCACTTCAAAGTGTAATCAAGATGCTCTTCGATCTTCAATCTTCTCTCAATCTTCAATGGTGGATGGAATATGGATGATGAATGATATGATCAGGGCATGGAATGGAAGATGGTGGAATGATGATTGCCTCAAAAACAGCCGGAAACAACATAATATAGGCAAATTGCAACTCAAAACCGCCGAAAATGAAAAGACACAGGTGACACGGACCGTGCCAGGGGTGACACGGACCGTGCTCCATAGTGACACGGACCGTGCCCCCCTAGGCACTACCCGTGTCGCTTCACTGCACACATTTCTTTATGTTCTGGTCATAGGCACTACCCGTGCCACTGCAGACACCACCCGTGCCACTGCTAATTCGGGCCTAGGAGCTCTTTTGGGCCATTGTTTGGGCCTTGGGTGATCCAACATCTCACTTCTTGGTCCTTTAAGCTCATAACTTGGATCTACACTTGATTTTTAGCTCGGTTTACATCGATTCTTCACAAATTACCTACAAAACTCACCAAACTCCAAACCAAGCGTAATATGGGAAATTCGGGCATAAAATAATATAATCAAATCAAATATTCCCCAAATTCCAATCGAAACAACCAAGTATTCATATATATAAGAAGCACTTATCAAAATCCCCCATGCTTAGTCCTTGCTTGTCCCTAAGCAAGTCCAAAACTCAAAAGAAAAGGCAAAGAAAGAAAATAAAAGAAAATGAAAGAAACTGGGACAAAAAGACTCAAAGAACTCAAAGCAAAAATAAAAAGAAAACTCAAAAGTAAAAATAATAAAACGAAAATCTTATTTAATTACACCTCCTAAGGATGGCATCGATAGGAAATTCAATCAACCCAATCTAATCTAAAGTACATCCCAAGAGTGAAAAAGAAGCCAATTTACACAAGTAAATGAAGACAAATGATTCAAGAATGGCACTCATCAAGTTCAACCAATCACCCCTAATCACCGAATGAGATAAGAAGACACATGTTAAGCATGAAACTAGGTAAGAATGAAGAGCAAACTCACTTTTTGGGAATGTGAAACACTCCTCTCATGTGTTTGAATATGAAAAATCATTGAAAGTTCGCTCAAATACTCAAACAAAAGCCACAACCAACCACGTATTTTCTAAGAATCTCAACTCTCCACCGCAATTTGCAAAGCAACAATGACAATCAAGAGGACTTTCAAGGGTTGTAACGGGGCTAGGGTTAAGGGTAAGGAGTGGATAATATTTGGGAATTGTGGAGCTAACAGCCAAAGCTTGAAATTATTTCGCACCAATTCAACATACATACACTCTCACCACTTATAATCAATCCAAATCGACCACAAACAATTGGAAACTCGCCTCATAACAAAACAAAACAAACCAAAAGTCAAGCACTTTATTCTCTTTTTTTTCAGAATTCTCCGATTTTTTTTTCTTTTCCACTTTTTCTGTTTTTTCTTTCTTTCAAAATTTTTTCTTCTTTTTTTTTCATCTTTGATTCAAACACACACACAAACAAACAACATCACACTTATATACAACTCACTAGGCAAGTTCCAATTCTACCCAACAACCTCAATGTACATAATTTGGGGAATCAAATCAATATTTACAACTTAAACCAATCCCCATCACAAACCAAACCACCAAAGTAACCATAATCAACCCAACTTAAAACTCAAAACATTTCAAGCAATGGCTTAAGGGTAGGAAATATATAATCGGCCAAGGCTTATAATGTGGGTTCAAGAAAAGAAAAAGTCAAGGCAAGAAAAGGGCTAGCTACAGATTTTCTGATGTTAACGGGTGGTCAAGGCTTGCGGGTTCAATTCCTAATGCCTCTGTCATCTTGTCAATGTACAACGCATAGCAATTTCAAGGAGATGCAAAGGAAATAAAGGAAGATGTCACAATGGTGAGCCACTCATGGAAATTTGACTAATAAAAATGATTAGTCTTTTCTTTTAGGCTTATGTAGACTCACGGGTAGCGCTCAACAATCATTACCCAGTTTAAAATATATGCATTTGCACAACTCACTCTTAAAATAGTGACAAAAGTAATCAATCTCATTATCCTAGCACAATTCTCACAACATTTAGCTTCACAACTGGTGTCAATTCACAGTCTTTCACAAACGGGCTATACAAGATCAAATCAAGTCAAAAGAAAACTATCTCGCCAAATCCTATATCAAACAGTTTTACAAGACTCAAAATGAAAATAAGAAAATAAGAAAACGAAAACAACCTACGAAAAGAAGAAATTAAAAAACTACAAGCAAATCTAGAAAACAAAAGAAATAAAATCAAAACAAAAGAAAAAAGACTCAAAACAAGTTAAAAATAAAAAATAAAAACGACTCAAAACACACATATCCACAAAAACTTTACACAAATCCCCCACATGCTTGAATTGAGCATTGTCCGCAATGTGAAACATCACCCGAGAAGCAAAGGAAGAAAACATAAATCTAGAAAAATCAAAAATAAAAAGAAGAAAAATAAGGAAAAATTTTAGAAAATCCTAAAAAAAATAAAATGAAATGAAAATAAAATCGAAAAAGCTTGGGTTGCCTCCCAAGAAGCGCTTGTTTAATGTCCTAAGCTGGACAAGGTACCTCTCAACCCGGTGAATAGTCCATAACTCCATAGCCAAGGGCTTTTGGAACTTCACATTGCATAGTACCTCCAAACATCTTCAAATTGACCCCACAGCTTGGGTCAAACTCATCACCTCCGTAAAAAATGGAGGGATCTCCATCATCAAACCTGAAAATCTCATCCAATGTACCCTTGTTAATAGCATAAGGCACGTTCTTGGTGATATTAGGTGGGAGCAAAATTTCTTTTATTCTCACCCTAGCATCGCCAAGTTCATGGCCTTTGTAAATAAATAAACCACAAGAATTTGCAACAAAATGGTCACAAGATTTCTCAAGCTTTTCACTCTCCACTACATGCACACAATCATCTTTCTTTTCACAAATCAAACCATCAACATTCTTATCCTTCTCACCAAACACATCAACACCAAAGCAAGGGGAAACGCCATGTGGCAAAACATCACCGAATAAATCAAACTCAAGTTCATGTTCCCCTATCCTAAACTTCATCTTTCCACATTGTACATCTATGACACACCCTATGGTAGCAAGAAAAGGTCTCCCCAAAATGATTTGGGTACGGGAATCTTCGGGCATATCAAGGATGACAAAATCAATCGGCACATAGCAATCACCCACCTTAAGGGGAAAGTCCTCCAAAATACCCTTAGGGTACTTGTTAGAACGATCCGCCATTAGCAATGACATGGTAGTTGGTCTCAATTCTCCTAGGTTCAACCGTTCATACAAAGAATAGGGAATTAAGCTTACATTAGAACCCACATCACACAAAGCTCGGTCAATGGTTAAGCTACCTAGGCCACATGGAATACTAAAGCTTCCCGGGTGCTTAAGCTTAGGAGTAAGCTTGTTAAGAACCACAGAACTACATTCTTCAGTCAAAGCAACTTCCTCAATTTCATCAATTTTCCTCTTTTTAGAGAGGATTTCTTTCAAAAACTTTGCATACAAAGGCATTTGAGATAAAACATCCAAAAACGGCAAATTCACATTCAATTTCTTTAACATATTAAAGAACTTGCCGAATTTTGCATCAAATTTAGCCTTAGCATATCTTTGAGGAAAGGGTAACGGTGGTTTGTAAACTCTAGGTGGAGATGAAGGTCGGGTTTCGGTGTTCTCTTTTGAATGCTCACTCTCAAGGTCTTTCTCTCTTTCAAAACCAACAACATTCTCACTAGGCCTCTCAACCTCTTTCTCAACCACAACTCCCCCATGCTTAGCATTTGGCACACTAGGTCCCTCATATTGTGTCCCACTCCTCAAAACAATGGCATTACATTGTTCCTTAGGGTTAGGTTCAGGCTTTCCGGGAAGCATTCCCGGAGGGGTAGTGGAGGTACTAGCTTGAATGGCAATTTGATTCTCAAGCATTTGAGTATGGGTGCTCATAAGGTCAACTTTAGTAGCTAAGGCCTTAATCACCTCATCTTGTCTTTGTTGATGCTCAAGTTGCCGTTGTTGGTGTTGTTGTTGAGACAACATCAAAGCTTGTATCATGGTCTCTAGGTTAGGCTTTTGGGGAGCTTGTGGTGGAGGTGGTTGGGGTTGTCTTTGTCCTTGGGGTTGACCCATTTGGTTATTGTTCCGGTAAGAAAAGTTCGGGTGGAACCTAAAACCGGGATTGTAAGTATTGGAAAAAGGGTCAAAGTTTTGCCTATTAGAAGGGTTACCAACATAGTTAACCACTTTGGCCGATTCATTGCTAACCAACCCACTAGGACAATTCAAGGTCTCATGCTCATATGATTGACACGACGCACATGGTTGGGGAGGGGGAGCATTCACATTCAACAAATCCATCTTCTTAGTCATGGCATCCAACTTAGCATTCAACATAGAAATAGCATGAACTTCATACTTACCTCCCGTCCTCTTGGAACGGGGCTTTGACCACTGGTAGCTATTGATCGCCATCTCCTCAATCAAAGTTTGGAGTTCCGCCACTGTCTTGGACATGATGTTGCCTCCCGCCGCCGCCAAGATGTTGGCCCTCAAGTTGTCATCCACCCCGTTGTAGAAGGCTTGTATCGGGACCCATGGTTCTAAACCATGGTGGGGGCATTGACGTAAGAGGTCCTTGAACCTCTCCCATGCTTCATAGAGGGACTCATCCGGCTCCTGGACAAATGTTGAGATTTGATTCCGGAGGCTCGTCAACTTGCTAGGAGGAAAGTACTTCGCCAAGAATAAGCTAGCAAGTTGGTCAAAAGTTGTCATGGCAGAGCTTGATGGAAGAGAATCCAACCACTCCCAAGCCTTCCCTTCAAGTGAGAAGGGAAACAATCGCAGCTTGATTGCATCGGGCGTTGCACCATTTGCTTTAAAGGTCTCACATGCTTGGTTGAATAGGCGAAGGTGCCGGTTGGGATCTTCATTGGGGAGGCCATGGAATGGGTTGGCCTTCACCAAATTGATGAGTGAACTCCTCTGCTCAAAATCATCAGCGTCCACTCTTGGAGGATTAATGGCGGAGGGTTGATTTGTGACATTGGGCATCACATAAGAGCCAAGCGTGATTCTAGGCTCCTCGCCACCGCCGCCGCCGCCACCACCGGACATGGTGTTCTTTCGCTTGGAGTTCTCTTCTTGTCTTCTCCGGGCGTGCTCTAACTTTTGCTTCTTCCGCCGGGAGCGAAAGGTTCTTTCGATTTCAGGATCAAACCTGGCAACACAAAACCAAAACACCAAGAAAAATCAAAACAAAAAATAAATGACTTAGGCAACCTTAGGGTATTCGTTCAGTGGCTGGCTAGGGACAAAGTCCCCGGCAACGGCGCCAAAAAACTTGATATGCCGCAATGCACGGATGAAATTGTAGCATAAATCAAGGTTGTTCCCACAGGGACTTTTCCTTTCAACGCACTGAACTAGCCTCCTAGTTGTTCGCTAAGTCGATCCGTTTTTGGTTTGAAGTAACTAATTCTAAATCTAATCACAATCAAGAACTAAACAAACTAATATTCACACAAACTTTTCTGATTTAATCTAGGTAAAAAGGCGTTCAGGGGATGAAACCTAAGTCAAATAATGAATCAACGATGTGGATTGAACATTCATTTCATTAACTTGCACAATCAAGGTTCGATAATAGCATAAAACACTTCGCAATGAGATTTTGTCACTAGAGCGAATTGCCAAGACTAACCAAGCACCTACTTTCGTGGTTATTTCGATTTAGTCAAGGTTAAAGATCTAATTATCTCAAGAACCCTAATTAACACTTCTATGTCTAGATAATTTTAACTAGTTTAATCTAGGTTTTCGGGTAATCAAACTTCTCTTTTTGGTACTTCATCCAACAACCTATTAACTTGCAATTGGTGATCAAGCAAAAACAATAACAATTCAATTCAAAGACCAAATAGATTGAAACAAACTAAATTCATGATAATTCAATCCAACAAAGTCAATTCATCAAGCAACTTCAAAGGTTCATCCCCTAAACTAAAAAGAACTACTCACTATTCATGTTTAAAACTACAAAGCAATTGAAATCTATTCTAGAAAGCATATGAAAATATATGAAAGAATGAGAAATAAACCCAAGTGAAGAACAATCTTGCTAGGAATCAACTATGGAGAACTTTTGCTCCTCCACTTCAAAGTGTAATCAAGGTGCTCTTCGATCTTCAATCTGCTCTCAATCTTCAATGGTGGATGGAATATGGATGATGAATGATATGATTAGGGCATGGAATGGAAGATGGTGGAATGATGATTGCCTCAAAAACAGCCGGAAACAACATAATATAGGCAAATTGCCACTCAAAACCGCCGAAAATGAAAAGACACAGGTGACACGGACCCTGCTTCATAGTGACACGGACCGTGCTCCATAGTGACACGGACCGTGCCCCCCTAGGCACTACCCGTGTCGCTTCACTACACACATTTCTTTATGTTCTGGTCATAGGCACTACCTGTGCCACTGCTAATTCGGGCCTAGAAGCTCTTTTGGGCCATTGTTTGGGCCTTGGGTGATCCAACATCTCACTTCTTGGTCCTTTAAGCTCATAACTTGGATCTACACATGATGTTTAGCTCGGTTTACATCGGTTCTTCACAAATTACCTACAAAACTCACCAAACTCCAAACCAAGCGTAATATGGGAAATTCGAGCATAAAATAATATAATCAAATCAAATATTCCCCAAATTCCAATCGAAACAACCAAGTATTCATATATATAAGAAGCACTTATCAATATTCTTGGTTTGTGTCCCGAGTTTTCCAAGAATCAAATAAGTAATTAGGTCAAGTAGGGACCTTAAACAAGCGCTATATGGGAGGCAACCCATACCTTTTCTTTTCTTCATCTTCTTTTGTTTATCTTTCTTCTTTCTTTTAAAGCATTAGTTCTAGGAACAAAAAGATAAAAAGAGGAAAAATGATGTGAAAAAGAGGGAAAAAAAAAGGAGTTGAAAAATAAGAAAAATAAAAGAATTGAAGTTGGGTGAAGGAAAGAAAGTACAAGTGTGGGGGAGTGAGAGTGAAGTTTGAAGTGATTTTGGGAGAGTTAGTAAAGTTTAGGAAGAATGAGTTCAAAAGGAGATGAATTGTGGAGTTCTAGGACTCAAAACAAGCAAGTTCACATTTTTCAACCCGTACCACCCGCTACGGCAGTCGTAGCGCCAGCTATGCTGTTCTGTGAGTACACATTCCAGCTCGTAGCACCCGCTACGACAGGAGTACGTAGCTCCTACTATGCCCTAACTGTAAGTTCTGACTCCTTTCTTTCCCTCCTTCTCCCTCATTTTCTTCCCTTCCCTCTTCCCATCTCATTTCCCCATCTCACTTTTCCTTTCCCCAAGTTTCACCCTCAATTCCTGCCTCAATGAGCGAGATTCGGGGTTGAGGTAAGTCATTGACAATGTAAATATTGTTTATATGCTTAAGTCCTTAGCTTTAGTTAGTTTCTTTTCTTGTTTTAATCTTGCATGTAATACTATCAAGCTTAGGATGTTTTTGTTTGAAAATCCTAACTCTTTGCTTGACTACTTCAGATCGTGGATTGAGTGATCGCAATAGAAGAGCTTGAGGTAATATCTTTCCACCCTTCTCTTTTTGAGATGAATATATTGTGATCTGTTTGCATGTTTGATTTTGTTTTTGGTGGCATGCTCCTTTGTATGAATGTGTTGTGATTACTTTGTTGATGGAGTCGTGTGGACTCAGGTCGCCACCACTTACTTGCTAGTTGTTCTGTATATTTGTTTTTTTCTAGTTTTCTACCCTTTTCATATGACACCCTTCCCACAATGAGGACATTGTGGCATTTTAAGTGTTGGGGGGGGGGACATTTCATGTTCATGGGTAGATCACCTAGCTTTTGATTTTGTTTTTCTTAGTTTTACCAAAAATTTGAAAAAATTTGTGTCAAAAAGTTGAAAAAAGGGGTGAAAAACCTCTAAAGTTTTAATTTTTCTTTTGTTTTTGCTTCGTTTCTCGGATTGTGTAATCAACGTATCGAAGACTTTGTTAATATTATTAAAAGAAACCGTTATGAACATTGTCGTCCCTAGTCCGGGTGTTGCCATGACTCATCTAATTAGATTCCCTTCGTTGATTGCAAAGTGAGGTTCTTGATTCTCACTTCCTTTTTTGAAACCGTGAGACCTTAGTTGCTCACCCTCGAGGCTGTTGAAAAAGTGAAAGTTAATTTAAATTAGAATAATTGGTTAATTGTAGGTTAAACCAACAAGGGTCGGTGTCAGTGGGCGGCACTCACGCCTCTTAAGCACTTCGTTTGTGTATTGAGTAGCTTGAGTTGGGAGGGTGACCCCTTTTCGGAGGGTCGTTCCAATTCCCGAAAAACCCGACTTCAACCTTGTTAACCTAGCAAAAAGTTGGTTCACCAACGTGGTTTGATGTGGGTGGTTGCGGCGCCCTCGTCCCTTAAGTAACTTGTTACGTACAGAGCGAAACCACGCTGGGAGAGTAAACCCCTTCCCGGGTCGCGTTAATCTCGAAACATGCCAACTAGAAAAACAAAATTTTAATTGAAACAAAGCAAAAGAGAAAAAGAAAAAGAAAAGAGAATAGCTTGTAAGTAAATAAAATGAGGGGCCTTTCTTGCGTTTCGTGCGGCCCTCACCAAGCCAAGGGCGACACGAGCGGGGGAGAGCAACTCTTTGCTAAACTTTTTGTTTTGAAATGAGCTCGGGCGGTGATTTTTGCTTTGGATCAATCGGAATCAACTAGGATACACTAGCACTTATGCACAAGGGACCTTGTCTTGTAGGAGACGTTTGGGAATCGAAAACCTTTAAGATTGGCAATTCTTTGGATTAGGTGATCACGATGTGCTCATAGTGGTTCCTTTTGGTTGATTAGTATCGTTTTCTTTGCAGTTGATTACATGTTTCCATGAGCAAGTAGTTCTTTCTTTCCTTTCTTTTTTTAAAGCCCTATTTTGTTTTTCACTTTCCTCTCTCCTTTTTCTTTGGCTTTTGTGGGTATAGCCGCTACAAACCCTCAAGAGACCTACCTCATCCACCTGGACTGCCAAGGGGTTTGAAGGGCTTGGCGCATATGCTAAATGCACTCGTTTTCTCCCACGAAAAAGGAGTAGGTGTTTAGTTTTTAGGGAGTTTGGTTTTATTTTTCTCGGGATGAGCAAAAGTTCAAGTGTGGGGGGTGTTTAGGCCCGAGTTTAGGCCTAAATAACACCTTTCGGCTTACTATTTTTGTTCGATTCCAAGTATTTTTTATCGTTTTTATTAGCTTTTTAGTTGTTTTGCAGGTTTTCGCTTTTAAGGAGCAAAACAAAGCAAAGGAGCTATTTTGGGGCTTTTTAGGGGTATTTTGGAGATTTCCAAATGATTCCCCGAGCCTAGCCGAGCCGAGAATCGAGGCGGAGTCGACCCGGGATCCTTTTCCCAAGTTTGAAGGAAATCAGGGTCGTAGCACCCGCTACAGCCATTGTAGCGGGCGCCACAACCTGAAAAGAGAGGGGAAGGTCCAGCAGAAGGCGTCGCACCCGCTACCTATGCGATGCCGCCTGCGATGACAGCCAACAGAGTGATCAGCAACTGAAGCTCGCACCCGCGAGTTAGTTTGGTCGCACCCGCGACATTGATGGTCGCACCTGCTACAACTCTATTAACGCCCGTGAAGAAAGCCAAGGGTGCTCCAGCCAGAATCAGCCAAGGGTCTTCTCACCGTTTCCGGCTCTAAACGGCAGCGTTTCAATCAACTGTTTTACTTTGTATAAAAACTCAAATTGACGATTTAGTAGGGGGGCTCGAGAGAGCAGTTTAGAGAGAGAAATATCATTAGAGAGTAGATTAGAGGGTTTTCTATTGTAATTAGTGAGAAATTAGTGAGTGATTAGTGTATTTGGGTTGAATTTCTTGTTGGGATTGAAGTTTATTTTGAAGATTGAAGTTATTCTCTACTTTGAAGTGTGAAGATTATCATCATCTTTGGTTTCTATTACTTGGCTAAGCATTCTCTCACCCTTAACCTCTTTTAATTTGTTTTGACTACTAGTTTGATTGTCATTTGGTGCTTGATTGCTTTTGGATTGTTGTTTTTGCTTTTTCACTACTTCATTGTTGTTAATCATGAGTTCCTTTGGTTTTGTTGATGTTATTAGTGTAGTGATTAGCATGAGTAGAGGCAAGAACCCTTGGGTTAGGGGGTAATTAGGGATGTGAGTGGGTGATTAGATGTAGGTTAATCATTTAGGGAATGATTAAAGGGAAAACCACTTTTGCACTCCAATCCTTCCTTCACGTGGGATGTGTTTGGGATTGAGAGCTCCCGAATACATCCAACCCTTGTTAATGGAAGGTTGGAGAGGGAATAGTTATCACTCGCTCATGAGAGTGAGATAGAGACTAACTAGTGGATTCTATTCGATTAACCCTTGGAATCCGTGGTGGATTTCGAGGTAGTGAATCGGGATTACCCTTGAGAAAGGGAATCTCGTGGCCTCTCTTCAATAGAACACCCATTTGGAATTCTTTGGTTTTCGCTCCCTCTTTGCTAAAACCAACTTCCTTATCCCCATTTATACTCCGAAAATGCCCCGAAACCCATTTACCCCATCTTGACCGAACCGTAGCTAGTTATTTGCTCTGTTTCCGTTAGCTATCAATTCAAAAAACCTTGTTCCCTTGTGATCTTAGACCTACCTAGACCTAGATTCTATGACCAAGGCCCCTCGCTCCCTGAGAAGAATGACAAAAACCGATTAATACAAACCACATGTTACACCCCTTCATCTCCTTTCTCCCTCAATCTCTTTTGCAACCACTTGAAAATCCTAGACCCACCGCAACGCCACTTCGCACCACCACCACCACCACCGTCCCATCCAGATAGTGACCACTAACCACCAGCGGCCATTCCATCTCCCCACATTGATACCTTCACCATCCATATAATGTCCAAATTTAGGGTTCACAGATTGAAAACCTTTCTCTTCAACTTCAATATCATCAAGCCATGTTCATATTGGAAGCTTTGGAACCCACTAGGCTTCTACCTCTCTTCTTCAATTTAGGGTTCACGCTTGCACATCTTTCTCTTCACTCTCTCTCTCTCTCTCTCTCTCTGTGTTTTTTTTTTTTTTTTTGCTGGCTAAAGGGTCACATGAGGGACCCAAATAAAAGTGAAAATGTCTTTTTTATTATGACCATTGATCTTTGATCCAATGGCTAGTGACTCTCCTTCTCACATTCTCACCCAATCTCTCTTCTCATCCTATATATATTAGCAAATACCCGGGCGTTGCCACGAACCAAAAAAGAAATACTGAACGTTTATACATAAATACATTAAAAAAAGGAATTTTGGACGTTAATATACTGAATTTTCGGGGTATTAGACAATCATACACTAAACTTTCACCTTGGACAATAATACACTGTACTTTAGGGGGTGTTGGAAAGTAATGCACCCGGAAAGATTTTGACGGTAGCTGACTTGGTGGTAATCCAACGTGGGATGCCTGCCACGCAGGATCGCTACCAAGTCAGCCACCAGCGGAATTGTTATGAGTGCATTATTGTCCAACACCCCCCCCCCAAAGTACAACATATTATCGTCCAAAGTCAAAATTCAGGGTATTATTATCCAATACCCTAAAAGTTCAGTATATTAGCGTCCAAAAACTCTTTAAAAAATATTAGAGCGTTGCCTAGTACGAATATATATACATTTAGATGAAATTCAAAAGACTTAACCAGGAAGAAACAATTGTTTGATCAAGTAAAACAAAACTACGATAGAAATATAGATTCAATAATAGTTAAGATGTGGACAAATAAAAAACAATCGTTAAGATAAAAGGAATATTATAAATGAGATGCCAAATGAGTGAAGGACGGTTATATGTGGTCAAAATGCTGGAAAATCACAATAAAATTATGAAATATGAACATACGAAATTAAGTGGATGTCGTCATAGAATTTATAGGACTAATGACAATTCTGATCCTTCGAGTCTTTCCAATTAACTGATGTGATTAACTCAATCAAGGGTTATATTGATCATTAAAATGAGATTTATGGACAAAAACTCATGATTGTTGTAATTAAGTACTCGGGTAATATGGCATATAACGTACATAGTGCTTCTTGCAATATGGGATGGAAGGTAGGGATTTACGGATTATTTCAAAATAGACTCAGTCAATTAGACAAAAGGAAATTATAATACTAAATTCACCATAGAAGCAACCTAAATCACTCCGGTAAAAGACGTTATGTATTAGACATTGTGTAATTTTAATTTGGGAAACACTGACTATGTAAACAAACCGACGTTGTGAAATTTGAGAAAATTTGTATTATTTATGTTGGTTGTTTATGAAAATAAATCAAATAATAGGTGCCAAAAATTATAAAAACCGGGATTAAAAATTTCCCGGTTCGTTTCCCGCCTGCGGTTAATTTCCCGGTTCATTATGAAAATAAATTTTTATATTTGTAATATCTATATAATTTAATACCTATAATGTAACTGCAACGTAATTTGACTCCCTTAATGTGTGGTTATCAATGTTCTTAAACATAGGCATAACAATGGCCAAACCCTCAATCAAACTCAAACCAATAATAAATTAAAGATCTATGCCATAGTGATTGGAATCAAAATTTATTTTGACTATACATATGTTAGATAACCACACCCAATTTACGCACCGTTCTTTTGTGCGTTTAATTTACATTGCGGTGTGTTGTGTTGCGGTAAATTGCGGTAAGTTGCGGTGGAAATAGCAAAAAGGTGACAGTAATTTGTGGTAGGTTGCGGTTAGTTGCGGTTAGTTGCGTTAACGCACAAAAAAACGGTGATAGGAAAATACTGTAATTTATTAAGTGCACTTGGAGCATGTGCTTCAAATATTATAATTGTTCACTCTTGTTGCTATGATTATTCAGTTTTATTAGTGTGATTGTTTACTCGCAATATTTTGGAGCACATGCTCCAAATGCATGTAATATTGATTGGGGAAATACTTTTTATTTAGAAATGAATTTTCTTTAAAAAATTAAAATTTAAAATATTCAAGAAATATTATTATTTTTTACAAAATCAAGAAATATTTTATTCATAGATCAAATGGTCATCATTGATAATTATAACAAAATAGTTAATGGTATAATTAAGAAACCAATTAAGTCATATGTATGTTGTATTTTTTTATGGGAACATATGTACTTGCTCTATTTTTTTATTTGTTATTTAACTTTTTTAGATACATGCATCTATAATCAATAGATTCTCAAATAATATGTTTTAAGAAATACATTATAGAGTTGGAATTTTTTTTTGACCCAAAAAACCTTAATTGTATGACCAAAAAAAAAAAAAAAACAACAAGGTCCATAGATAGATTTGTCGTCCGAATTTTGATATTAACCGAATTGACTAAATATTTGGACATAATTTTTTTCTTTTTTTATTGTCCGAATCCGATTCTAACCCAAATCTTCGTCTGAATTGTCCGACAAAAATGGGGTTTGCCCATGAATTTCTAGTCTGAATTGTGACTAAATTTGACCGACCCAAAGTTAATTGGACCCAAATTTTTGCAACATATATACTTGTTCTATTTTCTTGCTTGTCATTTAACTTTTTTAGATACATCTATAATCAATAGTTTCTCAAATAATATTTTTTAAGTATACAATATAGAGTAGGAATTTTTTTTTTCCCGATCCGAAAAATCTAATTGCATGACCCAAAAAAACCAGGTCCAGACATAGATTTGTGTTCCGAAAATTGATATTGACCAAATTGACAAATATTCAGATATAATTTTCTTTTTGTTCTATTGTTTGAATATGATTCTGACCCGAATCTTCGTCCGAATTGTTCGACAAAATACGGGTCCGCACATGAATTTATCATCCGAATTTTGACATTGACTGAATTTGATCGACCCAAATGTAATTGGATCCGAATTTTTACCAGCGCTAATACATTATAATATTTTTTGAATAATATTTTTTATTATGATCATGATGGCATCAATTTTATATTATAAATTATTATATAAAATAAGATATGAACAATTAAAAATTTCAACACAAAAATATTTGTGACAGTTAAATAAAAATAGAGGAATTAATTGTATTATATTGGTAATAAAAAAATAGCTTATTGAGTGATTAAGAAAGGAATAAAGTCATAATTATATGTAATGTATGTGTACGATAGCTAACTTCCTATTTTGGAATGGGAAGAAAAATAAAATTAATAATTTTATGATGAATAAAAAGAAGTTATAAGCGATAATTGGATTCCAAAAGGGAAGAGCAATAACTTTTTTCCCCAAAAAAAATACATGTATATATTTAAAAGTCAAAACCCTACAATTAATGAGATAAGAGTTAAAGTTATTCTCCTACTATTATATATATATATATATATATATATATATATATATATATATATATAGCTAAATTTATTGTGATATCTTTACTATCCATATATATATATTTAACAGTTCCCAATTTTTTTAAGAAAAAAGCATTTATTTTTCTGCATATTTTTATGCAATATTTACTTTTTCAATTTTACCATTTTAAGTACTTAAAAGTTGAATATATTTATGCATGTATAAAAAGTGAAAAAAATATCTTTCACCAAATAAGTTATCAACCTTTTCATATGTACTAAGAATAAAATAATTTTACTATTGAAAGTTTAATTAATTTATCTCATGAGTGGATAAAAATTAAGCTAGAATATATAAAAATTGTTAAATTTAAAAGTTAAAATGAGAAAAGTGCAAACTTCCAGTTCACCTCATTTTAGAGAGAGAGAGAGAGAGAGAGAGAGAGAGAGAGAGAGAGAGAGAGAGAGAGAGAGAGAGAGAGAGAGAGAGAGAGAGAGAGAGAGTGGCCATTCATGTGAGTAATCATGATTTAGATACATTGTCATCCATTAACATGAATTTTATTCACATGCACTACCCTGTAGTGTGGACATACATTTATACTTAAATGTAAGTTTTATGTTGTTGTGGTCATATGCATTGAGTACTATGGTCGTATAATGCAAAGGGACAGTTACTGTGCACTTAAATATAATGTAAATGTAACTGTGTTCACCTATTTCTTGCGGTGTGGACATTTTCTTTGTACTTAGTTGTAAGTTATATTTAACTGTAATCTTATGCACTCAGTAGTGTGGTTTGACAATGCAAAGGATAAATCAACATAGGACTTTTATATAAGGTAAATGTTACTATGATCACACACTTTGCACTGTGTATATACACTTTTATACTTAAATAACTCTTTAATGAATGTTGTACAAATACTTCCTCACAATACTGAATTGCTTACTATAAGTTACTGTGGTCATATGCATAGAGTACTGTGGTCAGGCAATGCCAATCTTTACAAAAATTTACCACATTATATAAAATCATTGTGTATACTCTGATATACCCAAACACGACCACAGACTGCATAAATTTGTCCACACTTTGATATATCGAACATGATCACACTCTGAGTAGTGTGGCAGGCATGAATTTTACTATTGTCACATTCAATGGGTTGTGTGCACTAACAATTTATATGTAGATATACTCAACATGACCACACAACATACATTTTTCCACACTCTGAACCTATCGCTACAACATTCCCTTACTTCAATAGAGTCTTGGAGTGGTCTTCAATGACGTTCTTCTGAGTTTCTTCCTTGGAATTTGCCCTAAATTGAAAGCAAATACTATGTCTGCAACCAATTTTACATGCCTTTGCTTCAATGGAGTCATCACGAACTAATTTCTCATGCCCTTGCTTCAATAGAAGCTTTAATAGAGGCTTTGAGTGGTCTTCAATGGTATTCTTTTGAGTTTTTCAATGAAAACCTTAAATCAATAGAAAATGTAGAACAATGCCCAAAAATTTCTCTCCAAATCACCCAAACACTCCTTCCTTTTTGGTTGATGCAAATGTTCAAGGAAAAAGTTAAAAGAAAATTTCATAATCTAATCCTTAAAATAATGCAACGGATATAATTCAATTGCCTTTTTTTTTTGTTTTACATATGGGTGATGGTATTTTAGGGTAAAATAGTGGTTTTGATCTTACCATTGAATTTGGATTGGACGTCTGAGATGTTTTCTTCCTACCTCCCCACTTAAATCTCTTCTTACCGAATTCGTTACCATATAGGCAATAATTATATGATACAAGAGGGGAAATAAAACTAAACATAATAGCAAGTAGAAAATATATATATATATATATATATATATATATATATATATATATATATATTACAATGGTAAGCAGTCCCGTCCATTGGGCCCCTATCTCAGGGTCTAACCCAGCGAGCCTTTATTGGACCGGGGGACGGGCATGTCAATTCCTTTGTTCAAGGCCCAACCTTCTTGCACACAGCACTTCCGTACGCTGGTAAACCAAGAATGCTCCCCCTAAGATTCGAGTCCTGGTGGGAGGGGAGAGAAGGTGGTGTTCGACCCAATCCACGCAAGTAGAAAAATATATTGACGGAAAAGAAGCTACAAAATCTACATTTTTGTTACAAACACTTTTATAAAATGAATTATGAAACTAAACATTTGTTTAAACTTTAAAGACGGGCATTCTCGTTAGACATATTTGACATGCGATAATGGAATTAGGCTATAGTCAATCATTATCTTTATGTCAAATCAGCCAGACATTGATATCATGTTTGAAGTGCTTCATCCTTTACCGCAACCTTTGCAACATAAAATTGTAGATCAAATCTCACATGGAAATGAACCATCAACTAAGCTAAGCTACAAATCAATCAAGGCCATCCAACTTTCCTACCATAATATTAATTAAACGGAAAAGAAAGGTAAGCATCACCAATAAAAGTAGTGACAAACTTAATTTAAAAGTACCTGGGAATCTAGTATATTTTTGGAAACCCCGCTTTCTTCAATTTGGGTTTCCTCAAATGGTCAATCAAACTTGGTTGATATATATATATATATATATATATATATATATATATATATATATATATATATATATATATAGACACACACACGTACGTACTTATGTATATCCGGTGAGAAGAATATTATAGTAGGAAGCTGAAAAAATAAAGGATTTTTGAATACTAATATACTGAATTTTGACGTTGGAGAATAATACACTCTACTTTGGGGGGTGTTGAACAATAATACACCTAGAACGATTCCGACAATGGCTGGTTCGGTGGTAATCCTACATAACAGGTGGATGAGAGATGAACTGGCCCGAAAATATTAAAATTTATGACATGTCAACTAATTCACAAATAAGCAAAGGTAATCAACTTTGGAAAGGGTAAACATAACATAAAATCACATTTACTTAAGCGTGTTTTCACTAAGAGATTGTTGTTGTAATTTATAAAATCACCTTTGCTTGTATATATTAGCTAAAATGTCATAAATTTAGATATTATTTAGCAAATTGATCTTGGTCAGCCACGTAAAATCTTCACCAAGTCAACCACCGTCAAAATTGATCTGGGTGCATTATTGTCCACCACCCCTAAAAGTTCAGTGCATTATTATCCAATGTCAAAGTTTAGTGCATTATTGTCCAATACCCCAAAAGTTCAGTATATTAGCATCCAAAAATCCAAAAATAAAATCACAATCCTTGATTTTATATATGATAGTGTGTGGTCATAAGTATTAAGGAGTGTGGTTATAGATATCAGTGAGCGTGGTCATGGATATTAGGAGGCGTGGTCATGAAATCCATGGCAACACTCCCCAATATCTATGTCGACCACATACCATGATACGTATTGTTGAGTTTCGTGGCCCATTGGACCCTCCTAGGGTCCAAAATCGGTAAGGAGAATATTGTTTAACCTATTTTTCTCCCTTCGGTCGTCATATGAGTGTTATATAAGTAATCAGTTTTCTCCACTTTTGTATCAGATAATATTGAGAGGAAAATATTGAGAGAGATAGAGTTTCACAAATATTTTTTTTCAAAGTGTTCCACTATTGTTCTCCATAGAGAGATTGTGAGTTGAGAGATTAAGAAATTGTATTGTTATCTACGTTGTTGATCGTATCACACCCTGTGATAGTGACCGATTCAAACTCCTCCTTTTTTTTCTCATAGTGGGTTATTTCTAACTGTCAGAGTCCGTGGTTTTTCTCTGAGTTCTTCGGTTTCCCACGTAAATATGGTGTTCGTTTTATCGCTTAATTTTCGCTCCTAAATTTTACTGTAATCTTCGTTATCTCGTTTGCTTACACTGTAACTGCAATCGACAGTTATTTTATCAGAAAACCCTCACAAGTGCTATCAAAGCCAAGTTGAGAAGGCTTCAATCATGAAGTAAGAGATTCCGAAATTCGATGGAACGAAGAGTTTCACGATGTGGAGACTGCACCTGAAGGCGGTTCTAAGTCAGTACGGGTTATGGGATGTGTTCGAGTAGCCTGACGCGAAGACTAAAGAAACGATGAGCGGTGAAGACTTCAAGAAACTCCAAAAAGATATCGAGGGCAGCCTGAATGCGAGAGAGTGCTAGAAGTTGGAGGATAAGACTCTAGCAAGTATTCAGGTGTGTTTGGCAGAGCACATTCAGAAAGAGGTTATGTATATCGAGAAACCTTGGAAACTTTGGGCCAAACTAGAAGAGTTGTCCATGTCGAAGAGTCTCACCAACAAGTACCGATGAAGGAGAAACTCTATAGGCTATAGATGCCTACAAAAGCTTCTATATAGACACATCTTAGTGAATTTGATTCTGTTGTTACTGAGTTAGAATCGACGGATGTGAAACACACTGATGAGGATAAAGTTTTACATTTAATTTTGTCATTACCTGTGTCACACAAATAATTTAAGGAGATCATGTTATATGCAAACCATGGTGTCCTTAATTAACCTTAGTGAACTAAAAGCTAGTTTGTTGTCTAAGGAGAAGTTTGATTATGAGGATGATGCATAGGCTACTGAGGCCTTGATTGGAAGCCGAAGGGGCAATGACCCCAAGGGAAACGGGTGTAGAGGGAAGTCTAAATATCGTTCAAAGTCTAGGAGTCCTCACAGAAACAAGAAGTGTAGTTACTGTGACAAGATGGGTCATATAGAGAATGAGTGTTGGACGAAAGAGAGAGACCATAAGCAAAGGTAGTAAGGATAACCGCAGTAAACCTGGTACCTCAAACTATGTGGAGTCCGAGTCAGATGCAAATGGGTTTATTGTTATGGATGATGCTTTGGCTACCATATCGAGTAGGATAGCTAGAGATGAGTGGGTTCTTGATACTAGGTGCACCTACCACATGTGTCCTCATAAGGATTGGTTTGAGTCCTATGAGAGTGTTAATACTAGTGTTGTGGCTATGGGCAACGATACAACCTACAAGGTTGCAGAGATTGGTAGCATCAAGACTAGAACCCATGATGGTGTTGTTAGAACCTTGAAAGAGGTTCGTCATATTCAACATGACTCACAATTTGATTTCTTTGGGTACTCTTAAGGCTAATGGTTACTGGTACAAAGGAGAATATGGTGCCTTGAAAGTGTACAGGGGTTCTATGGTTCTGATGAAGGGAATCAGGAAGGGCAGTTCATACATCCAGTAGGGGTCTACTGTGACACGAACTACATCAACAATTTCTAACCTTGAAGAGGCCAACAGCAAAAAACTGTAGTATACGAGATTGGGCTACTTGGGAGAGATGAAAATGCTAATACTGAGAAAGAAAGGATATCTTGGGGGCACACAGATTGACAAGCTAGAGTTTTATGACCACTATGTTTATGGAAAATAGAAGAGGGTCAACTTCTCCATGGGTATGCGTACAACAGTAGGGATCCTTTACTACATTCACTCAGATATGTGGGGTCCTGCTTGAGTGTCATCTTTGGGTGGCAAGCGCTACATGTTGATGTTCATGGATGAATTCTCGAGGAAGTCCTTGGTTTATTTCCTATGGTACAAGAATGATACATTCTCATACTTATAAAAGTTTAAGGCTTTGGTGGAGAATCAAATAGGTAAGAACATAAAGAAGCTCAGGACTGATAATGGGTAGGAGCGAGTTTGTTGATTCTGAGTTCACTGAGTTCTGCGAGGAGCATGGGATTTCTTGACACCGAACCTTGGTGGACAAACCTCAGCAAAATGGTGTAGCTGAGAGAATCAATAGGTCACTCCTAGATAAAGCTCGCTACATGTTCTTAAATATATGCAGGGCTTTCGAAGAATAGATATCATTCTAGGCAGAGGTCATTGGTAGTACATGTTATCTGCTGAACAGATCACCTCATGCCTCTTTTTAGTTCTAGATTCCAAAGGAAGTATGGACAGACAATCTAATTAATTATTCTAATTTGATAATTTTTTGATGTCCTGTTTATGCCCTTGTGATAAGGGGAAGCTATCCCCCAGGGCTATTAAATGCATGCTCCTATGTTATCGGTCTGAGTCTAAGGGATACAAAATATGATGGTGTAGGTAATCAGAATGAGGATGCTGAGAGAGTTGAGTTCGAGGTGGAGCAGGTTGAGGCTCAAGGTGGAGCTACTGGAACCTGGCATCAAGAGTAGGCTGTTGATGTTTCTCCAGAGACAACTCAGGTTGATGAGCCTGAGGTTGAGACCGATGTTCCTCGGGTGGAGGAAGAGCATAGCATAACAAGAGATTGTTGCAGGAGTGAGATCAAGAGAACAACTCGCTATGCTGAGGAAAATAATGTTATGATTGCATATGCTTTGAGTGTTCTAGAGGAGACTCCTAAAGGTGCTGAACCTTCTACCTATCGAGAGGCCATTTCCTGTTCAAGTTCCTCAAACTGGATAGGAGCTATGTAAGAGGAGATGGAAAGTATGCAAAAGAATCAAACTTGGGAGCTTTGTGAGTTGCCTAAAGGGTGACGAACTCTTAATGCGAAATGGGTGTACAAGAGGAAAGAAGGTATCCCTGGTGTTGATAGTGCAAGGTGGAAAGCCATATTGGTGGTTAGAGGATGCAACCAAAAGGAGGGAATTGACTGCAAGGAAGTTTTCTCGCCAGTTATGAGGGATACATCAATTCGCACCTTGCTTACCTTCGTTGCTCTATTTGACTTGTAGTTGGAACGACTTGATGTGAAGACAAGATTCCTCCATGGTGAGTTGGAGGTGGAAATATGTGTGAGGCAACCAAAGGGTTGCACTGTTCCTGGTAAGGAGGAACATGTGTGCAAATTAAGGAAGTCCTTGTGTGGTTTTAAACAAGTACTTAAGCAATTGTATGAAAGGTTTGATACCTTTATGATTGGGCAAGGGTACACAATGAGTCATTATTATAACTGTATGTACTTCAGGCAATTTGACAATGGGTCTTTCATTTATTTATTGTTATACGTTGATGACATGTTGATTGCCTCTAGGGACATGTCACTGATCAAGAAGCTGAAATCTCAACTCAACCAAGAGTTTGAGATGAAAGACCTCGGTGCAACAAGGAAGATATTGGGTATGGAGATCCAAAGAGATAGAAAGGCAAGGAAGTTATTCTTGTCTCAGAAGAGGTATCTGGGAAAGGTGTTGGACAGGTTCAACATGAGAAACTGTAGGGCAGTTTCAACTACATTAGCTGCATACTTCAAGTTGTCTGGTGAGTGTTGCCCTAAATCTTATTTGGAGTTTAGGAAGATGTCTAATGTTCCCTATGCTAGTCGATTTGGTAGTTTGATGTATGTTATGGTGTGCACTAGACCTGACCTGTCCCATGCAGTGAGTGTGCAAAATCTAGGGAAGAAGTAATGTGGATCCTTCGGTATGTGAAGGGAACTTCAGAGAAGGGCATCTTGTATGATAGAGGCAGTGTTGCAATGTCTAATGTTGCAAGTTATGTGGAAGTTGATTATGGTGGAGACTTAGATAGGAGACGCTCAATTTCATAGTATGTGTTCACTATGTGTAGTGGTGTAGACCCCAAAAAATTCCCTATCAGGAAATATATTTCAAAGTGCTACTTAAATTGGGAGCCGACTAAGGTCGTTTAATACTTACATAGGGATTTATTAAGAACACTAACAATTCTTAGGAATCATAAACTTGTAAATTTAATTTGTACTAGTAAAATTATGCAAGTTATAATTTAAAGTGTCGTCAGTCAGTTTTAAGAAAACTAACAAATTATAAAAAATTTCAGCCTACGATTCAGAGATCATATACGGGGGTAAGGTTACAAGTCTGAGAATTAGAAAACTCTCCGACTTGCCTGTTTTGAAAACAGACTCTACTAAAATTGAATTAAAGTGAATAAATAAAAGAGGAGGAATGTGTATAAATTTCATAAGAAAACTATTGTGTCATGCATTATACAAATAAAAAGTTACAAGTTGTACAATTATCGATTATTCAAGTTTACATGAGAATACAAGAATTAAAAATGATGAAAATAAATAAAAAATTAGCTAACCTTGTTAACACTTAGCATGCATATAGAAAGTGAGGGAAAAAAGAGAGTTATGTTAGGGTCAAACCGCCAACAAAATTTGGGATCTTCAATAATCTGGGAGAAGGCTCTATTTATAATGGTGGAGAATAGAATATTAGGAGAGTAAAATAAAATAATTAGAGTTTTTTTTAGTTAAGAAAAGGGATGAAGAATAAAATAAAATAGTGGAAGATTATATTTGGGCTGGATTTGTGAAAATGAATAAGAATAATATTTAGAATAATATTATTGCAGTATAATCCAAATAATCTTATATTCTTTGAAAGATTAGGATGATGGTAAATTATTTTTTGGGTCATCGGCTGTTTGCCACAACCATGGCTATTTATATAGCATCTGTCTAAGATGCTGCATTTTTTTGCTCATCAATTTGATGTTGGAAGTATACCACGTAGTCACAGCAAGAATATGAAAGATCTTACTTGCAGTGATGAATCGAATATGGAAATTGTTGCTTGGAGCCCATTATACTGATCGAAAGCAATTTTGTCTGAGCATCAATGCAAACTCTCCATTGGCGGTCATTCGCTAGGATTACATGGTCTGCTTACTATCGTGCATTCTCAATTAACCACTTAGAGTAAACAATAATTGTCCTAATTATTTTAGACCGGACTAAATGAAAAGGAGAGTAGTAATAATTTTTTGATGATAAAACTGGAGAAGAAGTGCAAAATTTAAAGGTGAAACTAAAGCAATTTACAAAACTTGGAATTGAAGACAACAAATGGAACATTGTGGAATCAGGATTGCAAGCATCATGATAAACTCCGTAAACCCAGAAGCCTCGTACACAAGTGCATGGGCCAAAATTGTCAAAAGACGATTTGGAGAAGAAACACTGAAAAGCCAACCCTAACCCTCGCCCGACCACGACCCGACCGGACGGACCGACGGTGCATGCACACATGTGGTCTACCAAGCCCACTGCACCCTTGGTTCTTTTAAATCAAGTAAGTTATTTAAAACAATTCACCTCTCCTTATTCTTTCTATGTAAGACAACTTGTTCCTATGGGTGGCAATAATACCTGTACCTGTGGGTACCCGCTCCTACCCGATCCTGGAAAAACGGGTATGGGTACTATTTAAAAAAAAAATACGAGTACGAGTCGGGTACGGGTAGGGTACAAAGGAGGACCCAGTGGGTATCTGACCTGACCCGACCGCACTTAAAAAATCCACAGAATACTCGCACACACAGTCCATACTCCATGTCCAATTGGACTTAAGCCAGTCTGTCTCACACATTCAGTCCACATTTTTGAAAAAAAAAATCAAGAAAACAAATATTAATATTATTGCACTACATCTAAATTCTAAAGTCAGTACACTTCCTCCTTCCTTTTTCCATTGACGCTGTTATCAAGATGCTAGTTTAAGGTTCCTTTAAATTCCTCTAATCGCACTTAAACAGGCCCTAAAATTGTAGTTGAAGTACCCGAGTACAATCCATAAATTTGTGCATATGGTATAAAATGGATGGTCTAACTTAAACATTTATTTACACCCGAATAATACCCATTATACCCGCATATCCGGTGGGTACAAGTAAGGGTACTAATTTTTTGTACCTGCTAAATATAGGTAAGGGTAAGGATATTGATTTTAAAAACGGGTACAGGTAAGAGTACGACTCCCCCCGCCCCGAACCCGACCCATCGCCATCCCTACTTGTTCCCACTTCAACTTATAAGAATTTCAAAACAATCCAACTAACTTGGAAACTAAACCAACAAATGGGTCCATAGGTCCGAAATACTATCCAAGAGTAAAGATGAGTTCATCTTCATCCAATACTCCAACAATTGGTATATTATTATCTTAAAATCCTTTGAAAATTAAAAAGGAAAAAAATTAAAATTCAATTGTTAAAATTCTTATGAGCAAAGTAGATGGGATCAGTAGATTTCCCTATAGATTATACTACCGTTGGATTTTTTTATTTTTGAAACCAAACATAACGATTTGATTAATAGTAAGTCATACGGTACTTACAATAAAAATCTTGATTGAACAATTGTAGATCTAAAACATAGATATGAAATTCAACTTCCAATTAACTAATACTAATCTTACTGACGTTCGGCTCCGATTTCTTCAATGACTCTGCATCTTTAGCATTGATGGAGAAGCTCACAACTCATGCTATAGCGATTTGAAAGTCGATCTTCATTTATATATTAGACTACACCAACTGAACAAAAACTCTAAAAAAGAGACTAAAAACCCTAGATAACGGTACCAAAAAAAAACTTTTATAAAAAAAGAGACTAACTTTTTTTTTTACGTAAACATACAACCAAACTAATAATTTAGGTAGAAATCAAGCAAATTGGGGCTTATCATCGACAAAGGAATCGATGGTAGCCCCTCCTAAGAAGATGGATGCTAAGGTTTTCTAGAGAGAAAAAGAAAAGAGGAGGCTAGGATTAGGAGGAGGAGTTTGTTCCTCTTTAATATTAGCTGAGAAAAATGATAATTTTGAACAAACGAACGTCCTGTTGGATTTTTAATGGAATATGAAATTGTTAAAAATCAACGTTGGTGACCAACCATTTGGAAAAACTCTCAAAATATATCATGAAAGTAATTTTCCGAAATTTTGTGTTAATGACCTGTACATCTTGTAAGCATTTTTTACTCCAAATTTTCAACGATTTCATTACAATTTTGAAATTTGGAGAAACTAAAGAGTCATTCTCTATCAACTGTGACAAGTTTTTTCTCCAGTTCTTCTATCGAATTTGTTAATTGTCTCCGATTGTGAGAAATTAACAAAAATATATGCAGTAGATAATTTTCATTAATTCTAAAAACCTGGAGTGATACTAATTTTTTTCTTTTTAATGTCAGGAGCAAAAGAGAAGAGACCATGTGCTTTTTTCATCAGATCGAAATGTATTTTTGTCGATGTGACGACTCAACCATCACTCAACTTGTGACAGGTATATAAATGATAAATAGGGCAAAATACACGTATATTAGTGTCTAATGCTAAAGTTCCATATGGTTTCGTTCAATACCCTCAACAATTTTTTTGAGGGCCCAATACCTTCAACATTGTGATATTACGCTCCAAAAATCCAAGATAATATTAGTGTTTTGAAAACTCATTTTTTGAAGTGTTATAGCTTAGTGTAAAGACTATATTGCTACAAATTAAATTTGAAAAAATATATATATATAATTAAAATTGGCGTGGTAAGTACAATACTGCATTTGAGATGTTCAAATAATTTTGTCCATAAGTTTTCAAATTTACAAAAATACAAAATATGTTTAATGGATGAAGTTAATTCGATTAAAGTATCATTTATTTTAGGTCAATGCGAATTAATGAAAAAATTAGTGTTAATAATCATAAATAAATGTACCCTCCTTCCCATTTATTTATCACCTGTTAAATTTTTGTTGTTTTCAATATTATTGTTTGACCAATGATTACTGAAATAATATTTTTAACGAAGATTATAAGATTGTGTTGTTATGATAGTTGTTTGGTCTCACATTTTACTTGTTGCCATTTTATTTATTGTTGACTTTTAGTTATTTCATAATGCTTTTATCAGCTGTTTGTATAGGCTATTTGTATAAAAGAGTATTTGATAGAGTTAGATGTTTGTAGGATGACTTTTTCTCATAATTTCCAATTGTACCCTTAGCTTTATTTTTAGTGTTTTTAACATTATGATTTTTAAAATTCATTTTTAGGTTTTTTGTCCATATTGTAATTCATATTTAGGTTTAACATTATGATTTATTCATTTTTAGTTTTTTTTAATTTAATATATATATTTTATAATTTATTTGTAGAAATTACACTATTTTAAACAACAGGTATATGTATAATCAATTAGTAACTACATTGACAACATATACCATAATGACAATATGAGTCTCTTATCCAAATTAATAGAAAAGGCAAATAAACTAGGAGATTTTGAACACAAGTATATATAATTATACATAAATCTCATTGTCCAAAAGGATAAGAAACGCAAATGAATGAAGACTACTAAAATTACGTAACGACGTACGCCAAGAGACTTGATACTTGGTTCTATGATATCTAGCGACATAAGAACATGGGTTAAAACATCCTACTATGGTGTTCTATTGTGCTGCTCTGAAGTGAGAGATAAGAGAACAATTAAAAAAAACTAAACCTAAATTATTTTGATGACAATTTTTGTAATTTTTGTGAATTACTTGGTCAATATGATAATTTAAAATATAAAAAGCCAACAGCTATCTACAAAAAGCTACTCATAGTAACTTTTTACAAATTGGCTTTTTGGGGGCAAAAAGCTAGTTGAATCTACCAACATACCGAACACCCCAAATTGGCATATTGACTAGTCAAACAGCCAAAAAGTCATTTTCTTCAAAAAGCCATCCAAAAAGCCGAGCACCAAACGCCCCTAGTATCTTTTGTTAGGGATATAATCTTAATAGTATTATATAACAAATCTTTACATATTAATACACAAGTAATTGTCAAATAGGGTCGATTAGATTCGATCAATATCTAAATTCAGAGAAAAATTATTATCCAACCCAATTTTTTCTAGGTTGACAAATTTAGATATTCAAGAAGACCGAAGTTTTATAAGCATAAAACAGATACTTGCTTGAGCCTCGTAGTCATCAACTTTAGTATTATATCAGCATCCTACTGTATTTTTATTTAAAAAAAGAAAAAGAAAAAGGACAAGCGGTGTTACATCCTTGTCCAAGACCATGGCTGTGCTTTGCTGACTTTGATGTGTTTCCTCTAATTTGGACAAACTGTACTGACAATCATAGAAGGGAAAAAAAGTGAACCTTGTTTTTCTTTTGGTGTTAGACCATTAGCACCGATGGCTATGCTCCCATAAAAATGTCATTAAAATATGTAAAAGTTACAAATTTGCCACCTAAAAAAGTATGTAATGAAACTACGATTAATTTATGTTTAGTATGAAAAAAATGTCATTTTACCGGTTGATGACTTGTTTTTGCTGGTTATAAATAGATGCAGTGTGTTTAATGGTTTAATTAGTATTTAAGTTACATCCCCATCCCTCAATTACCCAATTATTTACACAACCAATTTTTTTACTGTTTAAATTTACAGTCCCCTACCCCCCAAACAGACCCTTCATCTTGTTCCTCAGCTCTGCCGCTCACTCTCCCTTGCTTCGTCCGCTATAACCTATCTCCTCCATCTTCGTTTCTAGCCTAAAAATTAGGGCATTCTCTCTCCATCTTCAATTGTCTGTTCGAAAAACCCAAGGTTCTCACTAAAACCATCGATGGCTGCCTTTTTCTCCTCTGTTGGCAATACCCCAGCTAGGGCTAGCCGTGACTATGCATGTGACAACAATTAGTTATTCTACTGTGAATGTGGCATTCGTTGACTTGTGTACATTTCATTCACATTTGAAAACCCACTTAGGAGGTTTGCTTGTTGTTGCATGCGGCAATCCCCTACTCATTGTGGGTTCTTCAAGTGGATTGATGACCCAATTTGTAACCAGGTGGCTGTTGCAGTAAAGATCTTAATTACAAAATTGGAAGCTACACAAAAAAGAGGGATGAGTATAGGTACGCTGTTGAGGTGGCTAATGATAACAATGATGATCTTTTGGGTCAGTTTCACAGGATGAGGGGGGAGAATCAGAAGATAAAAAAGAAAATGGGGTGGCTTGTGGTGATGTTTGTTGTAGTATTTGTCATGGGGGTTGTTGCTGGGGGAATTGGCAAGTAGTTTTAACTGTTGATGGTGGTTGGGGGGGGGGGGGAGGTTATTTTGGAAGTTGATGATGTGTATATATGATGGATGACTATGATGGCTTATTTTGTCATTTTCCAAAAGCATTGCTAGTTAAGTAGTTTTAGTAGTTGATTATGATGTATGTATGTATGTATGATGATGGTGGTAAATGATTTTTTGGCTCATCATGTATTTGCCAAACCCATGGCTATTTGTATGGCATCTTTCTAAAATAATGCTTTTTTTTTTCTCATCAATTTGATGTAAGATGGGTTGGTTAGGTATTCTGTTAGGTATTTTATGTACTATGGGTAGTATACAGTCTATGGAAGTGTAAAGATCTATGTTCAATGCTAATGAATGGATCCACGTCATTGTCCCAACCATGGAAAGAGTTTTGGATTTCAAACCCTACAATCTCCTTTCCACCTTCTCAGTCAGATGATTGAACGTTGCCAACTTCTTTCTCCCAATAATCAGGGGATTCCTTAAGTATTTATCCCTGACAGACCTAAAACGTATAAGGTGTCTGTGTGCCGCAAGTGTACGGATCTGTGTAGTAATAAATATCGTTCTTTCTCAGGGATTTACGTGCAACCACGCACTGAACTAGTTCCCTACAAAGAATGCTAAGTCGATCCAAGGATTATGGTAATAATTCAGGAAACTAAACTAAGAAAGCAGGAATTTTTAGGGTTTTAACCAATTAATTAAAGGCGTTCAGGGGAGTCCACTCTAGTCAATCAGTCAAATTATCAACAATCCCGGTGCAGGTAACAAGATAATTCGGAGTCTATAATCTTGCAAGGCCTTATCACATCGATCTTTTGATCCGAAGTGACCTACAGTGATTAAACTAAACAATATTTCTAACTATTTAATCCAATCAAAGATAAAGAGCTGATTATAAATTGACCCTAGGCAAGAATTATTATTTCTAAATATTTCTAAACCTATTCAATCTACGCTTTTCCAATTCAAGACTCAAACTTTCGTCATGTTGTCATGAGTCTAATACCAAGCAAAAGGCGGTTAACCAGATTTTACTATGACATACAATATATGCAGATTAAACGAATAAAAAGATAATCTAACACCGAGACTGCATTTAAATTCAACCAAAGGACATCGAGTTTATCCCCCAAACAAAGGGAATTAGCTACTCATATTATTAAAAGTAAACATCGCGAAAACTAAACAATAACAACAAAACATGAAAGTAGAATAGAAATAACCGTGTTCGAATTTAAGGAATCGATCTCTTCGTGTCACTCGAATCGATCTCTTTCGTGTTCTTCAATCACTAGCAACAATCTAAACTAATAACAATGTTTGTGAATTAGCTGGAAAGTAACTATCTAAAATATACCCCAAAAGTTCTCTCAAACTATCGTCTAAAGTTATCACTAAAAGCGATTAATTCTCTCCTCCTGAAAGGGCAGACGTGAACCCTTTATATAGTACCGGATTAGGGCACAAAACGCTGGCAGCGTTTCCAGAAACGCTTGCAGCGTTAAGAACCAAGAGGGATTTTCTCTATGTATTGGCGCTGGCAGCGCCTGGAAAGCACCGGTAGCGTTTTGAATTTTCTCGGTTGCTGAGGCTTCTGGACGAGGCGCTGGCCGCGTTTTGCAAACGTTGGCCACACTTCTACTGCCCGCCTGGGCTGGGCCGGTTGTCTTGGGCCGCTTCTTCTTTCCTTTTCTTCTTCTCTTCAACTTCCTTTATTATTTTCCTTGAAGTTTCTCAATTTTCCTTCAGCTTTTCATCCTTTTTGATATATTTCCAATGTTTCCTGCAAAACATACTAATCTCGCGACCAAGTGTATAAATCACAGAAATTGATATAAAAATACCGAATTTCGGATATAAAAAGCATGAAATAAACATGTTTTGAGCCCTAAAAACACTATATAAAAATGACTTATCAAATCCTCCCATGCTTAGCCCTTGCTTGTCCCCAAGCAAGTCAGAATTGAAAACTGGAGGAAGGGCTCAAACAGGGAAAACAGAACCTAAGAAGGAAAAGAAACGGAAAGAGTTTTTGATAGGGTTATAAGAACAAAATTTTAACACCCCCTCAGGCTAACCATTCAAAGTTCAAACACATCAATCCAACAAGCAATCACTATGATTAGTCTGGACAAGAACAAAACTCAGTTCAAAAGAGAAAGGAAGAAGTTTTCAAAACCAAAAAGGAGAGAACAAGCACTTCGGATGTACAAATCCGCCAACAGTCTCAAGAATAATGCAAATATGCGCTGTTAGTTATGGACATAAGTCAGTCAAAAAGAGCAAACCTCACATAGGAAAGAATAAGAACACTCAATCACTCAAATTTGAACATGTATGTGGGTTTTGTTAAGATTCTCAGGGCGTGGTTAGCAGACAAACAATAAATAGGGCGAAAAATAAATAAAGATTCAACACAAGGAATTAACGTGGAAAAACCCAAACCGGGAAAAAACCACAAACGATGCACTATCAGAGGATTACAATGGTGTTTCAGAGATTCCCAGACCTCCACAATCTCTCACAGCCTTCCTAGAGTTACAACTTGAGAACTCAACACTAACATTTGAGCCTCACACAACTCCCTCAGGAACATAGAGATTACAGGTCAATCTCTTGTGGTATAAGATGAAACACTCTCAATTGCTAGGTGGTTTGAAACAAGGAGAACAAGACCCCTATATATACTAGAAGGTACAAAAGGAAACCCTTGGGTACAACCTAGAAAATAGCCATCGCAAGGAAATAACACAAACATGAGCCATTGGACGAAGCCCAACAAAGAGTCGAACGCAGAACCCAAAACGCTAGCTGCGTTTCAAAAAACGCTGGCTGCGTTTTTCTTTCCTTCGATCCTCTTCCTTCTTTCGCTCCTTCTTCATATTTGGTCTTTTATTCCAACAAATTGGTCTTCACACCCAACAAGTTTTTCTCATACTCAGACCAAGAGAAACAAACTACCATAAGCTTGGTAAGAACCTCGCTCTCCACTACTGGTATGCAATGCACAAGTGACAATCAAAAGGACTTTACAAGGTTGTAATGAGGCTTAGGTTGGGGGAAAGGAGCGGTAAAATTTAGGAATAAGGAGTTAAAGAGCCATGCTTGGATTGATTTCCAATGAGTATATCACTCTCAACTCACTTTCTTGCTTACTGTATGCAAGGAATTCACTTTTTACCCTCAACAATATCAAAATCTCAACTGAATACAACCGCGTCAAAGCTTTTCAGAACTTTAAATTAAATTTCCCTAATTACCCTTTTCTTTTGGAACTCTTTTTCTCTTTTTTTTTTAAATTTTATGCCTCTTTTTTTTTCTTTTTGGTGGGTGATCGGAGAGAAGATAATCATGAAATTATAACTTCGACTTTGACATAACATATGAACAACATAACCCAAACACTAATTATTCGAAAGGTGGGACTTTCAGTTTCTCCCAACTTGAATCAATAAGCACAATCTCTCCCAAACTTCACATTTCGTTCAAAAACACAGCAAACCAACTGTTCCTTCCAAAAAAAAAAAAAACAGACTCTCACTCAACCAAGCAAGGCAAAAGGGATAAGGAATATTATAGGCCAAAGCTTGTATTGTCAGGGTTCGATTATAAAAGAAGGATAAACAAAGGCTAGGCAGGGCAAAAAGAACGGTAAATAATGTAAGGGAGGCTATTTGGTTACGTAGTTTAACTTAAGTAGAAACGAATGCCTTAATCACTTTGTCACAGCGTGCAATGTAAATATGTAGTCTCAAGCAAGATGCAAAACAAATTCTAGAGATGCAACTAATGGTGGAGTCACTCAGGAAATCAAAGAATTGATAAAAGTGATCAATTCATAATTTAGGCAATGTGGACTCACGGGATGGGGCTCAATCAACTAAACTTAGCCCAAAGATTTGCAGTACGTATATTTATACTTTCTAAGATAGTCAAAGCAGTTGAATACAACTTTCATAACTTGACTCAAAATCAGAAGATTTGTAGGAAAAGGTTTCAAAAACTTTTGAGTTCTCATCCAGAATTTTCTAAGCGAAGCCAGTTAAACTGAAAGTAAGAAAGGTTTACAAATCATCACCGAAGTTTCCGATTTTAATCATAATCCTATCCTATATTTTTTTTGGATTTTCTAGTCTTTTCTAATTTTTTGGATTTTTGAGATAAGTGAATGCAAAAGAAAGAAAAAGAAACAAACTAAGAAAAGAAATAAAAGAAAAATCTATATGCTTCAAACTAATGCAATCTAGACGGATGCAATTTTAAAAACTAGAAGAAAAACTTAAGAAAGCTATAAAGAAAACAAAAAACAACTAAGGAAAATACACAACTAAAAGCTCAAATAAAAGAAAACAATCAAGCTAAACATTAGAAAGCATACTAAAATAAGAACGAGAAAATAAAAGAAACACACGAAAATAAGAAAATCACACTAAAAATTGAAAAATAAGCATGAAACAAGAAAAAGAAAGATGAAAATAAAAGAGAAATAAACGAAAACAAAGAAACAAGAAGAAATATTCACAAATGTGATATATACAACCCCTCCCCCCCCCCCCCCAATGCTTAAACATTGCATTGTCCTCAATGCAGAAGATAACGGTGAAGGGAAAGGGCAGGCAAAGGATCAAGGATCCTCGGTCGGTGGGGAAGGGTCGGTATGGCTCGGTGGTGGTGGTGGTAAGGTCCGATCAAACATGGTCTGAATAAGGTCGGTGAGGTTGGCGATGGACTCGTCAAGATAGGTGAAGCACGAATCAAACTAACTCCTAAACTCAGCAAAGTTCTCCTGCTACTCACTCACTCGGCTCTCGGTCCAGTCGATGGATGTTTGGAGGTCGTGATAGCACGCCTCATAGTCTACAGGAGGTTGGTCGGGTTGAGGGACTGGGTGGAGTTCGGGCTCAGGCTCGGGCTGCTGATGGGGATCAAAGTCAGGTAGAGGGGGTAATCAAAGTAGGTTTTCAACAACTTGAGGTGAGATGTGGGGGTGAGGCACGGGAAACCTAGCGTTGTTGGGATAAACCTAAAGACAACGCGACTCTTTGTCGAATTTGCACAGACCAAACGAACTACACTGCTCTCCATCCAAAATCATACTACTCGGGACAAGGTCAGTGGGGTTTATGGGCGGTCTAAAGACGAATTGGCGTGCTAAGTGCGTGATATACCCCCTAGGCAATTCCCTTGTTTAGATGAGGTAGCGACACTCGAAAGGTGATGAGCAAGCATAGCTGCAGGGTCAGCGTGTGTGTGGGCGTCGAGCGTGGCGTGCAACATGTAACAGTCGGCTCGGGTAGCTTTGTTTGAGCTACCGGGTCTCCCAAAGATATCGCAAGAGAGGATGGGGTGCACATACCTCGTCACAGGGTTCCTAATTAGGGACGAGGGTGTGTTGCTAGGATCCCAGTCATCGAAACCGGAAATCCTACGGAAGAAAGTCTTTCCATCCCAGTCTATAGGTATGAGGGATGAGTCCCGACATGTACGCTCAGGTAAGCCAAAAGCACGGGAAAATTCGGACACAGTCATTATCCTCTCTACACCAAGAAGTTCGAAACAGATGCACCCATCCCTCCCTTGGAGGTTCACTACAAGGGTAGACAAAAACTATAAGGTGAGCCCCCTAAAGGTTGGCTCATCGAGTCTAGCTATGTGAGTCATATGGCCATGTCCTAACAACCACATCACATCATCAAGCAATCCACAATTCTGCAAGAAAGGTTCACACATGTATATGGTGGGGATGATTGCTCTTTGGGAAAGAGAGTCATACCTTTTCTTGATCTGCCCTTCGAAGTTGAAGGGGTTCGAGCTCCTCGAGTCCTGGGAAGGCATAACCTTCTGTTTTCCTTTCTCGGCCGCCTTGGCCTTTCGCTTCTGGCTTCCTCCGGCTCCATTGTCATCGCCCGACGGGGGTCCCGAGAAGCTTGGATTTACAATCCTAAAAATTATTCACAAAATCAATATACCACCAAAATAGATACTAGGCGTCAAATAAGCATGATCACAGTGTATATATTCAATACTAATACTCCCCCATGCTCATTTGATGTTAGGAATTGATATTGAAATCATTCTAACCCACAAACACACCAAAAATAGAGCATAACACCACAATACAATCGTCATCCAAAACTAAACCTAAATTTCTCAAGTTTATCATCACATTACTTTCACAATACCCCCATCATCACAATTTTCCCAATTCTGGAACAACAAAGGATCAAAATCATCAACTCAACCTATGCCCTAATCAAGAAATTCGAAACTTGGACATGGTACATGGTAAAAATTCAAGAATTACTCAAGAAATTCACGAATTCAACCAAGAATCATGCCACAATCGAAGATAATCAAAAGACCAAAACAAAGAGTTGAGAAATTCATACCTTGAAGTTAAAGTGAGAAGAGGAATGGAACTTGAATGTGTGAGAGTGCAAGAGTGCAAGTGAGAAGAAGAAGTGAGAAGTGGAAGATCGTGGTGCGGTGGTGGCGCTGGCGTGCGTCGACGGCGAGGAGGAGGTGGGTTGAGTTTGGGAGCTGGGAGCGTTTTTGGGGGAGGTCGTCGAGGGCTTAGGGCAAAAAGGAGGGCAAAGTTCTCAATTGAAATTAAAAGGGGAGGGCCGATAAAAATCAAAAGGCGGGCAAAAATTCTGGGCCAAACAATAAGGCGCTGCCAGCGTTTTGCAAAAATCCCATACCTGAAGTCTCTGGAAGCTAGCGTTTTGAAAACACTGGCAGCATTTTGCTACCTGATGAAGAGATCTCGATTTTCTTGGCCAATTTGCATTGTTTTCTCCCTTTTCTTTATTTGCTCCTTATTTTCCCTACAATTTGACATACCAAAATTCCCTACAAACATCTACCAACTCAAAAATTATAAGGTTAGAGACAATAATTTCGTTAATAACCAAAAATTCTTGTAAATCTCTTCTTTTTCTCTACACATTAAAAAGAAAAATTAGTAAACAACAAAATAAAGATTACTAAATGCTAGTTGATAAAAACTAAAAGAAATAATTAAAATAAAAAAAAGGTGGAGAGTAATGGATATTGTAATGATGTACCTCCCCGAGGTGTTTTGTTTAACGTCGTTAGCTCGACGTTATGGACCCCTTACTCATCAGGGTCCTTGATCCGCTTTGGAACTGGATCTCCGTCATCATGAATTATTTTTGAAACTTTCTTTGAGGCTAGCTTGCCTTCTTGTACTTCGTATTCTGTCATCGACTTTCCTAGCTTGATGACTATTGTTCCTTTCCTCATATCCGTCTTGCAATTAACAGTTGAAAGGAAGGATCTCCCTAGAATAATCTTCGGTTCTGGATCTTCACCTGCATCTAATACCATGAAATCAACAACAACAACATGCTCTCCTATCTTGAGGAGAGTGTCATATAAGATCCCCAGAGGTTTCCTAAGGGTCTTGTCTGCTAAACGAAGAATCATATCAGTCACCCTTAATTCCCTATGGTCATACTTCCTCCGGTAAGATTTAGGTAGGACATTTACTCTGGATCATGTATCACATAAGGCATACTTGATGGGTTTACCATCCAACTGAACAGGGATCCTAAAATTACATAGGTCTTCCTTCTTAGGCATAACTGAGGGTGCTATGGTTCCCTCCAATAGGTCAGGTTCAGGGTCGGTCTTGACTACCCCATGTATAATTGGTTCCTCTAAAGATTCACAATTAGGGTCCACTTCCTCAAAAGTTATAGCATTGCATTGACCACCCGGATTAGGGACAGGCTAAGGTGGTAAACTAGTAGAGGGAGTTGCTGAATTAGCAATTTGATTTTCCAAAATTTTATTATGTGTTGCTAAGGCCTCTACTTTTTGCATTAAATCTCTTATTACACCTTCCTGTTTTTGTTGTCCGGCTATGAGGCTTTCCATCATATTTTCTAAGTTAGAATTTCGAGGAGGGCCTTGTTGAGATGGTCTTTGAGGTGGGGGTACATACTTTTGCTAACCTTGTCCTTGGAGAGGACTAGTAGGGTTGTCATTCCTATAAGAAAAGTTCGGGTGGTTCCTAAGTCCAGGATAATAGGTGTTAGAATTCATGTCATAGTTCTGTCTTTGGTTGCCAACACAGTTGGCTTGCTGGACTTGTTCACTACTTATTACACCTGAAGGGCAAGTAAAAGTTTCATGTTCAGTCGACTGACAGACATTGCAAGTAGGAGGGTTAGAAGGTAAACTCAATCTCTCCATCTGTTGCGTTAAAGAATCAAGTTTAGATGACAATAAAGAAATTGCATCAACATTAAGCTTACCTCTCGCCTTGTGGCGGGGTTTAGACCACTGATATGAGTTGTTTGCTAGATGCTCAATCAAACTTGTAATATAAGGCACAGTCTTGGTCATTAGGTCACCCCCAGCTGTAGAGAGGATGCTTCCTCTCGTCAACTCCTTTGCTCCATTGAAAAATGATTGGACAGGAACCATGGTTCGAATCCATGTTGAGGACATTGTCGAAGAATGTCCTTGAATCTTTCCCAAGGATCGTACAACCTCTCATCCGGTTCTTGCGCAAACATTGAAATTTGATTCCTCAGACTGATGAGCTTGCTTGGAGGAAAGTACTTCGCCAAGAAAGTGCTGGCGAGTTCATCGAATGTTGTGATCGAATTTGGTAGAAGTGAATCGAGCCACACCCATGCCTTGCCTTCCAACGAGAACGGGAAGAGATGCAGTTTGATCGCGTCCTCCGACACGTTGTTGGCCTTGTAAGTGTCACAAGCTTGACGAAAAAGTCGCAGATTTCGGTTTAGATCTTCGTTTGCCAGCCCATGGAATGGTGCTTTTGACACAAAGTTGATCAACGATTAACGTAGTTCAAAATCGTTCGCTTGAATGATGGGAACACTGATAGCTGATTGTGAGTTGGTGACATTGGGAGTCATATATTGCCCGAATGTCCTCGCTCGTTGTTCTCCCATCTCTTCTTCGTTTTCCGATTCTTGCTCGATCTTCTTCGTCTGTTTCTTGATTTTCTTGATGTTCTTTCTCCAGTCTAGCTCTCTTCCTTCTCTCTCGAAGTGTTCGTTCGATCTCGGGGTCGTACTCGAAGGAGAATTCCTTTTGCATAAACCTGAAAAAGACAAAAACAAGAACACCAAGCGTAATAAAGAGAAAATAAAGAAAAATAACGAAAATAAACAACTTAGTCACTCAGAGCGCATTCGTCCAATGGCGGTTGGGGGGACAAATCCTCGGTAACGGCGCCAAAAACTTGACAGACCTAAAACGTATAAGGTGTCTGTGTACCGCAAGTGTACGGGCCTATGTAGTAATAAATATCGCTCTCTCTCAGGGATTTACGTTCAACCACGCACTGAACTAGTTCCCTACAAAGAATGCTAAGTCGATCCAAGGTTTGTGGTAATAATTCAGGAAACTAAACTAAGAAAGCAGGAATTTTTAGAGTTTTAGCCAATTAATTAAAGACGTTCAGAGGAGTCCACTATAGTCAATAAGTAAAATTATCAACAATCCCGGTGCAGGTAACAAGATAATTTGGAGTCTATAATCTTTCTAGGCCTTATCACATCGATCTTTCGATCCGAAGTGAGCTACAGTG
Organism: Portulaca oleracea; assembly: GCA_029582165.1. Lineage (NCBI taxonomy): Eukaryota > Viridiplantae > Streptophyta > Magnoliopsida > Caryophyllales > Portulacaceae > Portulaca > Portulaca oleracea. The sequence continues at coordinate 39,958,682 of CM055874.1, forward strand.
ATTAAACTAAACATTTTTTCTAACTATTTAATCCAATCAAAGATAAAGAGCTGATTATAAATTTACCCTATGGAAGAATCATTATTTCTAAATATTTTCTAAACCTATTCAATCTACGCTTTTCCAATTCAAGACTCAAACTTTCGTCATGTTGTCATGAATCTAATTCTAAGCAAAAGGCGGTGAGCCAGATTTTACTATGACATACAATATACGCAGATTAAACCAATAAAATAAACATCGCGAAAACTAAACAATAACAAGAAAACATGAAAGTAGAATAGAAATAACCGTGTTCGAATTTGCGGAATCGATCTCTTCGTGTCACCCGAATTGATCTCTTTCCTGTTCATCGATCACTAGGAACAATCTAAACTAATAACAATGTTTGTGAATTAGCTGGAAAGTAACTATCTAAATTCTACCCCAAAAGTTCTCTCAAACTATCGTCTAAAGCTATCATTAAAAGCGAATAATTCTCTCCTCCTGAAACGGCAGACGTGAACCCTTTATATGGTACCGGATTAGGACACAAAACGCTGGCAGTGTTTCCAGAAACGCTCGCAGTGTTTCCAGAAACACTGGCAACGTTTAGCACCAAGAGGGATTTTCTCCGTGTCTTGGCGCTAGCAGCGCCTGGAAAGCACCGGTAGCGTTTTGAATTTTCTCGGTTGCTGAGGCTTCTGAACGAGGCGCTGGCCCCGTTTTGCTAACGCTAGCCGCACTTCTGCTGTCTGCCCAAAGCTGGGCTGGGCCGGTTGTCTTGGGCCGCTTCTTCTTTCCTTTTCTTCTTCTCTTCAACTTTCTTTTTTATTTTCCTTGAATTTTCTCAATTTTCCTTCAACTATTCATCCTTTTTGATATATTTCCAATGTTTCCAGCAAAACATACTAATCTCACGACCAAGTGTATAAATCACAGGAATTGATATAATAATACAGAATTTCGGATATAAAAAGTATGAAATAAACATGTTTTGAGCCCTAAAAACATTATATAAATGACTTATCAATCCCACAATTACTCAACACTAAAGCCAAAAATAGCTTTCACACCCTGTTGCTCATCCTCAGATAAGCCCCTTGATGTCATAGTCGCAAATTCCTGAATATTGATTGCCTGGCCTGAAATCTTGATGAATTTATTGAGTAAATATTTTAGATGCAAGCGTGATCCCACCTCTGCTCTACTAATAAATATAGAGTCACTCGCAAAAAACAAATACGAGACTTTCACTCGGCTCCTTCTCTTCGCAAAAAACAAAAGTTCTCTCAAACTATCGTCTAAAGCTATCACTAAAAGCGAATAATTCTCTCCTCCTGAAAGGGCAGACGTGAACCCTTTATATAGTACCGGATTAGGACACAAAATGCTGGCAGCGTTTCCAGAAACGCTGGCAGCGTTTAGCACCAAGAGGGATTTTCTCCGTGTCTTGGCGTTAGCAGCGCCTGGAAAGCAACGGTAGCGTTTTGAATTTTCTCGGTTGCTGAGGCTTCTGAACGAGGCGCTGGCCCCGTTTTGCTAACGCTGGCCGCACTTTGTGCCCGCCCAAAGTCGGTGGGCTTGTCTTGGGCCGCTTCTTCTTTCCATTTCTTCTTCTCTTCAACTTTCTTTTTTATTTTCCTTGAATTTTCTCAATTTTCCTTCAACTATTCATCCTTTTTGATATATTTCCAATGTTTCCTACAAAACATACTAATCTCGCCTGGCTGCGTGCTTGGCTGGGAGTAGTCTTAGGATGGGTGACCTCGTGGGATGTTTTCTCAGGTAGTGTGTGAGCAAAGACGAAGCGTGCTGGAAAGACTCGTGGTGATTTTTGGGGCCAGTCAGTGATCCTTGAAGCAATTATTGGTAATGTCCACGGCTCGGGAGGGGTCACGATTGTGAGCTGCGCTAGTGGAGGGGGGATCCATTGGTAGCCACCTGGCGAGGCAAAGATTCTGGATTGGATTGTGTCACGACGACGACGTTGTAGGCTTAAGTGGGGATGATTTTAATGCCCCGGATATATGGTTAAGTGTAGGGCTATCCATAATCTAGTCCGGACCGAAAAATAGACTGGACCGAGAATTCGGTCTAGTCCCCAAACTGAACTAGAAAGATCGAGGACTGGACCGAGGACCAAATTACAATAGCTGCCAGGGTTTTCCCATATCACTTTTCAGGCCTTTCTCCTCCTTTTAGTGCCTCTTTCAGTTTCAAAAATCAAAACTTCTCCTCTCCTCCTCTGTCCAGTCGAGTCTGGTACGTTTTTCGGTCTAGATTGGAGACTAAACCAATTAGTTTGGGAGTTGTACCCAGATTAGTTGTTCATTCCATGGCTTAATGCTGGCGATTTACTCAATCCAGTCGAACTCTAGTGCTTTATGGGTAATTAGTTTGGGAGTTGTACCCAGATTAGAAGGGTTTCTAGGGATTCAATATCCATGCTTAGTTGTTCATTCCATGGCTTAATGATAACGGGTTTCCTGTCGAAGAAGTAGAAACCTTGGGTGAGGGTCGCCTTCACCGTTCATTGGTTATGAATCGCACTAGAAAGACTCCTCCTTGCACAGCTGAGATTGTGCCGATGTCAAGCTTCCTTTTGAAAAAACCTAAAACAACTTCATGTGGAGGGTTTGCTCCAAGTATGCAGCATATTACTGCAGTGTTCCAGTAATCGATTGTCTCCATCACATCATTCCTTTCAATCTTTGCACACTTCACTCCATTAATTTTAGGGGCTTCATTGAAGGATAGTTGCATTCCTTCATCCTCCTTGAAAAAAGACGCATAAGTGCTCATTGTTGGTGATCCTTGTGCTGCCTGGAGCACTCTCTCCTCAACTATCATAGGGTTTCCAACTGCTGCTCCCTCTGCCATTTGTTTTAGATTATTATGTTGCTTCTCCATTTTTTTTTTGTTGACTCTGAGCCTCTTGCCCCTCTTTATGCTTCCTCTTGTCACCGGTGCCCTTGGCGGCCATCGATTGAATGCCCGGCAGCGACGTTGCCTGCCCCTTCCTCGTCTGAACCATAGGCGATTAGAGAGAGTCTAGGGCAGAATCTTAATAATTTCTACTTGTAAGCCTTTCAGTTTTTCTGCCTAATCCCTAAAACACTTGGAAATTGGGCTTGCCTATATGCGTTAGCTGATGGCAGAAAATTGTGATGTCTCCGATTTTTCTTTCCATGTAGACTGCACGTTCATCTAGAACGAGGATGGTTCGATAGTTTCCTAAGGCGATAGCACTCTTGGTGGAACATGTGAAAAGATAAGAGCATCAAAACCTATCGATCATGATGCCTTATAGTCTTATAGAGTTTAGGTACCCTATCCCTTTACAAGTGTTTTGCTTCGCCCCCTTCTCGTTTGATCCACAGAGCCATAAAAAGGCAAGCTGATTTAGAGGCTCTCTGTAAAAAATAATTTACCTATAGCGCTTAGGGGGAAATCCTTTTCAAAATGGACAAGATAGGTACCTCCTTGTATTAATCCTGAAGATGTCGCCAGTGCCAAAAAAAGAGGAACGAAAGTTACTCGATTGTAAGGGAGGGGTACGAAGTCACTCGGCCGGTGGAAGAGCGGCAAAGACAACACTGAGAACTCCTGCTTTTCCCCTTGGGATGGTTGATGATTCCCTAATACGTAATAGTATAAATATTTTGTGATGTCTAAATATTAAGTTATAATATATATATTTTGATGTCAATTCTTTAAACTTAATTTTGGTTTATAAAGATGGAAATTTGCGGTATGGTGTAGGTAATATGATTGTCAGCACAATTTAAACCTATTCAATTAAAAAGAATATGTTTAGGTAATTATTTTATGATTTATTGCAAATTTAATGTTTGACAGGGATTATAAATATAACGATAAATATATTACGATAAGTTTAACTAATATGATATTTAAAGTTACCAATATAAGTGAAGATAGGAATAAGCAAAGCGAGTTATATATTGTTCGTACATTTAAAATTATTCAACCATAGTGTTTATTATATTGTAAATAACATTATATTGCTCCAATAATATATCAATATTTCTTAAATTTATAATTGTTCATTGTACATGGGAATACAATCTTTTTAAGATTCAGAAAGGAGAGTTTGTATGTTATGTAATTTAATTACAAGGCACTTAAGTCATGCTTCTATAGTACCCAAAGCTAAATTATATTACTATGTTTTGGCATGTTTTCAAACATAGTTTCAATGTGTATCATAAACTAAAAGTTATTAAATAACCATATTATTTATTTTAGACTTGTATTTATATGAATTAATTTAGCAAAAGTCTAAAATGATATTTATTTTATACTAGTAAATTATATTAATTTTATTCAAGTATCTTAGATGTCTATTGTATCTTTTTTTTTCATAAACAAATAATTGACAATTTAATCAATTTAAAATTCAATTTTAATTTTGATCAAATTAAAGTTATATTTTGATTTTTATGTTATGTAGGAAATTTTTATTTAATAAAATATTAATATATTCAAATTTTGGCCAGTAAAAGCATGTGCTTAGTCAAATTAGTATGTGTGTGTGTACATATATATATATATATATATATATATATATATATATATATATATATATATATATATATATGAATATATGTATATATGTATATATATATATACATATATATATATATATATATATGTATATATGTATGTATATATATATATATATATATTATACATACATATATATATATATATATATATATATTTGGGTATAAAGGGTGATGATCGAAATATGTGGATTTCAATGAGGACATTTTGGGAAACTTATAATTGATTCTATTTAATTTTTTTAAAAAAAATCATGTAATATTAATGTGTGCATTATTGTGTATTTTTGCATTGATAACTCTTCTTTTTTTTCCTTTTTTTCTTCTTATGCACTATTGTTTATTTTTATTCTTTTAAATAAGAAAACTATTCTTTTTATTTTTCAATATTGTCTTTTTATTCTTTTAAATATCACCTCATTAATATTTTCAATAATACGTATTGTTTACTTGCGTCATGTGCAACATACAGGTCTATGTACTAGTGTATATGTAAAATTTGCCACACTTTCAAAAAAAAAAAAAAAAAAAACTTGCTAATGTTCACATGACGAAAACATAGATACCAAGTACAAACAACTTGGTTGATGAGGGCCTGATACGTCCTTGGACAGCTACAAATCATGAGGTCAGTTAGTAAAGCCTACCAAGGATTCAATTCAACTTAACGATCGGTAGCCGTTTCGGGAAACATTTTACACAAGGGTTCCTAGGCAGTAGGCAGTTGTTATAGTACCTAGCTAGATGCTTAACATTATTGGTTGGATGTCAAGTATTATTGATAGTTGGATGGCTCAAACGAGGTAGCAACACATCCTAGTACAATTATTGTCATGTTGTGATACTATCAAACTTGTCCAAAACAACCTATGAACGGTCCTCCATTCCTAGCAAACTTGTCCAAGCCTACCTATATATGGTCCTCCATTCATAGTGAACTTGTCCTAACTCACCTACCTATATAGAACACTAGTAACATGTACACCATATTCCAAATGAATAATTTCCAAAAGATTTTGGGCCAGATCTTGTTTGATAAAAATCTAAATTCCCGTCATTCATGTTTGGACAATTTGGACATTAGGATAAATTCCTAAACCAAATTTAGTCTAAATTATTTCACCAAAAGTTATTTCTTAACCAAATTCCTAAACCAAATTCACCTAATTATTTCTAATTCTAAAAGTTAGGGTACGCCAAAATTAGTTTTGGGGTACCAGAAAAACATTTCACCAAAAGTTAGGGTACCCCTAAGTAATTTTTTGAAATTATTTGGAATTCGGACACTTTATAATATGTTCAGATATGTCCAAATCAAATTTGATAAAATTTCAAATTTTAGTTTGAGTCCAGGTTATGTCTGAATATGAATTTAAACAAAATTTAGACACAATTTCAATATTTTATCCAAATTTCAAATTCTCATTAAGGTTAGGACACTGTCCGAATTCGTCAAAACTCGAATTTGACACAAACATGGAACAACCCCAATTTGTTACCTCAAACTGGTACCCAACCTGATTATGCAATCGAAGATGACCGAATTTATCGAGTTTAAATTCCAATGAAAATTAATGGCCAAACCCTATTTAATTTGGCTGGGTTGGACAAATTCAGATATTTGGGTCTGTAAAAAATAACAAATTGTCAACAAATCAAAAAATGCCACAAGGAAATTAAATTTAATTTAATTTGGAGAATTATGACCTATCAAGTGCTAAATTAATTGGAGTGTCTTTTAATTAAAAAGATTAAATGTTAATATATTTTTTTGAATTAAATTACATGACATGTATGACACATAAAAATGTGTCTCATTTATTTTAAAGGTAGATAAACGAACCTATTCTAGCCTATGTTCTCTATAACAGAGTCGTCCTTTCATTCGGGGGGGGGGGGGGGGGGGTGTTTCTAAAGTTTTTGGAAGAAGACTCGCTTATGCTCTCTGACAAGGACAACTGTTCGGCTGCGTTATTTTGGGTTTTTATTAGTAGGGGTTGTCGAATCCACAGGGATGGGTGTTAGGCTTGATGAAATAATTTGGTTTGCACTGGGGTTTTTTCAGATGCAGGAAGCAGTAAATTATATAAAGAAATTAAACTAATCTAGACATGGAATCAAAGAAAGCAATAAAGTATGAAATTAAAGAAAGCAATTAAATTACAACTAATAATGAAATTGGGAACACGAAATTATACCTTTGATGAACTAAACTTCACTTGAATCCTTCACCTCGAACTTTCTCCCGAACAAACAAGAAAGTGTGAATTGGATTACTAAGAATCCTCAAACCCTCACTTTGAAGTAGGATTTGTGACTCTTAATCCTTCTGCTCACTAAAAGTTGGATTGTTTGTGTGACTAATATTAATAAAACCTTAAGAAAATTTTAAAACAAAAACCTAAATAAACCCTAACAAAAATCAACCGACAGTAATTAACCTAAATAAACCAAGTCTATAGACTGACCTAGATCAACACACTAACCATAACCAAACATCACTCTGAACCTAATTATCTATACTAAACATGACCAAATTAATAAACAACTAAAACACTATTATTATGCTACTGCCAAAACTAAGAAAAGAAAGGAATAGTAAAGTAAAGCAATCTAAAGATTGCTAACCGAAAATAAGGAAAAAAGGAAGAGACCAAAAACAGAGAGAAAGAAAGACAACAGTGAAAGAGAGTGAGATGGCAGAGGCAGAGATTAGAGGAGGAGGACGAGCAGAAGCAGCACACAATTCAAACCAAAATCAATCAAAAACTCAGATTCAAACAAAATCAAACCAAAAGCTGAACATATTCAAATCAAATACACTCAATACCCAAAAAATTACATTAATAATTTGAAATAGTTTGGGCTGGTTTTAGGAAGAAAAAGGAATTAGTTTTAGGTTTTTATTTTATTTTCTAATTTTTATATTTTTGTTTCATTTTTGCAATAATAACAACTAAAATTATAAAATGCTATAAAATCTAAGAATAAAGCAAAATGAGTAAAAACATAACAAAACTACTAAAATAATTATTAAAAACAAACAAAATACCTTATAAAGGTAATCAATTCGGCTCGGGACGAGACCGAACAACAACCAACTCATGTCATTTATTTGTGGAGATCAACCCACTTTCTCTTGATAGAGATCATGTCTCTACGATCCCAATTGAAGACCACACCCATTCATATTGATTCATGTTCATTTAAGAAGATAGAATCATAGGAATTTTATATTTGTTCATTTTTTTAACATACATAGATTGTACCCTAAATCCTTTCAAGCAAATACGAACTATATTTGTTCACTAATTTATTGTCTTTATTTAGTTTAGACACGAAATTTGTGCTTATAAATTTTGGTACGCTCGGTGTGACCATCTCGAACTATCATCTCCATCTCTGAGTTCTAGATCCTTAAGAACCTATATATCCACCAAAAAAGGCATTGATCATAAAAGTTATAGCCAATCTACATTTAATGAAGAATATTGTCAACTCTCTGTTACACATCTACAAGAGAAGTCTCACTAACTCTAGTAAATCAAGTACTAGAATATTGGTGACTAGAAATACCACAAAAACTCATAATATTTTTAGTCATGGAGCACCAACAATCTTAAAGCATCCTGCCACCCAGAGTCTTGATTCCACAATGCTTCATGAAGTCGATCATGCCCCCACTTTGGTCTCATCGAAAGAAGATTTTGTGACTACCATGAAGATGATTGAAGCATAAGGCCATTAGCACCGCTAGGGGAGTTCATCATAAAGCAAGGTAATCTGATGCTGTTACCGTGCAAGTCATTGCCATGCCCCTTAAATTCAAATAATCAATTAAATAAATTTTAATAAAATTGCAGTAAAAAGCTCACCAACTATAGAACCTAAAAAATTCTCGTTCAGGAAAGCCTTCATAATGCTACTTAAATTGTAAGTTGATTGAGGTGGCTTAATATTAAATAAGGACCTTTTCAGAAAAAAAGCTAACAATTCTTATAAATCTTGGATTTGTAAATTTAATTCGCTAAGTAAATCTGAGTGTGGATTTCCAAGCAAGTAAATCTAAGTAGGAGCTTTAGCTAAGAAAGTTCTGAGTGTAGGAATATTGAGTGATAATATTCTGAGTTGTAGCTACTTTGTGTGTGGTGAGTTTTTGTAACCAGTGAGGGCATTGATGAGGACCTCTAAGGTCGAGTGTTTGAAGTGAGAAAGGAGTCTCACTTTAAAGGTTGTTTCACTATCTGTAATTGCCTCTTCTGTGAGGGCTCAAGTACAGAAGACAACTGCAAGGTCTTCTATTCTAGTAAGCCAATTGAAGACCTCATGGTTTTCAATTGAGCTGAGTTGTAACCTCCTTTGAGCACTTTTGTCTAATTAATAAAGAAGTATTTTTATCTTATAAAAGTGCTATTAACCGTGTTGTGTTGATTAAAGTGCAGAATTTCTATACAGCCCTATTCAACCCCCTCTAGGGTTATTTTGGAGGTCTTTATTCTCCTTGTAAGATGCGGCAAACGACCAATGTAGTCAATGTGAGAGCCTTCAAAACTCCCCACGAGGGAGGTACAGTGCTATTTTCACATGTTCACCCTACTCATCCCTAGGTTGTGAGAGTCTATAAGAGATTATATTCTACCTCTTATAATATATCCTTTTCTACTAGTGGATATTGGTTGTCGCCCGTGGGTTTTTCTCCGAGTTCTTTGGTTTCCCACATAAAAATACTGTCTCTCCCTTTTATCTTTGTCCTTGGCTCTCTATTATTATCCTCGATTCCATGATCATCCTATTTTTCCTGCTGCTGCATATATTGCTCTATTTTTACACCCTAACAAGTGGCTAACATCTGGCAATAGATATGAATCTGATCCCTAACACTCCTCTTCACTAAAGGTTGGATTTTTTGGTCGAAATAATACTGGCAAGATTGAAATAGCGAGAATTGAAAATAAATATGAAAGAAAGTGAGAAGGAAACGAAAAATTGAAAATTAAATTAACTTAAATTAAACTTCAAATAAGGTAAATTAACAATGGAAGAAAACTGGACAGAGAAACTAGAAACTAGCTAAACTAAACCTAAAGAAAATAGAGTGATAAAAATTAAACCTAAAACTATACTAAAACTCCTCCTATCGTCTAAAAACCCTAATCTCCCTTCTACCGTCATCTTAGGGAGTATACATATACAGATAAAGAGAACCAAAACGCGGTGTTTAACCAAACAAATCAGCTGCGGAAATTAACTAGGCGCAGGTCATGTGTGATAAGGCGTTAACCGCGCCTCCATTTTCTCTTGGTACGCTCTCTCTGGTCCAGGCATTAGCTGCACCTCATTCGACACAGCTGGCGTCTCAGAGATGCAACTGCGTCTCTTCGACACCGCTGGCGTCTTAGAGGTACACTGTTTAGACTCAATTTTGTGTCCAAATAGCGCCTTAATTCCTTGGCTTTTGACTTGTTTCGTGTTTAATTTCATGTCGTTTACTACGTTTTTGGTTTTTTTTGTAGGTTTTCGTGTTTTTACTCAAAACGTAGCAAAAAGGGGCTATTTTGTAACAATTTTGGGAATCCCGAGATTCCCCGGGCCAAAGCAGAGTCAAAGGGCGAGAAGTGAAACAAGGAGGGACATGTCGAGCATCGCGAGTTGGAGTTTTGATGAATTTCGAAGAGGTAACACCCGCTACGTTCAGGGTACCGGGCGTTACCTATCTCATCCGCACGCCTCCATATGCGTCAAGGGGGTAGCCCTCGCCACCTTTAAGGTAGCGCACGCTACGCCCAGAAGTTTAGTTTGGCTGAAGAAGACCGTAGCTACGATCTTGAAGACCGCACCTACGGTGGTCGTTACGCCTGTGCAAGGAAGCCCTGTCCCCGAAGCAGACCGCACCTACGGTCACTGGAGACCGCACCCGCGGTCGAGCGAAGAAGAGAAGAATCGCCCAGCTGCTTCGCAGGACCGTACCTACGGTCCTAGAGACCGTACCTACGGTCCCCTATAGTTCACGAAAAGTTGTTACTTAAAATGCTGCATTTTGATTAACTTCTTTTGCTTGTATAAATACCTCCTTGGACGATTAGAAGAAGGAGGCAATTATCATCGAAACATCAACACCTTAGCTATCAATTAGAGTGAGATTAGAGTATTTTCTTAGTAATTAGTGGGTAATTAGAGTTGGTTTATTGCATTTGCACTGGATTTCATTGAAGTATTATTGAAGTTCTGAAGATTTCTCTTTATTTTTGAGCTTGGATTCTTATCTACTCTTGATCATCGTTACGTTGTCATCATCTAATGAGCACTTCTTAATCCCTGTTCTCCTTAATTTGTTTATTTACATTTCAATCTCTTTTTTTTTTTTGTTATTGGATTGCTTGGTGTTTCTTGTCTTTTGATTGTTGTTTTTGATTCTTAGATTCTCTGTTCTAATCATGAATGATGGAGTTGTTTATGTTGTTAGAATGTTAGTTAAGATGATTAGAGGCTAGAAAAACTTTGAGTTAGGAAGAAATTAAGGATGTGAATGATTGATTTGGATTGGGTTAGCAAGTTTAGGAGGTAATTTGTAGTGGAATCAATTTCCCATTCCTATTCTTCCCTAAAGCGGGATGTATTCGAGATCGAAAGCTCTTGAATATTTCCAACACTTGTGTTGGAAGATAGGAAATGGGATAGTTAATGCTCGTCCATGAAAGTGGAAGGAGGTTAACTAGAGAGTCCCCTTACTTCAACCATCCGGGTCCGTGGTGGGCTTGTAGAAAGTTAATCCGGATTGTCCTTGAAAAAGGAAATCCGGTGGGTTTATTCTGACGGGATTGTCACTTGATTCTGCTATTTTGTTACTTCCTAATTACGAAACCCTCGTCCTTATTACCCTTTGCATCCCGAAATCTCCCGACACCCATATTTCCCATATCGACCGAACCTTAGTTGTGTTTGTGTTTCGTTTGCGCTGTTTATCACCAAAAACCCTCTTGTTATCTTATGATCCTAAACCTCACCTAGAGTCAAGTTGTCCTAGCCAAGGCCCCTAGCTCCTCGAGAAGAACGATATAAAACCGGGGTGCAAAAACCATGTTACACAAAATGGCGCCGTTGCCGGGGAGCAAGCGCACCTAGCTTAGCTCTTGGTCTATAGGTTGTTTAAGATCATTTCCTTTGCTAGAGACTTGGTATCCTTAGTTGTTAAGAATTTGATTCTTCTCTTGTTCTTTTGTGCATGCAGACTCGATCTCGACGAGGCCGAACGCCTAAAACTCCACCGATTCCGAACCCGGAAAGTGTTATTCGTAATGCCAACGCTAGCTTGAGACGAGAAAGGCAATAGAGGGAGCAAGAGAGGATAGAAATTCCAATGGCTGACGAAGATCCAAATCCACCCCGTACCTTGGCCTCGTATTCGTTACCATCATCGGGTACGGGAGGCGACCCCATAGTATTACCTACATTACCACCAAACGCATCATTCGAGTTTAAACCATATTTGCTTGAGATATTTCAGAATGCTCCATACCATGGAGGTGAACATGAGAATCCCATTGATCACATCAATAGGTTCGAGCAACGTATCAGTTTCGTGCAAATGAACGGATTTTCCGCTGAATATATGAAGCTGAAGTTTTTCCATCTCACCTTGAAGGGGAAAGCACTATTGTGGCTCAACACTTGTCCACCGGGTACCTATTCTTCAAGGGACGCCCTCAGTCGTGATTTTCTTCTAAGGTTCTTTCCCAATGATGAGACATGTCGTTTGAGGCAAGCCATTATGAGTTTTCAACAGGAATCCGGTGAGACCCTATTTGAAGCATGAGGGAGGTTCAAAGGCCTCCAAAGGAGAAGTCCTCACCACAATCTGGAAGATTGGCTACTTTTACACCATTTCTACTCAGGATTATGTAGTTCTTTGCGAGAATCTATCGATCATGCCTCCGGTGGCATGTTTCTCAAGAAGACGGCGGAAGAGGCCAACGTTTTTCTTCATGATTATCTCAAAACTCTCCACATTGGGGAGGAGGACGTGGTCCAAGAGATGGAGGTGCTTCTTTGGAGAACAACCCTACAATTAAATTTCTTATGAATGCCGTATTTGAGATGCAACAGAAGAAGGCTTTAGAAGAGACTACAAGGCAAGTGAAGGCAGCTCAAGAGATACCAATGCTTATTCCGGATGTTAGAGTTGTTGTATGTGAATATTGTGGAGGACCACATCCTTTGTAACAATGTGGTGAATGCCAATCCGAGCAAGTTCAAGCAGTTTATCCTAACAATAACCTTTCCTATTCCACTCAAAATGCAATTCGTCCTCATGGAAACTATGGCTATAACCAACAAGTCCCACAAAACCAAAACCCATCCCCCGGATTTCAAAATCAAAACCGTCGTCCATACCATCAAAACCCTCACCATGGTCAATCATCCCAAGCATCCGAACCACCACAACAAGAATTTTCCATTGAGCAAATGTTACAAAAGATCTCATTGACTCAAGATAGAGACCAAGCCCGTATTAAGAATCTTGAGTTACAACTAGCTCAAATGGCACAACAAGCCAAACCTATCTAAACTCTTCCTAGCCAACCTCAACCCAACCCTAAGGGGCAACTTAATGCTATCACATTGAGGAGTGGTAGGGAGATTGAAGGTCCTAAAATGATGGAGGAGGGTGTTTTGGGAGAAAAAGAAGGTGATGTGGTAGATATCACGGATGAGGAGGATTTGGAAGAAAAAAAGGAGAGTGAGTTTGTTTTTGTGGAGGGAAATGAGGGAGTTTGTGATGAGGAGCTAGGAGAATCTAGTATTGAGAAAGAGTTGATTGAGAAAGAAAGAGAAGAGATGGAGAGAGTAAGAAAAGGGAAGGGAGTGATGACAGAAGAAGAACCAACTCAAGTCATTGAGAAGCCAAAATTACCGCCGGTTCCTTTTCCCGAGCGGTTAGCCAAGCCAAAGTCGGATGCTAAATTTTCGAAGTTCATAGAGATGCTCAAGAAACTTCAAGTGAATATCCCATTCCTGGATGCTATTTCTGAGGTTCCATCCTTTAAGAAGCATTTGAAGGAACTTCTCACTAGCAAAAGGAGAATTCAAGAGAAGTCTACTATCCACTTGACGGCCGATTGTAGTGCTATTATTGACAACAAAACCTCGGAGAAACTCGCTGACCCCGGGAGTTTTTCTATTCCTTGCACTATTGGAGACATGAGGATTGGTCGTGCTCTTTGTGATTTAGGGGCTAGCGTGAGCGTTATGCCTTATTCTATATGCAAGAAGTTGAATCTTGATGATTTAACTCCCACAACAATCAATCTTCAATTGGCCGATCATTTCGTGCGTAGACCCTTGGGTATATTGGAGGATATTTCGGTCCAAGTGGGCAGATTTTTGATACCATGTGATTTCCTTATTCTGGAGATGGATGAAGATTCCAACATTCCTATTATTTTGGGAAGGCCATTCCTAGCTACGACCGGAGCGATAATAGATGTGAAACATGGTAGTATGTCATTGAATGTCGGTGATGAGAGCATTATTTTCAACCTCGAGGGGTCCTTGAAAAATCCTTTGTATGGGGATTCATGTTATGCTATCGATATAATGGAGGTGCTAGTCGACGAATATATTGAAGAATCTCATTTACTTAAGTCTACTTGTGATGATCCTTTGGGAGCATGTCTCCTAGAATCCTTCCAATTTGAGTTTGACGGCACCAACATCACATTTCTCACCAACCTTCTTAATTCATCACCAACACATGAGGAGATTACTATTGATGAGCCTCATATTGAGTGTATGGAAATTCAAGAAGTTATCTACAAGGGTATGTCTTCTTCCCAAGCTAAATCGTCTACCCCTATTTAGAGCTTAAACCTTTACCCCCTTCCTTACAATATGCTTTCTTGGATGAAAAGTCTTGTCCTGTTATTGTGAATGCTAAATTGCATGAATCTAATTTGTATAAGTTGCTTGATTTGTTGAGAAAGCATAGGGGTGCATTAGGTTATAAAATTGAGGATTTGAAAGGTTTGTCCCCATCCATATGTATGCATTGCATTGATTTGTTAGCGGATGCAAAACCAACTAGGCAGCCACAACGTAGGTTGAACCCTAATATGCAAGAAGTGGTAAAGAAAGAAGTAGTCAAGCTTTTAGCCGCTGGGATCATCTTCTCCATCGCAAATAGCGAATGGGTCAGCCCGGTTCAATGTGTGCCTAAGAAGGGTGGGATGACAGTTATTGAGAATGAAAAGAATGAGCTAGTTAGTACCCGAACCGTCAGGGGTGGCGGATGTGCATTGACTATCGCCAATTGAACAAAGTAACCAAGAAAGACCATTTCCCTCTCCCCTTCATTGATCAAATGTTAGAGAGGTTGGCGGGTCACTTATATTTCTATTTTTTAGATGGGTACTCAGGTTTTTTCCAAATTCCAATCCATCCCGCGCATCAAGAAAAGACTACTTTTACTTGTCCATACGGTACATTTGCTTATAGACGTATGCCTTTTGGTTTGTGCAATGCACCCGGAACATTTCAACGATGCATGATGGCCGTATTTAGTGATTTCATTGAACAATGTATGGAAGTTTTCATGGATGACTTTTCTGTTTATGATAATACCTTTGATGATTGTTTGGATAATTTAGAGAAAGTTCTTATTCGTTGTGAGGAAGTCGATTTAGTTTTGAATTGGGAAAAATGCTATTTCATGGTAGAAGAAGGTATTGTTTTGGGGCATTTGATTTCTTCGAGGTGGACAAGGCAAACGTTGAAGTGATAGAGCGCCTACCACCCCCCGTTTCTGTTAAAGGGGTGCGTAGTTTCCTTGGCCATGCCGACTTTTACCGTCGGTTCGTCAAGGATTTTTCTAAAATCGCTCGTCCTTTGACCTATCTCTTGTGCAAAGATGCCCCATTCTCTTTTACTGATGAATGTCTCGAGTCCTTCTATAAGTTAAAGCAAGCCTTGATATCCGCACCGGTTGTCCACCCTCCGGATTGGACCTTACCTTTCAAAATCATGGCCGATGCAAGCGACTTCGCAATTGGAGCATGTTTGGCTCAAACCAAAGAGAGGAAGCCGCGGGTCATTTACTATGCAAGCCATGCACTCGATAGTGCACAAAAAAATTACACAACCACGGAGAAGGAGCTCTTGGCTATCGTCTTTGCTCTAAACAAATTTCAGCAATACCTCATGTTTTCCAAGGTTGTCGTATACACGGACCATGATGCGATCAAGTTCTTAATGGGGAAGAAAGAAACGAAACCAATACTCATTCGTTGGGTTTTGCTTATGCAAGAGTTTGACTTAGAGATTCGCGACAAGGCCGGAACTAAGAATGTAGTAGCCCACCACTTGTCAAGGATCCTTGTTGATTTAGAGGATACTCAACCAATCGTAGACTCTTTCCCGGATGAACGTCTTATGTTCGTTAAGCATTCTCACCCATGGTACGCTGATATCATCAACTACTTGTCTAGTGAGGTGATCCCTCAAAATTTGACCCCTCACCAAAAGAAAAATTTCTTTCATGATGTAAAGCATTTCTTTTGGGACGATCCATTCTTGTTCCATTTGTGCAATGATGGAATGTACAGAAGATGCTTACCCGAGAGTGAAGTGAAATTCGTATTGACGCATTGCCATGAGTTTCCGGTTGGAGGTCATGGGAGATCTCAAAAGACGGCCGCTAGAGTTCTACAAGCCAGTTATTGGTGGCCGACCCTCTTTCGAGATGCTCATCTTCATGTCAAATCGTACGATAAATGCCAAAGGTCTGGGAACATTTCCTGGAAAAATGAGACACCACTAAATTTCATTCTCGAGGTGGAGGTTTTTGATGTGTGGGGGTTGGATTTTATGGGGCCATTTCCGTCCTCAAGAGGTCATCAATATATTTTAGTGGCAGTTGACTACGTGTCAAAGTGGATCGAAGCTATTCCATGTGTGAGATGTGATGGAAAATCTATGTCAAGATTTTTGAAGAAGGTCATTTTTCCAAGATTTGGTATTCCGAGGGTCATTATTAGTGACAATGGATCTCATTTCATTGAGAAGAGGTTTGAGTCTCTTTTAGCCAACTATGGTATTACTCACAAGAGAGGACTCCCTTATCACCCTCAAACACAAGGCCAAGTAGAGATTTCGAATCGCGCTATTAAAGAAGTTTTAGAGAAAACGGTTAGTTCCTCACGAAGAGATTGGGCGGATAAGCTAGATTATGTTTTATAGGCTTATCGTACGCATACAAAACACTAATAGGAACTACTCCATACCACCTTGTATACGGGAAAGCATGCAATTTTCCCGTAGAACTTGAACACAAGACAATGTGGGCTATCAAAAAGATGAATTATGATCTCAAGGCGGCTGGGGCGAGTCGTTTGTTCCAATTAGAGGAGCTTGAGGAATTGAGACGACACTCCTATGAAAACAATACGATCTACAAGGAGCGAACCAAAGCATGGCACGACAAGAGATTGAACCATCGTGATTATGAGGTCGGTGATAGAGTTCTCATCTTCAATTCGAGACTTAAACTCTTTTCCGGAAAGTTGAGATCGAGATGGTCGGGACCTTTCGAAATTGTAAAGATCCTTCCCACTGGGGTTGTTGAACTTATGAATGCGAAGGGGGAATGTTTCAAAGTCAATTCATCAAAGATCAAGCCATACATTATGGGAGAGGAATATGCGGGGACGGTTGTGGTGTTCCTCACTGATTTTGAAAGTTGAAAGAATGGATTAGGTCGAGCTAGGACCTAAAACAAGCAACTGGGAGGAGGTACGAGCTACTTTCCTCTTTTTTAGTGCTTTCTTTTATTTCTTGCATTTTTATTTCTTTTGTCCTAATGTTTTTGCTTTGTTTATGTTGAAGTTTGAGAAAAGAAAGAAAAAGAGTGAAAAATGTTAGAAAAAGAAAAACAATTGAGAAAATAGAAAAATTCAAGAGTGAGAAGAAAAATTTTGTGAGGAGAGTGACTCATTGTGGTTTTTGAGTGTTGAAAGATGTTCTTGAAAGTTTATGAGTGTGAAGAAAAGAAGATTTGATGATTAGAGGAGTAGAAATCTTGAGACTTGATTTTATTTTCAAGGAATTTTGAGTTTTATAGGTGTTGAGCATCGCCAGGAGGAGATTGTACCTACGGTCTACCCGGACTGCACCTACGGTCCTGCTATGTTGTTCTTTCCAGTTTTTGCTCCAGCCACAGACCGCACCTACGGTTTATAGCACCGCACCTACGGTCCCAGGAGGACGTTTTTCTCCCAGTTTTGCTCCAGGAGGAGACCGCATCTACGGTCTATGAGACCATACCTACGGCCTGTCGAAGGCTGCGATTTTTGTCGGGCCTCATAACCCTTTTCTCCCTCATTTTCACTCATTTCCTTTTCATCCCACACTCTCAAACGGTACTTTCTCCCTCTAAATCCTAGTAAACTTTTCCCTAAATCACTCCATCTCTCACAAATCTTCCTTCCCCACTCTCCAAACTTACGATTTCTTGCCCTAACCGCGCCAGTCCAACCAATTTCTAATCATTTTTGAAGTTTTTCAAGTGTAATTTCTAGGTGGTGTTCTCCTTGGGGTTCAAATTTGGCAAGGTAATGTCCCTAACTTCTCCATTCAGGTACTTCTTGCATCTTGGTGTGTCAATTTCGTTATTTGCTGATTTTGGGTATTGTTGGTGATTGTTATTGGTTGAGACTTAGGGTTTAGGGATTGTGTGAGTCTTATATTGCTATTACTTCCCATTCCTTGCTTGTTCTAATGGGACGAGTTAAGCGAGCCCGGACGGAGAAAGAACCGACCCCTCCTCCCTCTACGTCGGCAGAGCCCGATAAGAATCGGTACAAGGCACAACCCGCTTCTTTGATTCAATGTGATCCAAAGGTGAAAGTCACCTTTAGGGATGAAATGCAAAAACAAAGGTTTATGAGGTTGAAGCAGCGAAAAATTTGTGCTCCTTATGTATACGATGGGGAAACGGCAAAAGAAATCTATTGTAAGCCGAGTATGGATTACTTCATCAAAGTTTTGGGATGGGAGATTTTTGTCACTATCAGTGAACCTATCTCCGATCAACCAGTGCTTGAGTTCCCGAGCTCTTTAGTGGTGAAAGAAAACGGCACATCTAATGCCACTTTTACCTATCGGGTTGCTAAGGAGGAAATTACGTGTTCAGTGCAAGATCTGTGCAATGCTTTAGGTCTTCCCTTGGACGGGCTATACTACGGTGAGTGCGTCAATTTTGACAAGCAAGAAGCAATGAAGGCTCTCACCTAGAGTTGGCAATAAATGACCTGACCCTAACTCGACCCGAGACCGACCCGGTTTTTCAAACCTGAAATGTAACGAACTTGGCATACGGGGCATACCCAACCCGACCGTTCCGACCCGACCCACCCGAATTGACAGGTCTACTCTCACCTGTTGGCGGAGACGATATCCAAAATCTCGGATTCGTCAATCAAGGATTCATTGCCCGAATAATTCAAAAGCTCGGGATTTTTACAACCTAAGTGTTCGACTCTTCCATCAAATTATTTCTAGTTCCCTCTTCGGCCGAGACACTAGACGGTCAAACATCCGTAAAGACGATCTCTTCATCATTTTCAATGCAATCAATGGTCGTTGTGTCAACACTGACTCCTGCATTCTCCATTGCCTTCGGGAAATCAGCCTTGAAGTTCGCAACATGACCATTGGCATGGGACACATAATCTGTCACTTTCTCAAGAAGCAAGGCTTCGATTCCTACCTTGCCAAATAGACTCCAAGGTATTTCCCCGACCCTATCGATGGTGTTAGATTGCGGAAGTTGGAATTCTTGGAAAAGCATAAGACACAAGCACTCTATGGCCACGGGTATGACTCCCACAGTATCGCGATTCGATTGGATCATGATCATGCCGAAGAATGGTTGGATATCACCGACCAGCGCAATTGGTTGTGCGGACAAAAGCACGGGGGACGCCGTATAATGGGTGGTCTTTTTGAACCCGATGAGGAAGGTGAAGAGGAAACCGAAGACGAGGAAGATGAGGAGCAAGAGCAAGGAGGGGATACGAGTACGAGTCAAGCCGGAGGTACTTCATTAGGGCATATTAGTGCTCAACTCGAGGAACTACATACTGAGTTGCGAGAGCAACGAGCATTAATTCAAAATCAACAAAGTTTGCTGGGCAGTTTGCAAGAGCTTTTACAGGCGTAACAAAAGACACTTGATAGCATTCAATTGCAGCTCCAACCCCATCCTCCTCCGGGAGGATCCGCCTGATGAACTGATTGTAAGCATCCCCGCCCCCACTCGATCCTTTTCATTATCTTTACATGTTTTACTACATATAATATAAGTGTGGGGGTGCTTCACCGGGGATTTGGTAGGGAAGCATGAATTTTGTGGATTTTCGCATGTGCAGTACCTCAACTTTTGATGGTTCCAAGGAAGTTTGGCTTGTCTTTATGATATTTGTCCTTTGTTTTTGAATGGATTGGTTTGGTTGAGTTGGTAAAGCGAGTACTTCACCCTTATTTCCCGCCTCAAAGAGTGAGATTCGGGTATAAGGTATATCATTGGCAATGTATATATTGTTCATAGTTTTCTTTTCAGCTCTTTATTGTTTAGTTAGTTGTTTTTTCCCTTTGATTTTTCAATCTAGCGTGCGTTATTGTCACATATAAGTTGTCTCTTCACCCTAATATTGTGTTTCTATTGAATGACGACTTCGGATAATGGCTTGAACATTTATGTTAGAAGAGCTTGAGGTAATATCTTTCCACCTTTCTCTTCCCTTGATGAATATTTTGATCCGTCACATGCTTGATTTTCTTTTGGGTGGCGAACCCCTTTGAGTGTCTGTGTTGGGATTATCTTGCTGTTGGAGCCGTGTGGGCTCGGGTCGCCACCATTTGCTTGATAGCTGTTATTGTTTGTTTGTTTTTGTCGTTTCTCTACCCTTTTTCATGCGACACCTTCCCACAATGAGGACATTGTGGCATTTTAAGTGTGGGGAGGGGGGAGATATTTGCTTCAAGGGTAGATCACCTAGCTCTTTGTTTTTGTTTTCTTAGTTTTTGCCCAAAATTTGAAAATAAAATTTTTGTGTGAAAAAGGAGAAAAAAAGGGAGTGAAAGCCTTTAAAGTTTTCTTTCGATTTTCGTTTTCGCTTTGTTTTTGCTTTGTTTTTTGGATCTTGTTGTCGAAATTGAGAAGTCTTTCTTAATCTTCTTTAAAAGAAACCAGTCTGAGCATTTTCGAGCCTGTCATGGGTGATTGTCTTAACTCACCTATTTAGATTTCCTTCATTGAATGTCTAGCAAGATCCCCAATTCCTTTCACGTTCTGGTTGAAACTGGGAGATTCTAGGGATTTGTGTCCGAGCTTTTTTTTGAAAAAAAAAAAAGCAAAAGCAAAAGAAAGAAAAAGAAATAGAAAGTAAAGCTAAATAACCGGATTAAGTGGGGCGTGTCGACTGAACGACAACAAACTACCATAAAGTTAGTCGACCTACACGGGACCGGTATTAACGGTACGACGTTGATACCCCTTAAGCTCCTCCTATATCGAATTCTCGATGGAGGAGTGTGTGGAAAAGACTGTGTTGGGAGGGTAGACCCCAATTTTGGGCCGTGCAATTCCCGCAAAACTAGCATCGACCTTTAAGCTTTAAAAAAATTGTTGGGAATACCCAACCCAAAAAAAAAAGTTTAAGTGTTAATAAAGTGTGGGGCCTCTCCTTGCATCACCTACGGCCCTCACCAAGCCAAGGGCGACCAAACGCGGGTATGAGTCTTTGGGATCTATCGGAATCAGTTAGAACCCACTAGCACTTATGCACATGGGGTTTTGCTTGGCATTGGGTGTAGAAAATCGAAAACTTCTAAGACTGACTTTTGCCTGGGATAGGTGCTTGTGAGATGCTCATAACGGTTCCTTTTGGAGGATTAATAACGTTTTCCTAATTGAGATTGCAAGATCCTTTGAAGCGAAGCTGTTGTTCTTTTTCCTTTGTTTTCGTTGGTTTTGTTTTCACTTTCCCTCTCTCCTTTTTCTTTGGATTTTGTGGGTATAGCCGCTACAAACCCTCACGAGTCCATCTCGTCCACCCGGGCTGCCGGGGGGTTCAAAGGGCTTGGTGCATACGCTAAATGCACTCGTTTCTCTCCCACGACAGAGGAGTTTGTGTTAGTTTAGGTAGTTTTTGTTCTTGTTTTGCTCGGGACGAGCAAACGTTTAAGCGTGGGGGGTGTTTATACTCAATTTTGTGTCTAAATAGCGCCTTAGTTCTTAAGCTTTTGACTTGTTTCGTGTTTAATTCCATGTCGTTTACTACGTTTTTGGTTATTTTGTAGGTTTTCGTATTTTTACTCAAAACGTAGCAAAAAGGGGCTATTTTGTAACAATTTTGGGAATCCCGAGATTCCCCGGGCCAAAGCCGAGTCAGAGGGTGAGGAATTTTGAAGAGGTAACACCCGCTACGTTCAGGGTAGCGGGCGTTACCTATCTCATCCGCACGCCTCCATATGCTTCAAGGGGGTAGCCCCCGCCACCTTTCAGGTAGCAGGCGCTACGCCCAGAAGTTTAATTTGGCCGAAGAAGACCGTAGCTACAGTCTTGAAGACCGCACCTATGGTGGTCGTTACGCCTATGCAAGGAAGCCCTGTCCTCGAAGCAGACCGCACCTACGGTCACGGGAGACCGCACCCGTAGTCGAGCGAAGAAGAGAACCATCGCCCAGTGTTTAGGCCCAATTTTGTGTCTAAATAACGCCTTAATTCTTAGGTTTTTAACTCGTTTCGTGTTTATTTTCATGGCTTTTTAGTATGTTTTTGGTTATTTTGTAGATTTTGGCGTTTTACACAAAAATGTGGTAAAACGGGTCATTTTAGAGCATTTTTTGTAATTTCCCGAGCCGAGCCGGACCGAGAGCCGAGGCGGAGTTGACCCGAGACCACCTTCCTTTCATTTGGTGCAAATTAGTGAGGTAACACCCGCTACGACCCTTGTAGCGGGCGTTACATGCCTTGGAATGAAGGAAGTAACAAAAGGAAGAAAAGGGGAGGGTAGCCCCCGCCACCCTGGGCATGGCACCCGCTACCTCAACTGGGCAAGGGAAGAAGACAAGCAGGGCAACCCCCGCCACCCTGGGCGTGGCACCCGCTACCCTTGCCTGCTGTCCCAAGGACCGCACCTCCGGTCGGTCGAAGGAAAGAATCGCCTGTGGTTTTCGCAGGGTAGTGCCCGCCACCCTGCTGATAGCGCCCGTTACCTCCCCTGGGTAGGCAGAGACCGTACCTACGGTCTCCCTTTTTCTTTGCGATTGTTCCGGCTTGAAGTGCTGCGTTTTGCCCAACTGTTTTGCCTTGTATATATACTCCTCTTTAACGATTTCTTGAGCAAAAAATTACTTAGGGGTACCCTAACTTTTGGTGAAATGTTTTTCTGGTACCCCAACTTTTAAAAACTAATTTTGGGGTACCCTAACTTTTAGAATTAGAAATAATTAGGTGAATTTTCGGCCAATTATTTGAATTCAACGGTGAGTTTTAGGCGGGAAATTGATTAAATGTTTTTGTGGATGAAAATGCCCTTTGTTTTCGTGGACGAAAATGATTTGAATCAATCGGAGTTTCGCCGGAAATTCACCTAGTAATTTCTAATCCTAAAAGTTAGGGTACCCCAAAATTAGTTTTGAAAAGTTAGGGTACCAAAAAATTGTTTCTTCAAAAGTTAGGGTACCTCTAAGTAATTTTTTGTTTCTTGAGGGGTTAGCACCTAGGGTTAGACATTATTTTCCAGCTTTGTATTATTGAGTTTTAGTGAGAGATTAGGCTTAATTATTTTAGGGTTTTGGTGGATTTTTGGTATGATTCAAGGATTCAAGATTCAAACAATTGAGAGATTGTTGGATTATCATTCTCATTGTTTTTCTTTGTTTATCTACAACATTTTGATAAGTTTTCTCTTCCCTTATCTCTTTCATTAATTGCTTTGCTAATTACTTTCCTTGTTATCTAATTGCTTTGCCTGTTATTTCATAGTTCTTGCTTGGTTTGTGTTTGTTGTTGATAGAAATCATGCTTAGGGTTGGTTTGGATGTTGTTAGCTTAGTTTTTATCATGATTAGTGGCTAGAAACCCTATGGGTTAGGAGGTAATTAAGGGTGTGAATAGGTGATTAGGTTTGGGTTAGCAATTTTAGTGAGTAATTAGTTGGGAAATCAATTTCCCATTCCTTTCCTTTCTTCAAGTGGGATGTATTTGGGCCCGAAAGCTCCCGAATACATCCAACACTTGTGTGGAAGGTTGGAGATGGGATAGTTAATGCTCACCCACGAAAGTGGAACGAGGTTAACTAGGGAATTCCGTTTCATTAATGTTCAGTTGTAATTTTTGTGGTTTTAAGTTAGGGTTGTCGGTCTCAGGGATGGGTGTTAGGCTTGATTTGGGGAATCGGTTTGTGTAGAGAGGTTTCTCACAAGTGTGGAAAGTGGTAAATTATATAAATAAAGCAATTAAATCTAACCTAGGCATGAATCAAGAAAGCAATAAAAAACATGAAATCAAGTAAGCATGAAATTAAGAAAGCACTTAAAAGCTTGAATGAAGAACTAGCATGAACAATGAAATTGGGCAAGAATTTATGCCTTTTATGAACAAACTTCAATAAATCTTCAATCTACACTTGAATTTCCCCCGAACAAACAAGAAATTGTGGTTTAGATTACCAAGGATCCCCCAAATTCTCACTAGTAAGTAGAATTGGAATTCCTTGACCCTCCTCCCCACTAAAAGTGGATTTGATGTGGCTAACCCTAGAAAGCGTTGAAATCAACATCAATGGAGAATAGAGAGAGAGAGAGAGAGAGAGAGCAAGAGACAGAGGAAGAGAGAGAAAGAAAGCTTGTAAAACTTCAATGAGATTACTTGAAAGAAGAGTTTAATAACAATTGCAAGAAGACTTAAAGAAAGCTTGAAGAACAATGGAGAAAACTTGAAGAACAATTAAAGAAAGCAATTGAAGAAAGCAATTAAATCTAATCTAATTCTACTCCTAAAACTTAAATAAAAGCTAAGCTAAAAGATAAAAACTAAGATAATTAGTTCTGAATTACATTTGGTATTTATAGAAGAAGGAGAACGAAACCCAAAACCCTAAAACTAACTCAGCAAAACGCGCATCAGCTTCGCAGATTTCCGCAGAACTTCAGGTGACTCGGGCGAGTCAATAAGTGACTCGGGCGAGTCAATGTTCTGTCCCGCTCCCTTGGCCTATGTCTTTGTTGCCCCAGAATCTTGACTCGGTCGAGTCAATAGATGACTCGGGCGAGTCACTGTTCTGGGCAACTTTTCCCTTCCGACTTCAAACACACATAACTTCTTCATCCAAAATCTGTTTTAAACCCGTAAGATATTGATGGAAAGCTCTCCGTGTGTACTTGAAGCTCCTTAAATTTCAGACCATTCGGAGTTGTAACGAAGGAGTTATGACCCAAAGAGTGAAGGCACACGTATTTCAAACCTTTGAGTCTGTACCGTTCCCCTGTTTTGCGCCAATCTTGACATGGAATTTCCGGCTTCGGTTTCGCTTCGGCTCTCGGCTCGGGCTGACTTAGTTCTCGGCTCGGGTTGACTTGGTTTGACTCGGGTAATCGCTCGGGATTCCCTAAAAACCTTCAATTAAGCCCAAACTTCTTCTAACTCCTTATTTTCCTACAAAACACCAAATCACTATATCTAATATATACAAAGGGCTAAAATAAACACAAACACCCTAAAAGGAGATAAAATTCGGCTCAGAACGAGACCGAACACCACTCCAACACAAGGGTTTGCTCGCCCCGAGCAAACTAAAAACAAAGTAAATGACTAGAAAAAAAAACTAAAACCCTAACTCACTTTCGCAAAATCGCGGATGCATTTGGCACATGCATCAAGCCCTTTAAACCCCCCGGTAGCCCGGGTGGACGAGGTATGTCTCTTGAGTGTTTATAGCAACTATACCCACAAAAGCCCAAGAAAAAGGAGAGAGGGAAAGTGAAAAAGTTTGAAAAGAAAGAAAAGAAAACTGCTCGTTTCTTGAATCAAGTTGTTTCAACTAAGAAAACGATATTAATCCTCCAAAAAGAATCGTTATGAGCATCTCACGCATACCTAACCCTAACAACTGCCAATCTTAGGGGTTTTCGATCCCTTACACCTCATGTAAAGTTACATCCCACTTGCGTAAAAGTTTAGAAAGTTTTACTGATTCTGATCGACCCAAAAGACTCACATCCGAGCCTAAAACAAACGAACAACAGAAAATAAACATAGAGTTGCCCTCCCTTGCATTTGGTCGCCCTTGGCTTGGTGAGGGCCGCAGGTGATGCAAGGAAAGACCCCTCACTTTATTATCACTTCAAACTTTCTTTTTGGGTTGGATATTCTCAACAAAATTTTCTTTCTTTTTTTACTTTTTAATGGTCGGTATTAGCCTTATTTTCGGGAATTGGACGGCCCAAAATGGGGTTTACCCTCCCAACACAGTCTTTTCCATTCACCTCTTCGTCGCGAACGATATAGAAGGAGGTTTAAGGGGTAATAGCACCGTACCACTAATACCGGGCCCGTGTAGGTTGGCTAAGTGTATGGTGGTTGATGTCGTAAAGCTGACACGCCCCACTTAATCAATTTATTTAACTTTGCTTCCTTTTTCTTTCTTTTGCTTTTTCTCTTTTTTTCTACTTTTTGGAAAACAAGCTCGGACACGAATCCTTAGAATCTCCCAGTTTCAACCAGAACATAAAAAGAAAGAAATGGGATCTCGCCAGACACTCAATGAAAGGAATCTAATTAAGTCATGGCAATCGCCCAAGATAGGGTTGAAAATGCTCAAACCGGTTTCTTTTAAAGAAGATTAAGGACGGCTTCCTAATTTAGACAACAATATCCAAGAAACAAAGCAAAAACAAAAACAAAACGAAAAACTTTTAAGGTTTTTCACTCCCTTTTTTCTCCTTTTTCACACAAACATTTTCAAACTTTTAGACACAAACTAAGAAAAACGAAAATAAAAGACTAAAAAATTAGGTGGTCTACCCATGACAAATGGAAAAGAGCACCCCCACTCCAATACAAGACATCACAATGTCCCCATTGTGAGAATAAGGGTGTCAAAAGATAGGTAGAAAACCTAAGAAAAGCACACAAAACAAATAACACATGAAAAGCGGTGGCGACCCGAGCCGACATGACTCCAACAACAAAATATACCCAACAATCACACTCAAGGGGTTCGCCACCAAAAAGGAGAAATCAAGCATGCGACATGGATCAATGATATATTCACAGAAAGAAAGGGTGGAAAGAGGTTACCTCAGAATCTTCAATAAAAGCAACTCGATCCACGATCCAAAGAACATCACACAATAGGTTAGAGATAAACAAGATAAGCATACAATGTGTGATGGTTCACATGCAAGATCAAAAAGAAAAACAAACTATACACAACTCTAAGGACTAAAGAAAATAAAGAAACTAAAATAATTACAAAACAACTCTCACTCTCTTTTTTTTTTCTTTTCTTAAACTCAAAAACCAGAATGCAAACTACCGTCCCACTCCAACACAAAGAGGTTGTCGTGTCCTCAAAGGAAACAGAAGTAGGTAAGCAAGCACCCCAAATAAAAGAAAAAAAAACAAACAAAAAGAAAATAAAAGAAGAAAAGAAAGACCAACTCACTAATTATACAAGAAGGGTAAGGAAGGATATTACCTGGAAGGCTTCTTATCAAGAAATTCACTCCTTCTCACCTCAAGATATCGGGACTCAAGTCAGAACCATTAAACGCTCGAACTAACAAGTCATGCATCCGTGAATGCATCTCAAAATGGTGGTGGTAAGAGCACACTCGCAAAAGCACATAAACAAACATTAGTGCCCTTTAACAGTTTATCACATGCCTTAGAAAAGTCATAGAAATGATGGAATACAGGAATGTACACAACTTTCTAGGCATGGTTACGTAAGACATGATAAATGAGTCCTCCCATTGACTCGTAAATGGAGATTGGGTATACAAATCAACGGAAGGAGGCAATACAACACAATCCTGAACATGCTCATGCGAAGACTTGGATGCAAACAGTGATTCAATCTCAATTTCCATGCAATTTTCATCAAACACAAATTCCAAATCACCACTCTCATCCAAACAATCACCATAATTAGACCTGGCAATTTCTGACCCGACCCGATAACCCGACCCGAACCCGCCCGAAATTTCTGGGTTTTGAACATGATTTTTTCAACAAAACCCGAAGTACACCTAACCCGAAAATTAGCAGGTCAAACCCCACCCGCCCGTTTGACCCGAAAATTTAACTTTTTAAGTTAAACTTTATTAAAATTTGTTACTTTTTATTGGAATTTTTAACTATTAAACTATAACCGCAACTTATTTATTTGTTATTTCTCTTATTTAACTTAAAATAATCTATCGTTACTAGAAGATAATCATATTTTATTATGTATATTGTACTAAAAGTAGTATTTAGAGACCATTTTTGAAAAAGAAAAAACGGAAAAAGGTCGCATTCATAACCCGTTGGGTTGACCCGAAACCGAAATACACCGCCCGTATTTTCCCGAACCCGAAATACACCCGACCCGTATTTACCCGAACCCGATATGCGACCGACCCGAAACCGCCCGCCCGACCGAATTGACAGGTCTAATCATAATCATCCATGGGTGATAAGGAAAAAGCAGGGTTAGACCACATCATAACACTCACAAAATCACAAACAAGCACATCTTCATCTTCATCAATATCAGACTCACTAGAAGAACTATCAATATCAAAAGACAAAGGTGCGTCATTCAAAACAACGTCAAATATGAAAGTGGAAGGCTCCGGGTCATAACTCATCGTGAATGACTCATAAAGCATATCATCGTTACAAACATCATCGTCACAAACCAAGTTCAAACAATCATGATTATTCCCCAAAGAATTGTTCTCATCATCACAAGCATGCACATCAATGGACTCACATACAAGGGTAGCTAATGCCTCACTAATGCAATGATTCTCAATGAAAGTGAACAATTCGGCATTAAACACACATTCAATCACAAAAGATTCAATTTCATTCTCAACAAGATCATGCTCAATTACATAACAAGCATCATGGCATTCAATAAACTCAACCTTTTCTTCACACAAAGGTATGGACAATGGTGTGGACAATGGTTCATCATCAAGCATGTAGTCATCAAGTTCTTCATCATCACAAACAAAATCATCATGTTCCTCATGCTCATTAGGTGGGGCTAGAGCTAAGGAGTCACTAAGTAGTCCAAGGCATGGTCGGTCATAGTAATCATCATCCTCATCTTACACAGAACAATTAACTTGCATTTCAGGACTCAAAGATGACGAATGATCTACTTCAACATTCAAATCAGCCATTTGTGAAGAAGGAGTTTCTACCCTATGATTACTCTCATGGAAAAATTCACGCTGATACTCATTCATATTCGCACATAATTTTTCTGCTTCCGCATTAAAGGTAGCTATTGTAGCTTTCAAACAAGAAACAGAGCTATGGCACGGTGAATCACAGAGGAAGCACACAGAATGAGACTCATCATCGGCACATTGGGGAAGATCATAAAAATTTTCCACATAAACCACACAATAAGATTGATCATCAACATACACGGGGTATTCACATGATTGTTCAGGCAAAATCCCAGAGGGTGGCGCATAAGGAGGTTGGAAGCTAGGACTAACACTTTGTTGCTCAAACTCATATTGTAACACCCCGTATTCTTAAACTTAGTTTACTACGCTAATCAAAATTTTAATTGCAATTATGGCGCATTATTTGTTTTACCTTGCTAAACTTCCTCTACTTTTAAATTTATTTTATTTACTCTAATATGAGTAATTTAAATAGTTAAAATCCAACTATTACTAATCTTAAATTCTACAAAATTAGTATTTCACCCATTTTTTTTAATATTCTACCTATTTTAAATTTGCAAAATAGTAATAAATATTTTGTATTTGACACATTTTACATATTCTATAAATTAATTATAGTATTGTTTTACTTGGTTTTTGAGAAAGTTAAAGCACCTCCACCACCATCTTTCTCTCCTCTCATATCCATCTTCTTCTTCTTCAAGCTTTCTTCATTCAACTTTTTGTTTTTTTAGTTTTGTGTACCATTGAGAGTTTTAATATTAGTAATTTTGTCTTTCCTAGACCTTCTAATTTTTATATTATTATCAAAAGTATTTTCAATAATTATGGCCAAGTTATATTTTAAACCTCCTTTAAATCCTCCATAATTATTGAGCATATTATCATTACCCAAAATAAAAATAATTTGATCTTATTTATATTACCCTCTTATGGTTAAATTTTGCAAAATTACGTTTAATTTTACTAGTCACAAAATTTTAAATTCCCTTCCAATAATTTCTCTAAACTTTCCTAGTTTCTTTACCAACAAAAACACCAATAATATTTCCTTTTGTCCAACAAAATCCTAAAAATCATATTACTTTTCTCAATTATACAACCTTTGGTTTCCCTTTTTGCCACCACCTCCTAGTTTTCACCCATCTTCCTCTTCTAGCTTTTGCTTTTCATCAATGGCCTCCATTATCAACTCCTTTACTCAGTAGTAGCAGCCTTTCACCAACCATCAATCATCTTTATGCTTCTATAAATCAAATTGTTCAATTAAACATCCAAACACCATTTCCATAGCCACACCAATCTCTCTCTACAAAATACCCCATTCCATTCTCTGTTTTTCCTCCTTCTCGGCTTCCCCTTACCGTCACCACCAACGCCACCCACCACCACCAACTCGACCACCAGAAACACCACCA
The DNA here is from genome assembly GCA_029582165.1 of Portulaca oleracea. Classification (NCBI taxonomy): domain Eukaryota; kingdom Viridiplantae; phylum Streptophyta; class Magnoliopsida; order Caryophyllales; family Portulacaceae; genus Portulaca; species Portulaca oleracea. The sequence goes on from CM055874.1 coordinate 39,989,138, forward strand.
AGCTTTCGCTGCGCCTTTAACCGTTAACCCGCCGGAAAACTCTAGTCGAACCACCCAAAAAGCCACCCGAAACCCGACCCAGAACCACCCACCTTCCTCCTCTGTTTCGGTTTTGTTTTGACCGAACCCCGAACCCACATCCACCTTGTGCCGCCCAGTCCTCCGCCTTATCTCCGGCGTGCGCCACCGAGCCTCCGGCGCCGCTGCCCCTGCCCGTCGTGACTCCCTCTGCCCCCCTTGTTTTGGTGTTCTGCGTGAATAAAGGGAATAAGAGGAGTAATACCCCTTTTAAACCCAATGCAATTCAACCTCTAGTTGGGCCAAGTTTATAATCAGCCCAAATCTTCCCATTTTGGTAATTTCCTATCCTATTATTCTTTTTCCTAATTAATTTATTCATTATCACTATTAATTATCATATTTTTATTACCCAAAATTTATTTATTTACTGATTATGATTTTATTATATTGATACATGTATTTTATAAAAGTGGGGGTAATTTCTAATTTCAACTCAATTCATCAACGATCGGGAAGGAAGGTACATGCAATGACTATTCTTTTATCATCGCAATATATATCGTTTCATGCTCAAACTCTTTCATGCAAAGTCAAGAATTCAATAATCAATAATCAATATTTCAATATCAATTTTCTTGGCTAAATTATGTGGACCCTTATCAGCACACCCGGTACCGGAGCCTGAGTTAGTAACCGACTCAGATATGCGCATAGTTAAGGACAGGATCCTATGGTTATTTCAGAAGCATCAATATTATATCATATAGATTGGCCTAAGAAGCAACCGGGGGATTCCACTCAGATAATAATTGAGCAAATCCTATTTTAATTATTTCCCTCTCTACCTCATACAAAATGAATTTAAATGATCGAACTAAAGTGAATTTTTACGTGATAGTGTTGCATTGTACTGAGGTCAAAACTCATGTTTTATGTTTTGGTTTAGATGGCAGGTACCTTGAGGAATTTCGTGACGAGAGTGAGCTACCACCAGTGTTAAAGCTAGCTGTTCAGGCTTTGTTAGGATTATATTAAAGATTACTACTTTATGTACAATATTCTATTTTCTGGTGTATTATTGATCCACCTAGAAATGGCTCACCATAGTTTTTCTTCAATCATTATTATTAGTATTTGTATTAGAACATTCTTTTTATTTTATCAGATAGCGTAGTCAAAAGCCTTTGCTTTCTCGATAAACGAGAAAGTGGCAGTAACGTCCTCGACAATAAGCTTCCGCTAACATGAGATTAATTATATTAAAATATTATAAGTGACACCCTAAAAGTCGGGGCGTTACAGCATGGTATCAGAGCCAGTCGAGCCATAGGGTTAAGAAGTATAAAACTTATTAGTTAAAACTTATAGACATAGGTAAGAGAGTGCGGGGATTGGGTTAGAGTTTTGTTTTGCATATATTCTTGCTAAGTCTTTAATTTCATTTGAGTTGCTTACGTTGTAATATTATGTGTTGTAATATCTCTCGTCATGATAATTATTTGTTCCGCATAATATGTGACTAGAACTATCCTGTTGGGTAGAGTTAGGTACGTGAGTGAATACATTATTTCCCATAAATTACTTGATAAATATTCGTGATAAATTCTTAATAGAAGACTATGTCTATCTTCTTATATAATTTTAATTATTAATTATGTGCTAAATGGATTGGATATGATATGATTATCACAGTATTATGAAAATTTTCTTCACATAGTAATACATGGACTGAGAAGCACGTATACGTTCCTATATCCTCATTTTGTTGAATAAATAAGTTTATATTTTGACCTCTTTGGTATGAGAAGTCATGTCTCTTAACGTGCATGCAAGTAATTTTGTAACTATGAGATATTTTAGTCAATAATATGAAGCACATTTATACTTTGTCAAAATTTGGAAGATGGTCCTGTGATGTTGCAAGTGTTGACTTAGAGTTTACGTCATCAATTTACATGCATAAGCTTGGTTATGTGATTAATTAATAATTTATTTTATCGTATAGATTTAGGGTGGTTAAATTCGTAGGGTAAAGATATTATGTTGCCTACTGTAGGTATAATCTAGGTGGTTTGTCTTCTAACCAATTTTCATGATTATGTGGTTGTCGACGACATGATACAATTGTAAGATATTATATGCTCTTGCGATTATTCTTGTTTAATGTATGTGCATGTGTTACTCAATTTTATCTTGGCTCATAAAATGTAATTTATGATGTGTAATTATTTTCCTATGAACATGGTAGAATTTCCTATGTGTACATGGATTATTTTCCTATGTGTAATAATTTTATTGTTTAAATTGTGCTCATATATTCATTTGTTTAAAGTTGTAAATTTTCTTAGTTTCATATGAACATGATAGATTAATAATTAATCCATTCATTTCCATGAATCATGATTAGTCAGGATATTTGTGCCAATATGTTACGATAATTGGTGGAATACATCTACCAAAAAAAAAAAAAAGAAAAAAGCTAAACGAGTTGTGATGTACCCTTTGTGAGGAATTTTGCTTGCATGATAATTGTTTATTTACATGTAATATGTTAGATTATTAGGTATGGAAAATATTTATGGAAAGAAGAAAAAAAATATATATATATAGTTTTCCTTTTCTAGCAATATGTTGTCATATGATTATATATATGCTCTATACTAAATTATATAAGCTTATTATTATGTGTGTATTTACTTAAAACAAATCACGTCAATAAGCACTTATGTGCTAATTATATTGGAGGTTGTGAGTCTTTAATTTTCTTGAAATAGAGTGTGATACATGGTCATCAATCAGAAGAGTCAATTGAGTCAAATGTGTGGTAGATGTTATGGGTTGTTACCTTGCCATACATATCCATGAGGCTAATATTCTTCTAAGTCATGTTCTTGGTTTATCTGCTATACATACATATGTGCATATGTTATTGATTGTTTACAGTATGATATAATTAGTTGGCTGTTAGGTAAAAATACTAGCATTGTGAGGTCGTTAAAATAAAAATAGTCATACTTCATACTGTGCTCTCTAATTTGTTGCATATTTCATGTTTGAGTGGTTAATTGGTCTAACTTGATAAATTGTGTGTTGTTATTTCTTACGTATTAATCGTGAAAAAATAAATAAATAAATATAAAAGAAATCTATATGCATGTTCCAGTTATTAATTTATTAACGTGTCGTGATCATTAAACATAAAGGTGCATATTGTATTCACAAACTTTATTTAGCTAATCTTCACATGTAATACGTTTAAATATTTTCGTAGTTGATTAATTACTTTCCCTGTAATTGCGGGGCAATAAATGAGTTGTTTCTTCGTGAATATATTATGTGTTAGTATATCTGGTTACGTAAATGATTCGATGAAATTTCTTAAGTATTCCTGGAATCATCATTTGTTTCTTATAACTTCCCTAGAATTACTTATCTCATACGTATGGTTTTATTAGTCAATTATATTATCCAATGTGTGTATGGTTGTGTTCTGTTGTAGATTATACTTTACTTAGTGTAACTTGCTCATAAATTGCTTGACAATGTTTCATGCGGGCCTAATAAATCAATTAAGGTACCCGTGCTCGATTAAGGGTTTGTATGTATTCTTGATATATGAAAATTCTTGTTGCTACCCACCATAGGAGTAATAATGCTCGTTATACTATCCTTACTAGAAGAGCTCTTGAAGAGTTCGTGAGTTTGGTTCGTCAAAATTTTCACTATCATTCCTTGCATGTTTAAAATATAAGACCAAATAAAGCTTTGTCAAGTACGTGATTTTGTGTTACTTGGAGGATTGTTAGATGCTTAGGCATTCGATAATTTATTCCGACCAATTTGTTAAATTATGGTAGATTAATGAGGTAAAAATCCCATGTCTACCTGAGTTCTTTATTGTACAAGTTGTTTTATGATTAAACATCATGCATGGAAAAGGTGGTTTATTGGTATAGATATATATATATAGTGTGGCTCATGATGCATACTTTCAAACATGTGCCATAAATGTGTTTGACATTCTAAATGATATTTCTTGATTGCTCTAATATTCACATGAGTTTTCCTGTTTCATCATTATGAGAATAGTGTGGAATAACACTTTAGGTCGATTAAAAACAGTCTCTCTAAATTACAAAAAAAAAAAAAAGTTTTAGGGGTAAGACTGCTACATCCGACATCTTCATGTATGACATGGATAGGATTTTGGGGTATTGATTTCATGTTGCAAGGTTATGAGAACATTAAAAATGCAAGCATGTATATGTTATTACAGTCGTAAAGTGGTAGTCAAGGGTCGTAGCAATTATTTGCCAAAGCTATGTTCTGCATTATTTGACTAGGTCAACTCTTTGTCACGTTACATGAATTGTTGTATTGAAATTAGTTACAAAGTGTTATGTAAGGTTACATGAAAGTAGGATGATTGGGTATAGGGGATAGAGATAATTATACATACATGATTATCTTTTCGAATTTTTTTATGCAATTGAATATTGCATCTATCTGATTGCGATAAATTTGATATATTCCCATCTCATAATGATTTAGCCATTCATACACAAATAATTGTGGTGTAAATTTGTCTTCTCCGTACACGCTGCACATTATTATACATGCACTTTAACTTATTTATACTTGACCCAAACTAACCTCATTGGTTTGGTAGCAAAATGTTGATACAACATAATACTTATGTGTCTTGTGAGGGGTAATGACATTCCTTGACTTTCATGAACAACCATGTTTGAAAATATAATTAGCATCATTTATTAGTTCATGGATGCATCATGATAAATTAAGCTAGGTGTTATTATTTATTTATTCTTCCAAGGTGAATGTCTGATATGTATCTTTAACATGAATTACTACATGATTATGTGCTCTCTTAATTTCTATAGTAAGCCCCCAACTTGCCTAGAAATTTAGTTCATATCATGGCATTCGTGAATCGTGATTATTCTAAATGGTTGCAAGTATAATAGCATTGACGAGTAAAGTGGGTATACAATATCTTTATCATAGAATTTACTGTTCCAAGCCCTATGCATAAGCGCATAATTTCGTGCAGTATGTTGAATTTTAAATCTATGGTACTTCATGCATATATATGGAAAATTATTTTATCTTTATATACTTCTTTGATACGTGTTAATTTGCAATAAGAAAGAACTCGTGATTGCCCCGATAGTCATTGCATACATCTTTGACAATACCTAAATCAGTATATTATAGTCAAACATCAAGGACTGAGCTTCGTAGTTATGGAAATTTCTTATGACTTACCAGCATAAAGACGACCAAGACTGCAAGATCTATCCTTGATTCTCTTAAAATATATATTATATTATGTTATATTATACCCTTTTTGTCTTTTTCCCAAAGTTTCGAGGACGAAACTTATTTTAAGGGGGGTAGGATGTAACACCCCGTATTCTTAAACTTAGTTTACTACGCTAATCAAAATTTTAATTGCAATTATGGCACATTATTTGTTTTACCTTGCTAAACTTCCTCTACTTTTCAATTTATTTTATTTACTCTAACATGAGTAATTTAAATAGTTAAAATCCAACTATTACTAATCTTAAATTCTACAAAATTAGTATTTCACCCATTTTTTTTATATTCTACCTATTTTAAATTTGCAAAATAGTAATAAATATTTTGTATTTGACACATTTTACATATTCTATAAATTAATTGTAGTATTGTTTTACTTGGTTTTTGAGAAAGTTAAAGCACCTCCACCACCATCTTTCTCTCCTCTCATATCCTTCTTCTTCTTCTTCAAGCTTTCTTCATTCAACTTTTTGTTTTTTTAGTTTTTGTACCATTGAGAGTTTTAATATTAGTAATTTTGTCTTTCCTAGACCTTCTAATTTTTGTATTATTATCAAAAGTATTTTCAATAATTATGGCCAAGTTATATTTTAAACCTCTTTTAAATCGTCCATAATTATTGAGCATATTATCATTACCCAAAATAAAAATAATTTGATCTTATTTATATTACCCTCTTATGGTTAAATTTTGCAAAATTACTTTTAATTTTACTAGTCACAAAATTTTAAATTCCCTTCCAATAATTTCTCTAAACTTTCCTAGTTTCTTTACCAATAAAAACACCAATAATATTTCCTTTTATCCAACAAAATCCTAAAAATCAGATTATTTTTTCTCAATTATACAACCTTTGGTTTCCCTTTTTGCCACCACCTCCTAGTTTTCACCCATCTTCCTCTTCAAGCTTTTGCTTTTCATCAGTGGCCTCCATTATCAACTCATTTACTCAGTAGTAGCAGCCTTTCACCAACCATCAATCATCTTTATGCTTCTATAAATCAAATTGTTCGATTAAACATCCAAACACCATTTCCATAGCCACACCAATCTCTCTCTACAAAATACCCCAACCTATTCTCTGTTTTTTCCTCCTTCTCGGCTTCCCCTTACCGTCACCACCAACGCCACCCACCACCACCAACTCGACCACCAGAAACACCACCAAGCTTTCGCTGCGCCTTTAACCGTTAACCCGCCGGAAAACTCTAGTCGAACCACCCAAAAAGCCACCCGAAACCAGACCCAGAACCACCCATCTTCCTCCTCTGTTTCGGTTTTGTTTTGACCGAACCCCGAACCCACATCCACCTTGTGTCGCCCAGTCCTCCGCCTTATCTCCGGCGTGCGCCACCGAGCCTCCGGCGCCGCTGCCCCTGCCCGTCGTGACTCCCTCTGCCCCCCTTGTTTTGGTGTTATGTGTGAATAAAGGGAATAAGAGGAGTAATACCCCTTTTAAACCCAATGCAATTCAACCTCTAGTTGGGCCAAGTTTATAATCAGCCCAAATCTTCCCATTTTGGTAATTTCCTATCCTATTATTCTTTTTCCTAATTAATTTATTCATTATCACTATTAATTATCATATTTTTATTACCCAAAATTTATTTATTTACTGATTATGATTTTATTATGTTGATACATGTATTTTATAAAAGTGGGGGTAATTTCTAATTTCAATTCAATTCATCAACGATCGGGAAGGAAGGTACATGCAATGACTATTCTTTTATCATCGCAATATATATCGTTTCATGCTCAAACTCTTTCATGCAAAGTCAAGAATTCAATAATCAATAATCAATATTTCAATATCAATTTTCTTGGCTAAATTATGTTGACCCTTATCAGCACACCCGGTACCGGAGCCTGAGTTAGTAACCGACTCAGATATGCGCATAGTTAAGGACAGGATCCTATGGTTATTTCAGAAGCACCAATATTATATCATATAGATTGGCCAAAGAAGCAATCGGGCTCAGATAATAATTGAGCAAATCATGTTTTAATTATTTCCCTCTCTACCTCTTGCAAAATGAATTTAAATGATCGAACTAAAGTGAATTTTTACGTGATAGTGTTGCATTGTACTGAGGTCAAAACTCATGTTTTATGTTTTGGTTTAGATGGCAGGTACCTTGGGGATTTTCGTGACGAGAGTGAGCTACCACCAGTGTTAAAGCTAGCTGTTCACGCTTTGTTAGGATTATATTAAAGATTATTATTTTATATACAATATTCTATTTTCTGGTATATTATTGATCCACCTAGAAATGGCTCACCATAGTCTTTCTTTAATCATTATTATTAGTATTAGTATTAGAACATTCTTTTTATTTTATCAGATAGCGCAGTCAAAAGCCTTTGCTTTCTCGATAAACGAGAAAGTGGCAGTAACGTCCTCCACAAGAAGCTTCCGCTAACATGAGATTAATTATATTAAAATATTATAAGTGACACCCTAAAAGTCGGGGCGTTACACATATGAATCCCTAGACAACCATTCAAGTAACTCCCATGCTTTTTCTTCACCTAAACTAGAAAACCCATAATATTCTAAAAGGTTTCGGGTCTCATAATTCACACCCTCATTCACAATTCCCAAAAGATCTAAAGTATCATAAAAGACACCATATAATTCACATTGAGCATGATAATCACGTAATCTAGCAAAATACCTCCAAAATATTTCATGCTCAAATTGGGGTAATTGGGGACTATCCATAATTCTTTTTTTATTACTATTATTTTTCTATTTTTTTTCTATTTTTTTTCTTTTCTTTATTTTTTTCTCTTTTTTTTCGATATTCAATTTTTTTGACTACATTTTTACAGCATAATCAAGAAAACAATTAAACTATTTACACACAAACCAATCACCTAATCTACCAAATAACGCCATCCCCAGCAACGGCGCCATTATTCGGTTGTAATTTTTGTGGTTTTAAGTTAGGGTTGTCGGTCTCAGGGATGGGTGTTAGGCTTGATTTGGGGAATCGGTTTGTGTAGAGAGGTTTCTCACAAGTGCGGAAAGCGGTAAATTATGTAAATAAAGCAATTAAATCTAACCTAGGCATGAAACAAGAAAGCAATAAAAAGCATGAAATCAAGTAAGCATGAAATTAAGAAAGCACTTAAAAGCTTGAATGAAGAACTAGCATGAACAATGAAATTGGGCAAGAATTTATACCTTTGATGAACAAACTTCAATAAATCTTCAATCTACACATGAATTTCCCCCGAACAAACAAGAAATTGTGGTTTGGATTACCAAAGATCCTCCAAATTCTCACTAGTAAGTAGAATTGGAATGCCTTGACCCTCCTCCCCACTAAAAGTGGATTTGATGTGGCTAACCCTAGAAAGCTTTGAAATCAACATCCATGGAGAATAGAGAGAGAGAGAGAGAGAGTTTGTAAAACTTCAATGAGATTACTTGGAGCAAGAGTTTAATAACAATTGCAAGAAGACTTGAAGAAAGTTTGAAGAACAATGGAGAAAACTTGAAGAACAATTAAAGAAAGCAATTGAAGAAAGCAATTAAATCTACTCTAATCCTACTCCTAAAACTTAAATAAAAGCTAAGCTAAAAGATAAAAACTAAGATAATTAGTTCTGTGTTACATTGGGTATTTATAGAAGAAAGAGAACGAAACCCAAAACCCTAAAACTAACTCAGCAAAACGCGCATCAGCTTCGCAGATTTCCGCAGAACTTCAGGTGACTCGGGCGAGTCAGTGTTCTGTCCCGCTCCCTTGGCCTATATCTTTGTTGTCCCAGAATCCTGACTCGGGCGAGTCACTGTTCTGGGCAGCTTTTCCCTGCCGACTACAAACGCGCATAACTTCTTCATCCGAACTACGTTTTAGACTCGTAATATATCGATGGAAAGCTCTCCGTGTTTACTTTAATCTCCCAAAATTTCAGACCAATCGAAGTTGTAACGAAGGAGTTATTACCCAAAGAGTGAAGGCACACGTATTTCAAACCTTTGAGTCTGTACCGTTCCCCTGTTTTGCGCCAATCTTGACATGGAATTTCCGGCTTCTGTTTCGCCTTGGCTCTCAGCCCGGGTTGACTTAGTTCTCGGCTCGGGTTGACTTGGTTTGACTCGGGAAATCACTCGGGATTCCCTAAAAACCTTCAATTAAGCCCAAACTTCTTCTAACTCCTTATTTTCCTACAAAACACCAAATCACTATATCTAATATATATACAAAGGGCTAAAATAAACACAAACACCCTATAAAGGAGATAAAATTCGGCTCGGAACGAGACCGAACAATTAACCCTCCGGGTCCGTGGTGGACTTTGGGGAAGTTAATCCAGATTATCCTCGAAAGAGGAAGCTCGGTGGGTATTTTCTAACGGAATCGCCACTTGATTCTCCCTCCTTATTACTCCCTTGTTGCAAAACCCATTTCCTCATCCCCGTTTGCATCCCGAAAGGCCTCCGAAGCCCATTTCCTTTCCTTGACCAACCTTAGTTTTGTTGCTCGCTTTGTGACCCCTTTCAACCGATATCCTTACCTTAGCAATCTCATCCCAACCATTGACCTAGTTTCTATGAACAAGGCCCCTAACTCCTCGAGAAGAACGATATAAAAACCGGGTTACAGAAACCACGTTACACAAAATGGCGCCGTTGCCGGGGAGCTAGCGCCCCTAGTTTTAGTTTCTTGGTTTTTTGTTATTTAAGATTGCTTTCATGCTAGAAATTAGTTTGTGCTAATCCCGATGAATTGATGCTTCTATTGGTTCTTGTCGGTGCATGTAGGTTCGCCCTAGTGTCCTACCGAGCATCGTAGGAGGCTTCAAGTCCAATTGGTGAAGTTCAAGCTGATTCACCCCGTACTCTTCTATCATATGTCGTTCCATCTTCGGGTACGGGAGGCAACCCAATCATTTTACCGCCATTACCACCCGACGCGGTATTCGAGTTTAAGCCGTGTCTTCTTGAAGTTTTTGAAATTAACCCGTTTCATGGAGATATTTCCGAGAGTCCTATTGCTCATATGGAGAGATTTGAAAAGCGTATCATTTTCATACATATGCCCGGAATATCTTCCGAATATTTGAAGTTGAAGTTCTTTCCTCTTACTCTAAGGGGAAAAGTTGAAATGTGGCTTGATATTTGTCCACCTGGATTTTATTCTTCATGGGAGGCCCTAAAGAAAGATTTCCTTCAAAGATTTTTCCCGACCGACAAAACTTGTAGACTCCGGGAATATATTATGAGTTTCAAGCAAAAAGCCAGAGAGTCTCTTTTCGACGCATGGGGGAGATTCAAAAGTCTCCAACGTCAGTGTCCGCACCACAATCTACCCAACTGGATGCTTCTTCAGCACTTTTATTGTGGACTCTTTGATTCTCTTAAAGATTCGATCGATATAGCATCCGGAGGGACATTTTTGAAGAAAACTGTGGGGGAGGCCGAACAATTCCTTTATGAGCTCATTCAATATGCTCCTGATCTTGGAGGTAGCAAATCAAGAGGAGGAGATTCATCTTTGGAGCAGGATTCCACTATTGCACTTCTTTTGGCTTCTATTTACGAAATGCAAAAAGCAAAGGCGAATGAGGAGACTTTTAAGTAATTGAGAATGGCTCAAGAAGCACACGTTTTCAATTTTCAACAATTAGAACAAGTGAGTGTCATTCATTCTTCCCATGTTGAACAAGATTCCATTTCTTATGATTTTACCACCAACCTTTACCCTTCTACTTTTCAACCTTTTGACCATCACTCATTTATTCAAGAAGAAACCTTCCATCTAACCCAGCAAGACATTCCACAAACTCAAATTTCTCAACCACCCCAAGAATCTTCATTTGGGTTGATGTTGGAGCGAATCATGGAAGACCGAGAGGAGGATCAAGCTTATATCGAAAGTCTCGAGCTTAAATTAGCTGAAGCCAACCAATTTCAACTGGCATCTATCCAACCTACTTCTATCCAAGAAGTGGAGGTGAGTGCTATTATTTTGTAGAGTGGAGGAGAAGTTGAGGAACCTAAGTTTGTGGAGGAGAGACTTTTTGGAGAAAATGAGGGAGATGCTGAGGGTAAAATTGAAGGAGAGAGTAGGTTGAGCAGTTGGTTGATGATGAGAAGGAGGATTTGATTGATGAGGAAGCCAATTGCGTAGAAGAAAAGGTGGAGGAAATACAAGATATAGTTTGAATGAAAATGTTAGTGAATGCCTTGAAGATCAGTCTGATTCCCACCAAATGCCAATTCCTCTCCCAAACTAGTTGATTCAACACTTGATTGATGAAGGACATATTGAATCAAAGTTTGATGTTCCTAAGACACCCTTCTTCATGTCACCTTGTGTTGAAGTCAATATGATAGAAACAGTTGTTCATGAGCGTCAAGAGGAAGTTTACATTCTTGAAGTGGAACCCGACAATGGGAAGGATAACAATCATCCTAAGGCCTTATGTTCCGGACCCGAGGTAATTGAAGATGTATCTCGTGATGATTCCCTCAAGATTGTTCCTTTGAGGAGGGAGATCTCATTGGATGAAGTTTATATTGAGGACATAGAGTTTGAGAAGGTTGTTCCCAAGTGTCTGAAACTTGGAGAACCACTTGAGGAAAGGCCTAAGTTACTTCTTTATCCCCATCACCCAATCAAACCACTGGAGGAGACCCTTGTTCTATTTGCGGAGGTGATGAGGAGGTGTTGGAAAAAGGAGGAGGAAGCGACATTGGAAGAAATCGAAAATATCATCACCTCTTTCCCGCTCATGGTCAACCAAACGACTGGAGGGATGACTCGACTTGAGGTTGTCCAAAGATGGAAGAAGTTGGAAAGGAAGGAAGAAGAAGCGAACATGGTAGAAGAAGCTGACTATGTACCTCTCATGTGCACCACGTCTCTCTAGAATCGAACGGGTATTTAGGTCGAGCTAGGGACCTAAAACTAGCGCTCTATAGGAGGCACCCCATAATTTTTGAGGTTCTTCTTTCAAATTTCTAATTTTTGCATTTTTATAATTCTTTTCCCTTTTCTTCTTTTTAATTTCACTACAAAAAATCATCACTTGTGCCACGAATTATGCCACGGGAAATCTAAAATCGTGGCAATTTCATAGTCTTGCCACGGGAAAATTTTATGGTGCATTTGATGTTTACAAATATGCCACGGACTATAACTCCCGTGGCAAAAAGACACTTATGCCACGGAAAAATGTCACCCGTGGCAATAACATGCCACAGACTAGAAGTTATGTGGAAAAAATAATACTATTGCCACGGGAAAGTATCACCCGCGGCAATAACATGCCATGGACTATAACTCATGGGGCAAAAAAGTATTTATGCCGCGAGAAATTATCACTCGTGGCAAATACATGCCACGAACTAAATATGGTAGTTTTCTACTCAATAAAATTCTCCCTTTGTTTCTTAATTTCTTTTAGTTTCAATATTTAGGTCGACAATTTATTAATATATTATGGATTTTCTTGCTTTCAGTCTTTAGTTTGGGCAGCAGTAGACAGGGTAGCTGTACACACACACTCAAACTCCTTTACATGCTGATACACATTTACACATCAATACTTTAATTGTACTCATATATGTAAGAGTGTTTAATTTTTTTTCTCCCTTTGTTTCTTAATTTCTTTTAGTTTCAATATTTAGATCGCCAATTCATTAATATATTATGGATTTTCTTGCTTTCAGTCTTTAGTTTGGGCAGCAGTAGACAGGGCAGCAGTACACACAAGCTCAAACTCCTTTACACGCTGATACACATTTACACACCAATACTTTAATTGTACTCATATATGTAAGAGAGTTTAATTTTTTTCTCCATTCATTAGGTTATTGTTATAATTATTTACAATTAATTTAAAATATATAAGGGATACATTGAAAATAATACTAATGCACAATAAAGCTTATATTTGTGAATAGTGTATATTTAACTAATTAAGGTTAGCATTTAAAATAATAGGAAAACTTATTTATTTTGAGTTATTGATAGGCGGACTTGGTCCGGTTGATTAACCAACCCTTTAACATTGTAAAACGGGTCAGCTCGTTTATGGCCACCAATACTTTAGTTGTACTCATATATGTAAGAGTGTTTAATTTTTTTCTCCATTCATTAGGTTATTGTTATAATTATTTACAATTATTATTTACAATTAATTTAAAATATATAAGGGATACATTGAAAATAATATTAATGCACAATAAAGCTTATATTTATGAATAGTGTATATTTAACTAATTAAGGTTAGCATTTAAAATAATAGGAAAACTTTTTTATTTTGAGTTATTGATAGGCGGACTTGGTCCGGTTGATTAACCAACCCTTTAACATTGTAAAACGGGTCAGCTCGTTTATGACCGACCCTTGACCGACCCGACTTTTTGACAACCCTTATTTTTTGGGCCCGATTCTCTTGACCCTGTGGGGCCCCAACCCATTGGCCACCCCTATAACCAGAATATGATCATTCGTGAAGATGGTTAACTAGAGCATGATGCAACCCGAACTCGGCCCAAACCACCCGATCGTCGGTCTAGACTCTATAGTATCTAGACATATGTACATATTATACCCCCCGTTCTTTTTTATCTGTCATTTACAGTTTTCAGTGTCAATTTTTAATTAATAATTTTTAATATAATTTTTTTAAAAAAAATATAATATTTTACTTGTTTAACAGTTTTTTCATTACGAATCTAATGTAATCAATTTTTTATAATGAATCATTATATAATTTAAAATATTAACAGTCAAAGTTTTTAATACGATTTCCTAGACGACAGATAAATAAAAACGGAGGGAGCATATCATTATTTGTTAAATAATTTATTGTTTCAAAAATAATAATTTTTAAAATTAATTTATTTCTGGTTAGATTATTACTTTTTAAATTGTAAAAAGGAAAATATTTTTTAAATAAAGATCCTATTTTAATGTTTTGAAGGAATTCGGGCGTTGAAATTAAGCCCACGATTATTAAGAAATTAGGGTACTCCTCTTCACCAGTTTCCCTTTTCAAGTTTTCAGTATCTCTGTCGTTCTAAGCCTGAAATTCACCTTTACTCTTTCTCTCGGGTTCTCTGTCTCATTCTCGATTGATTGTCATTGCCCTGAACTGGTGGGTACAGTAGTCGGAGTACACGTGACGTCGACGGTTTGTTATTTTTCGAAAATTGTTATCGAGTGAAGGGGCCTGTTTTTACTATCATTAAAGTCGTCGTCCAATTTCGCAGGGAATTTCAGTGTCGGTAAAGTCGGGTTTATCGCGTAATCGGGTTCTTAGAAGTGTAGATAATTACTGGATGTCGATGGTATGTTATTCCCCTCTCTTTCTTCCCCCCAAATTCCAATTCTGATTTAAAAGATATTTTGTAAACCTTTAATTTATTAGTTAAAATTTTGGGTGGTTTAGGGGTGGTTGGGATTTAGTTCTAGTGTGTGATATAAACCCTAAATTCATTTGAGGAGATATAGTTTCTTGTGCATTTGGTTGATTTGTGTTTTTTTGCCCGGTTTAGTTCATATTTTGAGTTAGGGCTTAATTTTGAATTTTGGTTATCCAATTTGCTGATAATACGAACGATCGTGTGGTGATGAATTTATTGGTTGCTTATGCATAATTGAACACAAGCATAGTTGAACTTAATTGACAAAGAATGGGATCCTCTTCTTAACCATAATTGAACAAAGCCTAATTAGTGTTTTCCTCTTTTCTTTTCCTCTTATTTAGTGTCCAGGTCTGAAATCAAAGGTTGTAAATTTTGCAGGTTTATTCTTCAGTTTCTTTTAAAGTTGACGGTATAATTGAAATTCCTCCAGCATATTGTAAGGAGTGCCTTTTTTCATATCTTATTTTTAGTACTTTTCTCCAATCTTATTTTTAGTTTTGTTCTGGTGAGTCTAATTCATGCTACGTAGTGTCTTGTGACATTTTCATGTTGTCTAGATATTCAAAGTTACGATTCACATATTATTTAGTGCGGATGTAAGTATCCTTATACTCGTGTTATGTCCGAACCTTACATGTTTAACCTAGCATGTTTTGCATTTTTGGGTACCTCATCGTCCCTTCATAATAACCTTGGAATCAAGATACATGGTATGAATTCCTAGCATTTTGGAATGTGTCATTTTCCTTGATTAAGTTAATTTTATATGAATTTGCAATAGATATCAATTGATCTTCTTCTGATGATGATTTTATTTAAATTTTAGAACTATGCCTATTGCCAACATGTCAATGACAAATAATTATCAGTTGGTGAAACATTGTGCCAACATGTATTTCACTTTTACTAGCATATAACCCTTTTGGTAAAAATCACTTTTTTTTTTCAGTGTTAGTTTATTTTCATTCATGAATGTTTTTATGTTTTGATGATTTATATTGATGTTTCTACTTTCCTTTTTTCCCCCTCATTTTCAGCTTCCTGACGAACAGGGTGGTAACAGTCACAATGGAGCCACAATGATTCCAATGACAGAGAAAAAGAAGAACCATAATGGGCATTGGTCTGAGGGAAAATAATGCATATATTACATTCTTTTTAGATTTTTTTGGTACAATTATCATAATTGTTTAGTATGTTGTTTTAGCATTGGTTACAATATTTTTTTTCGAACAGTAAGCTATGTAAACATGTACCATTTCGAGTCAATATGAAAATAATGAAAAAAATTTATTTATAGCTTAATTACTATGAATTTCTTTCAAATATCCCTATCCATCTCTCTCTATATATTAAATAGACAAGATTCTCATTCTTTGGTGTAGCCATTGTTTTTCAGCTAAACCTATAATTGTAGCATTTCTTCAAAATAAATGTAGCTACTGGATCAAACTCTTGTAGTGACATAGCGAGACGTATACTTGCCACGGGCCATAACATGTCCTGAAAAGTGATTGCCACGGGACTTTACGTGGCAGGAAAAGTAATTGCCACGAGCCTTCACATGGCGAGAAAAGTGATTGCCACGGGACTTCACGTGGCAAGAAAAGTGATCGCCACGGGATTATATGTGGCAAGAAAAGTGATTGCCACGGGTTTTCCCGTGGCAAAAGATAGTGCTTGCCACGGGAGCTCCCGTGGCTACGATTTTTCATTTAGCCACGGTAGCAAATTTCCATGGCTACACCCTTGCCACGGCCACTTGTGCCACGAGGCTAATTTGAGGAAAACCCGTAGCAAGATGGCTTTGCCACGGGAATTTCGAACTTGTGCCACGAATTTTACCGTGGCATAAGTGATGCTTTTTTGTAGTGTTTGTCTTTTTAGTTTTCTTTAGGTTTTTCTATTTTTCCTGTCTTTTTTTTAATTTTTCTTTATTTCTTTCTTTTATATTTTGAGGTATTAGTTCTAGGTTTAAAAGAAAAAGTAGGAAAAAAAATAGAAAATGATGTGAAAAATAGTAAAAAATGGAATTGAAAATAAGAAAATTGAAGTTTGAGTGAAAAGAAGTAGTGTGAGTGTGTGAGGTTTTGAAAAGAATTTGAATGTTGAGAGAGTTTGAAAGTTAGAAAAATTGTGGGATTGAATGTGAGGAAGTGTTGAAAAATTGAGTGTTGAAGTAAACGTTTTTAGGAGTTAGTATTTTTGAGAGTTGAAAACAATTTAGAAGAATTGACAGCAGCAGGTAGCAGGCGCTACCCAATGTGTAGCACCCGCTACGCCGCCGCTACCCAGCAATCAACAGCAGCAACAACACTCGTCCAGGAGATGACCGCAGCTGTGATCCAAGAGACCGCGCCTGCGAAGCGCACGCCCAACAACTCCCCTGTCACGCCCGCGATAGTATCGGTCGCACCCGCGACCTGATACTGTCAGTAGGTAATTTCGGTTCTAAACCCTGATTCATTATTCACTTATCTCATTTCCTTTCTCCCTCAACTCGACCCTCTCTCTCTCTACATCCCTAAGCGACTGCAAAGAACCCTCACCCACACTCTTCCATCCCTCTAAACTCATCAATTCCACCCACACTCTTCCCCCAATTTTCGATTTCCAAACCCTAATCCTTCTCCATTTGTGCGAAACTTGCTGCTAGAGTTGTGATTTTTGCCCAAATTCTGCCCTAACGTGCGACATTGTTCAAGCATTTGGTAAACGCAGCTAAGGAGGTAATTCTTGTGTTAATTTGGCGAAATCCTTTCCCTCTCATCTGCGTTTGAATCGTTGTTCATCCTTGTTTAGTTAGGGATTGATTTTGTAAATTTTCTACATATAATTCTGCCTTGCTGTGTGTCGAATTCGAGTGCTGAGGTATGGTGTAGTGTTTGTGCGATTGAATTGTTGCATTTTATTTGTTAGACTACTCACACACTCTTGTTGCATTGAGAATTCTTGTCGATTTACACATACACCTACACTGTGAACTGTATTAGTGTGCTGTATTTATGTTTTTTTTTGTGAGCAGTTAGTAAGTTGTCTCTGTGCTATTTTTGTATTCTGTTTATGTTGGCTATGTATTTTGGTTCATTTTGACAAGCAAAATCGTTCCTCCTTGGTGAATACACGTTCAAGTGCTCCGATTTGAGGTAATCTCTTGTGAATTTTGTGCATAACTTTTCAAACTCACTTGTTTGTTGCTTGTGTCAATTGTTTTTGGTTTACCTTTGAGATTAGGCACTATTATTGTCAAAGTTCTTGCTAAGTCTTGCTTTTATTCATCATGAGTGGAAGGAGCAAGCGTTCAGGTGTTGAAGAAGCTCCTTCATCGCATGCAGGGCCATCCTCGTCTACAAAGGATCGTTACCGAGCGCAACCAGCCACACTAATTCAGTGTGATCCGAATGCGGATGTGACCTTCCGGGAAGAAGAACATAGACAATGGTATGAATCGCTTCAAGCACGGAAGATATGTGCACCGGACATTTATGATGCGGCGACAATCGAAGCCATCCATTGCAAGCCAAGCTTCGATTATCTCATTAGCATTCTTGGGTGGGAGGTGTTCATCATGATCGATGAATTGATTATGGACCAACCCATCCTTGACTTTCTAAGCTCTTTGAAGGTTCATGATGATGGCAAGAAAGATGCACATTTTGAATACCGAGTCGCCAACAAAGATAAGAAATGCACCTTGAAGCGTTTTTGCCAAAGGTTGGGGTTGCCCGAGGATGGGAGATTCTACGAGCGATGCGCAAATTTTGATGAGCAAAAGGAAATGAAGGACCTAACTTGTTGGAGGATGATGAATCTCGGCACGAGAAATGGAGAACCACACTATCATTGCTCCCGCAACTCTGAGGCGCGTGATTTTTGCAATCCGGTCATCCGAATCTTGCATAGGATCGTGTCAAGTTCAGTGTTTGGGAGAGATGACGGACACACCAAGGTTCGGAAGGATGACCTTTTTGTGATCTACAATGCCATATGGGGTAAACGGGTCAACACCGGATCTTGCATTCTACATTGTTTACGGGAGATTAGCATGGAACCCCACCCACTACTATCGGGATGGGGCACATCATTTGCCACTTCCTAGTTCAAGAAGGTTTCGGGAAATATTTGAAGAAGTGGACACCGCGCTATCTTCCGGATCCTATCGACAGGGTACGGTTGCAGAAAATGAATATCCTCGCCAAGCACCTAACTGCTACGATCTATTGCCATGGACATGTTAACAAAACGAAGATTCTCTTGGATCCGGACTATGCCGAGCAGTTGTTGGATATCACTAAGGAGCATAACTGGTCTTGTGGTCAGGTTCCTAGTGACCGCAAGGTGGATGGTCCGGATATGTTCGATGGTGAGGAAGAAGAAGAGGACAATGAAGAAGAAGAAGGAGAAGAAGAAGAAAATGAGGAGGAAGAGGAGGAGAGTTTCGGCCATGGCGAAGCTAGCGGAAGTGGAAGTCATCCATGGGAAGCTTCATTTGAGCATCTAACTCTCAATTCGAGCAAATGAGAGTTGACCTTCGAGAACAACGGGCTTTGCTCCAGGGTCAACACAATTTGTTGGACACTCAACAAGACTTGCTACGTGCCCAACAGTCCACACTTCAAAGGCACGAGGAGTATTTTCAACAACAAAACCAGTATTGGAGTGACTGGGGGTATTATCACTACTCCATTGCGAACAATCCTCCGGCACCACCAGAGTATAGAAACCACCACTATCCCACTTATTTTCCTTATCACCCATATCCTCCCCTGGGAGGATCCGAGCAATGATTTATAAGTGTCCCCGCTCCCACTTTACTCTCTTTATTGCTTTGATTTACACTGTTAGTGTTAGATAAGTGTGGGGGTGCTTTATGAGGAAAGTTGGGGAAGTGTGTCGGTAAGTTTGATTTTGTTGAGTTCGTTGTCCCCATGGTTTGGTTGTTTCATTTCATTGCTTCATCATTGGTTAGGCCAGTTATGAGAGATGTTTCACCCTCAATTCCCGCCTCAAATTAGTGAGACTCGGGGTTGAGGCTAGCTAGTGTCAATGTAAATTTTGTAAATAGTTTGTTTTTCGTTAAGTTCTTTAGCTAGTGTCTTGTTTTTTTATTTCTTTTGTTTTTGTTCTTCTTCTTTTGTGTATACGAACACTCACACTTATTATGTTTTTCTTGTTTATTCGTAACCCAAGTGTGATGTTTTCCTGGATCGCGGATTGGGTTCGTTATTTATTTGAAGACCTCGAGGTAACCTCTTTCTGCACTCTTTGAATGTGTATATCTTGATCGTTCTTGCATGCTTGATTTTCTGTTGGGCGGCGAACCCCTTTGAGTGTTTGTGTTGGGATAATATTGTTGTTGGAGCCGTGTGGGCTCGGGTCGCCACCATTTGCTTGCTAGTCGTTTTTGTTTGTTTGTTTTTATAGGTTCTCTACCCTTTTTCATGTGACACCTTCCCACAATGAGGACATTGTGGCGTTTTAAGTATGTGTGTGTGTGGGGGGGGGGGGAGATATTATATTTCAAGGGTAGATCACCTAGCATTTTTTTTTGTTTTCTTAGTTTTTGCCTAAAATTTGAAAAATTTTTGTTTGAAAAAGGAGAAAAAAGGGAGTGAAAAACCTTTAAAGTTTTTCGTTTTCGTTTTCGCTTTGTTTTTGCTTTGTTTCATGGATTTTGTTGTCAAAGTTGGGAAGTCGTTCTTAATCTTCTTTAAAAGAAACTGGTTTGAGCATTTTCGACCCTATCTTGGGTGATTATCATGACTCATCTTAATTAGATTCCTTTCATTGAGTATCTAGCAAGATCCCCGATTCTTTTCACGTTCTGGTTGAAACTGGGAGATTCTAGGGATTCATATCCGAGCTTGTTCTCTAAATAGTAAGAAAAAAAAAAGAAAGAAGAGAAAAAGAAAAGCAAAAGAAAGAAAAAGAGAGCAAAGTTAAATAATTGGATTAAGTGGGGCGTGTCCGACGACATCAACCACCATAAAGTTAGTCGACCTACACGGAGCCGGTATTAGTGGTACGACGCTATTGCCCCTTAAGCCTCCTTCTATATCGCTTGCGACGAAGAGGTGAATGGAAAAGCCTGTGTTGGGAGGGTAAACCCCGCATTATGGGTCGTTGCAATTCCCGCAAAGCTAACCTCGACCTTTAAGCTTTGAAAAATGGTTGGGAATACCCAACCCAAAAAGAAAGTTAAGTGTTAATAAAGTGTGGGGCCTTTCCTTGCATCACCTGCGGCACTCACCAAGCCAAGGGCGACCAAATGCGGGGGAGGGCACCTCTTTTCTTTCCTTGTTCGTTTTGTTTTTAAGCTCGGGTGTGAGTCTTTGGAGTCAACCAGAATCAGTTAGAACCCACTAGCACTTACGCACATGGGATTTCGCTTAGCATGAGGTGTAGGGGATCGAAAACCTCTAAGATTGACTTTTGCTTGAGATAGGTGTTTGTGAGATGCTCATAACGGTTCCTTTTGGAGGATTAATATCGTTTTCTTGATTGAGATTGCATGATTCTTTGAAGCAAAACTGTTTTTCCTTTTCCTTTGTTTTCTTTGGGTTTGTTTTTCACTTTCCCTCTCTCCTTTTTCCTTTGGCTTTTGTGGGTATAGCCGCTACAAACCCTCACGAGTCCATCTCGTCCACCCGGGCTGCCGGGGGGTTCAAAGGGCTTGGTGCATACGCTAAATGCACTCGTTTCTCTCCCAAGACAGAGGAGTTTGTGTTAGTTAGGTAGTTTTTATTTTGTTTTGCTCGGGACGAGCAAAAGTTTAAGTGTGGGGGAGTGTTTAGACCCAATTTTGTGTCTAAATAACGCCTTAATTCTTAGGCTTTTGACTCGTTTCGTGTTTATTTTCTTGGTTTTTTAGTATGTTTTTGGTTATTTTGTAAGTTTTGGCGTTTTACACAAAAACGAGGTAAAACGGGCCATTTTAGAGCATTTTTGGTGATTTCCCGAGCCGAGTCGGACCGAGAGCCGAGGCAGAGTTGACCCGAGACCACCTTCCCTTCTTTTGGTGCAAATCAGTGAGGTAACACCCGCTACGACCCTTGTAGCGGGCGTTACATGCCTTGGAATAAAGGAAGGAACAAAAGGAAGAAAAGAGGAGGGTAGCCCCCGTCACCATGGGCGTGGCACCCGCTACCTCAGCTGGGCAAGGGAAGAAGACAAGCAGGGTAGCCCCCGCCACCCTGGGCGTGGCACCCGCTACCCTTGCCTGCTGTCCCAAGGACAGCACCTGCTGTCGGTCGAAGGAGAGAATCGCCTGTGGTTTTCGCAGAGTAGCGCCCGCCACCCTGCTGGTAGCGCCCGTTACCTCCCCTGGGCAGGCAGAGACCATACCTAAGGTCTCCTAGACCGTACCTACGGTCTCCCTTTTTCTGCGCGAATGTTCCGGCTTTAAGTGCTGCGTTTTGCCCAACTGTTTTGCCTTGTATATATACTCCTCTTTGACGATTTCTTGGGGGGTTAGCTCCTAGGGTTAGACATTATTTTACAGCTTTGTATTAGTGAGTTTTAGTGAGAGATTAGGCTTAATTATTCTAGGGTTTTGGTTGATTTTTGGTGTGATTCAAGGATTGAAGATTCAAACAATTGAGAGATTGTTGGATTATCATTCCCATTGCTTTTCTTTGTTTATCTACAGCATTTTGATAAGTTTTCTCTTCTCTTAACTCTTTCATTAATTGCTTTGCTAATTACTTTCCTTGTCATCTAATTGCTTTGCTTGTTATTTCATTGTTCTTGCTTGGTTTGTGTTTGTTGTTTATAGAAATCATGCTTAGGGTTGGTTTGGATGTTGTTAGCTTAGTTTTTATCATGATTAGTGGCTAGAAACCCTATGGGTTATGAGGTAATTAAGGGTTTGAATGGGTGATTAGGTTTGGGTTAGCAATTTTAGTGCGTAATTAGTTGGGAAATCAATTTCCCATTCCTTTCCTTCCCTTAAGTGGGATGTATTTGGGTCCGAAAGCTCCCGAATACATCCAACACTTGTGTGGAAGGTTGGAGATGGGATAGTTAATGCTAACCCACGAAAGTGGAAGGAGGTTAACTAGGGAATTCCGTTTCATTAACCCTCCGGGTCCGTGGTGGACTTTGGGGAAGTTAATCCGGACTATCCTCGAAAGAGGAAGCTCGGTGGGTATTTTCTAACGGAATTGCCACTTGATTCTCCCTCCTTATTACTCCCTTGTTGCAAAACCCATTTCCTCATCCCCGTTTGCATCCCGAAAAGCCTCCAAAGCCCATTTCCTTTCCTTGACCGACCTTAGTTTTGTTTTTCGCTTTGTGACCCCTTTCATCCGATATCCTTACCTTAGCAATCTCATCCCGACCATTGACCTAGTTTCTATAAACAAGGCCCCTAGCTCCTCAAGAAGAACGATATAAAAACCGGGGTTACACCCAGCTGCTTCGCAGAACCGTACCTACGGTCCTGGAGACCGTACCTACTGTCCCCTGCAGTTCACAAAAAGTTGTTACTTAAAATGCTGCGTTTTGATTAACTTCTTTTGCTTGTATAAATACCTCCTTGGACAATTAGAAGACGGAGGCAATTATCATTGAAACATCAATACCTTAGCTATCAATTAGAGTGAGATTGGAGGGTTTTCTTAGTAATTAGTGAGTAATTAAAGTTGGTTTATTGCATTTGCACAGGATTTCATTAAAGTATTATTGAAGTTCTGAAGATTTCTCTTTATTTTGGAGCTTGGATTCTTATCTACTCTTGATCATCCTTACGTTGTCATCATCTAATGAGCACTTCTTAATCCCTACTCTCCTTAATTTGTTTATTTACATTTCAATCTCTTGTTTTTTATTATTGGATTGCTTGGTGTTTTTTGTCTTTTGATTGTTGTTTTTGATTCTTAGATTCTCTGTTTTAATCATGAATGATGGAGTTGTTTATGTTGTTAGATGTTAATTAAGATGATTAGAGGCTAGAACCCCTTTTGGTTAGGAGGAATTAAGGATGTGAATGGTTGATTTGGATTGGGTTAGCAAGTTTAGGAGGTAATTTGTAGTGGAATCAATTTCCCATTCCTATTCTTCCCTCAAGTGGGATGTATTCGAGATCGAAAGCTCTTGAATATTTCCAACACTTGCGTTGGAAGATAGGAAATGGGATAGTTAATGCTCGTCCACGAAAGTGGAAGGAGGTTAACTAGAGAGTCCCGTTTCTTCAACCCTCCGGGTCCGTGGTGGGCTTGTAGGAAGTTAATCCGAATTGTCCTTGAAAAAGGAAATCCGGTGGGTTTATTCTAACGGGATTGTCACTTGATTCTGCTACTTTGTTACTTCCTAATTGCGAAACCCTCGTCCTTATTACCGTTTGCATCCCGAAATCTTTTGACACTCATATTTCCCATATCGACCGAACCTTAGTTGTGTTTGTGTTTCGTTTGCGCTGTTTATCACCAAAAACCCTCTTGTTATCTTGTGATCCTAAACCTCACCTAGAGTCAAGTTGTCCTAGCCAAGGCCCCTAGCTCCTCGAGAAGAATGATATAAAAACCGGGGTACAAAAACCACGTTACATACACCTGATGTGTCACCGACGCAGCTGGCGTCTCAGAGATGCAACTTGCGTCTCTTCGGCGCAACTGGCGTTTCATCATTTCTGACTCTGCTTTTTTTCCAAATTTTGTTATGTTTGACTCCTTTTCTTATTATTCTCTTATCAACCTACAAAAACACAAAAATTATAATAATTAACTAATAATTAGGGGGTAAAACAGACAAAATACTTTATTAAGGGCATCAATTCGACTCAAAATGAGACCAAACTCATCTTTTATTTACTTACAAAAACATACCCTTTTTATCAATAGTAAGCTCCAATTTAATCAAGTTATCTTTCAATTGTGAGTTCAGTTTTAAATATTAATAAACAAATGCCTCTTCATACATAAGAATTTTATTTTGTGCTTATATAGGATTTTTAGTCTCTGTTTTGAGTTATGATTAATGGTTGTTATCTAGTATATGGAATAAAGATCAATTTTCAAATCACCATGATACGGATTTGATGATCTCCATCAATAGCAAAGATACAAAGTCCTCAGAGAAAAGTTATGACAAGATTGCCATAATTATGGATTCCGGCAATAAGATTTATATTGATTATTTGAGAGTCGAATTTCATATTGTATTTTTAGATATACAATTATTAATTCATGATTTTCATTATAGGTAACGTTTGTCGTATTATTAATGACATCGTTTTATTTTGATATTTTTTTAAAAAAAAAAAACTACAACAACTACAAGCATGGTAGGCTTAATCTCTTAACTAAAATGTTGATAGCATTGCTTTACACATCTAACTAATTATAATGATACCAACAATAACAATAATAATAACCAGCCCTCGTAGTACTTTGTCGGCATTCCCCATTAACAATAATAATAAAGGGAATTGATAGCATTGGTTGTGACTTGTGAGGGATGCATTGAGGAGTCATCTCTTGTTAAAGTTGAATGTCTTGACAGAAATGGCGAAGATGAAAGCAAAGAGGAGGGTGAAAGCAATGAGTAATCCAGCAACGCCCCCTACAAAGTCATGCTTGAAATCAAAGTAGCTTTCTATGAACATCGCTACTGTTTGGCCTGGGGGGTTGCTGTCTGCAACCTTACTTTGTAGGTCTCCAAATTGAGACGCCATCAATCCATACATTGTCCAACCTACTGGATTTAGGTAGAAATACCATCTCCACCACACTGGGATTCTCTGTTTATACAAATAACCAAACAGTGAATTCAGGACCAAAAATCTACCAAACTAGTACGAAAATAATCCGAAGTCGGAGGTCATTGGCTGCAAAATAATCCAAACTCACTTTTTAACTGAAAATAATCCAAACTTTTAACCTATTTACTCGGATTAAACCGAAATCCATTTCCAGCGTCGGAATTCTGACAGGGAAGCTTGAGCACATGTTTCTTTAATTGATTTTGGTTTTTAATTTATTCTGACTGGGGTCTACATAAGCTGACCAGTCAGAATTCCGACGCCGAAAATCGATTTCGGATTAGTCTGAGTAAATATGTTAAAAGTTTGGATTATTTTCAGCCAAAAAGTGAGTTTGGATTATTTTCAGCCAATGACCTACGACTTCGGATTATTTTGAACCAAAAACCCAAACCAAAAAAAGATAAATTCTGAAATGTGGTGTTTCCCAAGCACGAATATTAGTGAACTTATCCAACGAGAAGTTGCAATATGGAAAGCCATTGTGGATGCATTCTTATGACAACATACCGGTTTTGGGATGATGAAGCCAGAGAAGAGATTCCATAACTCGTAGAAGGCAGTGGAAACGATGGCAGCAATATGTTCGTTTGGTGTCACAGCCACAACCATCATTCCAAAGTAAGTGAAATAAAGGAGGGTGAAAAACATGAAGAACAAGTACCAGAAGAACTTGGCGGCAGACCACTCAAAGCCAATCATAGCATAAACAAGGACGCCATATATTACTACTTGCATAAAGATATACGGTATCTCAATCAAAGCCTGCAAAAACATAATTTCATCCCCGGTAGAAACTTGTCACTACTTTCAAAATGAATGCTTAATTTGGTACACAAATACTATTTATTTATCACTAACCTAACAAATGTGTATTTTGGCGGGATGACGGAATTGAATGGTTCAGATCAACTTATCTTAGATGAACTAAAAACTACCCCAATAGCCTCATCAAAAATGTTAGTTAATACCATACATATTGGCCATGAAAAATTTACGATGGTATAGGTTTGGGTGGAATTAATGTCACTTTAGTCAAACAGGGACAACTGAATGAAGTCTGATTCAACTCCTTAGAGTAATCGTGTACAATTTAGAGATACATTTAGCACAAAAATTGACTAAAAGGGTCCTATAGTTTGGCCTTTAATTATTTTTAAGTACTACATATTTGAAAAAATAATTATAGAGTAATATTTTTTTTTTTTGTTGTTGTTATTTTTGTTTTATAGCATTGTTGTAGTTATTTTTTGGGTGACAATTTGGCTTAAAGTCCAATCAAAATGGCAGGAATAATTAATAATAGGATTAAAAGTTTATTTAAGTCAAGTATATTTGAGAATTTTATTATGTTCTTTTATGCGGTGGTGCGGTAAGTTGTGGTGGATTTTTTGTATATATATATATAAATATTGTATTGGTAATTGTGAAAAAGTAATTGGAAAAAGTGAGTTGAAATATTGTATTGGTAATTGTAAAAAAGTATTGAATGAAAATTTATATTAAAGATAGATAATAAATTTGAAAAAGTAATTTGTGGTGGGTTGTGAAGAATTGTAGTGGAATAGTATGTTGTGGTGAGTTGTAATAAGGTGCGGTGGGCTGTGGCACCGCAGATTGCCAGCCATATAAAAGAACATGGCCTTAAGAAGGTCCCTTCCTTTCTTCATCTCTCACTTTTGGCACAGTATAACAGTAACAACAGAGAAGGAACCCCATTGATGAACGTCATTCAGTGCCAGCAAAAAACAAAGATGGTGAGCAAGATTAAGATAGTGAGTTGGAATTTGATGTTTAGTTGGCTACCATTGATTGTTGGGTGTTTAACCAAACAGAAAACTTGATCTTCATTAAACTCTTTAGATGAGTTGACTTGTTGTAGAAAAGAGAGACCAAAAGAAAAAAAATTGTCTACCTGCCAATTCCATCGGTCTCTACACCAGATTGTCAGTCAAAAATAATTACCATAATGATAATTTCACCCATAATTATTTTTGACAACACAGGGCCTTTATGATGATGACATCAAAATGTTGAGCACTTTTAGTTGTTTTTTAGATTAAGCAAGCTAGCAACTTTTTTGTTTTATTCTTTC
Organism: Portulaca oleracea; assembly: GCA_029582165.1. Classification (NCBI taxonomy): domain Eukaryota; kingdom Viridiplantae; phylum Streptophyta; class Magnoliopsida; order Caryophyllales; family Portulacaceae; genus Portulaca; species Portulaca oleracea. The sequence continues at coordinate 40,016,750 of CM055874.1, forward strand.
TATTTTCATGCTGGATAAGAAAAGAAGTGAAAGTGCATGGCTTAGTTACCTGAGCAAAAGCATAAGGCAAAGCGGAGTACATCCCAGCAGCTTTCTCCCTGTAAAAGACAGTTCTTTCCACAGCCACCACAGGTTGGACAGAAAATCCATTTTGTACACCTAAAAAGAGGGCAGCGGCATACATAGAACCCATTGCATTGAATAGGTCTTGTGTCTTCTTCCTGGATAAAAATTAAAGTTAGGGAGATATCATTGTAGAAGCATAAGGAATAACTTCAAAGTCAGTTTACACTTGAACTTACGTTTTGCGTCCAAGATTCCAAAACATTGTTCCAAACATCAAAGAAATAAATATGGTAAAGAGCAATCGGACAGCAGTGTAAAGAGGGTTACGCCAATATGACAACTGTTGTTTCCATAAGCAAGCCCAACATTGGATTACAAATGGTCGAGAGTACTGGTTTGGAAAATAAAGATCCTTTGAACCAGGCTGAGTTGTCCCCAATTCCTGGATCAATGCTTTGTTTCTCCTGAAATTACAGGTTACTAAAAGTTTATGCCCCCAAGTAATTATTCTTTTGATATAATGTTTGATTTTTCATAACATACCTGTACAAGTCTGAATTCTTATAAATCTCTGTAAAGTCAATATTAAGTGCTAGCTCCTGTGCTGGTGCCGTGACCTCCAAAACCCAAGTCGCAGGATTATAACCGTTGGTGATCTTGGATACACCTTGGATATTCTATATAAAAGATAATCATCCTAATAAATCCCATGAATACATTCAAAGCTAAATCTTTAGTTGTAGTAGGATGACTAATCACCTCAAAGTACTTGATCAAGTAATCTGAATGTCGACCTATGGGCCCAACATAAATTTCTTGTCCTCCCCTCTTCATTAGAAACAACTGAAGCCACCGAGAAAAATCACTTAAAGTAGTTCATGCCAATGTTTCAAGAATATGATATATAGGATCAACCTTTTGTATCGTTTTATACCTCATCAAAAGCCTCAAAAATATCAATGCTAGGCTGATGGATTGTGCACACAATTGCTAATCCAGTATTCACAGCGTTTTTAACCATCCTCATTACAATTGCAGCAGCTCTTGCATCGAGGCCTGAAGTTGGCTCATCCATGAAAATTATAGATGGATTTGCTACTAGCTCAACTGCAATTGTAAGTCTTTTTCGTTGTTCTAAGGAGAGACCATTCACACCTGGTAGCCCAACTAAAGCACCCCTCAATGGCGTTAGCTCAACAAGCTCCATGACCTCCTCTACAAAAATCTATCGACAAAAAAGAATTATCAAAGAAAAACATGTGATGCACACTGATATGTAGAAAGTCTAAATAACTTTCAGAAAACAAGGGCCAAATTGACCCAAAGCAAATACAAACACGACTAACCTACACTTGTAGTATTTTATTTCAAGCTTAAGTGGTAAACCAAATATTGAACTTGAACTCAAACAGACACAAACATGCAACTAACTTGGTCAAGCCAATTGAAACTAACCGTTCTTGTTTTAGAGTCGATGTCATGGGATAAACGGAGCCAAGCCGAATATATGAGTGACTCATAGACAGTGATGTGGGGAGAATGGATATCAGTTTGCTCGCAATATCCTGATATACGGGCAAAAGTTTTATGTTTCTTAGGATAGCCAGATATCCTAATGTCACCTTCAATGTATCCCCCAGTTTTTCTTCCAGCAAGAACATCCATAAGTGTCGTTTTACCAGCACCGCTAGCTCCCATCAGAGCAGTCAAAACACCCGGCCTGAAGGCTCCACTAACACCCTTTAGAAGGTTCAGTTTATCTTCAGTCACACCTTGAGCCTTCATTTCCTGCATTGTTATAATTACTCATTTGTTAGTCCCCAACTCCTGTTTTCTCAACCTCGTAGCTTCAATTCTGATGGAATTTGCAAAAGTTAAGGTATCAATTACCACTGGCATGTCAACTGAATACCAAACATTATCAAAGGTCATGGAATGTTGCTCAAATGGAAGAACCATTCTTCGTCTTTCATGTGCTACTTCAATAACATCATCACCTTGAGACGTTATTCTGTTTTGCACAGGGTGTCCTCGTTGGGAATTATTGCTCTCATTCTCGTTATCTTCATTGGGAATTGATTGAGCTTTCCCGAATGCTATGCACATTTTAACACATTATCAATACCACCAAAGCTCAAAATGCTTAGAAAAAGCAATTATACAAAGTTGTTTAAGAACTATAGGCACATACGATTGAGAAAAGTGAGAGCAACAGCATAGAGGAAATTGAACATGAACATGAATCCAATCAGCGCCCCTACACCAATCCAATACCAATAGGCATTCGGAAAAAAGCCTCGACCCTCCAAAACTAGTACCCCAAGTGGTTCTGTTTGTCCTACTGGAATCTGTATCATAGAGGGAAAATTTCAAAGCTAAATCCACATTAAAAATAAAGAATACATTCTGGTGTGAAACCTACTTTGCTCCAACTATGTCCAAGGAATTCATTGACTACAAGAGCATTCTGAGCATACATCAAGGGTGATGACCAATATCCCCATATCCACCACGGCTTCACATCATCTGTTGCAAATGAAAACATAATAGAGTTCAAACTATCAAGCGACATCTTTCAATTCATATATAGGTTTCAATCACAAGCACTAATTAAATAATTAGATGTTGTCGAAGTCATACTTCGAGAAAGTACAAAGCCGCCTAAGGCAAAAAGTGAAAGCAAAGCAAAGAACCCAAATGTGTTGGCCACAACCATACTCCTTCCTAGAGCTCCAAGTGTCTTAAAAAGACCTGAGGCCATTTGTTGGAGAAGTACAAGTAGTAGGTATTGCTTAAACAACCTACCAAAGAGTTTCTAAAACATATTAGCATTTATAAATCATGCAAAGAAAAATGGAAAGATACTTGAATCTGTGTATACCTTCCAACATTAGGGTCAAATCCAATGACATAGTATGTGGTGAAGACCCAAACAGAAACTTCAATCAAGTTGAAGGGAATCTTAAGGATCCAACTAGGAATAGTGTATGCCCAGGCAGGAAAAAAGAGGAGGTCACGATGCTTGTAGAACACTGGAAGCTTTGCTATGGTCATGGACATTTCTGAGAATTCATTGAACATGATCATCATTGCTGAGAAAAACAATGCCCCTGTATAAATCGAACCACCAGGTTTGATAGTATCTTTGTCCATGTTAGTGCGCAAGAATACAGTCATCGTTATGAAGGCTATTATAGCAAGCTGTGATGCAAATCCATTAAAGAAAAAAAAAATATTAGTTTCCTCTTAGAGTCAGGAAAAAATGTCATTTTTAACAAAGAAGAAAAGTATAGGAAATACCTTACAAATCCTGAAGATGTACACAAAAGAACTCCTCTTCATCAATAAGAATTCTCTAGATAAACAGGCTTTCAAATATACTATTTTTTTAACACCATACTTGTTTCTTGTTAATGCAGCTGGGTGATCATTGCTTCTATCAAATGGAGTAGAAAGCTTAGAAGCTAGCTTTCTTCCAGTATGAAAGGATTTGTATGACTGAGAGAATTCTTGTGCCGTAATGAAAGAATATTGTTCATGATGCCTAACCCAATATTGGTGTTGATCTTTCTTTGATGTCACCTACATCCAATTTGTTGCTCAAATGTGAATTGCTTCCAATAATGTATTCTTTGTCCATAAGATCCAACTCTAGATAACTGAGTTTTTCAACTTAGATGGACTAAATCAAAATGTTTACCACCTCATATAGACACATAAAGCAGATTGAAAAGTAATGGTATCAATCGGTTCCATATATTGTTTATCTTGGGAAGCAGGTGTCTTTAGTAATTTACATAACTGAAAAGAACCTTAACAGAAACTTCTAATTGGAATATCTCAGCAAGTGATTAGGAAGGTGAAGTTACTTACTTCCTGTAAGAAATCAGCCACTCCTTTCCTTTCTGGACAACAAAATCCCATAGACTCAAAGAACTCAAGGACATGCTCTCGAGGCCCTTGGTACACAATATACCCATCTGATAAAAGAATAATATCATCAAAAAGATTGTATGTCTCAGGAGGTGGTTGTAGGAGGGAGATCACAGCAGTTCCATCAAGGATATGAATTGATTGTCGGATCGAGTTCACCACTTGATAGGTAGTAGAACTGTCCAAACCAGTCGATATCTCATCCATAAACAATGTTGTGGCAGGTCCCACTAGCATCTCCCCTAATTTAGTAAAAATAATTATATTACGGTCAAGAAAGACCAAGAGTTTGAACCATAGTTAGACCCAACGAAATTCATCTGTGCATGACTGATCCAAATTTAGGATTGGCTAAAACCAAACTAAGCTACCAATATAAGACCTTACAAACTTACAAGAGAAAGCAACAATTAACGTGTACTGAGAGTAACCAGATCTTTCTTTGGACAAATTTGACAAAATAAGAATGTAGCCAACCCCTTATAAATGACTAACAAAGTCTAACATGCTCAATTCTATATTATTTATGAGGATGTTGTTTTACCAACTGTGACTCGTTTTCTTTGTCCTCCTGAAACACCTCTTATCATCTCATTTCCCACCAAGGTATCTGCACAACCTTCTAAACCCAAAACCTACAGTTTATCATAGAATTTGACATAAGGTTACTGAAAATGTTGATATATAGGTTAGAAAAACCATTTAGCATGCAATAGAAAAGTTTATATGTACAACAATATAGGACCTTCAAGATGTATTCTGTGACAACATTCTCCTTCTGGCCTTCAGCAACTACGGCCTATTAGATTACATAAAGGAAAATATTAGTGAAACTCAAGTACATTCAAGAGTTTTCTGATGAGTGAGTTTAGTTCATATAGGTTAATTATATGCTATGCTACAAGCTAAATTGTCATATGGGTTAGTTTATTGATTAAAGCATTGGACCAATTTCAATTCTTTCTAAAGTATTCTTTTCAAAAAAAATTGGAATAATTTTTTAGCAAGTGAAAGTTATATAGATTCGTCCATGTTCAAGAAACATCTCAATCAAATTTTGAAGTTGATCGTTGAAAACCTAGGAGTAGGTTTTGTACTCTAACATGCCCCAAGCACGAATATCCTTTTGGGCTTAAAGCATTATGATTCAAAGGCTCATCTAATCTCACTTGATAAATTAATATGGAGGTTGTTGATATTCTAATATGAGAAATCAGCTCTGAAAAAAGGCTCTGATATTATGCTCAAAGATAATCTCAATGAAAAGCTTTTCGTAAACAATTTTCAGCCAAAAGCTTAAACTAAGGGTTAAGACCCATGAATGGTTTCATATTCTAACACATCGTCTCACACAAATTTTCATTGGGTGTGAAATGTAGATGTTCCAAAGGTGTCTGATCTCCTTACACGGTAGTTTAACATGGGGCTATTGAGATTCCAATTAAAACTTGTGAAGTGTTACGGTATAGTTCATCATTAGTCCTTCAACTATTGGATTAAGCTTTTGATTGAGATAGTTCCAGATGATATTAGAGTCAGATTGAGTGTGAGGTTTCAAGTTTGAATCTCGATCAGCAACCCCAATGTTTATTTGCGCAAGGTGAAAGGGGCCTTGTAGCATCAACGCTTCAAGCCTAAAAGGGAATCGTGTGAGGGGTTTGTTAGCAAATAACGCATCATTGGGCCTTCCACTAATAGCTTAAATTTTGTGTTGAGATGGTTCCACATGAAGTATATGTATAGTGTACAAGTAGTTAGGTGGTTGAAGGTTAGTTTTGAGTAGTGTACACCTTAGCATAGCATAGCTTAGTTTGATAGTCTGTTTGAATATATACTCTTATACAATATAGTTGAAACAACTAAATTAATACTATATTTTCGAATCTCTCTCCACTTTCGTTCTCCATCAACATATTCTCTCTAGTTTAGATGGTATTGAAGCTACAGGTCTACTTCTATTTCCGTTGTTCAATTGCTTGAATCAAATTGACACAATCAGTTTCTTGATTACAACTGATCATATTGATCGGTGCTTGTCGTTATCCCTTTTGAAATTCTATTTTCTTGTTTTCGATTAATATTCGTTGATTGATCATCATGGTAATTGTTGTTACAACATATTGGATCCACACAATTAGTTCAATTGTTGTTAAATGTTGATCCACTCTACCTACAAGCTAGGATTGGATCCCTAGACAATGGCTTTGGTGCCATAGTATGGTGGTTAGCTGGTCTTTGAATTCTATTAATTCTAATTTCTTTGAAGGCCTTCCTATATATGAATTTTGTTGTGAATCTTTGGAATGAACTTGCTGAGAAATGTGATGAGAGTAATGGACCATACTAGCCTGTTGAGTTGTCCCACATCGGCCTTTGACACCCATATTGTGGTGTTTATAATGGCTTGGGTGCCTCAACCTCCTAAGCTAGCCTTTGGGGTTGAATTGGGCTCAAGTCCATTATTTCACATGGTATCAAAGCCAGGGTCATTGATGTTGGGGTCGCGCCCGCAGTTGTCTGCGCCTCGTGGTGAGGGGGGTGTGTTGAGTTGTCCCACATCGGCCTTTGACATCCATAAGCTTCATTCAATGAAAGCAATATACATAAGTATATAACACTCATCCCTTTCATCTTGTTCGCATGGACTTAAGGGGCTTAACAAGGTTGTCAATGTGTGTGGTGGTTATTATATTCTAATTTTACTAGATGACTTCACAAGAAATACTTGGATACAACTTTTATAAAAACGCATCGCAAGCAAAAACTGCTATCATAATATTTTACAATGTGACGGCGACCCAACTGAATGCAAACATTAAAATATAATCTCTCCTCTGTGGCGGAACCCTAGAAAGTAAAACCCTATCTTTTCCTAGACATGTAGAGCTTTGATCCATCGGCATGAGGGTTGCAATCAGCTTGCCACCTTTTCTTGGTGAATGTCTACATCCTAGTTCTCATAACTCAATCTTCTCTTATTGTAGGAGGGAGTTTCTTTAGAGTTTTGATAGAGGTAAAATAAGAGAGCTAAATGCACATACTAGTTTGTGTTTGGTAGATTGAAAGTAGATGAACATACTAGTTTGTGTTTGGTGGAAGTAGATGAACATACTAGTTTGTGTTTGGTGGGGAAACTTCATACCAATAGCAACTTCAATGCACAGGCATTCAAGACAACCATTAAAAAAATATGTGGAGGTTGAAAAAGGGAGGCATAGGGAAGGAGCTAGTCAAAAATTTGTGTGCATTTTAGTTTTTCTCCCAAGCTGATAAGGAGGCGACTTTAAATGAAGGGACATGGGGCTTTGGCAGTTTTATGCTATTACTTAAACCCATGAATGGCAATGAGAAGCCTTTAGAAATACCCTTTGATACACCAAAAATTTGGTTGGAAGTATGTGATGCACCTATAAAAGAAGCAAACATTTATCTTCACTATACAGTAGGACTGATTATTGGAAAGTAAGTGGAAGCAGATGAAGCGGATATCTTAAATCCATCTAAATATTTGAAGACCAAGGTAAATATTAACATTTGCAAGCCACTACGTATGGGTGTTAGGATTGAAATAGATGGACTAGCTATTTTTCTTGGTAAGAAGTATGTGAGGTTCCTTGATAATTATTATGCTTGCGAGCTAATAGGGCACATCTTTAGAGCCTATAATGCCTATGGTGAAGTCATTACGAAGAGTGAATTTCCCTATGGCCCTTAACTGCAAGGTCCACCCATCAAATGGAATAGGAAGATTAGATGATGAATAGACTAGCTATTTTTCTAATTGTAGTTGAGGCAAAAGCAGTGTTGTATGCTCTCTAGTTGGCAGGATGGTTTGACAACCAACAAATCACAATTGAATCAGGTTGCTTGAAACTAATCCAGACTTTGAAGAAGTGGAGCTATTCTATAGTGAACTTGATTTAATACTAGATGAGAATATTTCAATTAGCTCTAACTTTATTTCTTGTTCTTGCCACCATGTGAAACGTGATTCTAACATAACAACTCATCACATAGTGACGGTGTTGCCATTACATTCTAAGTAGATTTGATTGGGAACATGCCCTTGCTAAATTAGGACGTATATATCTAATCATAAATGAGTTAACTAAGTAATGAATCTTTGTTTTCCCTCAAAAGATTTGATGCAAACATTAATATGATAAGAAATGATAATATATTTTAGTTCATTAATGAGAATTATCATGATTTTTGTTCTAGTAAAGGCATTTTACATCAGATGTCCATTATGAAAACCCCTCAACAGAACGGGGTGGATGAAAGAAAGTATAGACATGCATTGGAACAATTAGGGTCATTAGATTTCAAGCAAACTTTCCTATTGGGATAAGAGCATCCTCACGACTACTTGCATAATTAATTTACTTCTAATGGAAAACTTATACTATAAGTCACATGTTGAGATACATCATGGCAAGCCACTACATAATCATAATCTAGGAGTTTACTAGACCAAATACATAAAGTAAGGGTTGCTATTAGAGGTTTTGAGCAAGTAAAAGGCAAGGACTACAAGCATACTTCTTCTCCTATTGCTAAGCTCACCAATGGAAGAGTGTTCATAGCATTTCTAAGGATTGGCCTTTGTACGAGACATATATTAATGAAGCCTTCTTAGATGAGTTTATAAATTATATATGCTACCTCCTAAAAGGTATCTTTCAGCGCAAGACCAGGTGACATTTGCAAATTACGAAGGTCTCCCTATGAACTAAAGTAAGCTTCCAATCAGTGGAACATTGAAGTCATTGATTTTTGGTTAGAGAAGATTTTGTTCAATCTAAAGGGGACTATTCTCTATTTAGAATAATATCCAATGGCTTTTGTACCTTTGTTTTAGAGTATGTTCATTGTTTACATATCACTGGCAATGATTCACCGAATATGTTTGACTTGAAGTTACAAATGCACACAAATTTCACTAGTAAAGAAATTGGCCTTGCTAGATATTTGTCAGGTATTGTGATAGTTAGGTCTTCGACTGACACTTTCTAAATCAGAGAATATACATTCTTGAATCCTTTTAGATGCAACAATGACAAGTTAGACCTGACCATTTCCCTTTCTAAAGGTCTAAAATTACCCTACTGATGATGTTGATCTGTTGGAAGATCCATGGAAGCACCAGAGGTTCGTTAGGAGACTCTTATACCTTACTCTCCACCAGGCTTCACATTTCTTACTCGGTCCATCATTTGAGTCAATTTCTCTAATTTCCTAGATAGCCTCATTATAAGGTTATGCTACATGTTCTTAATTACATAGAGGGTTTAATGAATAGAAGGTTGTTTCACCCTAAGAAGAGTGAATTATTAGCCAGGGATTATTCTGATGCAAACTAGGAAATTGGCAAGTTCTCAGCTAAATCATTGACAAGGTTTTGTTTGTTTTTGGGGCAGTTGTTGATTTATTGGAAGACAAAGTAGAAAATAGTGCCAAAATCATTAGTTGAGACTAAATTCATGAGTATGTCAGCAACAACATCTTAGCTTGAATGGATTTATCATTCGCTGAAGGATTTTTAAGAAAGTCATCCTCTTTCGTTTACATAAAGCTATGAAAATTAAGCCGACATTTGCGTTGTTTCCATCTGGTTTTCCATGAGAGAACCAAACAACTCAATGTTGATTCTCACTATAAAAGAGACAACGTCTTAGACGGGAATACACAATCAGCATGTTCCTTCACACGAACAACTTGCTAATCTAATGACTAAGCCTCTCAAGGAAGCTCAACTTAACATTTATCTTCAAGATTAGTGTCCATTGGATCCTCGAGGTCTAGATTGAGGGAGGAAGAACGGAGCACCACCAGCGTCACATGGGACGCTAGCAGCGCCCCTCACCGAAGGCCGCAAGACGGAGACGCTACTAGCATCTAAACGCACGCCACCAGCGCCTTGTTCAAGTGAGGTGCTACCCAGGGGGTCCAAGACGCTAGCAGGGGGTCATTGGACGCTAGTAGGGGGTCTTTCAGAGAGCTTCAAACTACTGACGCTGCCAGCAGAGTTTTAAACGCCCCCAGCATTTTGTCCTGGCGGTTTTTTTGTCGGCAGCGGCGGATGTTTGTTTTTAGGTTATTGTTTTAACCTAGTTTCATTTATTCTCTATTAGTATAAATACTACACATGTATCTCCATTATAATCACAGCCCGGCGTACGGTACGTGGCGCATGGCGCACGGCGCTCGTCGAGTAGGGTGAACAATGATCGAGTTATAGAGAGTCAGAGAGGGAGAAAATATTGAGAGGGAAAAATGTCTCACCAATATTTTCGATCTCAATTGTATCCCAAGAGAGAAAGATTTTGAGTTGTGAGTGAGAGAGTTTGTGATAGTAATCTCCTCTGTTGTGGATCGCATCACACCCTGTGATAGTGATCGGGTTGTACTCCTCCTTTCTCATAGTGGATTGTTTTCTGGATGTCGCCATCCGTGGGTTTTTCTCCGAGTTCTTCTGTTTCCTACATAAACCTTGTGGTTGTGTTCTTTTATCGCTCTTATTATTTTGTTCCTGAATTTTGTCGTAATTTCCGTCATCTGAATTCGATTTTATTAATCGCTTCCGCTGTTACCTTGCTATTTTCTCTAACAGTTAGGATTGTTGGACTCTCCCCTAATCCTACCTTAAGGGGGACGTAAAGTATATGTATAGCATATAGGTAGTTAGGTGGTCAGAAAGTTAGTTTAGAGTAGTGTACACCTCAGCAAGTGAAGCTTAGTGTAATACCTAACTTGTATATATACTCTTATACAACATACTCTAAACAGAATCAATACAATATTTCCTAATCTTCCTCTACTTTCTCTCTCTATTGAGATCTTCTCTCTACTTTACAAAATTTTTTGTTACATGTTGGAAAGACCAAAAGATTAAGTTTATGATTGAAAAAGCCCTTAAAATAGCTTTTATGCATAACAATCTTTTCCAACAAATGTTGATCATCATTAAACTCTCAAGGAAGGAAATCAATCTTCTCAATTTCCTTTCCTAAACAAAAGAAATAGTGTATTAGTGTGGAAAGAAAATGAAGTTCATATACTTCCTTTGCTGTTAAAATTCCATTCAACTGCTTACCTTCATGTAAAGATCCATATCAGGATCAGGCTTAATGTTAGCCTCTTTCTCTCTCCTAGACAACTCAGCTAACATTTCTGCAAAATATTTAAATTTGGAAATATATCAATCACTCGTTTTCTCAACAATCATCACACACCATCATAGAAATGCAAAGTACAAAAAGGGAGAGAAAGAACGAACCATAATGATATCCAGCGCCCTGAAATCTAGCAGCATAAGCAAGGGTTTCTCTAATAGTCATCTCACCCAGATGCAAATCATGTTGGCTAATGTATGCCGATGTTCTTTGTGGAACAAATTCCTTCATTTCATGCCCATTGTAGGTCACTTTTCCAGATACCTATTCATGATAATATTCCCATTACCTTCTAACTAAATAATGCAATTGAAAATAAATCTATGACTAAAACTCTAAAGTGATCAAATTTCTTATTTTCAACTATGATTTAACTCGAAAGATGGTGAAAAAATATATTAAAAACTACAAAAAAATTAGATTGAAATGAAAGGAAGAATTTCACCGTCCAATTTGTAACATGCCTAAACTCCCGTGCTTACAATCTCCCTCTTGAATTTCATGATCTAATTCTTCTTTCTTCTGATTGGGGTTGGAAGGTGACCATGGTTTAAGGCTTTTGAAGGATACAAGATGTTTGCCAAAGTGCAGATTCAATCACCAGAGGTTTAAGGGTTCCTTTGTCGTTGGCATGTTGGGTTTAGATTACAAAAAGGGGCGATTTTTGGAGTGCTGGGATAAAAATGCCATCAAACTTTCCCATTTAGTCAAAATTACCATTATTCATTCCAAATTATCAAAAATACCATTATTGTTTCTAAAAATGTCAAAATTGCCACTGTCCCAATTTTTTACCTGCTATTGTAGGCTAATGTTTCAAAAATAAATATTTAAAAAAAAACCAGGTTCCTCTATGGCTTCATCTTCTTCCACCTCTCTACTTTTCTTCATCTTCTTCATCCTCTTTCTTCATCGTCCTGGTTTATCTCTAGACTGTATCTGGGTTTGGTATAATTTTATTTTTTTTTGACAGCGCATTTGATATAATTATTGTTCAAAGATATTGTCTTTTATTTGGTACTACTGTTTAAACTAGCAGTTTCCCATTCCCATTTTCTACCTAAATTTGACTGAAGAAGTGGGATTTTTGAGATGTCTGAGAGTTCATCTCTAGACCTTATCTGGGCCCCACCACACCGCCCCCGAGCCCGCTCAGCCCGACCGTCATGGGCCCCGCGTCATTGATCCCCGACAACGCAACCGCACGACCACCACCGCCAAATGACCAAAATGACCCCGACGAACCTGAGCCAAGTCAGGGGTCACCGCGCAGTTCGAGACCCTCTTGGAGACGTCTGAGAGTTCTGGGGAGGAGGAAACAAAGGTGAACAAGGAGAAGCCAAAGCAGAAGCACAAACTCAAGGATAAGAAGTTTTCCAGATCAATCCCCGGAGGGGGTCTAAACCTAGGGTTAAGATTGTCACTGGGTTAGCTTCAATCATGGAAGAAAAGCCATAAACAAAATTTGGATCCCTTTTTTCTTCATCCTCTTGATTTAGCTATATAGGAGAAGAAGATGTTGAGATAAACAAAGAGGATGAAGAAGATGAAGAAGAGTGGAGAGGAGGAAGAAGATGGAGCTATGACAGAGGAACCTGGGTTTTTTTTTAATTTTTATTTTTGAAACATTAACCTGTAATAGCAGGTAAAAAATAGGGATAGTGACAATTTTGACATTTTTAGAAACAATAATGGCATTTTTGATAATTTGGAAAGAATAATGACAATTTTGACTAAATGGAAAAGTTTGATGGCATATTTATCCCAGCACTTGCGGTTTCTGGTTTTTAGTGACTTGGCGGAAACTATTTCTCTATTTTCTTTTTTTCCTCCTCATATGTTGCTCACTGACTAGTACATAGTTGTATGCGGGGCTGTCCAAAATTCAGGTTTGGATCATCTTCTTTTCGGTGAGGCAAATTGAACATCAAACTAAGTAAATTTATTTCTCATACACAATTTTTCTTTTCTGGTCATTCCAATGAGCCTAAATTCAATTATGATCACATAGAAAAGCAATAGGTCCATATCTGAAAAATATTATTAGTTATTAAAGTTTAGACAGAAGTGTTATATCTATATCTAACTTTCTCAGTTTGTACTGAATATAATTTTAGACTGAGTTTGTTAACATCCCTAGTTATACCATGACCCTGTTTGGCAAACAATTGTTGACTGTAGTTGTTGACTGTTTGAATTGGTTGTTTTGACCAGTTGATTATATTAAGATTTATGCCCAATTCGGCGACGAGCCAGTAGTTTTTGGTTGTTAGCTGATATCTGTTTGAATCAGCTGTTTGACTTTGACTATTTGGGTTAGCTGATTGTAGGAAAAGTATTAGGTAAAGTAGCTTTTTGAGAAAAACTACCTGAAAATGCTTTATCATGTAGCTTTTTGAAAACTAACTTATTGGGTCCAAAAAGTTAATATAAAAAGCTAATTACCAAACACCTCAAGTAGTTTTTTGACCTTGGTCAAAAAGTTAAAAGTTACCCAAAAAGTTGGGTAGCCAAACTCCCCATGTTTTGACCAGCTGTCTCAGTTAGTTTTTTAAAAATAAGTGTTTGGTAAAATTAGTTTGTTCATGTTTGATAATTTGATAATTATTTGTTCATGTTTGATAATTTGTTTTTGCTCATGTCGATCGATTCTGGGGTTTGGGTTTGTGAACGATTTGTTCAGTTTTTGATGTAATTTGTTTCGCAATTTAATGCGTTTGTGTTTGATTTGATTTGTACTGAAGTTTGCTCTGGAATTGGTTCTGTTTTTGTTCGATTCTCATGCTTGTTTTGATCTGTTCTTGTCCTTGAGTAATGCTTGCATAAATTTGGGATGGTATAATTTGGATACAACTAAAACAATGAACATGGGGGAGGCAACAATGGCAACAGTTGAAAACACTCAAGATGTTAAGATTGAATTTGTTGGATAGTAGATGGATTGTTGAGGAGGAAAGCACTTGTGCTCTCCACACGATAACCACCAAATTAAAAGAAAAATTGGGCAGGAGGAGGAGGAAACAGAGAAGAGGGGGTGGGTGGTGTTCATGGTGGTGGTTGAGCAGGAGACTTGGAGGAGAGAGAGAGAGAGAGAGGGAGGGAGGAGAGAGAAGATAACTGGAAACGGGAAACAAGAGAGAGAAAGATAAGTGTAAGGGAGGGGTTTTTTTTTTTAATCTTAGGTGTCAATAAGAAAAAAAATTAGGAAAGACATGTGTTTTATGTGTGACATGGCAAAAAAAATAAAAGTCAAACCGGTCAACCTCATGCTCAACATGCCATGTCAGCAAACCACCGAGTCACCGCCACTCAACTCGCTGACGTCCCACTCAAATCCAATTTTATTTTTTTTTGGACCACCAGAATACAAAGTGAAAGTACGATCCACCATTATCCAATTAGTGAAAGTAGAGATTATTAGAATCCAATTATCCTCTATATATATATATATATATATATATATATATATATACACACACACACACACACACATCCGATGGTCCCCACAAACACCTCTACGCTCCACCCTTGCCACCTTCCCCACTACCGGTTGAGGGGGATTCGTTTTGCATCCCCATCCCTGTCAATCCTCCCATCCCAGCGTGGTTCAAACATTATTAATATAATCATTTTAATGGTATAAATTCAAAATATTGACTAAATTTATTGTTAACATGCCATCAAATTCAACATTCAAAAATAAAAATTTTGTATTAGCAAATTAAGATTACAAAAATCACCTTGAATATATGTATATGATGATGATAATTTTTTTCTAATGGAGAACGGATCCAGACGGGAACAAGAAAATTTATCTGCATCCCGTTTCCCGCAGGAATATTTATAACCTCTACCCTATCCCCGTGGCCCGTGGGATGATTTATAACCCCCCCCCCCCAAAGGATTTTCCCCCCTGGTGGGGTAGGTCTATAAGTATGTATAAATTAAGTTGTTCAGTACTTCAGTATGTGTTAGAACCCCTCAAGGACATTGATAGACTCAGGCTTAAGGACCTTGACGACTGGATCAGTTTTGAATGAAAGTCAAAATTCGAATATCCAGAAAAGATATAATGCGCAAGGAAAGAAATCTCAAGAAGGCAGAAGGACATTCACCCAAGGCATCATAAGGACGTTCACCCAAGGCAGCATAAGGACGTTCACCCTATGCGAGGAGTTTTGAAAGCGCAATAAATACTAAGTATCTCTCAATTGATTCTCTGAAGTTTTGGCCGCCTATCTTCTAATTTAAGATTGACTAATTGATCCCTTTATTTCAGGAAACACCTAATCAAGGAAAGAGAAGAAAAGATTGAAATAGAGACATTCTGAATCGAGACCAAGAATGAAACAACAATTAAGGAAGCTATCATTCAACACAAAGAAGGAAGGAATCCAAATTGCAACGGCTCTATTGCGTCTGGAAGCTACATAAATAGAAGACATCTTGCTCAAGGGAAATCAACGATTCCATGGAAGGAATCGGGTGTTTGAAATAGAAATAACGTTTTCTATTCTTGCGAGTTGTTGTGTTTGTGAGAAGTTGAGTGTAATCAATCCTTAACGGATTTAGGGTTGATTGGTACTTGTAAAATCGATTCCTAGACGGACTTAGGATCAATTGAGTTTAAACACCAGAGGGTGATTTTGGTGGGTGTTGTTATTCATAAAATAAGAAGCGTCCTCTGCAAGGCGCTCAGTTCTGTGTACAACCGAATGACATTTATCTCAGGTTGTATTACTTCATTCTGTTTCAATATACCAAAGGAAGTTGTTCAATATACGCTTATTTTCCTTTATCTTATTCCTGCATTATATTGAATCTTAATCTAGTTAGATTAAGAACCTAACGTCCTTTATAAGTGATCATTTGTGCAGAAATTTTCATAACCTTATTCACCCCCCCCCCTCTAGGGTTCTTTCAATTGGTATCAAAGCCTGGTCCACTGAAGATTCAGAGACTAATCGCTCTGTGGTAAAGATCATGGCTGGGATCGAAGATGGTGATATAGGGCAAGGACGTTGCTTAAACAGTCCTCCTTTATTCAGAGGATCAAACTTTGCACACTGGAAGAAGCGTACGAGGACATTCATCATGGATCAAGACTATAACCTTTGGGACAAAATTGAGAATGGAGACTTTGTCCCCATGATCACTGTTAGAGAAATCACGAAACCCAAAGATAGATCCAAGTATTCAGCCAAAGAAGCAGAAAAGGCGGATAAAAATGTTAAAGCATTACATATCCTTTACTGTGGACTTGATTCTAATGAGTTTGAATTTATCTCTGGTTGTGATACAGCTAAATAGGTGTGGGATACCTTTGTGACCACATATGAAGGAACGAGCCAAGTTCAAAGAATAAGGCGTAACAATTATGTCAAGCACTATGAATCCTTCAAAATGAAGAATGGAGAATCCATCAAGGACATGTACAAACGGTTCACTGTCATAGTCAATAATCTCAAGTCCTTGGGGAAAACCTACTCCAATGAAGAAAAAGTTCACAAGGTCCTCAGATGTCTTACAAAAGAGAAATGGGAATCAAAGGTCACCATAATAGAGAAAGTTCACGATGTTGAAACCCTCCAATTAGATTACCTCATTGGAAAACTTCTTGCTCACGAAATGCGTCTCCAGGAAGAGCAAAATGAAAAGGAAGAAGTAGCCCGTAAGGACATCTATGGTTCTAACAACAATGATATGGACCAAATCTTGGCCTTGATGGCCAAGGAACTCAAGGAATCGTGCAAGAAAAGTCATACCTCCAGAGGACCTTCATCCAAACGAATCAACCAAAGAGGTAATGACTCATCAAATAATATAACCAACTCACTCTCTTGTTTTTTTTGTGGTAACCCAGATCACTTGATCAAGGAATGTCCCCACCATAAAAAGAACAAAGAAAACAGAAATCACATGGCCTTGATGGCCACTTGGAGTGATGATGAGGAAACTACTAGTCATTGCATCATGAGAAAAAACACGAACGACACAGAGGAAGTTGGTGCAGCCAATGATGACTATCCGGACAGTGACAAGGATGAATCAAGGAAGGTAACATTTGATGATCTCCTCACTTATCCTAAAAAGTACTTGGGAAAATGCCTTTTAAAGTTTGCAGGACGGGAGACCAAGCATTTAAATGAGATTAGGTTACTCAAAGAAACCAACAAAGGCATGAAAGAGTCCAATGAGAAATTGGAGAAATTATGTGAAGGGCTTACCTCCAGGGTCGACATTCTCAAAGCTGAAATACTAGAACTCAAGGCCAACCTTAATGATTGTCACAAGTCTCTGGCTAAGGCAACCAAGCAACAAGAAAACCTTGGAAAGTGGCATAAAAGTTCATCCCCTGTTAAGGAGCGAAACTGTCATCAAGGACATTCTGTCTCGCAAGGACCAAACCATCGTAACCGTGCACCAAGGACCACACAAGGACCTTAATGAGCAGTACCAAGGCCACAGATTTCACGCGTGGCACCAAGAACGACACAACTATCTTGGGACAAGATATCAAGGTCATTCATCTCTTCCCAAAAGCAAATATGGTAAATCTCACTACTTCAACCATTATCGTTCTAAAATTGTACAAGTTTGGGTTCCAAAAGGAACAAGACCTCCTAACATGGTTGTTACTAGTATTCAAGAACCTAAATTTAATGTCAATTATGGCTTGAGGAAGGGTGTCAGAAATTTTTGCAGGTATATTCAGCATCCAGGAGAGTGAACGCTTAAGGGAGCTTGGAGCACTCAAGGACATTACTTATATCAGCAATAAGAACTCCTCAAGGACCTTGTCAGACCTATGATCTAGGACCTTGAAAAATGGATCTACTCAAATAGCAGTGTTATTTTTATGGCACATATTGAGGGGGAGCACCCTCTATTAGGACTAACAAGTTTATTGAGTCTTGAAGGTTATTGGAAATGGTTACAATATTAAGGGGGAGCTCTCTATAGACTTTTTGATAAAAGCCAAAAAGGGGGAGAAGTGCTACAAATGAATTTTGCCTTTCATAAAAAAAGGAGAGATTGTTAGAACCCCTCAAGGACATTGATAGACTCAGGCTCAAGGACCTTGACGACTGGATCAGTTTTGAATGAAAGTCAAAATTCGAATATCCAGAAAAGATATAATGCACAAGGAAAGAAATCTCAAGAAGGTAGAAGGACATTCACCCAAGGCATCATAAGGACGTTCACCCAAGGCAGCATAAGGACATTCACCCTATGCGAGGAGTTTTGAAAAGTGCAGTCGAAATACGGAAGTATCTCTCAATTGATTCTCTGAAGTTTTGGCCGCCTATCTTCTGATTTAAGATTGACTAATTGATCCCTTTATTTCAGGAAACACCTAATCAAGGAAAGAGAAGAAAATATTGAAATAGAGATATTCTGAATCGAGACCAAGAAGGAAACAACAATTAAGGAAGCTATCATTCAACACAAAGAAGGAAGGAATCCAAATTGCAACGGCTCTATTGCGTCTGGAAGCTACATAAATTGAAGACATCTTGCTCAGGGGAAATCAACGATTCCATGGAAGAAATCGGGTGTTTGAAATAGAAATAACGTTTTCTATTCTTGCGAGTTGTTGTGTTTGTGAGAAGTTGAGTGTAATCAATCCTTAACGGATTTAGGGTTGATTGATACTTGTAAAATCGATTCCTAGACGGACTTAGGATCGATTGAGTTTAAACACCAAAGGGTGATTTTGGTGGGTGTTGTTATTCATAAAATAAAAAGCGTCCTCTGCAAGGCGCTCAGTTCTGTGTACAACCGAAGGACATTCATCTCAGGTTGTATTACTTCATTCTGTTTCAATATACTAAAGGAAGTTATTCGATATATGCTTATTGTCCTTTATCTTATTCCTGCATTATATTGAATCTTAATCTAGTTAGATTAAGAACCTAACGTCCTTTATAAGTGATCATTTGTGCAGAAAATTTTCATAACCCTATTCACCCCCCCCTCTAGGGTTCTTTCAGTATGGTTAAGGTCAGGATGGTATTTTTGATAAGAAATATATTATGCTCTACAATTATATGTATTAATTTTGTATCAGTTTGATGTTTATACATTAATATTGGCCTACAAATTTGATATAGTTTTGATGTTTAATTTAAGTTGCTTGAGAAGTTAAATTATAAACTAAAAAACTTGGCACTAATATTTACGTTTTGCTCAATTGCATTTTGTGATATCAAGCAAACAAAACATCATTTCAATCGCCTCTTTGACTTTTAGTCGTAAAAATAATAACTAAGTTGTATATTATGGATATGTTCTTTCATACGGTGCGATATTATAATTCACTATACTACTTAATATTCTTTCACAATTCACAACACTTTAACACAACTATTATCGATATATCTCCTCACTGTTCTTACTTACTTTTCACATTTTCTCTCCTCGTTTACCACGCCGACCACACTTTCCGTAAAAGTTACTCCCTCTGTTTGGTTTTATTAGTCGTCATTGGAAATTGTGCCAAAACTTTGACCGTTAATATTTTAATTTATACAACGATTCATCATACAAGATTGATGTCATTAGATTCGTAATAAAAAATACTATTAAAAAGTATAATATTATATTTTTTTGCAAAACATTTATATTAGAAATTATTGATTAAAAATTGGCACTGAAAACCGTAAATGACAGATAAAAAAGAATGGAGGGAGTATCATACAATTCCACACCGTAACGCACTTTCCACAATTTCAACAGACCGCACTATTTCTGCATCATACCAACCGCACAAAATAACAAGGCCTAAACTTTGCACTCAACTTGACTCATTTGCATATCTAGTGGAAATCGCTTGAATGTGAAACACGTACGATCATTAAAAAGGTTGGTTAGTCGTGGTTACGGTTAATTTTGTAAAATATGGTTATGTGGTTAGATGTAGTTAAGTTGGTGGTAAAAATGATAGGTGTGGTAACTAGTAAGTTGTTATGTAGGTACAAAAAAATAATAAAAAAATAAAAGGTGAAGTAAGAGAGTGATG
The DNA here is from genome assembly GCA_029582165.1 of Portulaca oleracea. NCBI lineage: Eukaryota > Viridiplantae > Streptophyta > Magnoliopsida > Caryophyllales > Portulacaceae > Portulaca > Portulaca oleracea. The sequence goes on from CM055874.1 coordinate 40,036,946, forward strand.
TAATTATTTTAATTTTTTTTAGTAATATACGAAAGTAAGAAATGAAGTAAGAGAAAGGTGCCGTTAAATATGGTTATTGTTAACAAACCACACAAAAGAATATGGTTTAATGTGAGGTGACATAAGTCATGCCAAAACTCGTGCATAACAGTTATATGAAACATCTTGGAGACTCGGACTGTTTATCTAAATTCACCAAAGGAGTTAAATTTTAATAAGAAATTCATCAATATTTATTATCAAGTTTCTCATAAATTTATCAATATTATTGTAAAATTATCAATCATTTAAATTTATTAATTTATTGCAAAAACTCATCGTGTAAACTCCGCCTCATATGCAAGGTGAATTTTGACCAAAAATGTATTGTCGGAGCTGGAGATACATTTATGGTTTGAAATCTTGCAGTTTACTTACTCTGTTTCATATTAATTGTTGTATTTGGAAATTATGGAGCTAAATTTTAAAATTTTTAACCATAAGTTTCTCAATATATACAATGACTTATTAAATAAAATTATGATAATTAGATTCACAATTATAAATATTATCCTAAAAGTATAATATTACAATTGTTAATAAACTATTATATAAAAAATTATCAATCAAAGAATGATACGGGAGACTATAATAATCAACTAAATGATAATTAATATTAAACAGATAGAGTAATTACCTTGAGTATTTTGTCAAGTTTTCCCGACAAAGCTAAAAGTAGTGTTGTTTTTCCAGAACTTGGAGGACCTAAAACTAACGTCATCCTGTAAAAAAAAAAACGGAAAATTAATTTATAATGTTGTTCAAGAAAAAGACTTATTGTTGATGTGTTTTCGTTCTTTCATTAAGGTGTTGTCATTAATCAAAGTACATTTGACTAAAAAAATAATTTCAATATAGTCCTTTTAGTAGGTGTTGTAACTAATTTGTCATGTCAAATATTTTGTGTGGAATTTTTTTTTTTTGTAAGAAAGAAGTGAGATAAACTAACGTAGACCCAATTAAACACCATAGAAAACCCAGCTTGGGATAGGTTCACCTATGCATCTATGAGGGTTTATGGAGGACGAGTCAAATTAATTGAAAAATAGTCCAATTTTATACATAAATACATGTACAAAAATTTAAGAAGATATAATTAGTAAATAAGTAGATTAAAATAATAATTAGTAAAATAATTGAAGTAATTAAGTAGGAAATTACACAAATAAAATGAGGTATGGATTGAGTATAATGGGGTTTTTGGAATAAATGGATATAAATAGTTAGTAGTGTTATTTGGCATTTCTCTCTCTTCCCCTTTTTGCTCTTTAAACAAGAAAAACAGAACGGAGAGACAGGGGATAACGGTGGAACAGGGGCAAAACAGGGCCACAACTGTTGGTTTCCAACGAGAAAAAGATGGTGACGGTGAGGGCTATAACGCAAGGACAGTCGGGATTTGCAATGGTGATCTGAAGTCGGATGGCTCGGGGTTCGGTTGATGTTTGGTTAATTGTGTGGAGTCCAAATTATTATTTTTGTGGGATGGATTTTGGAAAGCTAAAATTGTACTTGAGTGGGCAAGTTTCATATAATATTGAAGATTCTTCCAAGATTGTATTCATTAAGTAAGGATATTATATAAAGTGGAAAAATATTATATTGTTATCAAATTGTGATGAGGCAATCACATAGATGTTGATTGATCACATAAGAAATATAATATTACTTTGGAATATAGTATCAAATTTTTAGGAAATATATGTTTTTTGGAAGCTAACATTATTATTAACCATAGTATTAAGTTGTAGTCATGACTATAAATAGGACCTAGGTATTAAGTTTATTTGTATCGTAATTGAGAGTGTTTCATCTGACCACGAGAGATTGATATGTAATCTCTGTGTCCATGAGGGAGTTGTATGGGCTTATAAGTGACTGTTTAGTTCTCAGGTTGTAACTCTAGGAAGATTGTGAGACATTGTGGAGGTCTGGGAATCTCTGAAACACTGTTGTAATCCTCTGATAGTGCATCGTTCGTGGTTTATTTCTCGGTTTGGTCTTTTCTACATTAATTCTTTGTGTCGAATCTTTATTATTTTTTGCCCTTTATTATTGCTTGTCTACTAACAACACCCTGAGTATCCTAACAACTAATATCAGAGCTTTGGTTGGAGCATTGTTGATTTGTAGACTGAGAAGCAACGACAGGTGCAATTGTGAAGATTCCAAAGTTTGATGGGAAAGACTACACATGGTGGAGGATGCGTGTTGAGGATGTGTTCAGCCAACAAAAGTTGCATCTTGCGATATGTGAAAAGCCAAAAGAGATGGAACCTAAGGATTGAAAAGAGCTTGACGGTCAGACATTCAATTCGATGAGACTGACGTAGCTCGAAACGTGGCTTTCAACGTCAATGATCAGAAAACGACGAAAGATCTACTAGAGGCCTTGCAAAACACATAAGAGAAACCTTCGGCAATGAACAAGGTATATGTGTGGCGTCGTTTGTTTGAATTTAAGATGCACGAGTCAGGTGATATACATGATAATATGAATGAGTTGAATATGATACTATCAAAGTTAACCTCTGTGAGATTTAGTTTTAACAATGAGATAAATGCTAATATATTGTTGGCTATCCAACCTAAGTCTTGGGATAATTTTCTGACTTCTATAACACCTTCGATTAAGAAACATGAGAAACTGAAGTTCGGGGAAATTAGAGACTCTGTCTTGAATGAAAGTATTCGTAGGAAAGATTCTGGTGTGTCTGAGTCTTCGGGGAATGCTTTGGCTGTCAGGGGTAGGAGGAACAGTGGGAGCTCAGTTCGAGGTCGATCTAAATTTAGAGGTGGAAACATGGAGCACGTGTTGTGTTGGAACTATGGTGATAGAGGTCATTTTCGTAAGGATTGTCCTAACTTAGGAAGAGCAGTCATAATGATCATGACTCGATAAATTCTGCTGAGGATTTAGTTGATGCCCTAACTGTTAGTATTAACGAGTCATAAATGAGTTAGGTGATAGATTCGTGTGCGTCATTTCACTCTTCGTCCAGCAGGGAGACCTTTAGTAATTTTTGAGTGGAAGGTTTGGCAGGGTTGGGCTTGTATACAATCACAACCTAAAGGTGCTAGGATAGGTGATGTGAACATCAAAACTTCTAAGGTTGGGACTAGGAGGTTAAAGAATGTTCGGTATATCCCGAGTCTAACCAAGAACTTTGTGTTTGTGGGCCAACGGGATGAGGAGGGGTTCACGACAAGATTTGGGGATGGTCATTGGAAGAATACGAAGGGATCTCTAATAATTGCAAATGGTAGGAAGGAAGGGAAGCTATGTACTACCATTGATTATTCTAACAGGTCTGTTCATGCTCGTCAAAGATGCATTAGCTTCTCTGATGAGAGAAGGGTACTAGAAACGAGGAGGTTTTCGGTCGAGGCTACGAGAACGGATGGTCAGCTGGAGCACGAATCTAACCTGCATGGGAATTCGACAAGTTCAACATGAGGTAAATTCCAATCCAAAATTCCCTTAAGTTGTTGATGAGGATGCGTAAGTCGAAGTTGCAGGGGCGTGATCAGTTCAAGTGGGAGTCTTTTACTAAAAGAGGAGTTGATGGAAGTTAATTGAGACCTTTGTTGATCTTTGCTGAACAAGATCAACGTGGATGCACTAAGAGGATTCGAGGGCGAGTGGTGGTGGTGATGAACGACGAAAGCTACAATTTGGTCTCCAAGTGGATGATTGTTGGGTTAATTGTGTGGAGCCCAAATTATTATTTTGATGAGATGGATTTTGGACAGCCAAAATTGTACTTCATGAGTAAGTTTCATATAATATTGAAGATTCTTTCAAGATTGTATTCATTAAGGAAGGATATTATCTAAAGTGAAAAAATATTATATTGTTACCAAATTGTGATGAGGCAATCACATAGATGTTGAATGATCACATAGGGAATATAATATTACTTTGGAATATAGTATCAAATTATTAGGACCTAGGTATTAGGTTTATTTGTATCGCAATTGAGAGTGTTTCATCTGACTACGAGAGATTGACATGTAATCTCTGTGTCCTTGAGGGAGTTGTGTGAGGCTCATCTGTGATCGTTCATTTCTCTGGTTATAACTTTAGGAAGGTTGTGAGACATTGTGGAGGTCTAGGAATCTCTGAAACACTGTTGTAATCCTCTGATAGTGCATTGTTCGTGGTTTTTTCCCGATTTGGGCTTTTCCACATTAATTCCTTGTGTCGAATCTTTATTATTGTTTGTCTACTAACAACACCCTGATTATCCTAACAGTTGATGCGTGACAGAGTATAGGAAGATAGGTGTTTTGGACGACTAAAATCGGTGTTTTCCGGCAAGTTCTCGACTAATTCGGTATATGTTACTCCCTCCATTCCTCAATATCTGTCACTTTGATCTAATTTCCATTTTCCACAATATTTGTCACCTCACAATTCCAATGCAACATTAATGACAATTTTTTCAAATTTACCTTATACTTTTATAATTCCCAATACAATTATATAACTAAAATAGAAACTTAACTCTTACTTTTACCATTTCCAATACAATTATCATTTTCAATACTATTTTCCTAAAATCTTCCTAAAACTTCAAAGTGACAATTATTAAGGAATGGAGGGAGTAACTTAGATTGATTGGGTTGGAGTTGTGGATATGGATAATTAGGTTTGACTTATAGTATTCCAGATGGGTTCGATTTTTATTTTTGTTTATGTTAGCGGTGGTCTGAGTGATGACGCGTGGTGATGATAGTATTGGGTGGGTTGGTTTAATGATAGGCAATGGCAATGATGGTGATCAGAGTGGTGCAGGTGATGAATCTGAGCTACAACTACAAGAAATATTTTAAGCACAAAATGATAAACAAAATAAAATTTAATAGATAAAACATATAAATGTCTAACATTACTTTATCAAATCCAAACAGAAAAAAAAGGACTTATATGACATATATATATATATATTTACTGGCAAATCTTTATTTGAAACATGAATATTTTTGTATATCTATTTAAATTAATGAAAAGCGGTGACATTTTTTACTATTTTAATTTTGGGTAGTGACATTTTTTACTTTTTAGGAAAGTTGAGTAACAGTTTAGTCTAAATGTTAGCGACAAATTTCAATTTTTACTTGTAAACTTGTTATAGTAGGTAATAGGGACATTTTTGACCTTTTAAGCAAGATCAGTGACAACTAGTAAACATTCTCGAACTCGATGAAATTTTTTACTAATTTGAAAAGTTGAATGTCAGTTTTATCCAAACACTCGTATACTAAACTTCAAATCATGACATATTAGGACAACTGGATTAGTTTAATCTGCCATATTCTTTGGTTTCACCCAACTTAGTGTCAGCACATTGTAGTTCATTGGTTTCATAGTTTGGCTTACTGAGATACGATTCTGAAGTTCAACTTACCAAAATCTCAAGACTTGAAATTTAGTGCATTATGATCCAATTTTCCTTTTTTTTTATGATAGTCGTGAATTCGGTACGGTCGATTTGTCGAAATAAATCTCAATCGTTAAAAAACTTATATCTCACTAAATATAGTTAACTATTGCAATAAGTGATTTTGATCTATATATATTAATATCGATTTTTAGGATAGAATCAATACTATTTATACTTTTTAATTGTGATAGTTAAAAATAAATTCACTATGATAAAATCTCCTAATTTTGTAAAATATTTACATCTAAATAAACAGAATTTTACATGTAGTAAAAAGTCACTTTGATCGGTTAGGTAAAAAAGTTTCAGCTACGATCCTTAAAAATATGAAAATATGTCTTTGGATGAAGTGAACACTAAAACTTGAATTTTTACATTTTTTCATTTGCTTAAAAAAATACCAAAATATTTACCTGTTTGGCTTGATAATTCCACTGACATCGTTCAAGATAGTAATGTGTTTCTTTCTATTAGGTAGTATGCGCAAACGGTCAAAGAATCCATCAAATATGTTGGTTATGAAGTTAATGAACGTGGGCAAAGCTCTGCTCCCAACATAAACATCGGCTTCAATCGTTAAGTTCTCGAATCTTACTTCAATCGTAGGTAGCTCTATTCCAACCCTGATATCGAAAAATATATCAATTCAAATGCCATTCACATGGTTGAAAAGGATTTTTTTTTTTTTTTTATATGTTACGAATGTTGTCTGCCTATTTGTCTGCTAGCTTATGTTTACACACAAATTTACTTTTTTGCTATCTAGTATAACAATCAAGAATAATATCAAATGAACATTAAGTTACTAAAGCTATCAATCAATTCCGACAGACGGATTAAATTAATATGGGTTATATGTATATCTGACTAGGACAAATACAGTTCAGGTGTACTTCGAGTTTAGGTAAATTAACATTAAAAATACGAGTTGGGTGTATTTTGAAATCAGTTAAATACTTATACTTTTTATTCACAGACATATTTAATTTTTGTACCCGAATATAATAACCAATAGTCATATCATCAAATAAAATTAAACTACTACACCTATCAATTCCAACATATGTGTTAAAAGGTAAAGGTATATTTACTTAGGGCAAATATAATTCAGGTGTATTTCAAGTCCATACAAATTTGACGTTAAAAGCATAAATTGCGTGTGTTTTGAGTTCAAATAAATACATGTCAAGTATATTTAGTTAACCTGTCCATTGAACGTCAGTTAGCTAAATAATGCATCAAAGCGATTGGGTGACAGTTAGCTCAATATTCAACATCCTATGAATAAATTTTTGTTAAAACAAAATTTATTACGTAATAATTAGTCTTCATACTAAGGAAAAATACATAAAAAAATTATCTTACCACATCACTCATATCATTTTTATTTATTTAATTTTATCATAAATTTGACACTATTTTTTTAATCAGGTAAAATTAATCTGCCCATTGAATCATTAAATTTCAGTGCCCACATATCAACAAATTACGTGCACTATGAGGCACATTTCCTTTTGGTGAGTAGTAGGGAATCCAAGATCATAATTTTGGTGTTGTGAGGTTGAAAAGATTAATTCTCCATACCTTTGTTAGCATAAGAAAAACATTACTTTGTATGCAGTATGTGGTGAATCTAGGTCTTTTGATTAAGAATTATCAATACATTATTATTTGCATATCTATAATTAATCAGATAGCAAATAAAGAATAGAGTGAGATGTAGGAGTAAGAGGAAATTAATAAAAAGGAGAAAGAAGCAAGGAAAATTGTGGAGGCAGGCACCTTGAAACACGATTCTTGAGGTTCAACAAGAAGTTGAGATTATCCTGGTGAGCATTGTCAGTGTTAATCAACCTGTGAACAAGGTTCTTCCTGTCCTCAAAACCAAGGCTGTGGACATCAATCTCATTTGGACCTCTTGAAGCAGTGAGTATACCCTTACGAAGACGATCATAAGTAGGAAGCCTCTCAAGAGCAGCCCATTTAAGAGCCTCTTCATCGTCTTCATCACTCAAAGACAACACATCACCTGATGAATTTCGACTTCTAAATTGTGAGCTGCTCCTTCTCATACTACTTCCTCTCCACCTCCACATATCACCAACATCCATTTCTTATCTCTCTCTCGGGTCAAGCTGTAGTTTAGATTAACCAGAGAAACAATGGAGCTTTTTATAGTGAGTTCCTTCATTAAGGTTCTTGGGGAGTGGACAGGGGGTGAGACTAGAAAATCTTGTTTTGAGGGGATCAATATTTGTCAACGTGTGGATTCATATTTCATTACAATTCTTAAAAACATATGGTAAATCCTTTTTAAATCCATCTTTTTGGTAAACACTAATAAAATTATGCCACATTAATAGTTTGAGACTTTTAAATAAAATCAGTAATTTTAACAAAATAATAAAAGACTGTCTCACGAAAATTTATTGTGAGAATGACTCCTTATAGGGTGATATTTGTAATATTTTATTATCACTAATAACTGATAATAGAATGACTACTTTTTAATGAGAAGGTGACTAACAATTTATAAAAATGTGATTTTTATTGGAATCAACAAAAACAAATTATTAGTCACCCATGTATTCATAAATAATCACCACAATGTTATACATCATACAATAAATTTGTAGTGTAACAGTGTTACATAAGAATTAATGATAAATAAACTCAACTATTTATTTTTGTTATGATATTTGTTACTACTTGACATTATATCTAAAAAAACAATCAAAGCTTTTCGCCAAAAAAAAATGTTATAAATGTTTAGTTCAAGGAAAATATAAGAAATAACAATTTGAATTTTTTTATTAAAAAAATAATTTAGATTAGAAAATATTTTAATTCTATAACTTTTAAAGATATTTACTATACCTAATTAAAATAGAGTGATGATACGTGTCTTTGGGACAAGACACAGCTTAAGTATCTTACTCCTTATAAAATTAATACTTATTATCATTTTTAACCCCAATTTTTTTGACATTTACTATTAATTATTAATTATACGAAGTTTGGAATGTGTTGTCTACGCCAACAATTAAAATTGACACACTAACGAATGAACCCCATCTTTTATGCATATTTTAGACGCATTTTTGTAAATTTTAAAAAATATAGATAAAAGTGTGATTTTGTACCATACATATATCTATATATTATGATAGAAATCATTGTGGGCCCCACAAAATAAAGCACGAGAGTGACTGTAGGGGAATTTGCAAATTACAACGTAGAAAATTACATATATTTTTTCTATTTACAATCCGGATTTTATTTTAGAATTAAAAAAACCAAAAAGTATCACTAATCTCTGACTGCTTTGGACTCCAACTAAGTTTACAACTCTTCCATAACCCACATATTCGGCTGGGTCAATTACATTCATGACTTTTTGAAAACATATAAATACAATACATCTTGCATGTACGGATTAAACTCTTTTCATCTACTATTTCGAGCAATCAACATCATAATTGTCGCACTTCATCATATTCGCCTTAATTGATTACCATTCGCACTTCATAGACTCAAGTTATCTTTGTTAAGGCAAGTCACAAGTCACTATTATATAGATATTCGAACCTGTTTAGGTCTACTTTGATTGCATTCACTGTTGTTGACGTATTCAAAAACTTTGCTGTATATTCAATTCACATCATCATATTTGATATAATTAATTACTATTCGCACTTCCTACTCTCAAGTTATCGTCTTTAAGGTAAGTCGCATGTTACAATTATATGGATATAAAAACTAGTTTAAGTTTACTTTGATTGCATTCACTGTATTTAACTATTCAATCACTTTGAATTGTGCAGATTGATTTAATCAGTGATGACTTAATCAGTGACATTACACCAAATCAAATAAGGTACATACTATTATACCCTGATAAGTGTGTTGTTTAATCTGAAACTTTTCATTCTCCTTTGTTTATTTAATTTTTAATCTCCACTTTTTATTTTCCTTTGTTTATTGCATTGCTTTGTACCCTCCTAAGTAAATTAGATAGAAATACTTACATTGGCAGTTGGGTTACCTTTCTTATGTAACTCCAATTTGAAGTCAATGGCAGATTGCTTGAGCCATCACCGCAGATCCCATAGGGTCCTCCCCCCAAACCATAGTGTCCTTACTCCCCACACCATTATTCACCAGTCCACACCCCATATTACAATAGAATTACAAAAGAAAATACATACATCACAATTTTTACCTTTTATCATGTCCAATTCGATTGCCTATCATATCATATATTAACCTGTTGTTTTAAAAATATTGTAACTGAAAACAATAAATTACCTTTAATCATGTCTAGTTCCACCTTTTTCTGTGCCTTCATCTGTTATACCTTCACCCTATTCTATCTTGGCCTTACACAAACCCCACCATTACCCAGCACACATTGAAGTTACATCACGGATACAAAGCTCCTAAATAACCTAAAGAACATTTACAATGAAACAAACCTCACCCAAAATCCAAAATACATATTCAATAATATACAATAAACAAATCCCACCTGAAATCTAAAATACATAAACAATAAACAACCACACCCATACCCCCAGCTGCAACACAAGAACCAAAATAAGACATCTATGTAAATTACATGTTCTAAGAAAAAGATAAGAATAAAAACCTCTAAAGATTCAACATTAACAACCAAAATAGACCAACTTTGTACACAATAAAAACAAAATATGTTGTACAGGATTCAGAGTCTACATCAATTTGTGTCCATATTCTGAAATATCTATTGAACAGTTTTCAAGATTAGGGATATTAATTAGATTTTAGCTAAGACATCTATGTAAATTACAAGTTCTAAGAAAAAGATAAGTATAAAAATCTCTAAAGATTCAACATTAAGAACCAAAATAGACCAAGTTTGCAAACAATAAAAACTAAATATGTTGTACAGGATTCATTGACGGGTTTTTAGGGTTTAGGGATATGATATAAATTTTTGATAGAAACTCAACTTATTCTTTTTAAATTTCTAACAGAACAATTTAAAAGCTGATTTTCAAACTAATTCTCATTAAATTTCTTACAGATAAAGATAAGAAAAAAAAACAAAACCATTGAATTTCAAACTAAATATATTCTAAAATATTCATTGATGGAGTTTTAGGGTTTAGGGAGATTAATTGTATAGAATTTTGATAAGAACTCTATGTAAATTACAATTTCTAGAAAACAAATTTTGAATAAGTAAAAAACAGATTTTCTAATTAAAATTTGCAAACTAATTCCCATGAAATTTTTAACAGAATAATTAAAACACTGATTTTCAAACTAAAAATATATTCTAAAAGATTCAGCGAAAACTAAATATGTTGTACAAGATTCATCGTTGGGTTTTCAGGGTTTAGGGATATTATATAGATTTTTTTATAACAACTCTGTGCAAATTACAATTTCTAGCAATCAAATTTTGAAAAATTAAAAAACTGATTTTCTGATTAAAGCTTGCAAATTAATTCTCATTAAATTTCTAACAGAACAATTAAAAAACTCATTTTCAACCTAATTCTCATTAAATTTTTTCTAGCAAGCAAATTTTTAATAAGCAAAAACTGATTTTCTAATTAAAATTTGTAAACTAATTCTCATTAAAGTTCTAACAGAATAATTAACACACTGATTTTCAAACTAAAAACATATTCTAAAAGATTCAACAAAAGCTACATATGTTGTACAAGATTCATTGGTGGGTTTTCAGGGTTTAGGAACATTATATATATTTTTTATAACAACTCTACAAATTACAATTTCTAGCAATCAAATTTTGAAAAATTAAAAAACTGACTTTTTATTAAAATTTCTAACAAAACAATTAAAAGGCTGATTTTCAAACTAATTTTCATTAAATTTCTAACAGATAAAGATAAGAAAAAAATAACTAAAGATTTAACATTAAGAACCAAAACAGACCAAGTGACACATTCGGTAAGTCTCAACCCTTATTTGCTTACTATTCTTCCGTACAGCCCAAACCGGATCTAACCATGGCGGCTTATATATATTTCCATCAGCAACAACACAACAAGCCATAGTGGTTCATCATTTACCCTCCAGGTCCTGATGGGAGGGTCACGACTGATGTGTTGTGGAGTCCATTTCGGCTTATCGTCCCATGTTCTGAGGATTGGGATAAAGAACTTATTCACATACGCAACATCTCCCGATACAAAGGGTACACACCTTTCACACTTGCACTTTCATATGTATGGTTTGTTTCATAAAATTTTACCACTACTTATACGATAATTTAAAATTCGAGGTCAACGTAAGGAAAGATGATGCATCATGCAACTCGCCGTGGTCGACGTTCATTCACATTTTAGGAAATTTTCTATTGTTGAATTACATGTTTTGTCGGAACAATTTATCATGATGTTTTCCATGTAACAATTTCATTAATATTTCGTTTGGTTTATTTGTATGGACAGCTACTTATCCATGAGTTTTATAAAATTTCAAAAGTAGCTAATTGAGTTCGTTTCGTGGTTGAGGCCTAGTATTATTATAGTAATAGAAGTCAATCATGTTAATTTTTTTCAATTTAATTTAATCCTGAGAGAATGAAAAAAACAGCTCATACAAAAATTAAGAAACTAAATACCGGTACAACAAAGTAAAGACTTGTTAAATAAAATGGATTAATATGGGTGAGAGAAATGAATAAATTGAAGCAATATCAGTGAAAGAAAAAGGCCAAAAATAAATGAAAGAAAATAGCAAATTAAGAGTTGTAAAAATAAAAGCAAAATGCTAATAAGATGATTTCAATAGACATGTTAAATGGGTTGTTAAGTTTAGGTTTGGGTCAGACATATTTTGATTTGGGTAAGATATGGGGGAGAGGATTTTGGGTACAGGTTCATGTTCGGGTTGGGTTGACCTCAGGTTCAGGATGACTTTGGATGAACCTATCTTCAGTTCGGTTTGAGTTGATTCAGATTGACTTTGGGTGAGGATCTTTCGGGTGTGGCCGATTCAGTTCGAGTATAGATCGAGTCAGTTTAAGTACTTTGGAGATAATGGTGTCGGGTCTATTCTAAGTCAGGTGTACATTGGGTTGGGTTTCATTCGGGTAGCGTATTTTTTGAATCTGGTTGCACTTGGGTAGGGTAACATCCGGTATTTGGGCCTAAACTACTCAAAATTCTTGAGTCAAGATCTTAGATATAAATCAAATGACAACCAGAAAATTGAATATCCAACCCTCGTTCAAAATGGCAAAAAGTTAAACCCTTGATTTATTAGTCACCTGATTAATCGATTTACATGGTCATAAAAGGGTGAGAGAAATTTGACCCATAATTTATGGGTGTCCTAGCAACCAAAATTTTACCGATCCTGAACATTTGAAAATATTAAAATATTTGCGGAGAAATATTTTGTATATCAAGAAATAAATTAAGAACCTATGAAACGTATTATCATGGAGCAAAACATTAAGGAATATGAAATGCAAACAAAGGGTAAAGATAGGAAGAAAATGAATTTGGAGTTGACATTTTTTTTTCTGGAGTAATTATTTTGTGTGTATCGCTTACTACTGTTTTGAAGAAAATGCAAAATTCCAATGTCAACCATACAGATAGTCTTACGGTTATAAAATATAATTGAATTAAAATGAGATTATCATTTGCATATTTATCTATCTATAGACTATAATGCAAAATATACTAATAAGAAATTGTAGCAATTTATTTAGGATTGCATGGATTATGTTTGGATTGTTTAGTAGTTCTGATGGCTAGCTTGTATCATTTTAGGCATATTTCATTATTATCGTATCAATTCACATTAAGAATAACTTTAAACTGATTAAAACTAAAGTTTGGTTTGTTGAAGTTTAGGTTGGGTCATTTTGGTTAAGAGTTGGTTCAAGTATGAACTGGATTGGTTTGAAATTGTGTATGGTCAATTCGGATTTGGGTTATTCTTGTTCGGATACCTTTGGGTCGGATTAATATAGATCAGATTTGAATCGGGCCAGGACTTTACGGTTGATGGCAAGGATTTGGTTCGGTTCGGTTGTGGTACATGTCATTCGCGTGTTAGTTTATTCAGTTCGTGAGAAGTTTCTGGTTTAATTCAGTTTTGATGCGAGTCATTTCCGGTGTGGTCGTTTTAGTTTATAATAAGTCTCGGGTTCGATTCGGTTTTGGGTCAGATTATTTCAGATGTTCCAGTCATAATCAGTTCATTTCACTTCGGATGTCAGTTCAAGTATGGGCCTGGGTCATTCGGTTCGGATATCAAGTTTCAAATCAATTTTAACAGGTCTAATTTCAACCAATAACTAATGGAATACTCAATATCCGATATTTCCTTACCATTTGCACTGCCACTTTAGAATAATCTTTTGCAATCAAATAAATTTTGACCATGATATGGGTGATCATATACAACCAAGAGAGAGTCGTTTTTTGTTTTTGCATTTTAATTCATTTCAAGACAAAAACCTTATTAAAGAGAGTATGTTACAATTCTCTGAAGGAAAGCCGTATCAAACATTACCCCCTCCCTCTCTTATTAATTGACACTTTGATTAAATTTTGATAATTAATTATTTACAAATTATAATGAGTTATAATATGAAATTACCGTTATTAGAAAAATACTTTACCAAAAATTATTACAATGGAGGTAATTTTATATTGTAATTTGTGGATAATTAATGATAAAAATTTAATCAAAATGTCAATTAATATGGAACGGACGGAGTAATATATAGATCCCTTGTTTAATGATTTGTTTGTTATGTTGTGATTTCTTTACTGTTTAAAAAAAAAAAAAGATAATACGGACTACGGAGAATCATCATATATGACATGATGACCTAAAAAAAGATAATACGGACTAATAGGAAGAATCATCAACGTTGCCATATAAATCATACTGACAACTTTTTTCTTCGATAGTTAATGGTCGTGAGACCAATTTTATTCAACTCAACAATGGCAAATGCCAAATAAGCACTCAGAGCATATGCAATACAAAATTCTATTCATGGAATTTTGATCCTCTCTCTCCTAGTTGACACACTTTCTCTCCTCCTTTTTCTTCATTCCTTTGAGTTCTGGAACTCTGCAGCATTCCAAAACTCAAAGGAATAGAAGAAAAAGAGAAAAGAGGGTGTGCAAAGTAAGAGAGAGAATGTCAGAATTCCATGAATTTCATTTCACATTGTTAGTGCACTGACACAGAGCTTTCCACAAAGCAAAACCATGCCTGTCATCCAAAAAGTGCAGCAAGCACACGTCCTATCCCTATTGTCTATGTCACTCCACCCCAAACTTGTTAGAACTTGAGTTTTACCAATACATTGTGTGAGATAAAGATAATCTCACTGGAAAGTTACGGTGATATATATATATATATATATATATATATATATTTATATATATATATATATATATTTTAAAATATTAAATAATTGATAATATGTTGTTTTGGGATGTAAATTAAATTATATGTATTTATCTTACTTTATTTCATCTTATTTTAATTTATATAATCAATATATTTTTACATAATTTAGATTTAAATTTTTTTATTCAACTCACGAAATTTGTTTAAAAATAAAATAGAAATAAGTGATGTGACATTTACTTACATCCAGTAATTTACTCACTTTTCATTTTCTTAACTTAACTTACTTTATCTTATTAATTTATTTACTTGTTTACTTGTCCTATTAAAAAACGATTAGATTCGATTTGCTAAGAGCATATGCAATGCGGAACACAATCGGTGGAACTTTGATCTTCTCTCTCCCAGTTGACACACTCTCTCTTACTTTTTTCAAAATTTGATAATTGAGAGAGAAAAAAATAAAAGTCCATTGATGAAATTTTGCATTGCATATGCTTTAATCATAGTGCATTTAAACGGAGTCTTTGTTTTTTTCAAAACAAAAAAAAAAGAGCCTATCTTATCGTAAATTTTAAACTGAGTCCATCTCATCTTATTGCTTGTGCTTGTGTTACGATATGATATGATAGGACTTTTGCCTAATTTATGTGCCTGCCCAAACTATGAATGTATACATATAGTCACATTGTTATCTCGCCTTACTTTGTCCCACTGTATGTGGAATTATATCTACTTTGATTTTAACTAAACATCACTAATCCACAATAAATACGTTTTGATAACGCTTTAGTTTTCTATTCTGTCTTTTCAAGTATTATTTTGTGAATTTCTCACATTTTTAACGTGTCTCTATGACATAAACTACTATTGTACAAAAAATTATTTTATGATACCCTATGAAATCATGTTTTTGTATAACTATTTTTGATGATCAATTTTTTTTTTTTTTTGATCTTGAACCATTTGAATGTCACTGAAAAATTGAAAACCTCGCCATAAAATTGCTTGTTTGCTTCTGTTAGGATCGAGATTCGTATAGGAGACATCTTGTTAGGGATTGAATCTAGATTGAACCGGATCTAATACTGCAGCGAAAATAAACAAGATAATTAATTTAGGGATGTAGGTAATGAAAAAAAATAAACAAGATCAATGTAATAGTGATGAAGACAAAATTTTTACGTGGCAACGCAAATCGGGGAAAAACCACGGGAAGCAAGATAAAATCTACTTTAATGGAGAGATTACAAAGGGTATCCCAAACGACTGTATAACACAACGAGCTCAATAAGGAAAGATCTCAAACGGTTATAGCACAACGGAAATAAACATATCTCAAAGGAAGGGTAACGAGATATAAAGAGATTACAATCTCATAATAAAACTCTCAAAGTGGAATAGAAAAAAGAAGAAGATCTCACAAGGATGCCGTAGAGGCACATAATTTAGCCTCACCAAACTAAGAACCTAGCATTTATAGCAAACCCAAGTAGCCCTATAATAGACTTCTAGTCGAAATCAACTGCATGGAGTCCAAGTAGTATTAATAAGGAAAATAATTATTTAGGTATGAGTCTTGTTAGACATATGTTTTAATGATATTTGTATGTAGCCAATTTAATTGTTTATAGATTAAATTTCAAGGTTGTAATTTTAAGGATGAACCCTAGAAATTAAATTGGGTAATGAAATTTTGGCCTATTTCATTCATCATTTGCTAAAATTAAGTAGGGCATTTCATTCTTTATGGTCAATCATGTTTATTTGCTTTCAATTTGGAGTTTCATGGCTTAAATTTTAGGGGCAACTATAATGTAGAACCCTAGTGATTTTTTGGGTTTCGATATGCTAATTAGGGCTGAACTTATGTTGTTTATGAAAAATTGGTTAGACCCTTTTGTTTCATGCATGTTGAATCACGTTTGCAGAGATATTTTTGAATATATGAAAAAATTCGTTTATATACATGTTGAATTAAGAATTCTAGTAATTTTTTGGGGACATTTTCACCAATTTCCAATGACATTCTATGGGATCAAGGACCATTTTTTTTTTTATACCAATAAGGTAAGGTACCTAAGAATTATTAATAAAGGTAGCGGTACCAAAAAATTATTATCACAAAACACATGGTATCACAGTGTAATTTTTTGTGTCTCCATGACATAAGCTAGTATGTGCCTAACATTTAGACTAATTTTTTTAAAGACAACATTTACATTAATTATTCACATAATTATGTATGCCTATTTGGCGTGGATGGGTCAGTAAAAAAATGGACGTTTATGCTTTAACTGGAGTTTAAAAATGCTAGAGCCTATAGCTAAGAGTCTATTCCCTCCTTATCATTTTAACTGTCACATGATAAACATTACGTAGTGTAGGCAATAAAAAAAGAACTAATTAAGTTTTTCTCCTTTGAGGTTTTTTGAATGTAGGATTTTACCCTTAAGGTTTTAAAAATTAGTTTTATCCTATCTCAATTTTGAATCAACTAATAATTAACCCACCTAACCTTTGCATTAAAAATTAAATACACCCTTTTCATATCAAATTAACGATAAAATTAAGGTTGATTGACAAAATCACCCCTAATATAAAAGACTCACGGTAGAAATACCTTCGTCTTTTCTCTATATGTCTTTTGTCTCTCATTTTCCAGAATATTGCAAAGAAAGCCAAAATTCCTCCTCTGCAATACAAAACTACCCCTCCTTGCTTTGCTTCCTTCTTCACAGATCTGCTACCACAACTGCCCAGGCACCCATTTCCTCATCTCTCATTTATGTTATACTCGTCACATTAGAATCTCTTAAATGGGTTTTATTTGAATAATTTTATCCATGGGTTCTAGTTTTACTTTAGATTTCTATCCATGGAACTATTGTTAATGTGTATTGCTTGTTTATATGGTTGGAGTCTCAAGTACAATCTAAGTTTTGATCTTGATATGTTGTTGGTGGCTTCTTGCCCCTTGGCTATATTGATAACTTTCATTGCGATTAGTTAAAGTGCGTCAAATTTACTTTCTTTGCTGTAATTTCTTGTGAATTTGGTGTCAAATTATTGAAACTATACCAAAGTAAAATAACAATGGCTGAAACAAACCCCCAAAAAAAAAAAAAAACTAGAACAGGGGAAGAGGAAGGGAAGATTCTTATATCAAAATGATACAATTGAAAGAACGAAATCAATAGAAAAGCCATATCAAACGAAAACAATGACTGAAAAAAAACCAAGAAATAACTCCTACCTTTCGCCACTATTGTTGCTTGAGTTCTGCAGATGAATAGGTGTTGATAGGGAAAACGTTGATTGAAACATGAAGGAGGCGGCAACACAGGGCAATGCAAACTGATTAATTTTTTGAAGGGGTAAAATTGTCTTTTCATGTTTTTAATTAAGGTTATTTTAGACTTTTCACCCTCTTTTACAGGGGCAATTTTTTCATTTGGGAAAAAGTGTAAAATGATAAGAGGTTCAAAGTTCAAGTAGGATAAACTTAGTTAGTTTCTCAAACCTTAGGGGTAAAATCCTACTTTCACCAAACCTTGATCGCTAAAAACCTAATTTGTTCCTAAAAAAAACAATGATGTATCGTGACTAATAATAATTTAATTTAATTTAATTAATTTGGGTTAGTCCAATTAATTAATTAAATTTATTAGGCTCAAATGATTAGCAAGTTAATCGTCCAATTCAAAGGTCAATATGGAGACTCTCAAGACAATAGGCTAACTACTAACTCAAGTGGACTACCAAGTTTTAGAGCTGGCAAAATTTTATCTGACTCGAAAAACCCGAATCGTTAGACCCGTAAAAAATCGGGTCCAGACATAGATTTTTTGTCCGAATTTTTATATTGACCGAATATTTGGAAATAACATTTCACCTTTTTCTATTGTTCGGACCCGATTCTAACCTGAATTTAACTCCGTCCGAATTGTCCGCCCAGTCTGGCCCGAATAAAACCAGGTTTGGACATGAATTCCTCAACTGAATTTCGACATTGACCGAATTTGACTGATGTTTATTCCATATTTTACATTTTTTTCCCTTTGTTTTGACTTATTATTGATTTTATATATTTATTAGGTTTTTCTCTATTTTATTATTTTAATTTTATTATTAATAAAATTGGAACAAAAATATCAAAAAGTGAAAATAAACCTAACACTAAACCTAATCCTATGCCTTCCAAAACCTAAGCCCAAATTTCTCCCTCTTCTCTCTCTCTACCCGGACCTACCCACAACCCCAACCCACCTTCTCCACAACCCCAGTCCACTACCCTAACCCATCTACCCACCTCCCTTTTCTTTTCTCCCTCATCAGCCACATACTCCTCCGCCCTAAAACCCTTACCTTTGTTATGATATATTATTGTGAATACCCTTTTTTTCATGTGCTAATGTTGCATTAATTTATGTTACTCATACCTTGGAGCCCAAACTTATATCTCCTATAAATATATATGTTGTATGAGCAATAAATAATATCCATCTCCCTTATTTCTCTCTTTTCTCTTCTTATTATTTCTCTTCTCTCAATCTCTTCCTTCAATTGTTGTAATTACAATTCAAATTATAACACGTTATCAGCACCAGACTCTATCTTTCGTTATCCCATTCATAATCTAAGGTACTTATTACCCCGTTATAATTTTGTAAATTTAGTTTATTTTCGATTTTAATTTTCGAATTTTAGTATGATTCAGCCATTGTTCGAATTTCTACGTAAATATGGCTAGGCGAAAAATTCTGAAAATTTTACTGTAGGTTAACCATAATTTTTGTCACACTATGTTAAGATTTCGTAATTTTTGGAGTTATATTTTTCGAGTTAAGAATGTTTTCAAATAATTTTTCCTAGTTAATTCGAATTTCTGTGATTTATTTATGAATTATTGACATGTATTTTTGAGTTATGAACTGAATATATCCTACAATTGAGTTTCTTCGTTTATTTCTATAGCACTCTATAACTGAATAATGATAATTTTCTTGATGAACTCGTGGGATTAATTATGGGAGCCTTGAGTATTGGAGAGTCGTCTAATTAATTAAGGGATAACTCCCGTCCGACCCCATTTCCTGACCCATTCTGAGAAACCTGAAGCTATGCATTTGAGGGAGTACCTATGTGAGCTAGGTTAAAGGCGTGTTGTTGATGGATAATAGCCCCTTATCGACCTCAATCATCTAAGGCCCATGTTGTGAAGCCCGAGAATCACCATTATAAAACATAGGCGTGCTTGTGCTTCAATAATGAACTTGAGGTTCACTCCAACATTGAGATATTACCTAAATTTTATTAGTGACCAGAAGTTCACTACTCCGATATTGAATTTATTTTTATGAATGACCTAGAAGTTCACTCCACCTTTAATCATAAATTCATATAAATCTTGTTGGTGAACCAGAAGTTCATCACACCACCAATATTAACATTCAGATGAACAGTAATATCTCACTACCTGATTTTTCTTGAATTATGCGCATGAGCTTTAACAGTATAAATTTTACTGTATACTCTCTATATTGTATAGTAGTTGTGGCTAAACTTTGAAGATTTTTAGATGTTTACTTCAAGAGTTGTGAATTTTTGGATAAACTTGCTTATTTGGTGTTAATTTGGCTAGTTGTGCACTAAGTTGACTTATCAATTATGAAGATGAAGTTAGTAAGATAATTTAGTGTAATTTTGGACTCATAATTGATTTAATATGAAAGACCAAGAGGACTCACCCTTAGATTGGTTAGTTTTGTTTTATATTGACTTTGGTCATTCAGATAGATTTGTTTATCTCTAACATATTGATTATTTGCTTATTATAGTACCATGTCGAATTTGGCTAAACTTAAATTCATCGCCCTTGACATAACTAGCAAGAATTATCTTTCACGGGTGCTTGATGCTAAGATTCATTTGTCTGCTAAGGTTTAAGAGACACAATTATAAAAGACAATAAAGCATCTAACCAAGATAATGCCAAGGCTATGATCTTCTTGCGCCAGCACCTCCATTGATAGCCTTAAAATAGAGTACCTCACAATTGAAGATCCATTTAAGCTATGGAAAAATCTGGAAGAAAGATATAACCACCAAGAGACCGTGATCCTTCCAAAAGCTCGAGATGATTGGATACATCTCAGATTTTAGGATTTCAAATCTATACCTGAATATAATTTAGCAGTTTTCCGAATTACCTCACAGCTGAAATTATGTGGTGAAACAATCACAGATGAAAGTCTGATGGAGAAAACATTTTTCACCTTCCACACAAGTAATATAATTTTAGAGCAACAATATCGTGGAAAGGACTAAAAAATATTCGGAACTAATTTCTTGCTTGTTCGTAGCAGAACAAAATAATGAGCTTTTGATGAAAAACCACGAAATTCATCCTATTGGCTCTGCCCCATTCCCGGAAGTGAATGTGGCATCATATGACCCCAATAATCATAGGGGGAATCGACGTCGCATTAATAGTCGTGGGCATGGTAGTAGACAAGGGCATGGTTGTGGCTATGTTCGCGGGCGTGGTCGTGGTCGTGGTCGTGGCCGTGGTTATGACAATTCTTTTAAAAGGTCATCTCCCCACAAGAAGTGGAAAGACAAGAATGATCGAGGCCAAAATGATGTATATTTGCCTAGCTATATACATCAAGGCCTAGCTAAAGGACCTCTATCCAGCTAGAAGCTACAAATGTTGCCTTGGGTATCAACAACTACAAGGGTTTATTAGCTCAAGGAAGAAAGCATGAAGGACCTTGATGGTGTTCTAGCTTACATGGAGTTACTCTCACATTTGGAGGACATCAATGAGCATAAATAACTCTCAAGTCCTTATTGAGAAGTCATCTCTCACGGCAGCAAAGGACTCCATCAAGTACAGTTCGATATTTTGCTCTATAACTCTAGATCCATACATCTATTGAGGAAATCATCAAACGACAGATTGGAGCTCTTTCAATAAGCTTTCCAATGGTTTTTGAATCAATGAAAACGGACAAGTATTGAAGGAGTTATAGCAATTTCTTTCTAGAGTTGTATTTTAGAGTTTATGATGTCATAAATAGGATATATGATGTAATAGTTGATTCTTGGTTTCTTGAACCCTAGGTACACGTCCAAGGGGTCCCTAAAGTAGTATAAATAGACCCCCTAGGGTGCCATTGTATTCATTCAATTCAAGTCATTCAATAAATCAAATACAAACACAAGGTGTTGTTTTCTCTCTAGTTTTGTGCTAGAGCTTTCGTTCCTCTTGAGGGAGAACGAGTATCCCCTTCTTCTATTCTAAGATTGGCTATCTTAGATGGTGATAGGAAGGAATTGAAGAGTCTTGGAGGTGGTGTGCCTATATCCTTCAAGAGAGCTTCAAATCGCCATTATCATTCAACCATTCAACGACATTCATCAAGAATTCATCAAGAACTCATCAAGAATTCATCAAGAACTCATCAAGCATTCAATCATCTTCATTCGTTCTTCAAACGTTCAAAGAGTGTCGTTCATCATCATTCATCAATCGTCATTCCATCATTCGTCATTCATCCATCGTTCATCAAACTTCCATTTGATCTTGGTAAACGAATTAATCCCTCTTTTCGTTTATCTTCATCCATTATCATTCATTTTTGGATCCTTGAGAACTTTGAGAAGCAAGATTCTTATCTTGGTTTTTAAAGATCCTTAAATCGTGTGTAATGTGATCATCTTTGATCCCATTATGCATCAAAATTGGTATCAGAGCTTAGGAGATTGATTCTCTTAGTTCTTGATCCATCTTTTCACCATCTTTCCATCAAAAATCCATCCCCATCATCCCACCATCATCACGCCACCCATGAGTTCTTCCAAGAACTCATAAAGAACCATAAACTCCACAAAGAACCCATAGCCCAAACACAATCCGCCCCAAATACAAACCTCTATCGTCCTTTACCCATCCAAAACCCCTAAACCATGAATCTTGCAATCTCTTTGCACCAAGATTGATCAAGATGGACGATTCTAGCAAGAATTCCCAACGTGAGCTACAATGCTTGAAGCAACAACTTGATGATCTCACCAAACAAATGGAAGAACTTGGGATTCTTCCAAAGGGATCAAGAAGCACAAAATCACGTGTGGTTCACTCTTCTAAGGTTGAATATGAAGCACCTTATGAATGGAGTAAACGTTCCAAGAAGAAGAATGGAAATAAAGTTCAAGAAGAGTTCTTGCCTACAAATACAAAGGAGATAACTTCAACAAGCTTGAAATAATGGAGCAAGGAGCAAGGACGTGGTTGAATATACCATAGAATTGGGACGGCAACTACGGAGTATGGCCTTAAGGAGAATGATCAAGACGCGTTTTGGTATGTTATACTCTTGGTCTTAATGATTACATTTGGTGTGTTGTTGTACATCAATCTTACGCAACTTGGAGGAGTTAAGTTCTTTAGCCCTTGATGTTGAAATAGAAGTAAAGAGTAAAGAACTTTGGGATAGAACTCATTTTGATCATGTTGAAAGTGTATGTCAAACGTCATCCTATGAGCAACTAGAATTTGAAAGTGAATCATTTGATGTATTCGATGTGTATGAGGATGTTCATGAAGTATGTGATAACCTTGGCACAAATGAGGAAGTTAATGTAGTATGTAGCGTGCCTAAAGATGAGTTTAAAGTGTATGACAATCCATTGTATGAGGAGAATAATGATGAGTTTCAAGTATATGACAACCCATTATATGAGGAGGAAGGCGTGAATGAAGAAGTTGAATTTGCCGAATGTGATGTTTTTGTTGAAAATGAGCAAGTTCAAGAAGTATGTAGTAGCATGGCTAAAGAAGTAAATGAGGTACACATGAGGAGGATCTTGAAGTAGAGGAAATAGAAGAATTGAATGGAGGAGAGCTACGTGATGAAATGTGTTCATTGATCCGAGAAGGAGAAAGTTGTGCCATCATTGATGTTGACATTGATCTTGACCAAGATATTAGCCTCGCTACAACAAATGTCTAAGAATTGCAAATGAAGAGTTATTCACACCATGGCAATGATCTTCATATGGATCCAAGAAGTTTAGTAAGTCTTGCTTTTTACAAGATTTGCAAAGATTCATTATATTGCAATATTACTTCTATGGATTCTTGTTATACTTTGTTGGAAGAATCAAAGTTGTATGATAGAAGTATCATGCTCCAAGAGGCGTCATTATTACCACCTTGTGTCTCACGGCTCAAGGAGGATCAAAATACTCTTATGGCACTTATGGAGAATAAGTATCATGACTTGGAAGAACTAAGGAGTCTCATTCTTACACCAATGGAGGTTGGAAACCGAGAGCTTATAAAGGATCAAGATCCTTTACCATCACTTGTTCTCATTTGTGAACATTTGGATGAAAGACAAGCACCATCAACAAGTGACCTCTCTCACTTATCTCTTTTGGTACGTTTCTCTTCCATGAGTATTATCATGCATCAAAGGCTGCCACCAAAGCCTATGATTCATCACCGAATGGTCTATGCAAAGGGTCAAGCGCAACTCATGGATAACTACATCAATGTCCTTGATCGTCATAGTATACAACATATTTTGAAAGAGTATGTACCATTGCAATGTAAAGAGATTGTATTTGTATACTTTGATAACATTTTTGTATGTAGTAGAAGTAGAAAGGAGTATGTAAATCCTTTGGAGTTAGCCTTAGCGAAGCATAAGAAGCCACATGGAGAATTGGAGAAGTACTTGGAGAAATGTCCTTACCTCTCGTCCAAGAATATGCTATCTCACCATATCTCATCAAATGGAGTAATTCAAGTGGACAAAAGGAAGAAAGGAATTATTCAAGAAGGGTCCATATTTGCATCCATACTTGAGGTACTATGTCTCTTAAAGGATGCTAATGATCATCATATTCTTTTATTCCCTATTCTTGCATCATATTTGTTCATTACAAATGGAGTTGAGAAGGGTGAAGTCCTATCTCAAGGAAGTTGTCCCATGGATTATTTTGGTGAAATACCAAGTGGAGAAAAGAAGAATCTACATGCTTATGGCTTAGCATTTATACTTGTTGCTATCATGAGGATATTTGAGCAAAAGGATTATTATCTTGAAGGATTCATGCTTAAGCTTCGTGATTCTTACAAACTATTGGAGTATGTTTTATATGATAAGGAGATCACGCCATCATCATGCTTTGAGATGAAGTACTTGATTCGTTCATCAAAATCAAGTCACTTGGAGGAAGCATGTCCTTTGACTAAAGGAAGTTTTCTAACGAGGAGATACATGTTTGATTCAAGAGTACTTAGTCTAGAATATATCAAGGAGTTGTATGAAGATGATGATGATTTTAAAGAAGTATACAAGGTATGTGAGAAGCATCCTCAACAATCCTTTTATATTGATCATGGATTTCTCTTCAAAGGGAATCAAGTGTGCATTCCAAGGAGTGGAATTCGTGAAATCTTAATCATGGAAGTACATGGAAGTTCTTTTGATCATTTGGGTCTACTCAATACATATTTCAAGATGAAGGAGTATTATTTCTGGCCTAGCATGATCGTTGATATCGAGTATAAGCTGCAATATTGTGACATTTGCAATCCTTCTATACCATATGGAGATGAAAGCTTGAATTTTATGGTTGAAGTGCCATGGATTCAAGGAAGTCAAGATGATATTAAGATCGTTGAAGATCATCCTTCAAAGATGGAACACCATATTACTATTGTCTTCATCATGAGTTACAAGCTTGTGAATCTATACTTTGAAGTTAAGAAGTTATATGAGATTTCTACAATCTCCATGAATAAACGAGATTTGAAGCACCATAATATAATTCGCTTATTCATGAGGAGACTTGGAAGAAAGTGGAAGTTCAAGTCAAGCATCAAAGGAATCTATGATGATTTCAAGGCATTCAAGAAGAAAAGTTGTAAACTCATAAGAAGGAACAAGAGAAGTGATGTCAATAACACATATGGGAAGACATCTTATAAAGAAGGAAGGAAAACAAGGAAGGAGTTTGGTCTAAGTTTGAGGACAAACTTTTTCAACCGGGGGAGAATGATGTATATTTGCCTAGCTATATACATCAAGGCCTAGCTAAAGGACCTCTATCCAGCTAGAAGCTACAAATGTTGCCTTGGGTATCAACAACTACAAGGGTTTATTAGCTCAAGGAAGAAAGCATGAAGGACCTTGATGGTGTTCTAGCTTACATGGAGTTACTCTCACATTTGGAGGACATCAATGAGCATAAATAACTCTTAAGTCCTTATTGAGAAGTCATCTCTCACGGCAGCAAAGGACTCCATCAAGTACAGTTCGATATTTTACTCTATAACTCTAGATCCATACATCTATTGAGGAAATCATCAAAAGACAGATTGGAGCTCTTTCAATAAGCTTTCCAATGGTTTTTGAATCAATAAAAACGGACAAGTATTGAAGGAGTTATAGCAATTTCTTTCTATAGTTGTATTTTAGAGTTTATGATGTCATAAATAGGATATATTATGTAATAGTTGATTCTTGGTTTCTTAAACCCTAGGTACACGTCCAAGGGGTCCCTAAAGTAGTATAAATAGACCCCCTAGGGTGCCATTGTATTCATTCAATTCAAGTCATTCAATAAATCAAATACAAACACAAGGTGTTGTTTTCTCTCTAGTTTTGTGCTAGAGCTTTCGTTCCTCTTGAGGAGAGCAGTATCCCCTTCTTCTATTCTAAGATTGGCTATCTTAGATGGTGATAGGAAGGAATTGAAGAGTCTTGGAGGTGGTGTGCCTATATCCTTCAAGAGAGCTTCAAATCGCCATTATCATTCAACCATTCAACGACATTCATCAAGAATTCATCAAGAACTCATCAAGAATTCATCAAGAACTCATCAAGCATTCAATCATCTTCATTCGTTCTTCAAACGTTCAAAGAGTGTCGTTCATCATCATTCATCAATCGTCATTCCATCATTCGTCATTCATCCATCGTTCATCAAACTTCCATTTGATCTTGGTAAACGAATTAATCCCTCTTTTCGTTTATCTTCATCCATTATCATTCATTTTTGGATCCTTGAGAACTTTGAGAAGCAAGATTCTTATCTTGGTTTTTTAAAGATCCTTAAATCGTGTGTAATGTGATCATCTTTGATCCCATTATGCATCACAAAATACTATGGAAAGTTCGTGTTATCGATGTGGAGGTCATGGACATTGGTCCCGTACGTGTCGTACACCGAAGTATCTTGTCGATCTCTATCAAGCCTCATTAAAGAACAAAGGAAAACAGATAGAGACCAACTTTATGCAAGATGATGCTACTAATGATTATGACCATCCTGTTGATGCGTCCCACTTGGATGTTTCCGATTTCCTTACCTAGCATGAAAGGCATATTATTGACAATGACAATAATTAAAATTTTATGAAATAGATCTTTATCTTATAGACCATGCTTTTTATTTTGTAACATGACATATTTTACTATGTTTAGTTTTTGCCTGTTCCATAGTAAAGTCAAATATTGTTAAAAAATTTTATTTGCCAAATGCATGACTTGTTGGTATTATATCGATCATGTTTTGCTTCTCTTCTTATTTTTAACCTATTTATGGTGATGATCATGGAAACTTCTTTGATCAGAGAAATGAATAGAGGAGGAGATATATGTCTAGCAGACTATGCAACAACACACACTATTTTGAAAAGTAAGAAATATTTCCCTTACTTATTAATGAGAGATGCAAATGTTAATACTATATCATGTAGCTCAAATTTAATTGAAGGCTCCGGAAGAGCCCATATAGTGCTACCTGGTGGAACAAGTTTGCACATTGATGATGCATTATATTCCACCAAGTCTCAAAGAAACTTACTAAGTTTCAAGGATATCCGCAGCAATGGATATCATATTGAGACAACTGGTGAAAATAATATTGAGTACTTGCATATCACGAGAATTGCCTTGGGAAAAAGATGTGTGTTAGAAAGATCATCATCATTCTCCTCCGTGTTATATTACACAATAATTAACTCAATCGCAGCACATACCCTAGTAAACTAGAAGTTTACTAGTAATAAAGAATTTATCATATGGCATGATAGATTGGGGCATCCCGGATCAAATATGATGCGCAAAATCCTAAAGAATTCATATGGGCATACTTTAAAGGACCAGATGATCCTTCAAATTAATGAGTTTTCATGCGCCGCTTGCTCTCAAGGAAAATTAATCACAAGGCCATCACCGACTAAGATTGGGGTTGAATCCCCCGCATTTCTGGAACATATACAAGATGACATTTGTGGTCCTGTAGACCCACCATGTGGACAATTTAGATACTTTATGGTGTTAATTGATGCATCAACTAGATGGTCACATGTGTGTTTATTGTCAAGCCGCAACTCGGCATTTGCAAGATTGCTTGCTCAATTGATTAAAGTACGATCACATTTTCCAGATCATTCTATCAAGAAAATTTGTCTTGATAATACCGGTAAATTTAGATCTAAAGCCTTTGGTGATTTTTGTATGTCAATTGGCATAATACACACAAAATGGTCTTGCAAAATCATTAATTAAGTGCTTGCAACTGATTGCAAGGCCATTGCTCATGAGAGCAAAGGTTCCAACTAGTGCTCGGGGACATGCTATATTGCACGCCGCGACATTGATCCGCTTAAGGCCAGTTGGTTATCGTGAATTTTCTCCCAAACAATTGGTTTTTGGCCATTAACTAAATATCTCCCATCTACGAACTTTTAGATGTGCGGTGTAAGTACCTATTTCCCCACTATAACGCACTAAGATGGGACCCCAAAGGAGATTGGGAATATATGTTGGGTACGAATCTCCATCTATAATTAAGTATTTATAACCATCAACTGGACATTTATTTATGGCATGATTTGCCGGCTGTCATTTTGATGAGACAGTTTTCCCAACATTAGGGGGAGAATCTAAGCAGTTGGTCTAGGAGATAAGTTGGAACGAATTACTACTAAAGCATCTTGATCCTCGTACAAAGTAGTGTGAACTGGAAGTTCAAAACATAAATCTTACGTTTGCAATCTCTAGCGAATCAACTACAAGACGCATTTGCTGATCTAAAGAGAGTCACTAAATCTTACGTTTCAGCTGCTAATGCTCCTACTAGAATTGATGTCCCAGCAGGACAAAGTGCTATTGCTAATGAGTCTAGCGAATCAACTACAAGACGCATTTGCTGATCTAAAGAGAGTCACTAAATCTTACGTTTCAGCTGCTAATGCTCCTACTAGAATTGATGTCCCAGCAGGACAAAGTGCTATTGATAATGAGTCTAGACCACATTTGAAGCGTGATAGACCAGTAGCTTCCAAAGACAGAAATCCTCGAAAAAGTAAAGGAGCAAAGAATAATGATAACTAACACAAGGAAATATCGACTCCAGAAGAGTCCCCAGACATGACAAATGTGGAAGTTGCACCACAAACTCAGGTACCTGAAAATTGCAATAATGGTGAGACCTCAATCTATTATGTCATGATGAGTACAAGATGGAACTGAAATGAAATCGACGTCGATATAGTGTTCTCATATAATGTAGCACTGAATATCATGAATGAGAACAAGGATCATGAGCCAATGTCTGTTGAGGAATGTAGACAAAGAAAAGATTGGCCAAAATGAAAAGACGCGGTTAATTTAGAATTAAATTCCCTTACAAAAAGGGAAGTATTCGGACCTGTAGCCTGTACGCCAATAGGCATAAAACCTGTGGGATTCAAAGGGGTCTTTGTGCGAAAACGAAATGAGAAAAATGTGATCGTGAGATATAAAGCACAACTAGCTGCACAAGGGTTTTCATAGAAACCAGGTATCGACTATAAAGAAATATACTCTCCAGTAGTTGATGCTACTACTTTTCGATACCTAATAAGTCTAGCAGTACATGAAAATCTCACTATGCATCTTATGGATGTCGTTACTGCTTATTTATATAGGAAACTTGACAACGAAATTTACATGAAACTCCCTAAAGGATTTCAATTTCCTGAAGCACAAAATAAGAATCCAGGGATCTTTACTCAATCAAGTTGAATAGATCTCTATATGGGTTAAAGCAATCCGGACGCATGTGGTATAATTGCCTAAGCGAGTATTTGTTGACAGAAGGATATATAAATAATCTTGTTTGCCCATGCATTTTTATAAAGAGATCCGGATACAAATTCGTTATAATCGCTGTTTATGTTGATGATTTAAACATGCATGAGACTCCGGAAGAGCTTCGAAGAGCAGCAGATTGCTTAAAGAAAGAATTTGAAATGAAAGATCTTGGTAAAACTAAATTTTGTCTTGGCTTGCAAGTTGAACATCTTGACAATGAAGTTTTTGTGCATCAGTCAACTTATGTAGCAAAAATGCTAAAACGATCCTACGTGGACAATGCACATCCTTTAAATACTCCAATGGTGGACACTTGATGTGAGAAAAGATCCTTTTAGACCCCCAGAAGATGGTGAAGAACTCATCGGTCTTGAAGTGTTGTATTTAAGTGCTATTGCAGCACTAATGTACCTTGCTGTTCATACACGACTAGATATTTCATTTTCTGTAAATTTGCTGGCAAGATTTAGCTCATGTCCAACACGATGGCATTGACATGGAGTTAAACATATTTTTCGATACCTTCGAGGTACGATGGATATAAGTCTATTTTATCATCACAAAGTAAAGGAAGTTTTGACTGGCTATGCTGATGCTGGATACTTATCTGATCCCCATAACGCCCGATCACAAACTGGGTATGTGTTTACTTGTGGTGGAACCGCCATCTCATGGCGTTCTATGAAACAGACCATAACAGCTACCTCATCTAATCATGCTAAATTTTTGGCAATTCATGAGGCTAACAGAGAATGTGTTTGGCTAAGATTTGTAATCCAACATATACGGGATCTTGTGGTTTACCTTCAGGTAAAGATATTCCGACAATGTTATATGAGGATAATGCTAGTTGTGTAGCACAATTGAAAGCATGATACATCAAAGGTGATAGAACAAAATATATCTCACCGAAGTTCTTTTTCACTCATGATCTACAATAGAAAAGTGAGATTAATGTTCAACAAATCCGTTCCAGTAAGAATTTGGCGGATTTATTTACCAAGTCTCTTTCGACTGCAACTTTTGAGAAGTTAGTCAGTAAAATCGGGTTGCGTCGTCTCAGAGATGTTTGCCAATGCTCATATCAGGGGGAGTTTATACGCGTTGTACTCTTTTTCCCTTATCCGAGGTTTTATCCCATTGGGTTTTCCTTGGAAAGGTTTTCATGAGGCGGCATATGTTGGCGTATCAAGAATTATGTACTATTTTTCCTTCACTAGGGTTTTTCTCCATGGGTTTTTCTTAGTAAGGTTTTAACGAGACATATTTTTTTGAAAAATGGAAATTCAAGGGGGAGCGTTATGATATATTATTGTGAATACCCATTTTTCATGTGCTAATATTGCATTAGTTTATGTTATTCATACATTGGAGCCCAAGCTTGTATCTCATGTAAATACATATGTTGTATGAGCAATAAATAATATCCATCTCCCTTATTTCTCTCATTTCTCTTCTCTTAATCTCTTCCTTCAATTGTTGTAATTACAATTCAAATTATGCCATCCTTTTCATTTTCCCCATTTTCTTATTCTCTATCTTCCTCTCCTTCTCTCCCTTACTCACTGCCTGTTCAGGCAAAAAAGTATGGTATTTTGTTTGCACTTTTATATTTAATTTAGCTCAAAATAAATATTAAGTTAGAATTTTTACGTAGTTTATTTAAATTTTGCAGGTTGATGATAAAAGTTGAAAAAATGGACTAGAAAGGGAGTTTTTGGGCTTGATTTGGACTAACATGGACCAACCAAGATTTAAATTAGGTTGAAAAGAGAAAAATAATTAAAATAAAAAGGGGTCCAAGGCTCACGTGCCATTCAATCCCAACCCCATCTTTCCTTTCCCTTAATTCACCAACCTCATCTCCACCGTTCATCAAATCACCAATCTTCATCATCATCAAACATCATCATCATCATCATCATAAAAAATAAGGGGCTATCACTCAGCGCCGCACCACCAACTGCTCCAAGTGTTAAGATATGTGGATATTCTTCCTCAAGCTTGGCCAAGTCAACCCATGGAGGTGGGTACCGAGGATGTTACAATTGAATCAGATTTTGCGGAAGATGAGTAGTTGGGTTGGGGTTGAGTTCTTTTTATAAATAGCTGGGTAGGAGATTGGTAGAAATCATCAATTTTATTTTCTAGCTTTCTATTTGTAGTATCTATTTTCTTCATCAATCAAATTTTTCTTCAGCATTCAAGTTCTTTTCAGCTTTTCAATTGCATCGTTCTCCAGTTGTAGTTTTCACTTTTCTGTCTTGAATCTCAATCAAAGCATGTTCTATTTTTCATTTTTGCAATTAATCATCTGGGTCTTATCACATTTGGTGTTATTCATCTGTAAATTTCTTCTTCGCACTTGCAATTTTGGTAGTAAAAGCTCCATGTTTTTTTTTTTCAGTTTCATCTCTGTTTTCATACTCGATTTCTAACTACTACCCATCTTTAAGTTTACTCTGCAATTCTTTTGCTTCTTTTTTCGTTTTCCCCCCTTATTTTATTCATTTCTTCTACTTTATCTTCTTGTCTTCAAGTCATCATGTTTCTCCTCTTTTTATTTTATTTTATCACTAGTACATGGCTCTTAACATACTGTATATAGTAGGCAAAAGTGTTGGGTCATGGGGTCCACTAATTCCATATGTTTCGTCATTTTATGTCCTTCATTAGCAAGTTAATCAAGTTTTAAGAAAATTAAAGAGACTAATAATTAATATAACTAGTATTAATTTTTATCATTTTTTTTCTATAATTAAATTAGTTTACTTGTCAATTAATATTATTAGTTTGCTAATTATTTTTGGTTAAAGTTTGATACTACTGTCTTCGTGGGATCGACCCGTATTTTCCGGACTACATTACAAGTGGACACCGTGCGCTTGCGGTCATAATTCAGAATCAACAAGTTCTTAGCGCCGTTGCCAGGGACGATTAGTCTTCGATTTACCCACTTTTATTTAGCAAATTTATTATCCTGTCTGTTTCTTTAGTTATTTTTTTATTGTTATTATTCTTTGTTGGTCTTCTTTATTTTATTTTATTCACTAGTTAGATTAAACCACTTTTATTCGCTTTCTAGCTATAAAAAAAAATTAAAAAAAATTTGACTGTAGGTGTTGGACATTGTATGAGTGTTTGGGTTAGAGATCCTAAAAGAAGAAGACTTACTAGGGTTGAACTTGAACCCAAACCTGATAAAATGGCTAGAGCACAAGGAAACCAAAAAACTCTTAATGAGATTTTTTACCCTCCTCGTTCGACAATACCTTCATGTTTTAATGTGCCTAATCTTGGTAATAATGTGAGCCTTGAACAAAAACCACATTACACTCAGATGCTTCCTAAAGACACCGGAACTGAAGATGCTTATTTATTTTTGAGTGAATTTGAAGAAGTATGTGCTATGATGCGTTTCCATAATGTTTCTATTGATGTGGTTAGACTGAGATTTATTCCTTTTGTTCTGAAAGATAATGCTAAGAAATGGATGTATAGTTTGCCTGCTAAGTCTATTGCTACATGGGATGATTTTGTTAAAGTCTTCTTGCGTAAATATTTTCCTAACGGCAAAACTGTAAAATTAAGGAATGAAATCAATAAGTTTGTTCAGTTAGATAGGGAACCATTTTGGCGTTGCATGGATATATTCAAAAACTTGTTAGCCTAGTGTCCCCACCATGGTCTAGAACAATAGCGTCCTTGCCAAATTATCTAACAGACTAGAACCATGCTAGAGTCTATGTGTCAAGGTGGATTCTTATCTAAGGATCCTAAAGCGGCATGGGAATTTCTAGAGGAACTAGCTGAAAATACAATGCAATGGGAGACCACTAGGGATGACAGTTTAAGCTCTAGAATCGCCAGTTCCAAGGGAGGGTATGCATGTGGTGTTTGACTTGAGCCATATAGAGTCTAGGTTTGCAGCCTTAGAGAACCAGTTAAGGGATTGACTACTCGTCAACCAAAAAGCAGTACATGTTCTTGTTTCCAATCCTTAGACCATACCTTGAGTGCTTGCCCTCATTATGCTTACCAACTGTCAAATGCAATTGAGCAAGTGAACATGGCCTACCAAAGACCAAGAAATGATCCTTTTGCCCCGACCTACAACCCAGGGTGGCGTAATCACCCTAACTTCTCTTGGAGTCACGGTCAGAACTTAGGAGGACCTAGCACACACACTGGAGGGTTTCATGGAAACACCTCAGCCCAACCACCTCCTCACCAAGGGCAACCTAGACCACCTCTTGTCCCAGTTGCTCATACGCAACAACCTCCGGGCTATAATGAGATTGATAAAAGATTTAACAATCTAGAAAGATCCCAAAATAGCTTAGAGAAGGCAACGAGGACCATAGCCGAACAATTGTCTCAGCTAGTTGTTGTCAGTAGGGAAAAAGGGACCTTTCCAAGTCAACCCGAGACCAACCCAAATATAGCTTCATCGTCCACACGCCCACCAAGAGAACAACCCAAGTCCAAAAGAAAGCTTTCATAGCCTCTAATGTGAGTTCCATTATCTCGCACCAAATCCCACCCAAGTTTAAAGACCTGGGTTGCCCTACTATTTCCATAGTCATAGCTGTACAGCGGTTTGCAGGCCGGTGTAAATTGTCGAACTCAGGGAGCCTATGGCCTAAAATCTCGTATTTTGTTTCGGTTTTAGCCTTGTATCAAGGAATAAATTACGAAGCAAAGATCACTTTGATTAAGACAAAATTAAAGCTAGAAAGATGATTAACTAGGTGATAATTAGACAAAGAGAGGTTCGGGGGTTTTAGACACTTAACAAAATCTCGGATCAAGGAGTTTTCATGACTAAAGCGCATAAAGTTGGATTTATCCATGGAACAACGCAGGAAAGGGGCCACGATGAATCTCCTCCCTCGAGGAAGATTCAAATTAACTACCCTATGTCCACCATGGACCATCGGGGTTGAGAGTTGCATTAATTCCTAGTTAACCCTACACTTACCCTCGTAAGCGTAGACCTAACTATCCCACTCTAGGCTTCTCATTGAGTGTATAACGATTCAAAGAGCTCTCGGACCTTGAACCGCCACCCCCAATGAGAAGACACCAAGTGAAAATGGACTCTTCCAACTAAAACACACTTTAATCAATAAACACCTTATCCAAATCCCATTAAGGCCTTAATCACCCCCTCACCTCAAGGAAGATTAGCCTCTAGACATGGTGGAGAAATTAGCAACACACAACCAATAAAACTCTAGCATGATTCTACTCAAAAGATGGATATTAAAACTAACCACTACGATTAACAACAAAATACTACACTAAACACAAGCAACAAAGCATTTGGAAACATTAAAATGAGGAGAAGAGAGATTATACCTACATGGATGAGAAATGAATTGACAATAAATGAAGAGCAATAACACCCAAATGATGAAGAGCAAATGGCCTTGATTGAAGAAAGTAATTAATCAACAAAGTGGAAGTTAATCCCCTAAAAAGCTAATCCTAAAACTCTTGAAAGATAGAAGATGTAAAGGGGAAGAAAAATAAGGCTAGCCAAAACTAAAACTCCCAAAAACTCCTTTCAAAGTTACAAGACGGCCTCATTAATACCTAGGGGAAGAAGGGCCAAAACACAGTCGTTTTGGCCGAAAATTATGCAGAAAACAAGGACGTCGCGAACGCTACGGACATCGTAGCGTTCGCTACGACCCAAAGCAGGCGAACATTTCAGCTCCAAGGCGTCCGCTATGCCCAGCGTCGCGACCCATTCAATCATCCGTAGTGAACGCTACGGAGGGTGTAGCGAACGCTACATCCGTCAGCAGGAAAACTTGGAAAATCAGGGCTTCATCGTAGCGGGCGCTATGAATGGGGTAGCGACCGCTACGGCCTTGGCGAACAACCGCACGGGCTCGTAACGATCGCTACAATAGGCGTGCGACCGCTCGCTCTTCAGTGATATCCATCTAAGTATGGGGCGTAGCGATCGCTCTGTTGTCGTAGCGACGCCACGAGCCCGATGCCCCATACTTAGCCTTTTGGCCCGAAATCCCTCTCCTTTACGCACGGCTGGTCTCCCTTACTTCCCGGGTCTTCACCATGGCATCAAATCGGCTCCAAAGGTCTCGGGATGACCGAGTTATCGCCTTTTTCCGCAACTTCGCCCCCTTATATTATTCTCCGAACTTAAAGCCTAAAAATCACAAAACACGTAATAAATAACCATTTTATTAGGGAACGGAAATAGACTTGAGCGTAAACGAGTGGTATTTAGCCCCTAAAATGGGACTAAACACCCCCCCCACACTTAGACTTTTGCTCGTCCCGAGCAAAACTAACTAGAAAACATAAACACCTAACTCACTTTCGCAGGAATCGCGGATGCATTTAGCATATGCATCAAGCCCTTTAAACCCCCCGGTAGCCCGGGTGGACGAGGTGGGTCTCGTGAGGGTTTATAGCGGCTATACCCACAAAAGCCAAAGAAAAAGATGAGAGGGAAAGTGAAAAGAAAACCGAAGAAAAACAAAGGAAAAGAAAAACAACAGCTTCGCTTCAAAGGATCACGAAATCTAAATCAGGAAAACGTTATTAAACCTCCAAAAGGAACCGTTATGAGCGTCTCACAAACACCTATCTTAAGCAAAGGTCAGTCTTTGAGATTTTCGACGTCCGACACCTAATGTCAAGCAAAACCTCATGTGCGTAAGTGCTAGTGGGTTCCAATCGAATCCAAAAGACTCTAAGGGCTCATGCCCGAGCTCAAAAATAACGAAACGAACAAGAGAAGTGTTGCCTTTCCTCGCATTTGGTCGCCCTTAGCTTGGTGAGGGCCGTAGGTGATGCAAGGAGAGGCCCCACATTTTATTAACGCTCAAACTTTTCTTTTTGGGGGTTGGGTAATCCCAACAAAATATCTCTTTCTTTTTCTCTTTTTTTTTCTTTTTCTTTTTAAAGGTCGGTATTAGCCTTACTTTCGGGAATTGGACGGCCCAAATATGGGGTTTACCCTCCCAACACAGTCTTTTCCATACACACCTCCACCGAGAATTCAATATGGGGTTTAAAAGCTAGAAAACAAAAACAAAAATGCTAGGTGATCTACCCTTGAAACAGAATATCTCCCGCCCCCCCCCCCCCCCCACACTTAAAACGCCACAATGTCCTCATTGTGGGAAGGTGTCACATGAAAAGGGTAGAGAACCTACAAAATCAAACAAACAATAACAACTAGCACATAAAAGCGGTGGCGAGCCAAGCCCACACGGCTCCAATAGCAAGAAAATCCCAACACAGACACTCGAGGGGGTTCGCCACCCAAAGGAAATAAAAACAAGCATGCAAAAAGAAAACAAACTATACAAACAAAAACACAGAAATAAGTACAAAAAGAGAAAAGGGTGGAACGAGGTTACCACTTAGTCTTCAAAGAACAAGAAATGAGATTGGATAACCTCGATCAAAATTGGAGCATCAGCCGCTCTTTATTCTTCAAGATTCGGGCCTTCAAGATCGGAAGAATTCAACGCCCGTAGGAGAAGATCATGCATCCTTGAATGCATCTCAGAGTCATGGATGTAAATGAATCTTCATGAGATGCTTCCCTTGGTTGATCCGCAAATGGAGATTGATTATGCAAATCAATACAAGGGGAAGGGGGAACATTCGCACAAAGATTTTCTTTCTTTTTCTTTCTTTTTCTTCTCCTCTCACTCACGATTTCCCCTTTTTTTCTCTTTTTTTTTTAATTTTCTTTTTGTTTTTTTCTTTTTCTTAGAACTAATTCCTCATTACAAGCATGGGTTGCCTCCCATGAAGCGCTTGCTTAAGGTCCTTAGCTTGACCATTGACCGGGTCTTAACATTAGGTATCGGGGAGGAAAGTCACCATAGTCCCCGCATACTCTTCACTCATGACATATGGTTTGACCTTGGAAGAGTTCACTTTAAAAGTTTCCCCCTTCTTGTTCTCCAACTCCACAACTCCACCCGGGTGGAGCTTGACAATGACAAAGGGTCCCGACCATTTGGTCTTTAATTTGCCCGGGAAGAGTTGGAGGCGAGAATTGTACAACAATACTTGATCACCCACCTTGAAGTTCCGTGGTGAGGTGCTTGTCATGCCAAGCCTTTGTCCTCTCCTTGTAGATCCGATTGTTCTCATAAGCTTGCTGGCGGATCTCCTCCAATTCTTCCAATTGGAACAACCGTTTCTCCCCCGCGGCCTTTGCATCAAAATTCACTTTCCTTACCGCCCAAAATGTTTTGTATTCGAGTTCCACCGGGAAGTGGCATGCCTTACCATAGACCAACCGGTAAGGGGTGGTGCCTATGGGAGTCTTGAATGTCGTCCTATACGCCCATAGAGCATCATCAAGTTTGTCCGCCCAATCTTTTCTTGAAAGGCAGCGGTCTTTTGAAGGATTTCCTTAATAGCCGGTTTGTGATCTCCACTTGCCCTTGAGTTTGGGGTGGTAGGCAATCCTCTCTTGTGATTCACCCCATACTTCTTGAGCAATGCCTCAAATTTCTTCTCAATAAAGTGAGGCCCATTATCACTAATGACCACTCTTGGGATGCCGAACCTAGGGAAGATTACCCTCTTGAAGAACTTGGAGACCGTATTGGCATCACATCTTTGGCTTGCAATTGCCTCGGCCCATTTGGGGACGTAATCTACCGCCACCAAAATGTATTCATTCCCCCTTGACGAAGGAAATGGGCCCATGAAATCAATACCCCACACATCAAAAATCTCACATTCAAGTATATAGGTCAAGGGTGCTTCATTTCTCCTAGAAAGACTCCCAACTCTTTGGCATTCATCACAAGCCTTGACATGAGCTTCTACATCTTTGAAAAGCGTCGGCCACCAATATCCGCATTGAAGAACCTTGGCTGCGGTTTTATCCTTTCCCCCATGTCCTCCACATGGCTTGTTGTGGCAATGATTTAAGATCTCCGGAACCTCGCTGTGAGCTATGCATCTTCTATATAGGCCATCATTGCATATGCGGAACAAGTAAGGCTCGTGCCAAACATAATGCTTGACGTCACAAAAGAATTTCTTCCTTTGGTTTGAATGGAGCTCGGGCGGGACCACATCCGAAGCAAGGTAGTTCACAATATCGGCGAACCACGGGGTCTCCTCTTGGATAGCAAGCAACTTCTCATCCGGAAAAGAATCATTGATAGGCTGGGATTCCAATTCAACAAGGATTCGTGAAAGGTGGTCGGCCACCACGTTTTTGGAACTGGCTTTGTCCTGGATGATGATGTTGAATTCTTGCATTAGTAGCAACC
Organism: Portulaca oleracea; assembly: GCA_029582165.1. Classification (NCBI taxonomy): domain Eukaryota; kingdom Viridiplantae; phylum Streptophyta; class Magnoliopsida; order Caryophyllales; family Portulacaceae; genus Portulaca; species Portulaca oleracea. The sequence continues at coordinate 40,076,285 of CM055874.1, forward strand.
AACGAATAAGTCTTGGCTTGGCCTCCTTCTTGCCTAGTAGATACTTCAAAGCCGAGTGATCGGTGTACACCACTACTTTGGAAATCAAAAGGTATTGGCGAAACTTGTCCAATGCAAAAACAATAGCCAACAACTCCTTCTCCGTAGTGGTATAATTGCGTTGGGCGGCATCTAAGGCATGACTTGCATAATAAATAACCCTTGGTTGCTTATCCTTGGTTTGTGCTAGGCATGCCCCCACGGCATAGTCGCTAGCATCGCACATAACATCGAACGGTAAGCTCCAGTCCGGTGGTTGAACTACCGGTGCGGTGGTCAAGGCCTCCTTCAATTTCTGAAACGCTTCAAGACACTCATTAGTAAAGACAAAAGGGGCATCCTTGCATAGAAGCTCAGTGAGAGGTCGAGCAATTTTCGAAAAGTTTTTGACAAATCGCCGGTAAAACCCGGCGTGTCCAAGAAAACTACGCACCCCCTTGACAGTGGTGGGGGGTGGTAGGCGCTCAATGACCTCCACTTTAGCTCTATCCACCTCTATGCCCCGCTTTGAAATCACATGGCCGAGGACAACACCCTCCTCAACCATAAAATGACATTTTTCCCAGTTAAGAACTAGATTGACATCTTTACAACGAATCAACACTTTTTCCAAATTGGCAAGACAATCGTCAAAGGTATACCCATACACACTGAAATCATCCATAAAAATCTCCATAAGACTCCCCACATGGTCCAAGAAAATAGCCGACATGCACCTTTGAAAGGTGCCGGGCGCATTACATAACCCAAAGGGCATCCTCCGGTATGCGAAGGTGCCAAAAGGGCAAGTAAATGTGGTTTTGTCTTTGTCTCTTGGGTGAATGGGTATTTGAAAGAATCCCGAATAGCCATCAAGAAAGCAAAAATGGGATTTACCAGCGAGTCTCTCTTGCATTTGATCAATAAAGGGCAAAGGGTAATGGTCTTTGAGGGTCGCCTTGTTTAATTGTCTGTAGTCAATGCACATGCGCCACCCATTCACAACTCTAGTGCTAATCAATTCTTGATGCTCATTTTCAATAACAGTCATGCCACCCTTCTTGGGTACACAATGCATGGGGCTCACCCATTCGCTATTAGCGATAGGGTAAATGATCCCGGCGGACAGCAATTTAACGATCTCCTTTTTAACCACTTCTTGCATATTCGAGTTTAATCGACATTGTGGTTGTCTACATGGTTTAGCATCTTGCATAAGATCGATAGCATGCATGCAAATAGAAGGGGATAGACCCTTGAGATCCTCAATAGCATAACCCAAGGCACTTCTATGTTTTCTAAGAACACAAAGAAGTTTTGAAGTTTGAGTGCCATCAAGGCTAGCATTAATGATCATAGGGAATGTTTCCTCCTCACCCAAAAATTCATACCTCAAAGTGGATGGCAAAGGCTTGAGCTCAATTTGCTGTAATTTGTTTGACTGGATTGGTCTCTCGGAGACGACCTCTTCAATCTCCATGCATTGCACAAATGTTTCATCCAGGGAAAACTCCTCAACAATGGGAGTAGCATCCAAAAGGTCGGTGAAGAACTTCACATCGTCCCCCTCAGTTGTTGAAGAACGAGTGCCCATCAAGCTTGCTTCAAGTGGATCATCAAAAGCACCTTGGAGGAATAGAGACTCCCATAAAGAATCATCGACCGCATCCTCAACCACATCAATTGCGTAGCATGAGTCATCGAATGTCGGGTGCTTCTTTCCCTCCTCGAGGTTGAACACTACTTGCTCCCCCCCCCCCCCCACATTGAGAGATAGTCTCCCATTCTGCACATCAATCATAGCCCCAGTCGTGGCCAAGAATGACCTCCCAAGAATAATAGGGGTATGTACGTCCTCATCCATCTCCAATATCACAAAATCACAAGGAATGAGGAATTTACCAACTTGGACCGGAATGTCCTCCAAGATACCCATTGGCCTCCTAATCGACCGGTCCGCAAGTTGCAAATTAATGGTGGTTGGGGTGAGCTCATCGAGGCGGAGCTTTTGACATATTGACCATGGCATGACACTCACACTAGCCCCAAGGTCACAAAGGGCGTTTCCTATCTTCATCTCCCCAATTGAGCAAGGTATGGAAAAACTTCCGGGATCGGATAACTTTGTAGGAGTTTTGTTGGAGATGATGGCACTACAATCGGCTGTAAGAGAAATGGTGGTCTCATGCCGGATCTTCCTTTTGTTGGTCAAGAGATCCTTGAGATACTTCTTGAAAACCGGGACCTCCGAAATCGCATCTAGGAAAGGGATGTTCACGTGAAGCTTTTTGAGCATATCAATGAATTTGGAGAACTTAGCTTCATCCCTTGTCTTGACAAGTCTCTCGGGGTATGGAATCGGTGGCTTATATGGTTTGAGTGGTTGGGTGATCGGCTCATGTTCAACCCCCTTCTCAACACTCTTCATTTTAGGCTCCTTCCTCTCAATTTCGCTGGAATCAATGCCATCACTTCCCTCTTTCCCATCAACAATGTTATCCTCACCTCCCTCCTCAAGAGTGATGTCAACAACATCTCCACTTCTCTCTCCCAACGGTTCCTCCTCTACCATAGAAGGGCCCTCATAAGTAGTTCCACTCCTCAAGTGGATTGCGTTGACTTGCTTCTCCTGTCCTTTCCCATTGTTGGGGTTTGGCATGGTTTGGCTTGGTATAGGTTGGGGAGGTCGGACGGATTGTTGGGCCATTTGAGCCACATGGAGCTCAAGTTGGTTGATCTGGTTTTCTTGGTTGGTTAAAATCTTTTGAAGCATTGCTTTCAATTCCGGATCTTGAGTAGCAGAGGATGGTTGTGGGTTGGTGTGGTTATAGTAAGGTTGTTGTGGAGGAGGGTTTTGAAAGTAATGGGGTTGGTGGTATGAAAGGTTTTGAAATGTGTTTTGGCCATGAGGGCGAACAAAAGGTTGAGGTTGGTTAGAAAACCCGGGAGGGAAACCTTAGTTTCGAGTATTGTATGCCGGGTTTCCTTGTGGTCTAATGGGGTGGTTATTGGAATAGGAGAGGTTGTTGTTGGGGTAGATGGCATTGGCTTGCTCCACGTCGTGGTACCCTAGGCATTAACCATTAGGGTGGTACCCATTGCAAACGTTGCATTCAACCATGTTACTATGGGGCATGGATGAAGGGCCTTGCATCTCTTGAACTACATTGACTTGCCTCGAGGTATCCATGAGGGCAAACTTTTGACTCAACTCCGAGATTTGATTGGCAAGGTGTTTCAACACGGCATCACTAGATGAAGATCCTTCCCCTCTTCGCGAACGGTCCGAACCCCAATTCGGAGAATTTTATGCTAACTCATGAAGCAAAACATTCGCCTCCTCAGCGGTCTTGCCAAGAAAAGTTCTTCCCGAGGCATTATCAATCAACTCTCTCAAATATCCATTGAGCCCTTGATAGAAGGTATTAAGGAGCAACCAATCATCCAAGTTGTGATGAGGAACTCTGCGTTGAAGATTCTTGTACCGTCCCCAAGCATCAAAAAGTGACTCTCCTTGCTCTTGTTTAAAATTGAAGATATCTTGCCGTCGAAGATGGGTCTCATCGGTGGTGTAGAACCTCTTGAGGAAATCTCCGCTCAACTTCTCCCAAGTGTCATAAGTTCCAGGAGGACAAGTATTGAGCCAAAGCTTGGCTTTCCCCACTAAAGTCAATGGAAAGAACTTAAGCTTCATGTAGCTTGACGGACTCAGTATCCGACATAACCGATCCTCTCTTCGAACTTGTCGATATGGTCAATGGGACTCTCTGTCAAAACCATTGAACGGGTTTTGCTCAAATATGTTCACGAAGTTGGCCTTGAAATCGTACAACGCATTATTGGGTAGAGCAGGTAGAACGATGGGGTTGCCTCCCGTCCCTGGGGTGGGCGTATTGTACCAAGCTAAGGGACGGGGTGGGTTTTGTGGTGGACCACCTCCTTGGTCTTCCATGGCGGCTTGTTGTTGTCGTTGCTCCCGACCACGTCGAAGAGTATTACCGTGGGCTCTACGAGCCGAAGCTTCAATCTCGGGGTCGAGGGGGACGAGTGGGGCTTGATCTCTGTGAGACCTTGTCTGCATACAACACCAACAACAAGGACGCGTAAAATTATCCTAGGACCTAGACTCACAAAACCTCAAGCAGGTAGAAGGATTCAAAACAAAAACCTAGAAACAAAACAACGAGGAGCTAGGGGCACTAGCTCCCCGGCAATGGCGCCATTTTGTGTACAGCGGTTTGCAGGCCGGTGTAAATTGTCGAACTCAGGGAGCCTGTGGCCTAAAATCTCGTATTTTGTTTCGGTTTTAGCCTTGTATCAAGGAATAAATTACGAAGCAAAGATCACTTTGATTAAGACAAAATTAAAGCTAGAAAGATGATTAACTAGGTGATAATTAGACAAAGAGAGGTTCGGGGGTTTTAGACACTTAACAAAATCTCGGATCAAGGAGTTTTCATGACTAAAGCGCATAAAGTTGGATTTATCCATGCAACAACGCGGGAAAGGGGCCACGATGAATCTCCTCCCTCAAGGAAGATTCAAATTAACTACCCTATGTCCACCATGGACCATCGGGGTTGAGAGTTGCGTTAATTCCTAGTTAACCCTACACTTACCCTCGTAAGCGTAGACCTAACTATCCCACTCTAGGCTTCTCATTGAGTGTATAACGATTCAAAGAGCTCTCGGACCTTGAACCGCCACCCCCAATGAGAAGACACCAAGTGAAAATGGACTCTTCCAACTAAAACACACTTTAATCAATAAACACCTTATCCAAATCCCATTAAGGCCTTAATCACCCCCTCACCTCAAGGAAGATTAGCCTCTAGACATGGTGGAGAAATTAGCAACACACAACCAATAAAACTCTAGCATGATTCTACTCAAAAGATGGATATTAAAACTAACCACTACGATTAACAACAAAATACTACACTAAACACAAGCAACAAAGCATTTGGAAACATTAAAATGAGGAGAAGAGAGATTATACCTACATGGATGAGAAATGAATTGACAATAAATGAAGAGCAATAACACCCAAATGATGAAGAGCAAATGGCCTTGATTGAAGAAAGTAATTAATCAACAAAGTGGAAGTTAATCCCCCAAAAAGCTAATCCTAAAACTCTTGGAAGATAGAAGATGTAAAGGGGAAGAAAAATAAGGCTAGCCAAAACTAAAACTCCCAAAAACTTCTTTCAAAGTTACAAGATGGCCTCATTAATACCTAGGGGAAGAAGGGCCAAAACATAGTCGTTTTGGCCGAAAATTATGGAGAAAACAAGGACGTCGCGAACGCTACGGACATCGTAGCGTTCGCTACGACCCAAAGCAGGCGAACATTTCAGCTCCAAGGCGTCCGCTATGCCCAGCGTCGCGACCCAGTCAATCATCCGTAGCGAATGCTACGGAGGGTGTAGCGAACGCTACGTCCGTCAGCAGGAAAACTTGGAAAATCAGGGCTTCATCGTAGCGGGCGCTATGAATGGGGTAGCGACCGCTACGGCCTTGGGCAGAACCTTCTTCCTGGGCTCGTAACGATCACTACAATAGGCGTAGCGACCGCTACGCTCTTCAAGTGATATCCATCTAAGTATGGGGGCGTAGCGATCGCTACAGCTGTCGTAGCGAACGCTACGAGCCTGGATGCCCCCATACTTAGCCTTTTGGCCCGAAATCCCTCTCCTTTACGCACGGCTGGTCTCCCTTGCTTCCCGGGTCTTCACCACGGCATCAAATCGGCTCCAAAGGTCTCGGGATGACCGAGTTATCGCCTTTTTCCGCAACTTCGCCCCCTTATATTATTGTCCGAACTTAAAGCCTAAAAATCACAAAACACGTAATAAATAACCATTTTATTAGGGAACGGCAATAGACTTGAGCGTAAACGAGTGGTATTTAGCCCCTAAAATGGGACTAAACAATAGGTGACCAGACTATCCATAGAGCTTTGTTGGATTTGGGTGCAGGTGTCAACCTACTTCCATACACCGTATATGAGAAGTTGAGGGTGGGACAATTGAAACCTACCAAGACCATTCTCCAGTTGGCAGATCGTTCTACTAGAACCCCTAGGGGTATTATAGAGGATGTCTTGATTAAGGTGGGTGAGTTCATTTTTCCTGTGGACTTTGTTGTTCTTGAGACCGAGCCTGTTGTGAACGTTGAGACCCAGATACATGTCATTGTGGGTCGATCGTTCCTAGCTACATATGATGCTGTGATTCATTGTAGGAACGGTATGATAAAGTTGTCTTTTGGAAACATGACTATTAATCTGAAAATTTTTAGTTTACAAAGACAACCTGCTGAGTTTGATGATGTGACTGATACTACTAATTGGCTGGATGTGTATGAACATGATGACTTTGAAAATGATTGGTGTGATGAGATTTATTCCCTTTCCTATGAGTCTTCTGACTACCCTCCCTTTGTGACACAAGATGCTCCCTCGTTAGAGCTCAAACCTTTGCCGGATTCCCTTAAGTATGCCTTTCTGGGTCCTAATGAGACTTTTCCTGTGATTATTGCATCTGACCTGAGCCAAGACCTAGAGGATAAGTTGATGAAAACACTTAAGGAGAATAAAGGGGCCATAGGGTGAACCTTAAGTGACATCAAAGGTCTTATCCCCTCTATTGTCCAACATAGAATTCATCTTGAGGACGGTGCTAAATCTCATAGAGACTACCAAAGACGTCTGAACCCGACCATGCAAGAAGTTGTCAAGAAAGAGGTCATTAAGTGGTTAGATCATGGGATCATTTATCCCATTTCTGATAGGGAGTGGGTCAGCCCTGTTCAAGTTATACCTAAAAAGACCGGTGTCACCGTGATGAGGAATGACAAGAATGAGTTAGTTTCCACTAGAGTCCAATCTTGGTGGCGAGTTTACATTGATTATAGGAAGTTAAATGCCGCCAGTAGGAAAGACCACTTCCCTCTACCTTTTATGGATCAAATGCTTGAGGGGTTAGCTGGACATAGTTACTATTGCTTTCTGGATGGATACTCTGGATTCACCCAAGTTTCCATAGCACCTGAGGACCAAGATAAGACCATGTTCACCTGTCCCTTTGGTAATTTTCCCTTTAGGAGAATGCCCTTTGGTCTTTGCAATGCCCTTGCCACTTTTTAGCGTTACATGATTTCTATATTTTCTGATATGATTGAGCAATGCATTGAAGTGTTCATAGATGATTATTCTGTGTTTGGTTCCTCATTTGATGACTGTTTGGTTAATCTGACCAAGTGTAGACACCGAGATTTTGACACATAAGTTATATAAAAATGAAGGCGGAAGAAATAAAAGAAGCTTGATAAATACATGCATTTACATGTGTTTTTCTCACCTAAAATCTCATGCATGATCATACATGATTTTTTTTCCTAGCTACATGTACATTTTTTTTATATAAAAACGAAGTCATGCAAGCCCTAAGAATAAGTGCCAAAGGTCGCAAGTTCGAATCCTCACAAAAACACTCAAAAGCACCTCAAAAGCTAGCTAAATGATGCACTCTTTCCGTCCAGTGTGAATTGCATATTCCCTAGGTAAGCTCCCTTCACACTATCACCGTCCATGCATGCATGGATGAGTTGGGTGCCCCCCCCCCCCCCGCATGAAGGCCGGTCGGCCTTGGTAGCTCCGCCCACACGTGGTCAATTGACCACGTTCCACCATCCATGCTAAGTGAGCTCCCCTTAGTGCCTTGGTATCATGCATCCATCCGGAGACTACGAGGTGAGGTATGTACATGCATGCATGCATGCCTACTCCCTCCTAAGCCTATAAATACTACTCCTAAACACACTCAATCCTCACTCACCAATTCACTCATCCATTCTTCCTCCTACTAATTCTCTCATCTCTCATCTCTCACCTCTCATAAACTCTCTCTACTTCTTATATCCTCAAATCATCTCTCTTATCACCATTCTACTACCATCCTTATTATCTTCCATCATCTTTCTTACCAACACAATCCTAATTCTTCCGTCACAAAAAGCCTAAATATACATCCTACCTTTATTCATTCCAAACTCCACAAAAAACTCTAGCCTAAGCACATTCAAAAACTACCAAAAGAAGCTTTCCTACTACCCTTCTACCCTCTCTTTTATCCCTTTTCCTAGCATCTTTTCTACCATATCTTGGCACATTGAGAGGAGGTTTCTAAAGGCATCAAGAAGGATTCAACAAGCATCCAAAGGCTAGGCAAGGCTTTTCCCAACAAAGTAGCAATGTAAGCTTTTAAGTGTTCTTTTTGTACATAATTGTGTACATTTGTACTTTCTTTATCTTGTATATTTCATTCTTGTCGCATGATTCAATGAAATAATTCTATAAAGTGTTCCTTCAATTTCCTTCCAAACTTTACCAAAAGTACATTTTAAACTTTTAGTAGAGTCTTTCCTTTTGTGAGAGGCGAACTCTTAAGGTTTACCTTTCGAGTTCGTAGCCTTACCATTGAATCCATTCTTGGGTTTCGCAGGCAGAGTCTTTCTTTTTCTTTTGGTTTTGTCTTGGCTTTTCTCTTAAAAAGTCGGGTGGCGACTCCCATTTCGAACCAAAACACATCGAGGATTGCATAAACTATGTCTAGCATGGTTTTACAATGTATCGATGCAACTTTAGGGTTTTCTTTCTTATATTTCTAAATAATACTTGCATAAATCACTCTCTTCCGAGCCTAACATTTAAATGAGAAAATTAGATTAAGTTTAGAAGAGTTGAGAACAAGTGGATGTTCACTCTTAAAGGTTTAACTCCATGACTCATAAAATGCATAAGTAAAGGGGGAGTGATTTTACAAAATATTATTCATGAAATGTAAGGTTGATTTCCTTAAAGAGTTTTCAAAGGTTAAACCCCAACACAAATCACCAAATCACACCCCAATCCAAACGTGGACGTTCAGAAGCCCGAACGGCGAGGAAAAATGTCCACAAGATTTTTTGACGACTCCACTGGGGAGTTTTTCTTAAAGTGGGTAAAACTTGAAAAAAGTTTAGTGTACTTTAAAATTTTTGGAAGGAAAATGAAATTTACTTTATATTATTAAGTCATTCTTTTTTAGGCATAATGCATTGCATATACCAGGGCACTCCCTTGACATGAAATATGTCATAGGAGCACGTAAATCGACGGTATTAGGTTTTTTCTCTTTAAACCACAAAAAATAACACATGGGATGCCGGACCGGCTATACTCAATTGGTGCACTTACACCGAAAGAGCATTAGTCACCACATCCACTCATGCATCACTCTACAAGGTCTGCACACGAGCCTCCAAGAGCAACACCCCACACATTCAAGTTGCCTTTACAACAAGAACGCACAGGGGCGAGTACATGAGCCGTTAAGCCTTATCCAGCCAATAAACCCTTTTGTACATAGAGTCTTGGTTTAAGATACCCCTTGTTCATATGTATGCTATGTCCTATGTGTTTAAATTTGTTGTAAAGAGTCGACCTAAGTTTAGGGATGTTGCTCTAGTCTATATAGTAGTCATTGGGCTGAGAAGAGTCATGTTTACCGACTAAGTTGATTAACCTCAAAAATTATCGTTAACCCAGTGGTTGGGCCCATTTACTTATAAAGGTTAATTTTCTTGGTTCATAAAGTAAACTTAACTCGCCTTTGATGATTCTATATGGCCCTTTATGACATCTTCTTAACAAAGGTCCAATAACTTGATTAAAAGTCCAAACAAAGTTAGTGGTTAAAGTTTTAGACTGCGTAATAATCACCGGGCTCGAGTAAGTTAGTTTATCGAGTTAATATTGAATCCATCATATTTATGGCCGGCCCGTGGTTAGGCCCAACCATATTGGATTTGGCAATTAAATCCATAAATTAATTATAGCTCGCCTGTCATTGGTTTTATCCAGTCCTTTATGATATCCACTTTCCTAAACCAATAGAATAATAAAAAAAGAGTATAGAAAGGTGTCAGACGGTCAGTCTTGTGGATCATCATTCTAGCCCGGGTAATAATCAGCACGGCTTGATTCGCTGTGTTCGGTTTTATTCGATCCTTTATGATGATCAATAGTCGTAAGGCTCCAACGAAGGCACACGTATCAGAGATTGCTGACGCTGGATATCACGAATGGCTAATTGTGGCCGTCGAGTCTCGCCTTGCTGGAGAGGCGAGAAGGAGACAAACATCCATGAAAGAGAGGCTGGGCCCTTGTTCCACACTAAAGGATCGTCTTGGTGCGAAGGTGACAGCAAAAGACCGTCTAGGTCTGAGGGTGGAGACACGAAAACCCCATAGGCGAGCTTATAAGCCTAAAGACAAAGAGATGGACCCAAATGAGCCTAGAGACATGGAGATCGACCATGAGACCACTGGCGAAATAGATAAGGTGAAACAAGATTAGAAGATGGATGGAAGTGAAGGAACTGAACTGCTTTGCTAGAATAAACTTTTATTTAATTACGCCTTTTGAATTTTCTTATTTACAAGCAGTGTACTTGCATTTTAAGCATTAATAAAAGAAGAAATATTGTTTACAATCATTGTGTTCTTGCAAACTTTGCTTTTCCTTATTCTATTAACACATATCAAATATTAACCAAGTGTCTGAAAATTGGTTTTCCAGTTGCTTGGTTATATCAAGCATAATATCGTTTGAGCTGATCCAACTTTGTTGGTTGAATCATATCTTCTCCATCCATGGTAGCAAGCCGAGCTGCTCCTACCGGCAGAATTTCCTTAAACATATAAGGACCTTTCCAATTAGGTGCAAATTTTCCCCTTGGGTCTTGTATAGGTGCCCTCATTTCCTTAAGCACCAAATAACCTTCTTGAAGTGAACGACTTTTCACCTTCTTATTAAAAGCGCAAGTGATCCTACTTTGGTACACCTGAACATTATACAACGCCCTCAATCGCCTTTCGTCCATCAACATTAACTCCTCGAACCTTGCCCTAGCCCATTCTGCTTCTGGCAATTGGCTTTCTGCCACTATCCGTAATGAAGGGATTGTTAATTCAAATGGCAGGATTGCTTCCATCCCGTACACTAATGAATATGGTGTTGCTCCTATGGCAGTTCGTATTGAGGTTCGGTATCCCCATAAGGCAAATGCTATTTTTTCAGGCCAATCTTTATAAGTAATGACAATCTTCTTCGTGATTCCCGCCACTGTTTTATTGGCCGCTTCTACAGCTCCATTAGCTTGAGGTCGATAAGGTGAGAACCGGTGATGCTGGATTTTGTAAGTGGTGAGCAAAACCTCCACTTCTTTTCGAAAGTGACTCCCGTTATCACTAATGATCTCATAAGGCACTCCATACCGGCATATGATGTTCTGAAGGATGAATTTGGCCACTTATTTGGATGTGAGCTTGGCTAAAGAGGCTGCCTCTACCCACTTGGTGAAGTGATCAATGGCGACTAATATATATTCATGTCCTCCTATCCCGGTTGGTTGTATTTTGCCAATGATGTCAATACCCCATACCAAGAATGGCTACAGAGATGTCACTGTAGTCAGATATGAAGGAGGTTGATGCTGCAGATTGGCATACTCCTGACATTTGTGACATCTTCAAACAAAATTCAAGCAGTCTACCTCCATTGTGGACTAATAGTAACCAGCCCTTTGAATCTTCTTCGCTAGCACGCCCATTCATGTGAGGCCCACACTCTCCTCCATGTATCATTGTCATGACTTCCTTTGCACTTTTAGCATCGATGCATAACAAATTGATGCCTGTAGGTGACTTCTTGTACAGACGATCTTGGATCAAGCAGTATTGTGCTGCTAAAGACCTGATCGCTCGTTGTCCTCGAGCATCTAACTCAGCTGGATATTCTCCCTTCCGAAGGAAATTGTATATGTCAAGAAACCATTCCTGAGTCTCCTCTTCTTGTGTTTCCAAGGCGCAGACATATGTTGGTTCAGACTGTCGTTCTACTATTATTGGTAGCTGGAACGTGCCTGATGGGATTGATATCATTGAAGATAATTTGGCCAGGGCATCCGCCAGTTCATTGTGATCCTTGGAAAGGTATTGGAACTAATTTTGCTCAAACTGGTCAGAAAGTCCCAAGAGCTTCTGCTGATAACCCAAGAGGCATTCATTTCGAACCTTCCATGCGTTCTTAGCCTGATTGATGATAAGGCTAGAGTCTCCAAAAACCTTTATGTGACATATGCCTAAAGCCAAAGCAGCTTGTAGACCTTTGATGCAGGCTTCATACTCTGTCGCATTGTTAGTAGCATCAAAGTCCAACTTTATAGATACAGGGACGTGTGCCCCTTCTGAAGATATCAATAGGACTCATACTCCGCAACCCATTTGATTAGAAGCTCCGTCAAAATACATTTCCCACGTAATTTCATTAGTAAAAAATACATCTTCGTCTGGGAATTCCAAGTTAGCGCTTGGAGGTTCCTGTGATGGTGAAGCAGCCAAAAAGTCTGAAACAACTGCCCTTTGATGCATTTCTAGGGTAGGTATTGAAGATTGAACTCCGAAAGCATGACTACCCATCGGGCGATGCGCTTGTTGATGGTTGGTTGCTCCATGATGAATTTGATGGGATTGTTCTTTGCTATGATATATACAGTATGTGAAAGCATGTAATGTCTTAGCTTCTTTGTGGCCCATACTAACGGTAGAGTCATTTTCTCTATGTCTGCGTATCGACTTTCGTAGTCTAGGAACTTCTTGCTTAAGTAGTAGATGGCGCTTTCCTGACCTTATACCTTTTGAGCCAGCATAGCCCCCATTGCGGATCTGGTCACTGTAAGGTAAAGGAGTAGAGGCTCATCCGGTACTGGTGGCATGAGGACTGGAGGATGTTGCAAATACTCCTTGGTTTTATCAAAAGCAACTTGACATTGATCGTCCCATTCTACTTTGCTTCCTTTCTTTAACTTCTTGAAAAAAGGTTCACAGGTCATGGTGAGTTTGAGATGAACCTATTGATGTACTGGACTCGTCCTAGGAAGCCTCTTATCTCCTTTTCTGTCCTGGGCGGTTGTAACTCCTGGATAGCCTTTATCTTTGAAAGATCAACTTCAATGCCCCGTTGGCTGACCACATAGCCTAGCAGCTTCCCAGAGGTAACACCGAAGGTGCACTTTGCTGGATTGAGCTGCATCTTGTATTTGTGAAGTCGCAAAAAGAACTTACGGAGGTTAGGAATATGCCCCTCCCTTGTCTTGGACTTAACAATCATGTCATCCACATAAACTTCTACTTCTATGTGCATCATGTCATGAAGTAGAGTGTTGGCCGTCTTTTGGTATGTTGCGCCGGCATTTTTAAGACCGAAAGGCATGACTACATAGCAGTACGTTCCCCATGGTGTGGTGAAGGAAGTCTTCTCTATATCTTCTTCTGCCATTTTTCTTTGATTGTACCCGGCATATCCGTCCATAAAGGACAAGAGCTCGTGTCCGCAAGTATTATCCACCAATGCATCGATGTGAGGTAGCGGGAAACTATCCTTGGGACTGGCTTTGTTAAGGTCTCGGAAGTCCACACACATGCGCACTTTTCTGTCTTTCTTGGGCACTAGGACGATATTAGCAATCCATTCAGGGTATTGGACTGCTTTGATAAACTTAGCGTTAAGCTGCTTGATCACCTCTTCTTCAATTTTCTTAGCCCATTCAGGCTTGATCCTCCTAGCCTTTTGTCGAATCGGCTTTGCATTTGGGAGCAAAGGTATGGTGTGCTCCGCAATTGCCTTGTCAATCCCTGGCATATCCTCATAGGACCATGCGAATACATCCACAAACTCCTTGAGAAGCTCTGTAAATGCTACCCGTTCTTCTGCGGTGAGTGAACTACCTAACTTCAACTCTCGAGGTTGTTCTTCTGTGCCCACATTTATGGTGACGGTGTCTTCCAACATCGCCATTTTATGCTCATGTTCATTAGAAAATTCTTTTAAAGGTTCATTAAATTCCAAATTATTATTGGCGCAATACTTCAGGGAAGAGGGGAAAGAAGAATCAGAGTAAGCAGAAAGGTTCATCTTATTGAATGCAGAAAGAAATACATCGCCAGCAGACTCAAGACCAGACTCACTTGACTCTAGACCCCTAGGACCTGACTCTATGCCCTTAGGAACAGACTCTCCTACAGATAAAACAAAGCTATTCTCCTCAGCATCGACCCACGAGACCGCTTTGACTTCTTCTTCTTCAGTGATTATGAGACTTGGGTCAAAGCTTGGGTTGGATAATGCAGCAATAACAGTGTCAGCTTCAGACTCTTCTTTGACAGCTTCTTGTCCAAACAGCATGCCAAATATGTTACTCCCAGCGAGATGAGTCCATTCCAATGGTGGTTGCTTGTCCCGAGCGGGGACAAAAACAGTAGCCATGTTAATGTCACAGTCATTGAAAACTTCTAACCCCGCAACTTGAACTCCCTTGTTCTTCAGGTAGAATGGTTCAGGGAATCCATATTAAGGGAAGTCATCACCTTCCCTAACAAATTGTCCATTCAGAATGCTACTCCAAAGACTTGGCTGATTCTTTAAAATACTGAGATTCTGTGACCCAATAAAACAAAGATAAAGAAAACTCTGGGCCAACTATTATCACGATTTCATTTTTTATCAAAAATTATGAACTATTAAATGCAATTTCCAAGATAGATTGCAACCTTTCTTTCATTTCTTTCCCTCAAAAATTTCAGTGGTGAAGTTATCATAGCAAAAATTCTCCTCAATACATTGATAGATTGTAAACTCCAAAATAAATAATGCACCCAAGAGGAGAAGCTGCAACAATACCCAATAGCATTATAGCTTAGTAGCAGCAGACACAGCAAGGTCAGAGAGGAATTCATTCGGTAATGGCTTAGGATGATTCATACCAACCACTGCAACTTGATCATTAGCTTCAACCTTATCTACGAAGGAAAATTTAGCACATTAGAACACAATCAAGCAAACATGAACATGAAGGTCATATTTCCAATAGACTTTACTGATTCCTCAAAAGTTTAATGGCAAAAGCTAACGACATACAGCTGCACTTCCAAAGAAGTGTCATATTGTAATAAAACATCACAAAGTACAAATTTCTAGGGCATTATTCAATTCAATATCTTCATGGGGTAAAACAGTTCCACAAAACAAGATAAAACCACTCAAACAATAGTCATAAAACCAACCCCCCCCCCCCCCAAATTCTCTACTATTACTGACCCTCTTCCCTGAGATGTGAATAGAAGGCTTTGGACAACCGAGAATATATCCCTATAAAAAATAGAGCCTCACTGAAATTAATGGGACTGATAAGATCTTCACTGGAAAAAGGGACAAACAAGAAAAAAATCACATTCCTTTTGCGAGATGCAGAAAAAGTGTTGCAATCAATGGACCAATTTTCACATCAAAAAAGCCAAATTGCAGGGAACTAGAAGAACTGGCACTCCAAGTTTCCAACAAATAAAAAGATCTCACTAAACAACATAAGCACATCAATGCTAGACTCGTCATTGTTCAACCACTAAAGGAGAAGCAAAGCATTGCAAAATTGTCAAATCATACAACCAACAAACCAGGTGAACCACTGTGTACACTCAAATTTCTTTAAGATTCACACCATTATAGGCTATAGAGAGGTCAAAGCTACACCATTATAGAAGATTTGAGGCAGAGAAAAGGTCATAAGAGATAGAAAAGGAGAAGGATGAGCAATTACTGGAAAAAAGTGAAGAGGCAAATTATGAAGGATAGGCTCAAATCTTCGTACATTAAGAATCAAGAAAGTAACTATCGCCTTTGATTGCAATTTACTTCAGCTTGAACTCAACTGTGAAACTAAATCTGATAGTCCAAAAACAGTAAAAAATAAATCAAAAACTATAAAAGTGAGGATAGTACTAACTAAGGATGGCAACGGGTCTTGGACCCTGCCAGATCTGCGGACCCAGATCCATTTTTAAGGATATGGGTCCACAAATTTTAGACCTAAAGGATATGGGTAAAGATATGGGTCCAATGGCCAAAAACGAATATGGATATGGGTCCAAGGGCAGGACCTAGATCCACTATGTTATATATATATATATATATATATATATATATATATATATAGGATAATTGGATTCGAATAATCCCTACTTTCACCAATTGGACAATGGTGGACTATACTTTCACTTTCTTACTGGTGGTTCAAAAAAAATAAAATTGGATTGTAGTAGTACCAAATCCACCTCCACATTCTTCTTATTTTTTTCATTCCTACACTATATTATTTTTGTTTTTTCGTTCCTGCCCCTAGAAAGTTAATGAATTGTAATTTCTAAAACATTTTTTAAATTATTTTTTTGAGACTCCGAATAATTATTATGATTTTTTAAAAATAATAAAATTGAAAAATCGTAAAAAATAGTAAAGAAATGAAGAAAAATTGGGAGAAACACTGTAAATTCATTAAAAATCATTGTAAAGTGTTATACTAAGTTTTGAATCCAATGCAACACAAAATCTATGATTCTCTCGAAAATATCCCACTACAATCCAATTTTATTTTTTTTTTGGACCATCAGAATACAAAGTGAAAGTACGGTCCACCATTATCCAATTGGTGAAAGTAGGGATTATTAGAATCCAATTATCCTATATATATATATATATATATATATATATATATATATATATATATATATATATAGGGAAATTGGATTCTAATAATCCCTACTTTTGCAAATTGGATGGCAATAATCCCTACTTTCAATTTGTATTCTGGTGGTCCAAAAAAAAAAAAATTGTATTATAGTGCGACATAATCGAGAGTATACCCTAAATATCATAGATTTTATGTTGCATTTGATTCAAAACTTTGTACAACACTTTACCATGATTTTTAATGAATTTACAGCATTTCTCCCAATTTTTTTCAATTTTTTTTCCTATTTTTTATGATTTTTTCAATTTTATTCCTTTTAAAAAATCATAATAATTGCTCGGAATCTCAAAAAAATAATTTAAAAAATGTTTTAGGAACTACACTTCAATATCTATCTGGGGGCAGGAACGAAAGAAACAAAAACAATATGGGGTAGGCAAGAAAAAAATAAAAAGAATGTGGTGATGGATTTGGTACCACTACAATACAATTTTTTTTTTTTTGGTCCACCAGAATACAAATTTAAAGTAAGGATTATTGCCATCCAATTTGCAAAAGTAGGGATTATTAGAATCCAATTTCCCTATATATATATATATGTGTGTGTGTGTGTGTGTGTAATAAGTAAAAAGAAGTCCTTGAAGTTAGTGGATATGGATGCATTTGGTTTTCCCACCTAAGTTATTATTTGTTTTTGTACGATAAATTTGTGTTTGTTATGTTGTAATTTGGGATTGTATGACTATTTTGGATTATTTTTGAGACTGTAAGTTTGACATTTGTAGATTTTCAACAAAAAATGTGCGGGTTTGCTAATTAATATGCGGTAAAAGTTCAATTTAAATGCCGGTAACAAAGGATATGGGTCCAATCAAAAACATGGGTAAGGATATGGGTCCTTCCAGAAAAGATCCGAAGGATATGGGTAAGGATATGAGTCCAGTTAAAAATATGGGTAAGGATATGGATCTAAGTAGACCATGTCCAGATCCTGCCCATTGCCAAATGCTTATACTTTGTAGCCCAAAGTACAACATAACCCATCAACTCGAAAAGAAACCCTTACAAAGTACTCACCTTCAATATGTAAACAATATGATGGCCATCATTCTCATGTTCCGCCAATTCCTACAAAATTAAGTCAGTAAGTCTGTATAATATGTCTAATATCATTAGTGCATAAGTCAACAAATGAACTTTATACTTAGGAAACACAATTGTCATTGGTGCACAAGTCACTAACCCATTAATTAAGTCAGTAAATGTGTCTAATATTGTTAGTGCATCAGTCAGTAACCCATTAATTAAGTCGTTAGTGCAGCATTACTGTTTAATAGATATAGTATCACATTGTAGCAGATGGTAACATTACTGTTGGGTAGAAATGTAGAATAGATGAATATTAGACTTAGGAAACGCAAGAAAATTGCTCCTGTAGTCCTATAAAAATTCATAAGCCAAGGACTCTTCTACTCATGAACCCAGCAACATTGAATGAAGAAAAACTCACACGAATTTAATTATCCAAAACACACATCAAACTGTATAACATGCTAACAAGTTTGAGATAAATAAGTATGTAAATTCAAAGTATTGAAAATCCCACATATAGAAAATGACTTGTGAATCTGAATCAGCTAAACACAGAAGACAGTTTAATCACCATACATTTCAAGGCAAGGTTGTTTCAATATATGCATATCACCCCTGTTAAAAATTGCAACAATAATTTAAGCTTAAAAGTTGTTGATAATGAGGAAGTCTTAAAGAGTATTACCAAAAATCTGAAAGTAGAAAGAAAGTCGAGAAACATACAGACTGTTGCTAATGAGGAGGCTGTCAAAAATAGTTTGATCTTTGATCTTATGTCATAACAACATACATCAATAGTAGGCTAAGTAAGCAATTTTCTTTCAGTTCGTCAAAAGTGGAATAAGAGTCACTGGGCAAGTAAGCATATGAGTCAATAAGCTAAGTAAGCAAGATTCAACACCGAATTCTAAGAAAGTCATGGCCACATAATCAGAGGATGCATGCTTCAGATGGAGATTATGTCATAACAACATACATCAACAGCAGTGAAAACATGTAAAATAGGTTTCAATTCCTTACTATATGGTGTATGATGACCAAAATGTTTTAGCATTGAGTAGAAAGTTACAAAGAGTATATCAGAATAACTTCTATATGTCAAGGTTTCCAAGTTCAGGGAATTATAAGGTATTTTAATTATTTTAAGCTTATACTTGTCTATCAAAACCCTAAGCACATTTGGGGGAAATTTAGCATTATGCTTCCGATTTTTAGAGCCATTTGGAAAAGTATCAAGCTATTTGCTCCTGGAAAGAGTTAAATTAGAACTTAGAACTTGGCCACCAAGTATAGGAAGTCCCGTTATCTGGATTATCTATCATAATTGTACATAAACGGGATAAAGAGAAGCAATTATTGTTTATTAAGGAGGCCAAGATCAATGACCAATGACCAACAGCCATGGCGACTAGGGACGAATTAGCCAATGACCAAGGAGGCCAGGATTAATACAGAGACAAAGAATCGAAAGAAGGCTGGTATTTGTTTATCAAGAGGCCTAAAGTGGGCATTTATCTTTGATTAAAAAAGAAATAACTAACCAAATAAATGATCAAACAATAACAAGTAATAACAAGCAACCCGAAATCTACTGCATCTTCATCCCCCCGAACCCCATCAAAGCAAGTCTCCATTCTGGAGTCGTTCTTGCTGATGCAACAAATTCCAGCACCCATTGGCCATTGCAATAAAGAATGAAAATCAAGAACAAAATGCACATACAAGCAAATTAAAGAAACCGACACCAAACGAATTAGAATGCAAGAATTCATGGAAGAAAGTTAAATTTCAGAGTACTCACTCAAGATGATGAAAAAGATTTTCCGAAACGTATTGAGCAGCGTGAGCACCACCATGGCCGTAGTAAATCCTAACGGAAGTAGCATTGCGACCACTTTCAACCTGATTGTAATATTCAATGGTTTGATTACCCGGCAAAACAGCGAAGGAGAACTATCCGGAAGAATGCTCCCCAAGATCATGGGACCAGACCAAGGGAACGACGACAAATTAACAGGAGGCCGATGGGGACGGATTGGGGAGACGAACTACCGAGAAGAAGAGGTGGCTGCAGGTTTTGTTATTTCGAATGGAAGAGACGAACTGTCGAGAAGTAGGCTTTAGGGTTTCCAATTTGATCCTATACTGGACCCAATCTATTGGTAATGCATTTCTGTTTGTAAAACAAGTGACTTAGTTTAAGGCGAACTTTGAGCCTTGTTTTTTTTTCATTCAATATTAATACCAACAATAAAGTTTTATTTGTTGGTATTGAAATTATTTTACCAACAGATGGTATAAGTGTTGGTACTATTAAAATAATACCAATAGTTAAATTTTTATCTGTCGGTATTAAAATTATTTTACCAACAGATAATATAAGTGTTGGTAAATTATTAATAATACTAACATATACCTAATCTGTTGGTAAACAAATACTTTTACTAACAGATAAAATATCTATCACTAACAATCTGTTGGTAAAAGCCACTTTTTTTGTAGTGAAATGCTGTTGTTGGACTCCCAATTTCTGTACCGTTCTCCAAGGGCACACATTCACGGCTGAGCCATTATCGACCAGGACCAGCGGGATAGTCTTATTGGAACATTGCACTGTAAGGTATAATGCCTTGCTGTGGGATGCTCCTCCATGAGGCAGATCTTCAACTCCAAAGGTAATGGCCTCTTGTTGGGTGGTCACATGAGCAACTAGAGATTCAGGGGTCATAGTGGGAGGTACTGTTAATGCAGTAAGAGCATCCATCATCTTTTGCCTATGTGCATGCGATGTGCATATCAACTGCTAGATGGTGACTTCAGCTCTGGTCTTGTTGAGTTGTGAGAGAAGAGGATCTTCAGGAGGAACACGATCGTCATCGCTGACCATCGGCGTAGGATTAGAAACAGCCACTGGGGTGGTGGTGTTCCTGTTGTTATGGCGGCCTGATCGGGTGAGAAATGCCACATCATCCGATGTCGGCTCATCCGCCTCCATCCATTCAATCTTGGAGTGTTCTTGTTGATCATCTTCATCACTATCCCAAATGTCGTGGATGGATAAATCGTCATGAAGATCAAATACTTCGGGGACAGGTTGGCCCGTCTCACCAATTAAAGCAGAAGGATTGAAGCTGAAATCTCCATGGAAGATAGCATTTGTATGCTCGGGCATTGGGTTGCTTTGATTATTAGGTTTCTGGGCAGCTTTTGGCATGGGCAGCGTCCCATCCCTTATCATGTCTTCTATCTTATTCTTAAGAGACCAGCACTTCTCAGTATCATATCCTCGGCAACGATGATAACGACAAAATTGGTTAGCATCCCAATTCTTTCCTTTAATCGCCGGCTCTTCCCTTGGCAAAGGCAGAACTAAAAAACCTTTCTTGACCAGCCGATTAAGAGCCTGTGAGTAAGAGACATCTAGTGGTGTGTAGGTCTCATACCTCGGTATGATAGGCCCCTTGCGCTGGATAAAGTTAGTTTCCACAATCTTAGGAGGGTGGCTAGGTGCACTAGTAGCCCTCCTGTTGGAACTAGACCCCTTCCATCCAGGAGAAGCGGTCTTATCATTATGCATCGTCTGCAGTTGGACATAAATGTCCTTCAAGTAGTCAAAATCTTTGATGACGTGATATCCCAAGTGCTTGGATAAGCTGCCTTTCAGTCCTTGCTTGAAAGTAGACAACTGTAGACGGAGAGGAATTGTCTCATTGATGTGAGATAATTTGGTAAGCTATCGCTCAAAATAATCCAAGAAGGATTCGTCATCCAGTTGCTTCATGGTGGTCAATTCATCTACCATAGCTTGCTTCTTCTGGATGCGACTATAGTGATTAATGAAGGCTTTGAACAATTCATTCCAGTCGGCCTTCGTTTGGGGTGGTAAGGCATGATACCACACTTTGGATTGGCTATCTAGAGTGGATGGGAAGATAGTAGAGTATAAACCGACATCGATCCGGTTTAATCGTGCCAGCCTCATGAACTCTTCGACGTGGTGAACAGGATTCTTGGAGGGTTTGAACCTGATGTTCGGTACCTCAACCTTATCAGCTATCTTCAGAATTGGCTGAACAGGCAATGGCACTTCTAGGTACTTGTCAGCAAAGGCCGTTACAGTGCTCATTGCTTTAGTAAGACTTTCCAACTTCTGTTCAAGGGCCTTAACAGTAGGATCCTTCGTAGGTTCAGATGCCTCCGGGGTACTAATCTTTGCCTTGGATATCCCAATTCCTCCAAAATTTGAGGATGTCTTAATGATTTTAGGTTCGGATTCATATCCCTGCATCTTTTCATCCTCTTCTTCAACATTCAACCCCAACTTGGTATTGATCTTAGTGATGGCTTGCAGCATACCATCCATCACTTGTTGTTGTTCATTCAGCCTCCTGCTCATCTTCTGCTCCTGTTCTAAGGTATTGGCGAATACCAGACCTTGCATTTTGGTGTAAAGGTCATCCAAATGCTTCGTGATATTGGCCTCAACACTCTTAATTGGGACCTCTTGGAATTGTTCTCCAGACATGATGCAGTCACTGGTTACAGACGGATCGTAGCGAGGGTTTGGAACCAAACGACCGGTTCGTGGATCTCGAATGCGGGCTCGGAGTCGATCACCAATGATGCCTCCATGGAAATTCAAAGTTAGGACACTCAATGACATACTCCGACACGTTCTACCCGATTCATGCATGACCTAGACGACCTATATGATCCTAACTGACTCGACACATATATGCTGACACAAAGGACTCACCCACTTTTGGGAGTGCATGACCTAACTCTATATGGGCCTAAAAACAGAGCATTATAAAGGGCCGAATAAAGTCAAACATAGCGTGCGGATCATGAGTTGACGGGTTTAGTCAGTGTTTCTCAATTCGAATGGGCCCAACCCATATGCCGACCGTTTTAAGGAGAATCTGTAACTTGGCCCAACAACCCAGACAACTCAAACCATATTGGCTATTATGCGAACTAGGATGATGCTCGACAGGACTGACGACCTTTTTTTTCTTTTTAACCTTTTCTTTTTATACTCTTTTTTTTTTAACTCGAGGAAAATGGATATTGTAAAGGACTGGATAAAGTCAACAATAAGCGAGTCATAATTAATTTATGGGCTTAATTGAAATGACAAATCCAATATGGTTGTGCCTAACAACAGGTCGGCCATAAATGTGATGGATTTATTAATTAAATCGATAAATTAATTTACTCAAGCCTAGTGACTATTATGCAGGCTAAGATGCTATCCATTAACTTTGTTGGCCTTCGATTAATTTTTTTTGGACCTTTGTTAAGAGAATTTCATAAAGGGCCATATAATATCAAAGGTGAGTCAAGTTTTATTTATTAATTAAGATAATTGACTTTCAAGCATTAATGGGCCCTTCCACTTGGGCTAACCATAACGCTTTTGAGTTAATTATATCAATTAATAAATAATCATTTTCTCAATCCGATGAATTTTATATGGACTAGAACAAAACCTCCAAACTAGGGCCAACTCTTTACAAAAAGAAAACAAAAAAGGGATGGGATACACATAGGACATAGCATACACATGAAGGGGTACCCTAAACCAAGGCTCTAAATTCATGGACTTTTATGGTTGGGTTACATGGCCTACCGCATGCCTTCGCCCGGTTCATCATACCATAAGGTAAGAAGTTGGGGTATTGCTCAAAGAACTTCCAGGAAGCTCTTTGAGTGTGACACCGGGAGAGGAGCGACCAAATGCTTAGCGATGTAGAGTTTATCCCCATAGTAGTGGCCTCCCGCTCTCGAGGAAAATCCTAGGTATCTTAAACCGTCGCCTTCGTGCTAACGTGTCAAAAGACCCGACTAGTGGCCCGGTATGCAAAAGGATGCCTAAAAGAATAATAAAGTCGCGAAATAAATTAAATTCTCCCTTTTACACTTTCAAATCAATTCGATTTTTTTCAAGTTTTACCCTCTTTATAAGTTTTAAGTCCCCAGTGGAGTCGCCAATCTTTAGGTACACCCCCGGGAAAGGAGCGCAACCGCTCTTCCCCGTGGTGCGCTACTTAAGTGATCGGAAGCCGACTGAGGTTGCTTAATCCTTAAATAAGGATGTTTTTATTTTTCGAAATTCGTTTTCGGGGTGATGAAACTTTATTTATTTACAAACTCGGTTTTTATTATTTAAATTATTCGGAATTGCACGAAATAAGTTAACAATGATTTAATCCCGACCCAAAACGCTAAATTCAGGCCCAAGAAGGAAAAGTGGGCCGCTAGAATTTGTTAAAACCCCACTGGGTTTTAACAGATTCTGGGCTGGGCCTTTTCCTTCCTCGGCCCAGAGAGAAAGGGATTGAATTCAATAAAACCCCACCGGGTTTTATCAATTTCTAGTCCATTTCTCTTCGGGCCTAACCTTGAGTTATTAATGGATATGAACTAAATCATTTTTAAATTATTTTTATGCAAAAACCGAACATTTTAAATAATTAAACGAATTTATAAATTGTAAAAGAGTCGCCAGCCGATTTAAGGAAATCGACAAATCATAAAATAATAAAAGAAAGACTCCGGTTTACGAACCCGATTTCTAGATTCGGCGGTAAGGTTACGAATTCGAGAGTTGTAAGAACTCTCGAATCCGCCTGTTATAAAACAGACTCTACTAAAATCGACATTGAAAGAAAGAGAGCGGGGAGAAGTTTGGATTAATTTCGCGGAATTATTATTCGAACATGCAATATAAAAAATGCGGTTTTTACTTTACAAAATATGTACAAGTAATGGAATTAAAGAATGAATTACATGAATAATTATAACAAAGTAAACAACGAAATCGAACCTTGCTTAAGGTGTAATGATAACGGATTTGATCCCTTGTTGCCTTTGACTTGAAGCTTGAATGAGGTATCTTGGATGGCTTGAAATGGTGATATATGGATGGTTATGTGAATGTGATGAATGTGATTATGAGGGGATTAGAAATGGATATGGATGATAAAATTTTAAGAGAATGGGAGTATAGTATGGGAATAATAGATGATGAATGAGAGTAGAGTAAGGGTAGTAGAGGGTGATTGTTGGTGAAATGAAGGTGAAATGGAGGGGGTATTTACAGGTGAAAGGGTGAAGGATTTGGAGGGAAATGGAGGGATCATATCCCACAAATCAAGCCATCAGAGACCAAAACCTAGGCGGGTTTTGGGTGGTCAAGGGGAAGTCAAACACATGGGGCAAAGATCAAGGGATCAATTGCATGCATGCAGATTTTGGCGCCAAATACTTCAAAACCTAGGCGGGTTATAATATTATCAGTACACGGATTGGTGACGTGGAGCAAAACGACGACGTGTGCTGCTCCGCTCAAAACCTAGGCGGGTTTTGAGCTCTCTGGGCCGAGGCGCGCGTCTGGGCTTGTCTTTGTGTGGGCCTGTTCACTCAAAATTAAAACCCTACTGAATTTTAGTAAATGCATGCGGTCTGTTTGACTTCTTGGGCTTAAGTTGTTGACTTTTCTGGGCCCAATGACCCATTTATTATTTGGCCCAAGTGATTTGCTGATCTTGATGAGTCGGGATTATACCAGTACAAATTTCGGTGTCTACAGGGAGAAGAACCATCAGTACTCCTAAAGTGGCTGAAACAAGCCTCGTACAGAATGTGAATCGTGGTCCGCCCCCAAAGACGACCTACTTCCAGTACGATTCATATACCCCACACGACATGACTTATGCTGAAGCCTTGGATCGATTGCTAAAATCAAAGAAGATCCAGTTGCCAGTACCTAGACCTGAACCTGAGACTAAGGGGCCAGGGTGGAATAACAACGCTTACTGCAAGTATCATTGGACCAGAGGCCATGATATCGAACGGTGTTGGACGCTCAAGAATCAAATTGAAAAGATGATCTATTCCGGGGCATTGCTAATGCCTAAAGCTGCAAATAAACCCAATAACAAAAGCAATCCTCTCCCAAATCATGTTATCTTTATGGGGGAGGGCACTTTTGATCCGTCCGAATGCATTACCAACGAAGGACCACCCGCATTCCTTCCTGAAGATTTGACAGCCTTTACTGTCAACGACATTTGGGTTACTGATGAAGAAGATGTATGTGAAGAGGACCTTAACGATGATTTCTGGTCCGACAAGGAAGAAGAGGCTCCACCTAGTGCTGCATTCTTAACTAGGTCGAGAAGGCATAATCAAGCGAGGACTGAACCCACAGCTCCTCCGACAAATCCAAGTCCTACGAGAACAGAAGTACCTGCTATCCCTGAGGGTCTAACAGCCCTTACCATAAATGGCATATGGGCCAGCGATGACGAAGACAATTATCACCATGGAGGAGTAACTCAGTAACGCTTAGAAGAGCTGAGGGACAACTTGTAAGATATGGTCATACATTCGGTTATTCGCCATAAGAAAAAGGTCCTAGAGCACCTCAAATTTCAAGACCAGCAGATAGAACAGCAACGAGATGTTGTGGACAACGTGTTGGAGAAATTTCGCCGCGTTAAAAATGATACTGATCCGCAAGCCCCATGGCTAAAAGAGAAAAAAAGGTGGATCCGGTGGTTGTTCTCTTGTCCAACTCTGAATTTGACCCAAGCACCATGATCTCTGCTGATAGAGACTGCTGCAAAGTGACCTGGGTCGATGCTGTTGACAATAAATGTACCCTAGTGTTAGGAGAACTTTGTAAGGTCCAGTCTGACTCGAGCGCTAGTGGGTCTGTATCAAGTCTGAGTTAGCTAGGATTAGCCCCAAGTCTGATAAGTTTGTATCCATTTCTGCATTCAGTGAAGTGAACGTTTCTGAGTATCTTTGTTCTTCTTCCCTTCTCCCTAATTGTTGTGCCAATAACTATGAATTTGATGTTGAACCTTTAAAAGACTTTAATGAATTAACACAAGCCATGAATGACCACGAGAATCATATGGCACCAGTCGAAGAAACCATCGCCATCAATATGGGGACGCCTGAAACTCCCCGGGAATTGAAAATTAGCAAATCATTAACCCTGGAGGAGCAACAGGAGTTCACCTCACTTCTAAAGGAGTTTATCGACGTCTTTGCTTGGTCTTATGAGGACATGCCCGGGATCGACAGAGAAATCGCTGAACACGCAATTCCATTCTATCTGGATGCAAAGCCGGTAAGCAGCCACCTCGCAGAATCAAGAATGAGTGTTAGGAAAAAATTCACGGTGAGGTCAAAATGCAGTTAGAAGCTAAGTTCATCACGGCAGTAGAATTCCCGGAGTGGGTAGCTAACATCGTGCCTGTGTCGAAGAAGGATGGTAAGGTGCGGATGTGCGTTGGTTTCCAAGATCTGATCAAAGCTAGCCCAAAGGATTGCTTTCCTTTGCCGCATATTGATGTATTGGTCGACCACACTTGTGGACATGAGCTGCTATCGTTCATGGATGGGTACGCTCGTTACAATCAGATCAAAATGGTCGAAGAAGATATGGAGAAAACATCCTTCATTACTCCATGGGGGACTTTCTGTTACACTGTCATGCCTTTTGGATTGAAGAATGTTGGTTCTACTTACCAACGTACCGCTACCACTCTGTTGCATGACATGATTCACCTGGAAGTAGAGGTGTACGTAGATGACATGATTGTCAAGTCAAAGAAGCGTGAAGACCATATTCCAAACTTGCGCAAGTTCTTCCTTAGGATCCACAAGTACAACATGAGGTTGAATCCACATAAATGTGCATTTGGGGTAACTTCAGGAAAGTTGCTGGGATATATCGTCAGTCAACGTGGAATAGAGGTTGATCCATCCAAGATCAAGGTTATTCAAGACATGCCTCCTCCTCGGACAGAAAAGGAGATTCGTGGTTTCCTAGGGTGGGTGTAATATCTGAGCAGGTTCATTTCCAAGCTTACAATGACTTGTGAGCCACTATTCAAGAAGTTAAAGAAGGGAGCAACGGTCGAATGGGATTACCAGTGTCAGGCAGCATTTGATAAGGTTAAGGCCGACTTGACTAATCCACCAGTACTAGTCCCGCCTATACTAGGGAGGCCATTACTACTTTACCTCACCATCAGTTCAAGCGTTATGGATGTTATGCTAGTACAAGAAAGTGATGGTTTTGAACGGGCCATCTACTATATCAGCAAGAAGTTTCTTGGGTGTGACTCCTGCTACTCGGAGATTGAGAAGATAGCCTTATTGTTGGTTTGGTCTACAAAGAAGCTTCATCACTATATACTCTCACACACTGTGTATGTGATTGCGGCCTATAATCCAGTCAAGTACATCATGGAACAACCTACTATCAACATCACTATATACTCGGTGGGTGGTCATGCTATCCGAATTCGACCTGTACTTTCGACCTCAGAAATCTATAAAGGGGCGTGCAATCTCCGATTTTCTGGCTGAGTTTCCTACAGGAAGTCCTGACACTGGGGGCTTGGAGTTCAGTGACGAACAGATATTTCAAGTCAAAGAGGAAACCTGAAAGCTATACTTTGAAGGTGCTGCTAATCAAATGGGATACGGGGCTGGAGCTTTGTTAGTTCCTCCTGAAGACATACATTTTCCTTTAGCAGTCAAGCTTGACTTTGATGCTACTAATAACGCCACTGAGTATGAAGCCTGCATTTTGGTATGCATGTAGCCCTGGAGATGGGAATTAAGAGGCTACGAGTGTTTGGGGATTCCAGTCTGATTGTCAACCAAGCTACCAGTGTATGGAAGTGAAGAGCGAATCCTTGGCACTTTACCAGCAACATTTGCCAAATTGGCTGAGAAGTTCAACCATATCGAGTTCAAATACCTACCGCGAGGCTACAACGAGCTAGCTGATGCGTTAGCCAAGCTTTCATCCATGGTGGCTATGCCCGAAAAAGATCAAGCTCTAGCAGTAATGGTGGAAAGGAGAGCATGTCCTGCTCACCAACAGTTAACGATCAGTTCAGTCAGTACTCATGCATGGTTCTTTGATATTTATGCATTTCTGAAAGATAGTTCATACCCGCTGAATGCCGAGCGTCGAGCCAGGAGGGCTACCCGGTTAGTGGCCTCTCAATATTGCATTATTCGGGACCGTCTGTACAAGAAAACTGCTACAGGGATAAATCTCTTCTGTGTTGATCAGGAGGAAGCTGAGGAATTAATGAATTCCACTCACAGAGGGGAATGTGGACCACATATGAACGACAGAATGTCGGTTAAGAAGATCCAAAGACCAGGGTATTTCTGGTTGACTATGGAATCCGACTACCTCCAATTTGTGAGAAAGTGTCTGAAATGCCAAGAGTATGCAGATCTCAAGCATCAACCGTCCTCTTATTTAATTACTCTGGCTACACCTTGGCCATTTTCAGTATGGGGAATCGACATTGTAGGGAAGATTTCACCCCAAGGCACAGGAGGACATGAATACATGTTGGTAGCTGTGGAGTATTTCACTAAGTGGGTAGAAGCTGCCTCGTATTCAAAAATCACTTCGAATCATGTGGCCAAGTTCACGCCGAGGAACATCATTTGCAGATACGGGGTGCCACATGAAGTGATCAGCGACAACGAGAGCCATTTCATGGGCGAATTTGCAGCTCTTTTGGCCAAGTACAAAGTCCGACATCACCATGCTTCTCCCTATCGCCCACAAACCAATGGAGCGGTAGAGCTGTAAACAAAACTTTGGTGAAAATAATCAAGAAAATGGTTGTCACTTACTAGGATTGGCCCGACAAGCTTCCCTTCGCACTATGGGGATATCGAATGTCAATTCGGACTGCAACTGGAGCTACGCCATACTCTTTGGTGTACGGGATTTAAGCGTTCTTGCCATGGAGCTTGCTATTCCGTCCTTAAGGATCATTGCTGAAAGTCGAATTCTTGAGGCTGAATGGGCTCAAGCTAGATACAAGGAGTTAGTTCTATTGGATGAAAGACAACTTCGTGCTTTACATAACATCCAACTTTATCAGAGTCTGATTTCCCGAGCGTTCAATAAGAAAGTCAAAGATCGAGATTTAGAAGAAGGGGATCTAATACTACAAGAAATGAGGGCAGCACGCCAGGATCCTCAAGGCAAGTTTGCCCCAAACTGGAAGGGTCCCTATGTCATTATTTGTGTCACTCCAGGAGGCGCCGCTCGGTTAGCCACGCCCGAGGGAGAGGAGCTTGTCCAACCTGTCAACTTGGACCAGTTAAAAAGATACTATGTTTAAGCCTCTAAGGGTTGATATCCTTAGCTACTTAGACAAGCACTATCTTATAAAAGCAAGTAACCGAACTGCCAATAGGCCACTTGCTTATGAGAGAAAAAAAAGAAGAAGAAGAAGAAAAGAAGAAGAAAAGAAAAAGAGTGAAAAACTATAGAGTGGTTGACTTGAAAACCTCCTTGAGGCACGTCAGGCAAAAGGAGAGTAAAAAAAAAAGAAGAAAAAGAAAAAGAAAAGAAAAATGTGAGACTAACTTGAAAATCCTTTGGGACAAGTTAGGTAAAAGGAGAGAATAAAAGTGTTGCAGTTGGAGTTGTGCTTCTACAGACCAAGAAGAAGAGCATGGCTTGTGTTGATTCTTATAAAACATAAGTGTAATACTTTACTTCTTACATCAATAAAAGGAGTACATCTTTTTAATACATTTTTGTTTTATTAACTTTCTAAAGGAAAAAAACATCAAATAACACAAATATATAGCACACGCGGTTCTTTCATTTCATTTCTCTCTCTCCATCCTACTTATTTAGTATTAAGTCTAGTCCTAGTTGAGTCGGAGTCGATGTAGGCCCATTAGTGCTCATTCAGTCGGACTTGCTTGTTTTTCTTTCCTTGGGTACATCTCTTCTTTGAAACCCGACCCAGGATCATTAGCCACGATGATACTCTTCAGTTTTGGGGTGTCCCGAAGAGGTGAATGTGATGATCTTCACACCAATGGCTAGCGCCGATGGTAGTAGTAAGCCAGCTCCGATAAGCATCCGTTGAAGAAGTAGAGATATGGTTAGGGGCAGGAGCGTCTTTCCCGCTCGTTTCTTCAAGTATTTGAGCCATGACTCGATCACCGACCCTTAGAGATGGGTAAGGTCAGGAACCTCGCACGGGAGAAGGGGAATGTCTTGAGAATGCCCCATTTGTCGCATGACTCTATCAGGGAAATAATACGTAAGCTTCGTAAGGCCAAGCAGAGTGATGTGGGCAGCCTTACGAGAAGGACTCGAGAAACATGGCACCTTCCACCATTGAACCCACCAGCGAATTTCCTTGTGGTTCTTGAGAAAGATGACCCACTCATCAAAATTGCGGTGGGTATCGAACTTTTTTTGCGCTGGCAAAAGTTTGCTAGTTCCGAAGAGGTGATGAGAGAGAAGACCATGTCTAAATGCTCCATGAGCCACATCTACAAGTGAAAGGAAGGAAGTGAGAATTTTGGATGCACAAAAAAATATATTACAACTGAAAAAGAAAAAAAAAAGAGAAAAATCGACAAATGATTCCACATGGACCACTCGGACAATCCATGCAAAATCAGAAAAAAATAATATCAAAAAAAAGAGAAAAAAAGAAAGAAACAAAATAAACAAAAAAAAAGAGAAATGTCGATGCTCACTTGTAGAGCGAGGAGACTTCCGCGAAAGGATTGCTTTGTAGTCCATGAATCAAGGCCAAGAAGGGTCTCAGCAATCATCATCGGAGCAGGATTGTAACTCGGGACATCTTATCTACAACATGGATGAGAGAGAGAGGTGCAAAACCCGAACCCCGGTGAGCTAGGTGGTATTTATAGTGTAACACCTACATGCATTCGGCCATGCTTGAGCTCCACGTTTGCATAAGAGTCTCCAAGGTCATGGACGACCAGTCGGCCACACGACCACCAAGACAAACACGTGAGACTTGTGGGATGGTGGGCTTGGAGGAAGTGGTTTGAGCTTGGTGAAGTCTGTGCGGCCATCAGTTTCACGTGATCAAACCTCTGACTTCATTGATGATCGCGCGAACGTCAAGCTTGCATGAGGTTTACGTAGTTTACATGGGTTTTTATGGGTTTTTTACATGTAGCTTGCATGCATGGCTAGGGTTTCCTTGTTCTATGCGCCTTTATTTTCATGTTCTAAAAAAAGATGAAATAAAATAACAAAAATACATTAAAAAACACACTAAACTAGACGACAATCCCGGTGTCTACATATAGCACCTATTTTGATTGAGCCCATGTAGGATGAGAATCGAAGTAGTTCTGATTGCTGGACACCGGTCTTGGATATGACTTTGAGATTCAAAGCCTGGTGGGGCACTTAAAAGCTGGAAGTTGTGCACCTGCTTATTGATAGATAACATTGATCTCGAGCAAGAATGATACTCTACTTGACTGTGGATGGAGGATGCGATTTGTCGCTGGTCTCGAGCAAGAATGATTCTCAACTTGACTCTCGATGGAGGATGTGATTGCTGCTGGTCCCGAGCAAGAATGATGCTCTACTTGATTTTTGAAGGAAGATACGATTTGTCATTGATCTCGAGCAAGAATGATGCTCTACTTGGTTGTTGATGGAGGAGGCGATTTGTCGCTAATCTCGAGCAAGAATGATGCTTTACTTGATTGTTGATGGAGGGTGCGATTGTTGCTGATCTTGAGCAAGAATAATGCTCTACTAGGTTGTCGATAGAAAAGATAAGGTGGTGATTTGTCTACGGTGCCATTCAAGCTTGATGTTGAGGGGCGGCAATTTGTTGCCTTGCCAGGAGACTGCATCGAGCGCATTGTTGATGGCTCCGATTGAGTGGTGATTTGTCATTGATGTCGTTCAGGCTTGATGTCAAGGGGCGACAATTTTTTGCTTGAAGACTGCATCAAATGCGATGTCTATGGCTCCGATTGAGTGGTGACTTGCCATCGGTGTCGTTCAGGCTTAATTGTTTACTACAAATATAAACATTTGTTAGTTTAATTTGGAACAAATTTAATGAAAAGAAGTTTCTACCTCCTTGATCGTTTTTTTTTTTTGTTTCTGCTTGCAGGTTGATTTTTCGCACATCTTGAAATCATACACTACGCCTCGAGAAGGTCATATGTTGGGACTTGATCATGGACAAAGGGAAGAATACAAATCCCACTATTGGGAGGACGCGTGAGGACAAAACCAAGGACCAAAGGACAAAATGTCCTTGATGGCCACGGGCTTCGTGGGAAGGACTCGTTTGTCCTCTCTAGGCAACTTTGTAGAACATGTTGGGAGATCATTGACCCAATAATTGCAGATTTTCTTAATGGTTGCAAGACCTTTAGGACTGACCAATGGGAATGTGACATGTGGACACTGTAGGTCCCACTTTCGAGCTTATATAAACCGAGCTTGGGGATGCCGAGTTCACAACTCATTCGAGCTTCTCACATTTCTTCTTTTCTCTTAAATCATTTTTGAGTTTTTTGTGCTATTTTCAAGAAAGATGGCTTTTTTTTTTATGATGAAACCATCGTAGAGCTACACAGTTGCCGGTCTAGGAGAGTTCCTATATGAGGGCCATGCAGCCGGAATACCCGAGTATAGAATTCACGCACGATCAACTTGTCCTTCGTCCCGATGAGCATGCTTGGTTTTTCCGCTCTCATGCATCGGTACGACTTTCCTTTTAACCAATATTTGAACGCATTTTCATTTTCAACCATTGGTTGTTATTCCTCTGAATAAACTTGCTTGAATTTTGAATTTTGAATTTTGCATGTCGAACACTTTAAGTGTAAGTTAGAGTATGTGCCACTTTAAATTTTGCTTAAGTGTGTATAATTGCTTGCAAAACTTTTACTTGTGTTCTTCTTTACATGTAAGCTTACTCCATTGGGGGAAAGGGAACTTTGAATTTTGTTATACATGTGCTCAGTCCCTATTTTTTATTAACCATAGGAGAACACCTTTAAAACCTGTGGGAGCTAACATGGGGTAGTGGATTTTGCAAAAGATCCTACTGT
The DNA here is from genome assembly GCA_029582165.1 of Portulaca oleracea. Classification (NCBI taxonomy): domain Eukaryota; kingdom Viridiplantae; phylum Streptophyta; class Magnoliopsida; order Caryophyllales; family Portulacaceae; genus Portulaca; species Portulaca oleracea. The sequence goes on from CM055874.1 coordinate 40,109,956, forward strand.
GGGTGCCTTTTACAAGGCAACAATTGAGGGTGTTGGCTTTAGCCTATTCGTTTACTACTTGGAAGTATGGAGGACCAACGAGAGGAGGATTTTTGGCCGTGCTTTGGTTGAACATTTTTGGGATACTACCAACTCATTTCACCTTCCAGCGGGTCAAATGATGATCGCCCGTTTTGCCTTTGTAATGACCACGGGTCTTAGCTAGGGTGGTCATTTGATAGAATTTCGGGGGAACGTCGACCCTCAAGTAGTCAACCCCGACCTGCTACCACGTTCCTTTCTCATGGTGAAAGCCTGAGTGACGTATGATACGTTCACTTGGCGGAAACCATTAAAAACCCTAACTTCAACAATCTTCCTCTGCCTCATCGCCAATTCGCATTTCATTAATGCCACCATCTTCGCCAACTGTGGAGATAAGATTACCCTTTCCTAGATGCATCACCTTTTGAACTACGGTGATGTGAGGGGTGCTGCTAGTTATGCCCATTTTATTAGAGGGACGCACGTTGCTTGCTGTCCCCCCGGAAGCGAGACCTTGGCTCAACCTTGGACCACGGCCCCGAAGATGCTTTACTTCGGAAGCAGCTTATGGCGAGTCTTGGAGGTATGCTCCTTGAACCTCTGATAACTTTTTGTACAAGTTGGAAAGGTCTCTGTACAGGTTAAAGCATGCGTAAAGGCAATGGAATGTCAAACTCAGCAAGTTTCCGGTTAGCAAAGGTGTTGCTCGTTCAAAGAGTGACTGCACACTTTTTCCCAAGCTTTGTAGAGGGAAATTTATGTTCGGTTTTGTGTCCGTGGATAACCTCTTAATGACTGGGGATGACTTTCAAGAAATGACAGACATTAAGGTAGCCCTCTACTATGCCTTCACTATTAACAATCCCAAGCTTGCCCCGTTATTTTCTTGGGATAGAGATTTCATGATCAACTATAGGAATATTTCTCAATCAATGGATATACTTCCATCTTCAAGATCATTTGCTTATTACTTTGTACTGTGACATCACCATGCTTCTCCCTATCGCCCACAAACCAATGGAGCGGTAGAGCTGTAAACAAAACTTTGGTGAAAATAATCAAGAAAATGGTTGTCACTTACTAGGATTGGCCCGACAAGCTTCCCTTCGCACTATGGGGATATCGAATGTCAATTCGGACTGCAACTGGAGCTACGCCATACTCTTTGGTGTACGGGATTTAAGCGTTCTTGCCATGGAGCTTGCTATTCCGTCCTTAAGGATCATTGCTGAAAGTCGAATTCTTGAGGCTGAATGGGCTCAAGCTAGATACAAGGAGTTAGTTCTATTGGATGAAAGACAACTTCGTGCTTTACATAACATCCAACTTTATCAGAGTCTGATTTCCCGAGCGTTCAATAAGAAAGTCAAAGATCGAGATTTAGCAGAAGGGGATCTAATACTACAAGAAATGAGGGCAGCACACCAGGATCCTCAAGGCAAGTTTGCCCCAAACTGGAAGGGTCCCTATGTCATTATTTGTGTCACTCCAGGAGGCGCCGCTCGGTTAGCCACGCCCGAGGGAGAGGAGCTTGTCCAACCTGTCAACTTGGACCAGTTAAAAAGATACTATGTTTAAGCCTCTAAGGGTTGATATCCTTAGCTACTTAGACAAGCACTATCTTATAAAAGCAAGTAACCGAACTGCCAATAGGCCACTTGCTTATGAGAGAAAAAAAAGAAGAAGAAGAAGAAAAGAAAAAGAGTGAAAAACTATAGAGTGGCTGACTTGAAAACCTCCTTGAGGCACGTCAGGCAAAAGGAGAGTAAAAAAAAAAAAGAAAAAGAAAAAGAAAAGAAAAATGTGAGACTAACTTGAAAATCCTTCGGGACAAGTTAGGTAAAAGGAGAGAATAAAAGTGTTGCAGTTGGAGTTGTGCTTCTACAGGACAAGAAGAAGAGCATGGCTTGTGTTGATTCTTATAAAACATAAGTGTAATACTTTACTTCTTACATCAATAAAAGGAGTACATCTTTTTAATACATTTTTGTTTTATTAACTTTCTAAAGGAAAAAAACATCAAATAACACAAATATATAGCACACGCGGTTCTTTCATTTCATTTCTCTCTCTCCATCCTACTTATTTAGTATTAAGTCTCGTTGAGTCGGAGTCGATGTAGGCCCATTAGTGCTCATTCAGTCGGACTTGCTTGTTTTTCTTTCCTTGGGTACATCTCTTCTTTGAAACCCGACCCAGGATCATTAGCCACGATGATACTCTTCAGTTTTGGGGTGTCCCGAAGAGGTGAATGTGATGATCTTCACACCAATGGCTAGCGCCGATGGTAGTAGTAAGCCAGCTCCGATAAGCATCCGTTGAAGAAGTAGAGATATGGTTAGGGGCAGGAGCGTCTTTCCCGCTCGTTTCTTCAAGTATTTGAGCCATGACTCGATCACCGACCCTTAGAGATGGGTAAGGTCAGGAACCTCGCACGGGAGAAGGGGAATGTCTTGAGAATGCCCCATTTGTCGCATGACTCTATCAGGGAAATAATACGTAAGCTTCGTAAGGCCAAGCAGAGTGATGTGGGCAGCCTTACGAGAAGGACTCGAGAAACATGGCACCTTCCACCATTGAACCCAACAGCGAATTTCCTTGTGGTTCTTGAGAAAGATGACCCACTCATCAAAATTGCGGTGGGTATCGAACTTTTTTTGCGCTGGCAAAAGTTTGCTAGTTCCGAAGAGGTGATGAGAGAGAAGACCATGTCTAAATGCTCCATGAGCCACATCTACAAGTGAAAGGAAGGAAGTGAGAATTTTGGATGCACAAAAAAATATATTACAACTGAAAAAGAAAAAAAAAAGAGAAAAATCGACAAATGATTCCACATGGACCACTCGGACAATCCATGCAAAATCAGAAAAAAAAATAATATCAAAAAAAAGAGAGAAAAAGAAAGAAACAAAATAAACAAAAAAAAAGAGAAATGTCGATGCTCACTTGTAGAGCGAGGAGACTTCCGCGAAAGGATTGCTTTGTAGTCCATGAATCAAGGCCAAGAAGGGTCTCAGCAATCATCATCGGAGCAGGATTGTAACTCGGGACATCTTATCTACAACATGGATGAGAGAGAGAGGTGCAAAACCCAAACCCCGGTGAGCTAGGTGGTATTTATAGTGTAACACCTACATGCATTCGGCCATGCTTGAGCTCCACGTTTGCATAAGAGTCTCCAAGGTCATGGACGACCAGTCGGCCACACGACCACCAAGACAAACACGTGAGACTTTTGGGATGGTGGGCTTGGAGGAAGTGGTTTGAGCTTGGTGAAGTCTGTGCGGCCATCAGTTTCACGTGATCAAACCTCTGACTTCATTGATGATCGCGCGAACGTCAAGCTTGCATGAGGTTTACGTAGTTTACATGGGTTTTTATGGGTTTTTTACATGTAGCTTGCATGCATGGCTAGGGTTTCCTTGTTCTATGCGCCTTTATTTTCATGTTCTAAAAAAAGATGAAATAAAATAACAAAAATACATTAAAAAACACACTAAACTAGACGACAATCCCGGTGTCTACATATAGCACCTATTTTGATTGAGCCCATGTAGGATGAGAATCGAAGTAGTTCTGATTGCTGGACACCGGTCTTGGATATGACTTTGAGATTCAAAGCCTGGTGGGGCACTTAAAAGCTGGAAGTTGTGCACCTGCTTATTGATAGATAACATTGATCTCGAGCAAGAATGATACTCTACTTGACTGTGGATGGAGGATGCGATTTGTCGCTGGTCTCGAGCAAGAATGATTCTCAACTTGACTCTCGATGGAGGATGTGATTGCTGCTGGTCCCGAGCAAGAATGATGCTCTACTTGATTTTTGAAGGAAGATACGATTTGTCATTGATCTCGAGCAAGAATGATGCTCTACTTGGTTGTTGATGGAGGAGGCGATTTGTCGCTAATCTCGAGCAAGAATGATGCTTTACTTGATTGTTGATGGAGGGTGCGATTGTTGCTGATCTTGAGCAAGAATAATGCTCTACTAGGTTGTCGATAGAAAAGATAAGGTGGTGATTTGTCTACGGTGCCATTCAAGCTTGATGTTGAGGGGCGGCAATTTGTTGCCTTGCCAGGAGACTGCATCGAGCGCATTGTTGATGGCTCCGATTGAGTGGTGATTTGTCATTGATGTCGTTCAGGCTTGATGTCAAGGGGCGACAATTTTTTGCTTGAAGACTGCATCAAATGCGATGTCTATGGCTCCGATTGAGTGGTGACTTGCCATCGGTGTCGTTCAGGCTTAATTGTTTACTACAAATATAAACATTTGTTAGTTTAATTTGGAACAAATTTAATGAAAAGAAGTTTCTACCTCCTTGATCGTTTTTTTTTTTTGTTTCTGCTTGCAGGTTGATTTTTCGCACATCTTGAAATCATACACTACGCCTCGAGAAGGTCATATGTTGGGACTTGATCATGGACAAAGGGAAGAATACAAATCCCACTATTGGGAGGACGCGTGAGGACAAAACCAAGGACCAAAGGACAAAATGTCCTTGATGGCCACACGGGCTTCGCATGGGGAAGGACTCGTTTGTCCTCTCTAGGCAACTTTTGTAGAACATGTTGGGAGATCATTGACCCAATAATTGCAGATTTTCTTAATGGTTGCAAGACCTTTAGGACTGACCAATGGGAATGTGACATGTGGACACTGTAGGTCCCACTTTCGAGCTTATATAAACCGAGCTTGGGGATGCCGAGTTCACAACTCATTCGAGCTTCTCACATTTCTTCTTTTCTCTTAAATCATTTTTGAGTTTTTTGTGCTATTTTCAAGAAAGATGGCTTTTTTTTTTATGATGAAACCATCGTAGAGCTACACAGTTGCCGGTCTAGGAGAGTTCCTATATGAGGGCCATGCAGCCGGAATACCCGAGTATAGAATTCACGCACGATCAACTTGTCCTTCGTCCCGATGAGCATGCTTGGTTTTTCCGCTCTCATGCATCGGTACGACTTTCCTTTTAACCAATATTTGAACGCATTTTCATTTTCAACCATTGGTTGTTATTCCTCTGAATAAACTTGCTTGAATTTTGAATTTTGAATTTTGCATGTCGAACACTTTAAGTGTAAGTTAGAGTATGTGCCACTTTAAATTTTGCTTAAGTGTGTATAATTGCTTGCAAAACTTTTACTTGTGTTCTTCTTTACATGTAAGCTTACTCCATTGGGGGAAAGGGAACTTTGAATTTTGTTATACATGTGCTCAGTCCCTATTTTTTATTAACCATAGGAGAACACCTTTAAAACCTGTGGGAGCTAACATGGGGTAGTGGATTTTGCAAAAGATCCTACTGTGGGTGCCTTTTACAAGGCAACAATTGAGGGTGTTGGCTTTCGCCTATTCGTTTACTACTTGGAAGTATGGAGGACCAACGAGAGGAGGATTTTTGGCCGTGCTTTGGTTGAACATTTTTGGGATACTACCAACTCATTTCACCTTCCAGCGGGTCAAATGATGATCGCCCGTTTTGCCTTTGTAATGACCACGGGTCTTAGCTAGGGTGGTCATTTGATAGAATTTCGGGGGAACGTCGACCCTCAAGTAGTCAACCCCGACCTGCTACCACGTTCCTTTCTCATGGTGAAAGCCTGAGTGACGTATGATACGTTCACTTGGCGGAAACCATTAAAAACCCTAACTTCAACAATCTTCCTCTGCCTCATCGTCAATTCGCATTTCATTAATGCCACCATCTTCGCCAACTGCGGAGATAAGATTACCCTTTCCTAGATGCATCACCTTTTGAACTACGGTGATGTGAGGGGTGCTGCTAGTTATGCCCATTTTATTAGAGGGACGCACGTTGCTTGCTGTCCCGCCGGAAGCGAGACCTTGGCTCAACCTTGGACCACGGCCCCGAAGATGCTTTACTTCGGAAGCAGCTTATGGCGAGTCTTGGAGGTATGCTCCTTGAACCTCTGATAACTTTTTGTACAAGTTGGAAAGGTCTCTGTACAGGTTAAAGCATGCGTAAAGGCAATGGAATGTCAAACTCAGCAAGTTTCCGGTTAGCAAAGGTGTTGCTCGTTCAAAGAGTGACTGCACACTTTTTCCCAAGCTTTGTAGAGGGAAATTTATGTTCGGTTTTGTGTCCGTGGATAACCTCTTAATGACTGGGGATGACTTTCAAGAAATGACAGACATTAAGGTAGCCCTCTACTATGCCTTCACTATTAACAATCCCAAGCTTGCCCCGTTATTTTCTTGGGATAGAGATTTCATGATCAACTATAGGAATATTTCTCAATCAATGGATATACTTCCATCTTCAAGATCATTTGCTTATTACTTTGTACTGTGACAATAAGACGACGAAGCACGAATGGATTGATTATCGTTATTTGTGTAACAAAGCAAGGGGATGTAGTTAGTAAGAGGTAATAGATTCTACAATCCACCTCAGCAAGTCTGGTAGGTTTGTTAGCCCATTGTAGTTAGGCTACAATTAGATTATTACCAATAACATAATGCACATAGACTCTTCGGAATAAAGGCCCCATTGGACAAGTAAATTTATTTATGAAACAAATAAGTAAAACAGTGGTTTTATTGGGAGCCATACAAACAAGGGTATATTCCCATGCCATGCAAGTATTAGTGCACAGCATTTTGAGAGCCGACTCTACAAACTACACTTAAAAGCAAAACTCACTCAAAATAAAAGAATATATATGAATACTAATAAATACAGGAGCAAAAAATCTGAGCTTCTACAGGCTACAGCTTTCGTTTCCTATGTGGTTAAACATAGCGAATTGGTTTGCAAATGTGAGAATCATCTCTTCTGGAAGTTAAAGGTCTTGACAGAATAGGCAAAGATGAAGGCGAATAGAACAGTGAAGGCAACGACTATCCCTGCAACAGGGCCGAGAAAGTCGTGCTTGAAATCAAAGTAGCTTTTGATGTATTCTTCTACTGTTTGGCCATTGCGATCTTGGAGTTCATGTTTTAGGTCTCCAAATTGAGATGCCACTAGTCCGTACAGGGTCCATGCCACTGGGCATATGTAGTAATACCACCTCCACCACACTGGGATACTCTGTTTCATACCCAAACATGCCCAATGTCAGTTATAAGCAAGTAGTAACGTCAAACCACAGCAATAATATTATCATTTTGTTTGGAAGACTTACCGGTTTGGGGATAATGAAGCCAGAGAAGAGGCTCCATAAGCCGTAGAAGGCAGCAGCAACGACAGAAGCGACATGGTGGTTTGGTGTGATGGCCACAGACATCATTCCGTAGTAGGTGTAATATAAGAGGGTGAAGAACATGAAGAACAAGTACCAGAAGAACTTGGCAACTGTCCACTCAAAACCAATCATTGCATAGACTATGATACCATATACTGTTCCTTGCATAAAGACGTATGGTATCTCAATCGCGGCCTGAGAAAAGAAAATTTCACCCCAGATTAAAACTTGATACTACATTAGAATGGTTAAGTAGACCTGAATATCAACTGTTTCTAATAGACCTGGCACATGGATGCTCGGTCAGGTCTCATGTGTTTGGCTTGATAAATTGATTTGTGTAAGATACATGATGTTAATTGTGAAGAAATAGACTTAATACCAGACACTAAAGATTTGGGCCACTACAAATTTGGTAGGCCTTACTCCAAGTGAATCAGGTTTGTTTGAGTCTACTCTGGTTAGTAGTCGTGCTTGAATTAGTTTTGCCAATTGTAGTATCATATGAGATTAAAAAGAAGCAAGCCAAAATTGTAAGAGTTTAGCTACCTGAGCAAAGGCATATGGCAAAGCTGAGTACATTCCAGCAGCCTTTTCTCTGTAAAAGACAGTCCTTTCCACAGCTACCACAGGTTGGACAGAAGAAGCATTTTGGACACCTAGAAAGAGAACAGCAGCATACATGGAACCCATGGCATTGATCAGGTTTTGTGTTGTTTCCCTGTAAGAAAAATTCAAGTGAAGTGTTATTACATCAGCATATATAATTCAACTTCATAGTTCTCCCGTGTTTCTAACAGTTAAGACTTACGTTTTGCCTCCGAGTTGCCAGAAAATGGTCCCAAACATCAAACCGATGAAAGTGGTGAACAGAAATCTGACTGAAGTATAAAGAGGATTACGCCAATATGACAAGCTCTGTTTCCATAAGCAAGCCAAGCATTGGCCCAGGAATGGCTGAGAGTATTCAGTTGCGAAATAGAGGTCCTTGGAACCAGGGCGAGGTGTCCCCAACTCATGGATCAAAGCTTTATTTCTCCTGTAATTACAGTTTAACTTTAAATTAAGCTCTGAACAATGCTATTTACATAGTAAAAATAACATTTGTAATTTCCTGAATCTACCTGTACAAGTCTGAGTTCTTGTAAGTCTCTGTAAAGTCTACACCGAGTGCTGCCTCCTGTGCCGGGGTTGTGACCTCCAACATCCAAGTTGCTGGATTATAACCATCAGTGATCTTTGGCACTCCTGGAACACTCTACATTGAGGAAAACAATTATAATAAGTCTCACAACCACATCAGTAGGATAAAACTTCAATGTTTGTGTAGGAAATTGGATTGAAGAATTCACCTCAAAATATTTGATCAATTCACAAGAATGCTTCCCCAAGGGCCCAACGTATATCTCTTGCCCTCCCCTCTTCATCAGGAACAACTGAAGTAGCAAAGTAAGAATTCAATGATCAGTACTGCTCAGTAGATGTTTCAAGAAAGCCACTATGCTGGGCTCCTTATGGATCATCTCTTCTCTTACCTCATCAAAAGCCTCAAAGATATCAATGCTAGGTTGGTGAATAGTGCACACAACTGTTCTTCCAGTATCCACGGTGTTCCTGACCGTCCTCATTACTATGGCCGCAGCTCTTGCATCCAGCCCTGAAGTCGGCTCGTCCATGAAGATGATTGATGGATTGGCCACAAGCTCAACTGCGATTGTAAGTCTTTTCCGTTGTTCTGTGGACAGACCATTTACTCCAGGTAGCCCAACCAGTGCACCCCTCAATGGGGTTAGCTCAACTAGCTCCATCACCTCCTCCACAAACATCTGTTAAAGATAAGAAGTATTAAGCATAAATTAGCCACCAATAACTATTTATCTTGTATATAATGATACGGGGGAACCGAATAAGCTTGATTGTCCAAACAAAGAAAAAACAATACCGACCTTTCTTGTTTTAGAATCAATGTCAGGGGACAAACGGAGCCAAGCTGAATATAGTAGGGACTCATAGACAGTGACGTGCGGAGAATGAATATCATTTTGTTCACAGTATCCTGAAATCCGGGCAAAAGTTTCTTGCTTCTTTGGGTAACCGGATATCCTAATGTCCCCTTCAATGTAACCCCCGGTTTTTCTCCCAGCAAGAACATCCATGAGGGTAGTTTTACCAGCACCACTGACTCCCATAAGAGCAGTCAGAACACCTGGCCTGAAAGCTCCGCTCACACCTTTCAGAAGTTCCAACTTATCTTCAGTCACTCCTTGAGCCTTCATTTCCTGCACATTTATTTCAACAATCAGTCTCAGATTTCTAATTTTATGGTTTTAAGGGAATATGGACTACTAGTTGGAGGTAGTAATTACCACTGGCATGTCAACTGAATACCGGACTTCATCAAAGGTGATGGAATGTTGTTCAAATGGAAGAACCATTCCTCTCTTTCTTGGATGTTCCCCTTGAGCAACAATTGCATCACCACTTCGAGAAGAGCTTCCTTGTTGCACCAATTCCAACGCACCCCCACTTGTATTTTTGTCCTTGTCATCTTCTTCATCAGGAATTGCTTGAGCCTTCCTAAATGCTGCATAAATTTAGCTCAATGTCAATATAAAGTTCCCAAATACTAAGAAACGTAAACGTACAAACTTTCTAAAGATTATCAGAACTCAAGAACATACGGTTTAGGTAAGTGAGAGCAAGCATATAGAGGATGTTGAATAGGAGAACGAATCCGACCAATGCCCCTGCACCAATCCAATACCAATATGCATACGGAAAAAAGCCTCGGTTCTTTAAGACTTGCACCCCAAGTGTTTCATTTTGCCCTGCTGGAATCTGTTTAACACAAAAGAAGCAAATGTTCAAGCCAAGTTCTACATTAGGACAAATGTTTCATTCCAGGGTTGGAACATATTTCAGTAGAGTACTTACATGACTCCAACTGTGCCCAAGGAACTCATTTACGCCTACAGCATTCTGAGCATACATCATGGGTGATGACCAGTAACCCCATATCCACCATGGCTTCACATCATCTGTTTCAGTTAAAAAATAGGCAAATCTACATCAGTTAACATCATTTGTAGCATGTATAGACCTTGATCACAAGTGCTAATGCGGTCTCAGAATCATACTTCGAGAGAGAACAAAGCCACCCAAGGCAAACAGTGTAAGCAAAGCAAATGATCCAAACGTGTTGGCCACAATCATACTCCTTCCTAAAGCTCCAGTAGCTCTAAATAGACCAGAGGCCATCTGATTGACAAGTATCAATATCAGGTATTGCTTGAACAACCTGCAAAAGTAGTTTATTAAGCGTATTAGTTGGTTGACATGGAATGATAGGTGTGGAGAAAAAGAGAAAGATACCAGTGAATTTTTAATTAAGATCAGTACCTTCCAACATTGGGGTCAAATCCAATGACATAGTATGTGGTGAAGACCCAAACTCCAACTTCAAAGAAGGTAATTGGAATCTTAAGGATCCAGCTAGGAATAGCATATGCCCATGCAGGAAAGAAGAGGAGGTCCCTGTGCTTATAGAATACTGGAAGCTTCGCTATGGTCATGGACATCTCCGCCATTCCATTGAACAGAGACATCACCACTGAGAAAAACAACGCCCCAGTATAAATTGAACCACCAGTGAGAGTTTTGTCCATCTTGGTTCGGAAGAACACAGTCATGGTTATGAAGGCCATTATAATAAGCTGATGACACAGATCAATTCAAAAGCACACATTATTAATTTCCTCAATGACTAAGACATGTAGTTATGCCAAAGCAGAGAAAGAGATACTCACTTGGAAAAGCTTAAAGATGTACACAAAGGAGTTTCTCTTCATCAACAAGTACTCTCTAGACATACATGCTTTGAAGAACTCCTTTACTCCAACACCATACTTTTCCGTTGTCAATGCAGCTGGGTGATTCTTGCTTCTGTCAAATGGAGTAGCAAGCTCAGAAGCTATCTTTCTTCCAACATGAAAAGACTGGAACGCCTCAGCAAATTCCTTGGAGGTGATAAATCGGTATGGTTCGTTACGTCTGACCCAGTACTGTTGCTGATCTTTCTTTGATGTCACCTGAATCCAAGTTATTGCTCAAATCAGAATAGCTTCCAATATTGTGGTCTTTGGTACTACTCACATCAAACAACTAAAAAGATCGCTTTTCCAAACAAGACTCGTTTAGGTTTATATCATGATAGGCTAGGCTAAACCAAAAGTGTCCTCATTTATTAAGTTAGAGTGGCAGGCCTAGCAGATAATTCTTCATTTGGAAAAAGTGTTTAACAGAGATACATCACCCTCATTACATTGATGGTATAATGCTGCAATGCCATACAAAGGATAAGTTGCATTTATAATTTTAAATACTTTGGAAAAATAGGTCTTCAATATAGTAGAAACTGAACATACCATAACAGATATTTGTAGGATATATAACCAGCATATTTGGAAAATATATAAGAATGCGTAGTCACTTACTTCCTGCAAGAAATCAGCCACTCCTTTCCTATCTGGACAACAGAATCCCATAGACTCGAAGAATTCAAGGACATGCTCTCGGGGGCCTTGGTACACAACGTAGCCATCTGACAGAAGGATAATATCATCGAAAAGATTGTAGGTTTCAGGCGCTGGCTGTAGGAGGGAAACGACCGCAGTTCCATTAAGGATGTGAACCGATTGCCTGATTGAGTTCACAATTTGGTATGTAGTGGAACTGTCTAAACCGGTTGATATCTCATCCATAAACAATGCCTTGGCCGGTCCAACAAGCATCTCACCTAATTCATTAGAAATGTATCAAACATCTTAGTCAGCAGGACTGTTCTGCACAAGAACATATACTCTAATATAGCAACATGATCCATTGTAAACTTTGCTTACCAGTTGTGACTCTCTTTCTTTGACCTCCTGAAATTCCTCTAATCATCTCATCTCCTACCATGGTATCTGCACATACTTCTAGTCCCAAAATCTGCAATTTTTTTTAAGTTCAGCATATGATTAAGCAAAATGCTCATCCCCCAAGTGTTTGGGAAATTCTTATCAAATGGGATCAAAAGATATCTAAATGGCAAACCTTTAGCATATAATCTGTAACAACATTCTCCTTCTGACCTTCAGCTGCTGAAGCCTATTACAATAGAAAAGCAACATTATTAGTTACAGCATGAACTAACTATTGGTGAGAAGAAATGGGAACACTTGGGCTTTTGTAAAGCGGTACTTAGATCAACAATTTCTCCAACTTACCTTCATGAAAAGATCGATATCGGGATCGGGCTTAATATTAGCCTCTTTCTCTCTCCTAGACAACTCAGCCAACATTTCTGCAAAACCAAAATATGATATTATCAATCAACACCCTTTTGGTTTATTACAATACATCATTATACAGAGAGAATGCAGAAAGACAAAGAAAGAGTACAAACCATAACGATATCCAACACCCTGAAATCTGGCAGAATAAGCAAGAGTTTCTCGAACAGTCATTTCACCAATGTGCACATCATGTTGGCTAATGTAGGCGGCAGTTCTTTGGGGGACGAACTCCTTCATTTCATGCCCATTGTATGTCACTTTCCCAGTCACCTGTTGATATCCAAAACCCTCCATTAACTTTCTTAACAATTGATCAAGATCCATCAACATGAATGATGAATTGAAACTCTCTGGGTCTGTTTATTTTATTGACAGCAGATTCATAGAAAACTTGGTCAAAATTACTAAAACTCCTAAACGCTAAAAATGGACTCAATAGAACCCATGTTGCAATCCTTCCTTCCTCAGGTGTCATCGCCATGGCTGAGTTTACTTTTGGGGATTTTTTTATTACTATTACGGAGGTGGAGGGTAAGGTTTGCATATGAACGAAGGTTAATGTTAGTTGGAGGCTGTTAGTTAAATATTAAAAACTCATTGGGTATTGGGTTTTTTGATTTGGGAAATGATGTCTTGTGGAAGACACATTTTAAGTGCTTTGCAATTGTATAAAATCTATATATTTGTAAATTAAATTGAAAAAAGTTACATAATTGGCTTTTATAACTATAATAATATAACTAAATGGTATAAAATCAAACTTTTGTATATTTTTTAAAATTTACAAAATGACGTTTAAAATATGCCCAACGGACGAGGTTCATTTATTAGGGTGTCAATTTTAATTGTTGATATAGCCAACACATTCCAAGTAGACCTGGCAAAGCTGATCCGAGATCCGAAATCCGATCCGAAAAATCCGAATCCGAATCCGATCCGACACCAAAATGGATGATCCGGTCTTGATCCGAACCCGGAGATAATCCGACCCCGAATCCGATCCGAATCTCAACCCGAATTTTACCGAATAAGAAAGAGATCCGAAATAATCCGATCCGATCCGAACCCAACCCGAGCATTGCCAAATCCGAGTTAACCCGAATCCGAAATTGCCCGAATTGATTTTTACCCGACCTGAGCCACATCCGAAATAATTTGATCCGATCTGAACCCGACTCGAGCATTGCCAAATCCGAGTTAACCAGAATCCGAATTTGCCCGACCTGAATTTTATCTGACCCGAGCCAAGCCAAATCCGATTTAACCCGAATCCGAAAATTTCATGAACTGAATTTTATCTTATTCAAGTTGCATCAGGCAGTCAAATTTGATTTAACCTGAATTTGAAAATTGTTCGAATGGAGTTTCACCCTGCTCGACACACATTCGACCCGAAATAGAACCAAACTAAGCCGACTCGATTATAATTCGACCAATCACAATAAAAAATGTCTGGTACCATTATAATTTATAAATTATATAATTCAACTTTACTTTTAAGTTGGATTTTTGTAAATTTTGAGATGATTACCTTTAATTTATAAATTATATATTTTGATTTTTAAAATTATGAATTTAGAGCTTAGTAGACGTTTATTCGAAACCATCCGCCAATCCACAACCACTATATATCTAAACTATAAATTTTTCAAACAAGGTCTGTGTAATTGGCATAAAATTATAGACTAATTTCATTACTTCGGTGTATATGACATGTTTAGATTGTTTACCCAATATTATAAACTTAGATCCGAGTTTGGTCCGATCCAAAAACAACCCGAAGATCTCGATCTGATCAAACCCAGTCCTAATTCGATCCAAACTCGACAAAAACCCATCCGAGTGAATTCGAACCCGAACCCCACCCGATCCAACTATAACCTGAAGGATCCTGATCCAATCAAAACCGGTCATATTCCGATCCGAACCCGACACAACCCATCCGAGTCAATCCGAACCCGACAAAAACCCGTCCGAGTCAATCCGAACCCGAATCCCACCCGAACATTACGATCCGATTAAACCCGGTCCGAATCCGATCCGAACCCGACAAAACACATCCGAGTCAATCCGAACCCGAACCCCATCCGATCCGAATCCGAATCCGAACCAGAGTACGGCTGATCCGAAAAATCCGAATCCGAGTTAATCCGATCCGAATCCGATCCGATCCATCCGATTGCCAGGTCTAATTCCAAGTTTCTTATAATTGATAATTAATAGTATCTGATAAAAAATTTGAGATTAAAAATAATAATATGTATTAATTTTATAAAAAGGAAAACACTTAAGTAGTGTGGGGCAAGACACATGTTATCACCATTTTAATTTCGAATGGTGATAGCTCAAGCCAATTAGTCAATGAATTGTTATGGTCCGTTCAACCCAATTAAAAGAACTTTGATAAATTAACAGATTTTACTAGAATTATTAGAATGACAAAATTCAATGAGTGATCTAATAAAAGAAATTCAACTCTAGTGAATGAATTGTTCTAAATAATAGTAATCGAACACGAAACTAAGTTTGACTTGATTTGGAATAACTAAATTCAGATAGTTGACTATTAGTTTCAAAGTTGAATTATTTGACTACCAATCAATTGATGCTATATATTTTTCTTTCAATAATAATATTGTATTTAAAATTTTCATTATTTCTATATAGATAAATAATATTTTAATAATTTGAAAAGTATATGATGTACCTTCAACTCTTTGTCAAGTTTGCCGGACAGTGCCAAAAGAAGAGTAGTCTTTCCGGAACTTGGAGGACCCAACAGCAATGTCATTCTGCAATGGAATTCCAAACATTATCATTTAACATGTTAAAACCCAACTCACTTTCTCCGCAGCATTGAAAATTTGGAGTTTCTTTCTTCATCCTTGTATATGTTGAAGTTAATACCTGTTTGGTTTGATGATTCCGCTAACATCATTTAGAATAGTAAGATGTTTCTTTCGATTGGGCAATATGTGCAAGGAGTTGAACAGTCCTTCAAACATGTTGGTGACAAAGTTGATAAATGTCGGCAAAGCGCTACTCCCAACGAACACCTCAGCTTCAATATTTATGTTTTCAAATCTTACTTCAATTGTAGGAATATCAATTCCAACCCTAACATCAAATTCAAACAAAACATAAACTTAATTATATACATATATATATAGACTAAAAACCAAGAATATTAACAATAAGAATAAAGAGATAAAGGTACCTTTGAATACGTTCCTTGAGCTTGAACAAGAACTTTTCATTATCCTCTTCAGTAGTCCTAATGAGCCTCTGAACAAGGTTCTTCCTGTCCTCAAAACCAAGACTGTGAACATCAATTTCATTTGGACCTCTTGAAGCAGTGAGTATACCCTTACGAAGACGATCATAAGTAGGAAGCCTCTCAAGAGCAGCCCATTTAAGAGCCTCTTCATCGTCTTCATCCCTGGACGAACGAGAGAACACCTCAGGGACTTGGCTCCTCCATACTGACCCACTTCTCCTTAGACTCCCACCCAACCGTGCTAGATCAGCTCCGTCCATTCTTTATCATATAATTCACAAAACCCTTCTTGATTGATCCCTTTTTCGTCGTTGTCTTCAAAACCCACTTTCACCAAAACAAGCAAAAAAGAATGAAAGAATTGGTTCAAGTAGTTTACACAAGTAGTAGAACAAGAAGATATACAAGAAGAATCTTGGTTACGTGGGTGTGTTTCTTTATTGGGTCTAAAGAAGGGGTATATTTATATAGACAGGGTGGGTGGAAATTGAAATGGGGGATACGATGACGAAAGAGGTGATTCATATTATTATTATTGTAAGTTTGGTAAAGTGAAGAATATGTGGGGACTGAAGGGAGAGAAGAAGTAACAGAGGACGGCTACGTTAGGGGGGCAGGCCGTTGAGTCTGAAATTAATTCCAATTCAAACATGGATAGCTTTTCCCATTTCCGGGGAGTTTCTTTCTTGCAATTGGATTTTTGTTTTATCGGGTTTTTTTTTTTTCATTTCTTGGGTGCTCAATTATTTCTTCTCCTCTCCCTCTATTTGCGATTTGTCAATTATTTTGCTTTTGTTTTTCTATATGTACGGAGCCTGGGTATTGAATTGAAAGATATTGGCCGACTCAATACAATGGAAGCTCAGCGTATTCCTTGAATGGAATACGTCAAACTAACCTACAGTTATCATGATATTTTCAATCGAAAATGATAATTTTTGTAATATTTTATTATTAATTGGTAATGATAATATAATTATTATTATGGATATGAAAATAAAAATGTGAGATATATATGTGTTTTAACTTCATTTAATTAGTTGCCTTTTGATTTACTTGCAAGTATATTTTTTCTTTTTCTCTCTTCAATGTTGGTTTAATGAATGATATTAAATTTGCAAGGTTCTATATTATTTAATTTTGCTAAACACGTGTCGAAAATGTTTTATAAATAATAAGGGAGTTATATTATAATATTCGATAATATCCATCATCTAAAATTGAGAATTGTATGCAATTGAATATCCTTTCTCGGAATTGTTGTTGCATTTTTGTTGTGTTACTCTTGCGTGCGTTGTTGTTATTATCCTCCTTACCATTCTTGATTTTAATTCCTACCGTAGGATCAAATATTGTCAATATTTTTTTTCCTAGTGGCGGTCATTTCAATGGATGTATTGTGATAAATTATCATTTGGCATTGTAATTTAACAAGTTGTCCTATGCTTCATTGTTTCTTTTGGTGATGTCTTCCGTTGCCACATTTTCTTCCTTTATTCCATGTTCTATTATGTTTGCAAACATTTGGTCATTGACCTAATTTCGGGATTGACATTTACCTTAAAATTAACTTCATCTCAACACACTCTTGAAGCTTGTTCAAGATTTAGGAGCTTAGCAAATTAGGAGCTTTGACCAAAAATAAGGCAGGTAAAGGTGGAGATGGCATGCATACTTGGTCGACAACATTAATGGTGGAAGGGAATGTACTACCTCCGTCCCTTTTTAATTGTCCAATTACCTAATTTCTTTGTCCTTTTTTATTTGTCTAATTACCTAACTTTTACATTTTCAATAACTATAATACTCATTCTACTCCTAATCAATGCATTTTTTACACCTTCGCAAGGGTATTTTCAAGGACATTTTTGGCAATATATAAATCTTTTGCTCCATTTTCTATATATTTTGGTTTTGTAAAAGTAGTTTTAAGGACAAATAATCAAGGACGGAAATAGTAGTTCGTTATGACTGAGCTTGGGAAGGTGTAGATTTGACTAGGTTGTGATTGAATCGGATTACTTACCAGTAAAATTCCCCTATCACAACAAGATATCTTCCTATGTGACATTGATATAATTTTAGAAGACATGCTTGCTTGTAGTAGTGCTTTTTCAAAATGTTTTTGGTCACATGTAATGATGGAAGGCAATTCAATTGCTCATAAAGGAGTTAGACTCTGGATTATAAAAGATGATAAAATTTGGGCAAGGGTATGCTCTCAACCTATAAACCACTTTGTTAGTATGGATTTTTTAGTATATGAATAAACTCTTGTTGCTTTGGTCTCAAAAAGCAAGTTAGTGGTCATTTGACTTCAATGGTGGATCTCCATATGGGATGATGGTGGTCATAGCCACCCTTGATTTTCAAAAAAAAATGATAAAATTTAATATAATTTTGGACAATAAAGATCGCTCAGATATGTATATTAATATATTGGACATACTCTATTCAAAAATTTAGATTTGTCATTATTTGACTTTATTCAAAAGATACAATTAATTTGCTTCAACATCCAACAATTTTGGTAAAATATCATATGAAAATTGTCAATCTAAAGATATTGAAGTTGTAGAATATTATTAGGCAATAGATAAAATAGGAAGGAGGGAATATTAACAAATTTAAATTTTATTTTGTTTTCCACACATAGTTACGTACGGAGTATTTAAGTACGTAGAAGTAATGAGCAAAGAAAATACTTCTTTTTTTTTAATCTTATTATTTATTGTTGGAGGGGGTTTGAAAAGTCAATCCACCCAATTAATTAATTGGCGAGATTGGGGAAAAAGGGCAGAAAGGAGGGGGTTTGGGTTGTTGAGGATGAGAAGGGCAAAATAAAGGAAAGAGGCGCATTAGTTTCTAGAAGACCAACTGGAAAGGTGACCAGTCAGCAGTAAGTAATTCAAGGGCGAGAGTCAAAATTGACACCGAACTTGAAGAAAGAGTCCACATCCAAATCACCACCCCTTTGTCTATTCTCATACAAGTGTTGTTCAACTTAAATTAAAATTAAATTATCGCTAAATATCTACTTTACTTTTTTTGGTGGGTCACATACTCACATTGTCGCCATAATAGTTTCCTCTATCACCGTTTTCCACTTGCTATTTGTTTTTGTCAACACATTAATTAAAGGTGTCCCCAGCTCCATCACCTTTGCTTTATCATATATATTTCCTAACACTTGATTCTACCTTTTCATTGTTAGTTGCTAAAAGATATTACCTCCATTATTAAATATTTGTCACTCTAATAATTATGTATTTAACTTTTAAAAATTTTGATCGTAATTTTTGTTGTGTGGAGACCAAATGGGAGAAAAGAAAGAAGGGAGGAAGAACGAGAGGCGCTAGCAGTGTCTGGATAGGTGGCACCAGCGCCTCGTCCAGAGATAGAGAAGAGGAAGACGCTGGGCGCGTCTTTTCGGCACCACCAGCGCCTCTGTTTCGACAACGCTCCCTTGACACAAGCTTAGGCGCTACCAGCGGGTGTGTGGCGCCGACGCGCCTTGTCCAGAAGCCCAACTAAATGTCACACTGCTAGCGCCCAGTGATGCTACCCCCGGTTGTCGTTCTGCTGCACGTTTCTCTTTGGGCCAAGGCTGAAGGCCCACGTTTTCTTTGTTTTGTGTGCGGCACTCTCTAGGTGTAACCTAGGTTTTCCCTCTTGTACTCCTAATATATATTTGGCTCCAGTTTCTCTTTATTATGTATCCCAGAGAGTATCCCAGTATCCTAAACCAGATTGGGATCAAGTAAGATAGAGAAAAACACAACCTGTGTAATTGTAATCCTCATATTACGAGTGCATCAATTCCGTAGTTTTTTTCCTGCTTTGGGTTTCACGTTAAACCTGTAGTGTCAAATTTCTTATTTCTTTTCCGCTCTTATCTTTTATTATTTGTGGTTGCTTGAGTGCACTTAGATCCTAACAACTGGTATCAGAGCCTGCAGGTTGCTGAAAAAGAACTCGCTTTCAGACAATGTCGAGAGATAAATATGAAATCGAGAAATTTGACGGATCAGACTTCACCTATTGGAAGCTGCAGATCGAGGATATGTTGTACTCGAAGTCGCTGCATGTTCTGTTGTTGGTGAAAAATCTAGACTCCATGGAGCAAGCCAAGTACAATGTGCTGGATCGATAGGCGGTGTCCTTGATCAGGATGTCATTGGCTCGGAACGTCAGGTTTTACGTCATGGAGAAAAAGACAACAAAGGAATTGCTGAAGGCACTGGAAGAAATGTATGAGAAGCCTAGTGCAACAAATCAGGTATATTTTTCCGCAAATTAACCAGCTGTAAGATGGTTGAGGATGGTGATGTGGCTGATCATATTAATGAGATTATTAAGATTTTATCACAACTTGCTTTAGTAAAGATGATTTCTGCTGAGAATATCAAAGCTTGCATATTGTTGTCTTCCATGCCTGATTCTTGGGAAACTTTTGTAACTGTTGTTAGTAGTGTTAAGAGTACAAATGAGATGAAATTCAATGAGGTCAAGTCTGTGCTGCTTAATGAGGGATTTCGTAGGAAGAATTCTAGTGGTGAGTTTTTGGGAAGTGCCGTAAGTGTCAGGGGTAGAAAGATACTTATGAATTCGAATAATTCCAGGGGTAAAAGCAAGCCTAGGGACATGAGCAATGTTGTGTTATGGTTGTGGTGATAAAGGTCATTTTAAGAGGGATTGCCCTAAACCTAGGAAGGGGAAGGGTAACGATGACCGGGACTCTATCAACTCTGGGGAAGACCTTTGTGAAGCCCTAATTTTGAGTGCATCTAGTCCTGAAGAGTCATGGATAGTTGACTCTGGTGCATCCTTTCATGTTTCCTCCGATAGGGAGTTTTTATTTCATAATTTCAGGAGAGGGAATTTTGGCAAGGTGTGTCATGCCAATGACAAGTGTTATGAGATAACAGGTAGAAGAGACATGACAATTAAGACTGCTAATGATGGTCTTTGGAAGTTGGAGGATGTGAGGTATATCCCTGGAATTAAGAGGAATTTACTTTCAGTGAATCAACTCGATGAGATGGGCTACACTGCAGGGTTCGGGAATGGAAGATGGAAGATCGTGAAGGGTTCTAGCTATGGTAGTGGTGAAGGGATTGAGGTCCGGTACTTTGTAATCCACTAGAGATAGCACTAACATGATTTCTAATGATTCTTATTCTAGCTTATGGCGCTGCATGCTTGGTCACATGAATGAGAATAGGGTCAGTTTCACCAAAACTGGCAGGGAATCAGAGGAGGCATGGAGTGACTTAGGTGACAAGAAGATCGTGAAGTTTGCTATGGTAGTGGCAAAGGGATTGAGGTCCGGTACTTTGTACTCCACCAGGGATAGCACTAACATGATTTCTAATGCTTCTTGTTCTAGCTTATGGCGTTGCAGGCTTGGTCAGATGAATGAGAACAAGGTCAGTTTCACCAAAACTAGCAAGGAATCTGAAGAGGCATGGAGTGACTCAGGTGAGAAGAAGCTAGTGGGAGTTGAGGCGGTCAAGGTTTCTGATAGGCTTGGTGTGCCTAGGAGGGTAATAGAGGAACCACAAGAAGCTCCACATATTGCAGATCATGCTGCTAAAGAGCCTAAACCACAGGAGCTAGGTAAAAGCTCTAGTGAGGATGAGCATACTCCACCACCCACTGTGAAGAGATCCATGAGGACTACCAGAGAGTCCTATAGTAAATTTGTGCAGGCAGAGGCTCGGTTCAAGTGGGAGCACCCAATAGTCGATGAAATTGCGTCACTTGAGGAAAACAGAACCTGAGAGCTAGTCAAGTTGTCTGCAGGGAAGAAAGCCTTGAAGAAGTGGGTCTACAGGATCAAGGAAAAGCCAGTGGATTCTAGGAAATTGAGGTCTGGTATGGCCTCAGTAGGCCTTTCTGACTAATAAAGAGGCAGGTTGATGCACTAGCGGAACTTGTGGAGAAAGTTGAGGATGTTGGAGGATTTGGTCTCCTAGAGGGAGATTGTTGGGTGTGGAGACAAAATGGGAGAAGGAAGAAGCGAGGAAGAAGAGGCACCAGCAGCGCCTAGATAGGCAGCACTAGCGCCTCATCCAGAGGCAGGGAAGAGGAAGACGTTGGGCGCGTCTTTTCGGCACCACCAGCGCGCATCTGTTTCGACAAGCGCTCCCTTGACACAAGCTTAGGCGCTACCAGCGGGTGTGTGGCGCTGGGTGCGCCTTGTCCAGAAGCCCAACTAAATGTCACACTACCAGCGCACAGGGACACTACCCGCGATTGCGATTCTGCTGTGCGTTTCTCTTTGGGCCAAGGCTGAAGGCCCATGTTTCCTTTGTTTTGTGTGCGACACTCTCTAGGTGTAACCTAGGTTTTCCCTCTTGTATCTCCTAGTATATATTTGGCTCCAGTTTCTCCTTATTATGTATCCCATAGAGTATCCCAGTATCATGAACTAGATTGGGATCAAGTGAGATAGAGAGAAACACAACATGTGTAATTGTAATCCTCATATTACTACTGCATCGATTATGTGGTTTTTTTTAAACCTCTGTTGTCAAATTTCTTATTTCTTTTCCGCTCTTATCTTTCATTGTTTGTGGTTGCTTGAGTGCTCTTCGACCCTAAATTTTTTTTACAATAATAAAATGATAAACATTTTGATTCAAGATGGTTAATAGTCATCTTGAATTTCACATAAATCACTAAAGACTTAAATATAAATGTATTTAAATTATTATAAATGTATATTTCATTACTTTGAGGGTTATTACAACTTATAAACTATATAAAAATAATTATTCATATATATTTTTCATAGATATAAAACTATGCATAAAATGTACATTTTCTACTACGGTTAAAAAAATTAGGCCATCATTTACGTTTGTTGACCTAGCTACTTAGCTTTATATTATTATAGTTGTTTATATATATAACTAATAGAGAAAATATTGTTAAAAGTTACAAAAAAGTAAATTATGGACAATTCAATTAAAATGATTATTAACCATCTTAATTCAAGAAACGTATAAATCATCCTTTTCAATATTATGCAATGATTTATCATATGTACCAACTATCATGAGATTCATAATGAAAAATGATATCATAAAATTATATTAATAATTTTTTTTTAAAAATATATATATTGTTAACAAATGATGACCAAATTATATATTGTACTGAACGCTGTAAAAGTCCAGAGTGATATATATATATATGTGTGTGTATGTGTGAGATTTCATCAAATAAGTGACAGGGTCGCAAGCGCACGGTATACGGTGTAGCACGTCAGGGTCGATCCCACGGGGACTAAATTAATAACGCATTTAACTAGCTCTCTATGTGGTTGTTAAGTTAACCTGGTTTTAGATTTTGGAAAAGTTTAAAAACTAATCAAAGCTAACTAATGAAAATAGGGAAATCAATCAAACAAAGGTTCAATCAAGGGAGAAAGACTTCTAGGGAATTAATTGCTTTCCTAACAACGAGTTTGACACTTAGAACCTAGCTTGCACAATCATTCACTCAAGACAAATCAAGAACCGATAACCACAAGAACTTCACTGCTCTTTCGATGCTAATAGAATTACCTCAATTAACCTAAATTATGACCTTCGTATGTTTTTCAAGTTAATCAAAGTTGAAGATCTCTAATTATCCAATTATCAAAGTGGTTCCCTAGTTTGCTATTCTTTTCTCAAATTTCACAAAATCGGGTAGAAAGCATAGTTATTAAAATCCCGATCCTGATTTACGATCCTACGATTTTATGGTCCAAAATCTTCGTTACGATTCTACAATTTACACACGATCCTACATGGGCTAATTTCCGATCCTAACTTCCCCATAGTTTCGAGTTAGGATCCCGATTTTAACAACCTTGGTAGAAAGGTTGATAGTCAGATTATCCTAATTGTCTTTTCAGTACTTCTCAGGTTGATCTCAAATCACAAGTATTCCAGGCCTAAGAACACACATGAACATGAAGAACACAATCTTCTATTGATTCAAAACAAGAATTCGTGCACAAACTATAAAGATTCAATCAAACTACATTGTTTCGGGTTGCAAAACCTTGGAATTCAAGGAATTTATTCACTCATATTCAAAGAAAGCACAAAACAAGTTCCTATCATCATAATTAATTCTCAAAACAAAGAAGGGATATAAAAAGAAAGAACAAACTACGAAGAACACGTCCTGATTGAGTCTTTTGATCCCGGGGTTGAACTTTCTCTGCGAACTTAGCTACTTTCTTCTCAAATCTTTATCCTTGCCTTTCTTGAATCGATTGGTCTTGAATCTTGATGGTGGGAAGGAGGAGTAGAAGGTAATTGGTGCTCTCTTTCTCTCTTGATAACCCTAGAACGAAGGAAGAATGATAGATAATCCCGTAACCACTTGCCTCTTTCGCGAAAACAAGTCGGCCTGACCAGTTCATACAGTTGGTTGTCATCTATGGAGGCCCGTGGTGTGTTCATTCTTGCCAACAGTTGAGGAATTGTTGGTGCTTTGGCCTAAAACCTATAATTTCATCATAAATTACAACACCAAGCGTAATAGATAAATTAGGATATAAATCAAGATTTACAATAAAAGTTATCCCTAATTCACTATCGGAATCCCTTAGAAATGTAGTCACAAAAAGCACTTATCAATGAGCATTGCTTAAAAATGTACATGTGAGCATGAGGGATATTGGTCTTTGGATCATTGATCAAGGGATAAGATTAAATAGGAGGTTTAGCTTTTTCTATTGCATTAATAATCAAACTCAGGTTAGGCTGCTTTAAAGGGAAGAAGGAAAACAATAAATGTTTCCTGAGAAATTTATCAACATGAAAATTAACCAATTCCATTAATTATTGTTGTTCATTTTATTATAACTTAATATCTACTTGGTATGTAACTCGATGTCCGCTGGGTATGTGTGTTGATGTCCCCAAAAAATACTTGATGATCCTTGTAATGTTTGATAATTCCAATGAAAATACTTGATGTCTCCATAAGAAGATATGAGCTTTGTTTTTTAAAAAAATAAACTAAAATAGCGGTTGGATATTACATTCATGAGAACTCTAGCGACTAATGAGATTGAGCAATTAGAAAAAAAAAGCGCACAAGGAAAATGCTTGATGATATCGTCACTGATCAAGTTAATTGTTAGTTGATGTCCCCACAAGAAATATTTGATATTCCCAATGAAAATACTTGATGTGCCCACGAAAAATACTTAATGCCCTCAATGAAATACTCAATGTCCCCAATGGAAAAAAAAAAGAGAAAAACTTGAAGTCCCTAGTAATATTTGATGTCCCTAATGAAAAAATGTGGTGTCTCCCAATGAAAATACTTGATATACCCAATGAAAATAATTGATATCATTTGTAATATTTTGATGTCCCAAATGATAATACGTAATGTCCCTAATGGAAATACTTGATATCAAATATTTCTTTCAATGAAAATACTTGACATCAAGTATTTCTTATGATGAGGACATAAAGTATTTTCAATGGGGACATCAAATATTACAAGGAGCATCAAGTATTTCCATCGGAGATATCAACATACATACGCAGTGGACAACTGGAGATCAAGTTACATATATACTAATCGGACATCAAGTTATAATAAATACAATGAACAACAAGAATTTCCTAAGCTGGTTAATTAATTCCCCAAGCTACATTTCACACTGATCAATTTCCCAAGTAACATTTATTATTTTTCTTCTTCCCTTTAAAGTAGTCTCACGTGAGTTTTTTTTATGCATGTATAAATAAAATAAAAGTAAATTGCTAAGGAAAATCAAAGCGAAAATCAAAGCTTACATAGTAAATTTTGAAAGATTTAGATTTTCCTAAGCTAGATATATCTTAACCTACAAAACTTGATATATTAATAAGTTTTATTGAAAAAAAGACAATCAATATCATATGTAGGTTATGATTATGTAATTTATAACCAAAACCCTTTTGTATTTTGTATTCCACAAAATTTTTATACAACAACTCTTACAATAATAAATACATTAGATCAGAATTAACAGATTGTAGAGAGCAAAAATGCACTAAAAGACATCTTATACTATGCCAAATTTGATTTAAATAAGAGTTTTTGGATGCTAATATACTGAGCTTTTAGAGTATTGGACAATAATACACTGAACTTTGACCTTTGACAATAATACTCTATACTAATTTGGGGGTGTTGAACAATAATGCACCCAGAACGATTCCGTCAGTTGCTGAGTCGGTGGTAATCTTACGTACCAGTGGATGAGATGAATTGACCCAAAAATATTTAAATTTATGACATGTCAGCTAACCTACGCACAAGCAAAGGGAATCAACTTTGAAAAGATTAGAAAAAAAATAAAATCACATTTGTTTAAACGTGTTTTCAATAAGAGATTGTTGTTGTAATTGTATAAATTTACTTTTGCTTGTGTAGATTAGCTGATCTATCATAATTTTAGATATTATTTAGCCAATTTATCTTCTCACCCTGTCAAATAAGATCGCCACCAAGTAACCACCGTCGAAATCGTTTCGGGTGTATTATTGGCCAACACCCCTTGAAGTTCGGTGCATTATTGTCCAAATTCAAAGTTCAGTACATTATTGTCCAATACTCCAAAAGTTCAGTATATTAGCATCCAAAAATCCTTTAAATAATTAGAAGAAGAAATTATTATTTCATATATATATATATATATATATATATATATATATATATATTATGTATAGTAGAGGCGGAGCTAAAACATTTTATTAGGGTGGGTCACTTGTATATATGAAGAATAAGGAAAAAGGAGAAAAGAAGTGGATTTTGAAAAATAGTAAGAAAAACTAGAAAAAAATGATCTAAAGAAGAGTTGAACCCTTGACCTCAAGCGTAATAATATGGATTATAACCACTACTATACAAATATTCCTTTGGTACTTCATGCAAATATATTTAATTTTATCTGTGATGGGGGGTCATGGCCCTAGCTAGCCCCCCTTGGCTACACCCTTGATGTAAAAGCCAAAGAGGTTTACGGTACGCAAATTTCATTTTGCCCATTTTACCCTTGGCCACTGATAAATTGTAAGGATAGAATAGTAATTACAATATTTTTATTGCACCAAAATAGTTATCAAAGAAATTGTTCCTGTCAAGATTTGAACCTCTAATGCATAGGAAAACCTCCAACTAATAACCACTACACCAACATAATTTTTGTTACAATATTTTTTTCATATATACTCTCTATTTCTCTCTTTTCACATTGGAACCGTTATTTACTTCATTTTTTTTTTTGGTTTCTATTTTTCCTAATTTACATTATACTATTATTTTGTTTAATCTTTTTAAGGTTCTTATGTTGTTATCTAACATTATTTTAATTTTTGATGTTTTATGCAAACTATAATATTAACTTTAATCACCATTGTTTCTTTAGACAAGATTCAATTTCATTAAAAAAAATCATTACTACATTATACCTATTTTTTTCTCCAATTCCGTGACTTATTATATTTTTATGTCATAAGTCAACACTTAGTTGTTGAATTATTTCTTATTCGCCTATTTATGTTTCTTTATAAATTAATTATAAACAAGGCAATTATTCAATAATCTTATTTCTCAATTAACCTCCCTCCAACATCTCCTCCTCCATTTTTCATGTTTATTCTCACTCTCATTCATTAACTAATTATTTTCCTATTATTTACTAAAAGAATCAAAAGTATAAAATCTATCTAATATATTAACTTAAGGTTAAGTTAAATCATGCATATATAAATTTTTTTATTATTATATGAAAATAAGAAAAATTATAATATATACCTAATATGTTGATTGATGTTAAATAAATGCAATCCTGCGTATATAAAATTTTATATCATTTATGAAAATGAGAAAAATCAAAATGTACCTAATATGTTGATTGGTGGTAAATTAAATCATGCATGTGTGTGTATCATAGTGTAAAACCTCGAGTTTTAAGTAGAACGGAACCGTTAGATCTTGACCGAACCGTTAGGGTTAAGTTTAAGTTTCGAGGACGAAACTTCTTTTAAGAAGGTAATGATGTAAAACCCCGAAAAATCCAACGATGTTGACCGTGACGTCGTTAATAGAATAGGTTTGACTTCATTATTTACTGTTGTTCGTAATGTGTTTATTTATGCTAACGCTTGGGCTCGTAGGACCGGTTAGGGGCTAACAAGGGTAGAATAGTAATTTCCGCTGGTTAATATTATTATGTGATTAACTACGTGAATATTATTTTGCTATGTGATTATATGATTATTAGTATTAATATTATTATTAATATTATTAGAATTATTGGGTTTTTAGAAAAATCAGTTTTTAATTGTTTTAAATGGGTTGGATTAGGATTAGATTAGATTAGTGGGCCTAAATTGGGTATTAGTATAAAAACCCCCTCTCAAACCCTAAACCCTAATTTTCTCCCTAATACCAAACCCTAGTTCCTCTCCTCTCTCTCCCCCTCCCTCTACCCACCACTTTTGCCCACAGTGCCGCCGCCACCACCGTCGGACAGAAGACGACGCCGACGACCACCAGCAACCGCCCAGGGTTGCTTCTCTCTCTCTCTCTCTCTCTCTCTCTCTCTCTCTCTCTCTCAGTCATCTCTCCCTCTCGCGTCTTTGCCGCAGACGCGCCACCCACCTGTGCCGTCGTCACCACCGATGCGCCCCAACGCCAGACGACCATCGCACCACTGCACTCTCCCCACGGTCGTGACGCCCGAGCGGCAAGAAGAGGGGATTTTCAGCGCGATCGCGGACGTCGACACCGGTACCACCGTCCGACAACCACCTCCTCGCCGCCACCTCTGACTGTCACCGCCTCGCCCGTCGCCACCCTGCTCGCTCGTCGGACACCACCGCTCAGACGCCGGAAAAGCTACCGTAAAACCCTAACCCTAACCCTAACCCTAATCTATTTTCTAACTGAATCTTTTTCTTTTTCTTTTTCTTTTATTTTCTTGTTTTAATATTAAAAATCTGATTATATATATTTGTAATTTTTATTGTTTATAAATTCTGTAATTTTTGTAATTAGGGGAAATTATTTGTAATTATTTTCTTGGTTGTAATTATGTGTAAATAATTATTTGTTATGTGTAATTTGTTTACTTGATATGTGTAATTTTTATGTTATAAATTGTAATTAGTTAGGTTGTAAAAGTTGATTATTAGGTTTGAAAGTGATTCTTTAATATTCTTTATATTTTTTTATGAATCTTTTTAGACCACAATATTATTGTATGTATGAATTTGGAAACTTATTTACCTAGGTTAAATTTTTGAATGTCGAATTATTAATTCGTTATGTTTTTATTGTTCTTTAAAAGTAAATCTTGTTAAGTTTGTTAATAAATTAGTTAACCTACTACAAGTTGTTTTCTTATTAATAAAATCTTGAATTCTTGATTAGTATTTACATGTTATTGTACTTTATTTTACATGTTCTTTAAGCCCTTCTTGATTCTTGAAAATTAATTAGGTCTCTTGTTTCGTTAGTTAAATATTTATATGTTCTTTAAATTCTCTTAGGGTTCATTCATGTTTAATTTCATGTTTAATCTTGCTTAAATAAGTTAGGTTAGTTAAGCTACTAAAGATTCGGTTCTTGTCTATTAATTCTTGATTCTTGATTAAATCTTGTTTAAAGAAATTAGTTGTTGAGTTTCTTGATTAGTAGTTTAAATGTTTATATGTACTTTATAGTTTATTTACATATTCTTTAAGTCTTTTCCGAATCTTGACTAAAGAAACTCACATGTTATAACCGTCCTTGTTAATTCTTGAAATATTGAATTAGAATAATGTAGAATTCTTTTTAAGATAATGTTATAATTGTTTATGCATGACTTTAGGGTTAGTGACAATAGTAAAGTGAATTTTCATGTTTTATAAATTGGTTTTAATGTTAAAAAGTTTGATGTTGGACCTTAGTTGGGTTGGACTATATACCTTTGACCCTAAGTAACGTTTTAAGCCCAAGTTAGAACCCCAAGACCTTTTGGTAAAGGTTAGAACCGAAATAACAAATTAGTTAATAACCGTTAATGGGACAGTTTCGTTAGTGTCCAAAGATTGAGTCACCACGGCTAGTGTAGTTACCTTTTGATCAAACCATTTGAACTGGAGGTTCCCTTAGATGTTAGGAACCATAGAAATTTTACAGATCGAACGTTTGATTTGTATAGCCCTAGTTATAACCGTTTTACCGGAACCTGTCAGATCTGGACCAATGGGAAAGACGGGTGTTTTTGGAGTCCTTCGGGACTGATATGGGCTTAGCCATCAACATAGAAGTTTTAGTAGACATCCGGAAGTTTCCGAAAAGCCCAGAACCAGACCCATAGGATGTCGGGAAGTCGAGTTGTGACCCGTTTTATGTGAATGTTATAATTTGTCCTCTGTTTGCGTTTATTTATAAAGAATTGTTGAGTGAAATTAATGTGTGATCTTGTTATGTGTTTTCTTGGAAGTGTTAAGTGTAATTTCATAAATGATAGGAACCTAAGTGTTCCTAGGGGAGAGGTTAGGTAGTTAATAGTTAATACTAACTTCGTTAGAACGCGTTTTGATTAGATAATTATTCTAATTCTAGGCCCGAGTTAGTGCGTGACGTTAGTGAGCTCAAGTGTGTTCTTCTATTTGTCTTTGTGAAGTATATCAGGTAATTGTCTATGCTCTAATCCCCACCGGGATGCTCTTTAAATGTGTTTTGATGTTTTATAATCTATTTTGAGAATTGCATCCCGAAAGGGGACTTTTGTGGAAATACGACCATCTGTTTTGATAATTTTTGATTCGATTGTGATCTTGGTTTATTTGAGTTGAGAAATTGGATGGTCTTTTATTCGAAGTTTTGTTAATGGTTTTGATAACCTGGGTTGGGTTTGACTTGAGAGTTGTGAGTTGAGTTTCTGCATAAGATACTAATAATTCAAGTGAAACATTAAGCGGGTTTATTTGGTCGTAGCCTGTGGTAGGCAAAGGGTCAGGGACCCTGGTCGTAGCCTGTGGTAGGCAAAGTGCAGGACCGGTCGTAACTGTGATAGGCGGAAATGTGAACTCTTGATATTCAGTCGAGCTTTGTGGTAGGCGTAAATGTGAATTCTTGATATTCTGGTCGTAGCCTGTGGTAGGCAAAGGGTCTGGGACCCTGGTCGTAGCCTGTGGTAGGCAAAGAGTCTGGGACCCTGGTCGTAGCCTGTGGTAGGCAGAGGATCTGGGATCCGGTATGATATTTATTACTTTAAGGGATGTGGTATCCCGCCCGCACATTAAAATATGGATTGGATAGGTTGAGAAAAACAGTTAAGGGTTAAAGGTTTGCGAAATGTTTGATTCGATCCCTCTCCCCAAAATGAATTGAAATGAACTTAAACTGTTTTAAACGTTAGGGGTAGACATTATTGAGATTTCCCCCTCATTTTCTGAAATGTTTTGATTTCAGGTGAAGATCTAAATGCTGGGGACGGGAGTTAGAAGTGAGGACGACGAGTCTAGAAGTCCTTGAACCTTTTATATTGTTTTCGTTATGAATTCTTAAAGTTTGTTTTGAGTTGTTAGTAGTTACCGTTAGCAGACAGTTGTGTTTTCCTTTCTCGCCTTGTATTCCTTCGGGGATACGGCAGTGACGCCCAAACTAAATTTGAAGTCTTCCGCTAAGTTTTGTCTGTTAACGTTAGTTTGACTTTGACTTTTCTATAATTGAATTTCCGGGCGTCACGAGATGGTATCGAGCTGCAGGTTACGACCTGGTAGCTCCTAAGTGTCCCTTAGGTTTAGTTAGACCTTAGGATGCTACGTTCGGAGTGATGAGTGTAGGATGGGGGGATTGAACGTGTGTCTATTTCTTTGTCTCCTTTTTGTGTTATAAGTGCATGCTTGGTTCTTTTTGATATTTTTGGATGGAATATCGCTGCCTTTGCCATGAGCACGAGACCCAAGCCCCTCTAAAGACTTTAAAACCCGAGGTGGGTAAAGAATGTAACCCCGAGGAGGGCTTGGAAGCAGAAGAAGACCTCCGATGAGAATTTGGAGGCTGAAAGAAGATTTGACATACGAGGAACGGTCGCCGGAGATTATAGGTTGCAGAGAGAATCAGCCTCAAAGAAAGACCGAACTTTTAGTAGAACGGTATATGCTACAACAGAAGCAACCTGGGAAACAGAAGACGAGATGAGGAGGAAGTACCCTCACTTGTTCCAAGCCTAAGGCGCGTCAAGTTTCGGGGACGAAACTTCTTTTAAGAAGGTAATGATGTAAAACCTCGAGTTTTAAGTAGAACGGAATCGTTAGATCTTGACCGAACCGTTAGGGTTAAGTTTAAGTTTCGAGGACGAAACTTCTTTTAAGAAGGTAATGATGTAAAACCCCGAAAAATCCAACGATGTTGACCGTGACGTCGTTAATAGAATAGGTTTGACTTCATTATTTACTGTTGTTCGTAATGTGTTTATTTATGCTAACGCTTGGGCTCGTAGGACCGTTGAGGGGCTAACAAGGGTAGAATAGTAATTTCCGCTGGTTAATATTATTATGTGATTAACTACGTGAATATTATTTTGCTATGTGATTATATGATTATTAGTATTAATATTATTATTAATATTATTAGAATTATTGGGTTTTTAGAAAAATCAGTTTTTAATTGTTTTAAATGGGTTGGATTAGGATTAGATTAGATTAGTGGGCCTAAATTGGGTATTAGTATAAAAACCCCCTCTCAAACCCTAAACCCTAATTTTCTCCCTAATACCAAACCCTAGTTCCTCTCCTCTCTCTCTCTCCCTCCCTCTGCTGCCAGCCACCAGCCGTCATTGCCGCCACCACCGTCGGACAGAAGACGACGCCGACGACCACCAGCAACCGCCCAGGGTTGCTTCTCTCTCTCTCTCTCTCTCTCTCTCTCTCTCTCTCAGTCATCTCTCCCTCCTGCCCCGCGTGCTGCCGCCCAGACGCGCCACCCACCAGCGCCGTCGTCACCACCAGTCGCCGCCCCAACGCCAGACGACCATCGCACCACCACCACCGCTCTCCCTTCCACGGTCGACGCTGCCCAGAACGGCGCGGCAGCAGGGATCGTTTTTAGCGCCCGATCGCCGCCGACCGTCGACACCGGTACCACCGTCCGACAACCACCTCCTCGCCGCCACCTCTGACTGTCACCGCCTCGCCCGTCGCCGCCCTGCTCGCTCGTCGGAAACCACCGCTCAGACGCCGGAAAAGCTACCGTAAAACCCTAACCCTAACCCTAACCCTAATCTATTTTCTAACTGAATCTTTTTCTTTTTCTTTTTCTTTTATTTTCTTGTTTTAATATTAAAAATCTGATTATATATATTTGTAAGTTTTATTGTTTATAAATTCTGTAATTTTTGTAATTAGGGGAAATTATTTGTAATTATTTTCTTGGTTGTAATTATGTGTAAATAATTATTTGTTATGTGTAATTTGTTTACTTGATATGTGTAATTTTTATGTTATAAATTGTAATTAGTTAGGTTGTAATAGTGATTATTAGGTTTGAAAGTGATTCTTTAATATTCTTTATATTCTTTTATGAATCTTTTTAGACCACAATATTATTGTATGTATGAATTTGGAAACTTATTTACCTAGGTTAAATTTTTGAATGTCGAATTATTAATTCGTTATGTTTTTATTGTTTTTTAAAAGTAAATCTTGTTAAGTTTGTTAATAAATTAGTTAACCTACTACAAGTTGTTTTCTTATTAATAAAATCTTGAATTCTTGATTAGTATTTACATGTTATTGTACTTTATTTTACATGTTCTTTAAGCCCTTCTTGATTCTTGAAAATTAATTAGGTCTCTTGTTTCGTTAGTTAAATATTTATATGTTCTTTAAATTCTCTTAGGGTTCATTCATGTTTAATTTCATGTTTAATCTTGCTTAAATAAGTTAGGTTAGTTAAGCTACTAAAGATTCGGTTCTTGTCTATTAATTCTTGATTCTTGATTAAATCTTGTTTAAAGAAATTAGTTGTTGAGTTTCTTGATTAGTAGTTTAAATGTTTATATGTACTTTATAGTTTATTTACATATTCTTTAAGTCTTTTCCGAATCTTGACTAAAAAAACTCACATGTTATAACCGTCCTTGTTAATTCTTGAAATATTGAATTAGAATAATGTAGAATTCTTTTTAAGATAATGTTATAATTGTTTATGCATGACTTTAGGGTTAGTGACAATAGTAAAGTGAATTTTCATGTTTTATAAATTGGTTTTAATGTTAAAAAGTTTGATGTTGGACCTTAGTTGGGTTGGACTATATACCTTTGACCCTAAGTAACGTTTTAAGCCCAAGTTAGAACCCCAAGACCTTTTGGTAAAGGTTAGAACCGAAATAACAAATTAGTTAATAACCGTTAATGGGACAGTTTCGTTAGTGTCCAAAGATTGAGTCACCACGGCTAGTGTAGTTACCTTTTGATCAAACCCTTTGAACTGGAGGTTCCCTTAGATGTTAGGAACCATAGAAATTTTACAGATCGAACGTTTGATTTGTATAGCCCTAGTTATAACCGTTTTACCGGAACCTGTCAGATCTGGACCAATGGGAAAGACGGGTGTTTTTGGAGTCCTTCGGGACTGATATGGGCTTAGCCATCAACATAGAAGTTTTAGTAGACATCCCGAGGTTTCCGAAAAGCCCAGAACCAGACCCATAGGATGTCGGGAAGTCGAGTTGTGACCCGTTTTATGTGAATGTTATAATTTGTCCTCTGTTTGCGTTTATTTATAAAGAATTGTTGAGTGAAATTAATGTGTGATCTTGTTATGTGTTTTCTTGGAAGTGTTAAGTGTAATTTCATAAATGATAGGAACCTAAGTGTTCCTAGGGGAGAGGTTAGGTAGTTAATAGTTAATACTAACTTCGTTAGAACGCGTTTTGATTAGATAATTATTCTAATTCTAGGCCCGAGTTAGTGCGTGACGTTAGTGAGCTCAAGTGTGTTCTTCTATTTGCTGTGCTGTGAAGTATATCAGGTAATTGTCTATGCTCTAATCCCCACCGGGATGCTCTTTAAATGTGTTTTGATGTTTTATAATCTATTTTGAGAATTGCATCCCGAAAGGGGACTTTTGTGGAAATACGACCATCTGTTTTGATAATTTTTGATTCGATTGTGATCTTGGTTTATTTGAGTTGAGAAATTGGATGATCTTTTATTCGAAGTTTTGTTAATGGTTTTGATAACCTGGGTTGGGTTTGACTTGAGAGTTGTGAGTTGAGTTTCTGCATAAGATACTAATAATTCAAGTGAAACATTAAGCGGGTTTATTTGGTCGTAGCCTGTGGTAGGCAAAGGGTCAGGGACCCTGGTCGTAGCCTGTGGTAGGCAAAGGGTCTGGGACCCTGGTCGTAGCCTGTGATAGGCGGAAATGTGAACTCTTGATATTCTGGTCGTAGCCTGTGGTAGGCGGAAATGTGAATTCTTAATATTCTGGTCGTAGCCTGTGGTAGGCAAAGGGTCTGGGACCCTGGTCGTAGCCTGTGGTAGGCAAAGAGTCTGGGACCCTGGTCGTAGCCTGTGGTAGGCGGAAATGTGAACTCTTGATATTCTGGTCGTAGCCTGTGGTAGGCAAAGGGTCTGGGACCCTGGTCGTAGCCTGTGGTAGGCAAAGGATCTGGGATCCGGTATGATATTTATTACTTTAAGGGATGTGGTATCCCGCCCGCACATTAAAATATGGATTGGATAGGTTGAGAAAAACAGTTAAGGGTTAAAGGTTTGCGAAATGTTTGATTCGATCCCTCTCCCCAAAATGAATTGAAATGAACTTAAACTGTTTTAAACGTTAGGGGTAGACATTATTGAGATTTCCCCCTCATTTTCTGAAATGTTTTGATTTCAGGTGAAGATCTAAATGCTGGGGACGGGAGTTAGAAGTGAGGACGACGAGTCTAGAAGTCCTTGAACCTTTTATATTGTTTTCGTTATGAATTCTTAAAGTTTGTTTTGAGTTGTTAGTAGTTAGCGGTGATTTGTGTTTTCCTTTCTCGCCTTGTATTCCTTCGGGGATACGGCAGTGACGCCCAAACTA
Source organism: Portulaca oleracea (assembly GCA_029582165.1). Classification (NCBI taxonomy): domain Eukaryota; kingdom Viridiplantae; phylum Streptophyta; class Magnoliopsida; order Caryophyllales; family Portulacaceae; genus Portulaca; species Portulaca oleracea. The sequence goes on from CM055874.1 coordinate 40,145,905, forward strand.
AATTTGAAGTCTTCCGCTAAGTTTTGTCTGTTAACGTTAGTTTGACTTTGACTTTTCTATAATTGAATTTCCGGGGCGTCACACATAGAGTGACTGTGAAAAAGACAGAGATGTCAGAATTTTATTTATACAAATATACTTTAAATTAAAATTATTTCAAAATTAAGTACATGATATAATTTATATCTTTTTATTTATAGATTGTCGTTACATATCAGAGTTAGAGTATCTCTGATAATCTTTTTGTTCTTTATTTTAGTTTTGGAAAAATTTCTTATATATTATGTTTTCTTATAAGACAAGATTCTTAATTAACTAAGAAATGTTTGTTTTATCATTTTGTTATTCTAAGTTGCATAATTGCATTCTTTTAACATTAAGTAAATCCAATATCACAAATAAATAATAGAAACATAATGATTCGTTAAAGTACTCTATAATTTTTTTTCCACATAGAAATTAAAATCATGTAAAAGTTAAAAAAAAAACTACCACGAGGAATTGAAGATTATATCTATAATGCATAATTGTTCATACTGAGAGTAAATGAACAATAACGAATACTATTGCTTCCGTCTCACTATATTTTTTATTTTGAACATGTTCATTCCAACTTATTTTGATAGAGCTTATTACGAGTTGAACTTATCTAAACTTATTTTGAACTTATTATACTGAACTAACTTAAACTTGGCTGTTTGATCTTATTTGAATTTATTTGAAAGAGTTGTTTTACACATTTATCTTGAACTTATTTTGAGAAACAACTGAAAAGAAGATAACTTTAACTACACTGACCCACCAACATCCATCATGCATGAGCCAAAGTTGAATTATAATTGAAGATTTTTATTTTTAAGCAAAACAAGTTTTGATTCGCATGCATTAGGTGCATCGATTATTATATTTATTTATTTTTATATGTGTATATACACATAATAAATAAATAAATTTAAAAATCGTTGTACGCAATGCGTGCGAATCAAAACTTGTAGTAATTAAAGCCATATACTCGAAAGCATCCCCTCGGTCATTCCTAAATACTGATTATGAATTAGACAATAATAGTCGTTGATCATATACAAAGATTGGATATCAGCCTTTGATTCAAAGAGTATTTTTATTATATAATAATTTAAATTTTTAAGAGGATAATTACCAACATGCACTTAAAAGTAGTGACCTCCTTATATTTGAGGAATGAAATTTTCCAATTACTTCCTTCAGATTAATGAAAAAAAGCAAATTTTTATGGTAAACTGTTACACAATGAAATATCTTTACCTTCTATCGTGTAACTAATTTTCGGTTAACTTCTCATATTCAGTAAGTAACTGCTTACTAATCAACTTTCCAATATATGCTACACGGACTTTCAATTTTAAGAGGAAACAATAACTTTACAAGCGAATTTCAAAGCAGTTTCATTAGATTCAGGTATTTCATATCACCTTGAACTTTAGAAGAAACAACGAGACGACTATTTTAGTATAAGTTCACTACTAAAAACATGTGTATTACCAACAATTTTTTCCAACCAATTTAAAATGACTGGAAAAAGATCAACCGTTTTAGTAACCATATCATATTTTTCTAATTTTTCAACTATTTATTTACTTTAAGTGTGAAAAATGGTTGGAAATTCCAACCACTTTTGTTAAAACGGTGAGAAATTTTTCCTACCAATAATTTTTCTACTGTTCGAAATGGTTGGTAAAACGGTCCCGGTTGGTAATCCGACCATTTTTCCAATCATTTTCAAACAGTAGGAAAAATGATGGTAGGAAAAACTTCCCACCATTTTAGTAAAAGTGGTTGGATTTTTGAGCCATTTTTACCACTTAAAAGTAGAAAAATAGTTGAAAAATAAAAAAATATTAAATGATTGCTAAAACGGTTGGTTTTTCCAATTATTTTAATTGGTTGAAAAAAAATAGTTGATAATTATACATATACTTTTAATAATGGTTACTGAACATCAAATGATGTCAATGGCGGCCAAACAATCATGTTAGTTGTCACTCCATCCCTTGGGCAACGGCAGAGGAAATAAACTAATGATGAATGTTGTTCGTTTGAAGACTATTAGTCATTGTTGTTTGGATTGGATAAAATGAAGTTTGGTTGGATTTGATTGTATTGGATGAGTTATGATACTTTTTTTGAGGAATTGTGTTTTTAGAGAGAAATTATTTTTGGGGAATTGTGTAAGGTTGGATTCGATTGGATTGAATTAGATTGGATTAGAAAGAGTTACCAATCCAAAGAACAGGGTTAGGTTTCTATTTTCCCGAATTTACATTATATTATAATTTTTTTTAAAAAAAATCTTTTAGGTTCCTATGCTGTTGTCTTACATTATTTTATTTTTTATGTTTTGTGCAAAGTATAATATTAACTTTAATTATCTCTGTTTCTTTAGAAAAGATTCAATTTCATTAAAAAAAATCATTAATACATTATACATGGAGTATCAACATAATAAGTCTTTTTTTTTTACTGAAAACATAATAAATCAACACACTAATTGTTGTATGGGCTTTTATTTGTCTATTTATCTTTCTTTATAAATTAATTATAAACAAGAAAATTAGTCAATAATCTTATTTCTCAATTAACCTCCCTCACACCTCTACTCCTCCATTTTTCATGTTTATTCTCATTCTCATTCATTAACTAATTATTTTCATATTGTTTACTAAAAGAATCAAAATTATAAAATCTATCTAATATATTAACTTAAGGTTAAGTAAAACCATGTATATATAAATTTTTCTATTATTTTATGAAAATAAGATAAACATAAAACCTATCTAATATGTTGGTTGATGTTAAACAAATTAATTTATGCATATATAAATGTTTCTATCATTTACGAAAATGAGAAAAATCAAAATCTACCTAATATGTTGATTGGTGTTAAGTTAAATTATGCATATATTCAGTATGTGTTTGTGTCATAGAGAGACTGAGAGAAAGACAGGGATGTCTGAATTTTATTTAATATTCAAATATACTTTAAATCAAATTATTTAAAGAGTAAGTATATGATACAATTTATATCTTTTTATTTAAAGACTATCGTTACATTTCTTTTTATTTAAAGACTATCATTACATATCAGAGTTAGAGTATCACTAATAATCTTTTTATTCTTTGATTTTAGTTTTGGGAATATTTCTTATGTATCATGTTGTCTTATAAGGCAAGATTCTTAATTAACTAAGAAATGTTTGCTTTACCATATTTTTATTCTAAGTTGCATAATTACATTCTTACTTTTAACAATCAACAAATCCAATGTCCCAAACAAATAATAGAAGCGTGATGATTCGTTAAGGTATTCGATAATATTTGCCACATAGAAAAATTAAAATCATATAAAAGTAAGAAAAAAAATCTATCATGAGGAACCATATCGACTATAATGCATAATTATTCATACTGAGAGTAAAATAAATCATATTGCTTCCGTCTAACTATATTTTTATCTTTAACATGTTCATTCCAACTTATTTTGACTAAGCTCATTACAAGTTGAACTTATCTAAACATATTGTGAACCTAGTATACTTAACTAACTTGAACTCGGTTGTTTGATCTTTATTTGAATTCATTTGAAAGAGTTGTTTTGCAAATTTATCTTGAATTTATTTTGAAAAACAACTGAAAAGAAGATAATTTTGACTACACTAACTGGCAAACATCCATCATGAGCCAAAGTTGAATTATTATTGAGGATTTTTATTTTTAAACAAAACAAATTTTGATTCGCAGGCATTGCGTGCATCAATTGTTATATTTATTTTTTTGTACGTGTGTATGTGTGTGTGTGTATATATATATATATATATATATATATATATATATATATATATATATATAAAATAAAAAATTTAAAAATCGTTGCACGCAATGCGTGCGAATCAAAACTTGTGAAGATAAAGAGATAGTTTAGCACTTTACAGTCGCTAGGTTTTTGTCCCTTCTTCCGAAGGAGTGCTGTTTAAATAGTGAATGAGAAAATAAAAACATAATTTTTTTTACATAAACAGATATTAAATATGAAAATAATGTAATAATATATTATCTGTCACTTTAACTAACTTTCTTTTTTCCAATAATATCTGTCACTTTACAATTCCAATAACATATTAATTACTAATTTATCAAATTATACATCTTTTTCTTCAACTTTTCTCTTTTATTCACTATTTTCCTTTATTATTCACCATTTTTCTTTTTTATTCACCATTTTATTCAACTTTTTCTCATTTCCAAGAATGCAAATTAATACAAATTGGAAGTTTTATTGGTTTTGTGAATCATGTCTTAAGTGACAAATAAAATAGGAAGGAGGGAGTAGTAAATAATATGATAGTTATCAATAATGATTGTGCGGTTACAGTGAACAGTTACCAAAGATTGGGATGTGAACAATTACTTAAGATTGGGATGTATTTTGGCGGGATTCAATCAGAAAGCTGGATGGGGGGTAGGAAGAGGTTAGAGAGGCCTTCATCTTTTCACTTTTCAACTATACTGACATAATATGCATGCTTTAGTAGGGTCAGGCAGAACCGTTGTTGCCTGATGAGAACTTCCCCCATATTGATATCAATGTCTTCGATCATGTCAGTAGTTGAAAAAAAATCAACTATGGTAGAATTTCCTTTAAAATATTTAATTTTGTAAAAAATTATAACTTTAACATATAGATTTCCTTATTGTAACAAGTCCTATGATAAATATATATATTAATTTTAATTTTTAATGATAAAATTAAGGGTAATTATACATTTCAACTACCATAGTTGAAAATAAATTCAACTATGGTAGAATCTCCCTTTATTAATTGAAAGAAGATTAGCGCGCTACTGCAGTTGCCTTTTGCCTTCTTCAACGTTGATCTCGATATGTCTCTGACTCACTTCCTCACCCTCATATTCTCACTAAGATAATCAACCATGCTATTACTCAACTGGTTTGATTTTAATATGCAATTCAAATATGTTTTTGGGTCATTTAATTTACTCTCTTTTGTTTGAGTTGCTATCTTTGATTATTGGATTCTAACAATATAATTAATTGTAGTAGTATGTTTTTTAATGGAAATTGTAGTTGTATGTTTTGTATCTTTGATATATGTAATTAACACAATATTTAAAAAATGGATTTTAATATCCTTCCACGGATATATTATATAATTAATTTTGAAGACAATTTTAAAAAATTATATAATGAGTAATTATATAAACTTACTATAATAACAAAAAATATAATCCTAAAAATATATATTATAATTACTAAAATATTGTATGAGAAGTTATCGATTAAAAAGTGACATTCGAACCTTAAAAAAAAATTAGAAGAATGACATATACCTATATAATAATATGGAAAGAGGGGAGTGATTATTTGTAATTTTAAATTATTTAACAATTTCAAGAGGAACAAAACACATAGGTAAATATGATAATCAAATCTGAATCCAAATCTGAAAAATGTGATCCAATTCCGACAAAAAGAACGATTCAAATGTGATTAAAAAAGTCCAACTCTAATTATAAATGGAGAAAATACGGAGGTAGTCACCTCCAACCCGATTAACTTCGATTAAGTCCCATTACAGTATATATAAAGAATTAAAACAATTGAAAAATATAAGTGTTGATTTCGTATATCTTGCATTTTTTGGGTTAGTTCGTGTATTAGTTTTATGTGTTGATTTTGTAATGTTAGGGTTACATCATGTGCAAAAGCTAGTTAGAGTTAGAGGTAATTGGAGGACGTCTACCTTCCATTATAATTGGAGGTAATTGGACAGAATCCGAAGGTAGGGACCTCCGGCCGAGTACAATATATTGGAGATGGAGGTCCCACCGTTCTCCATAATCAAATCAGGAGATGGATTCCAAATCGGGGTGAATGTGGAGGTATCCATCACTGACCCGTCTCCGATCGATTATATATCATCCCTACGTGCAAGAGTTAAACCGAGTGTCTATGGAGTAAACACGAAAGCAATATTGGTGTGACTCAGTTTGTGTAAGCTACTCCCTCGGTTCTTTTTTATCTGTCATTTACGGTTTACAGTGCCAATTTTTAATCAATAATTTCTAATATAAAACTTTTATAGAAAAATATAATATTATACTTTCTTAATAGTATTTTTTATTACGAATCTAATGATATCAATTTTGTGTAATGAATCATTATACAAATTAAGATATTAACGGTCAAAGTTTTTGCCACAATCTCTAGGCGACAGATAAAACAAAACGGACGTAGTAATAATTATACGGAAATTATAGTGCGCATGTGACAAGAAGATCTACATTTAAGTGATTGCATTCCCACGAAATTCAGGGTCCAAAGTGAGAAAGTGAGTAGGTTGTCGAATCAAAGCTCGGTAAGGCATGTAAAAACTCTCAATTAAACTAGCCAGACCTGTAGTTACTATTTGACTGTTATATCTTTGATAAAATTTGTCGTAAGTATTATAATTGACTGATCATTTTTCAATTAAATTGAAGGAGTTATGGGGCAGGGGGAGAGAGAATAGAGAAAATAAGGCATGCCATTGCATTTAGGTCCCCTTCTTTTATGCAGTGAATTTGTGGTGTGGTAAGTTGCGATCTGGTAAGTTGCGGTGAGTTGCAGTCGATTGCGTTAAGTTGCGGTGAAAATAATAAATGGGTATTGAAATATTTTTATTAGGAAATATATTAAATAATAAATGAGTTGCGGTGGATTGCGGTAAGTTGCGGTAAGTTGTGGTGGAAATAATTTTGTGGATTTTAAATAATTGTGTGGATTTTGTGGAAATATATTAAATAAAAAGGTAAATAGTATTTGTGGTGAGTTGCAGTAGGTTGCGGTAACTTGCGGTACCATATAAAAGAACATAGCCTTAACGTGATAAACGTAACCAGTGAAAAAACCACATGCATATTTATGTTGTAGGCAACTAAGGCCCTGTTCTTTTCTGCGGTTGGCAAACTGCAGTGCCACAGCCTACTGCAGTTTGCCACAACCCACCACAAAATACTATTCTATCACAATTCACCACAACCCATCACAAATTACTTTTTCACAATTACCAATACAATATTTATATATATATAGAAAAAACCCACCACAACATACCAATAACTCGTCACAATTACACCACAACCTGCCACAATTTCACCACACCATACCGCATCATACCGTAGAATACCACATAAAAGAACAAGGCCTAAATTATTTGAATGTTTTACATTTATTATTATTAGAATAACGATTGATATTAGTCAATTATAATAACTTAAAAAAATATTATTGTAATTTTTCTCTAAAAAAACAAATTGTCAAATTAAATGATAGTTTTCCATGTACTCATTTGGTCTTCATTCAAAAATATTATATAGGATTGATAAGTCTATTACAAAAGTGTAGTAGGCCAATGTTTTGAAAATAAAATTTGAAATTTGGATTTGGAAGTGGAGAATGTTTTAAGGAAAAATTGGATATATGGTGATGGTGGGAGGAACTCTTTTTATAGAAGCTTACTAATTCCATACTTTAAGAACATACCCTTAATGCCTATTTATATGCGTAGTAAGTAGACATGGCAATTTTTGACTCAACCCAATAACCCGACCCGAATCCGCCTGAAATTTCTGGGTTTTGAACATGATTTTTTCAACCAAACCCGAAATACTTTGAACCCAAAAATAGCAGGACAAACCCGACCCTCGCGTTTGACCCAAAAAATTATCTTTTTAAGTTTAACTTTATTAAATTTTGTGACTTTTCATTGGAACTTTTAACTATTAAACTATAAACGCAACTTATTTATTTGTTATTTCTGTAATTTATGTTAAAATAGTTACAAAAATCTATCGTTACTAGAAGATAATCATATTTTATTATGTATATTGTACAAAAAACAGTATTTAGAGACCATTTTTTTAAAAGAAAAAATGAAAAAATGTCGTAATCATAACCCGTTCGGTTGACCCAAAACTGAAATACACCGCTCGCATTTACCTGAACCCGAAATATACCCGACCCGTATTTACCTGAACTCGATATACAATCGACCCGAAACTCATCCGCCCGACCGATTTGACTGGTCTAATAGTAAGGAGGTGATCAAAGAAATTGTTTTCCTTAACCTCCTTACTATTTTATCATCTTCTATATTCTAGATTTTTATTTTTACATCATCTCTTAATATGTCTAGCGCATTCTATGATATTTTTTCATATCTTGAGACAAAACACATCTTAAGCGTCTTACCATTATATAAAATCAATATATTTATAAATTAAATTGAAAAATAATTACATGATTGACTTCTATAACTTTAATAATATATATAAATGGTATAAAAACGCACTTTTATCTATATTTTTAAAATTTACAAAAAGACGTTTAAAATATACTAATGGATGAAGTTTATTGGTTAGAATGTCAATTTTTATTGTTGAGATAACTCACACATTCTAAGTTTCTTATAATTTATAGTTAATAGATACTGTCAAAAAATTTACGTTTAAAAATGATAATAAATATTAATTTTATAAGAAATAAGACACTTGAACAATAAAACACGTATCACCACTTTTTTATAAAAAAATTATGATAATTTATTTATTCGCATTGACCAACGTTTATATTGTTGAATTTCTCTAGGACCATCATTACATTATTTTATGAGACAATCATTTACTTACAGTTTTGATCGTACACGTTGCATCCTCCTTCTAGAAGAACAATTTGACACTTTTATTATATTTGTAGTTTTAAAATTTTTCTAAAAACGGTGAGAGCATCTTCTTCGATTTCGACTCCTTTCTATTTATGCGAGGCAAGAAAGGTGATGATGACGCAAGCAACGACCAAATTGTTTCCTTGAGTGCCACTCCATCCTTCTTCGAATTCCTCTAGTACATGGTCAACTCTGCCGACGTCATGCATGAAGAAAATAGATGTAGCAGAAAATATTCCAACTTGTTGTCAAAGGCTGAGAAGCCAAACGCTAAATTTGACAAAACAACATCTTTCTTTTCTCAAAAGCTCAAAATTATGTTTGAAATTTGAACATTGTGAATTGTGATGATATGATTAATGACGGAAAATCACTCAATATTTCCCCTTTCTGTCTGATATCACCATTTGGTGATTCTAAATGCCTCCTTTGATATAGGATCGGATCCAACATTGCAAGGAAACGAACCAAAGAAAAATGAGTTTACAGTTAATTAAATTCAAAAATCAACATGATTGTTCTAAGTGTGCCACTCATACAGGAGATAAACATAAAATATGTAAAATATGTAATACTAACTTGATGTCTGCACTTTATATAGTAAGTAAAAGTTACTTGAGGGATAAAACATATTATCTAACACTTCGGATGTGTGGTTAAAATGTGGCTTAAAAAGATTGAAATGACTACTTAATTATGTCACCAAAGTGCACCTTCTTTTATGGTAGTTCATCCGTTGGGAACTCCTCAGTTAAACGTGTTTGGTTGGGAGTAGTCTAAGGATGGGTGACCTCCTGGGAAGATTTCCCATACATCGATAATTTCCATGACCCAGGAGGGGCCGAGGCGTTACATACTACCTCTATCAGGGGCGGATTTTAGGGGGGTAGGGAGGGCCGTGGCTCAGTCTATAGTTAAAATTTGTATTAATTGTTGGGTAGATAATTAGTAAGTCGTTAATATCTCATTGGCACTAATTGTATAGTAATTATGTCTCTTGTCCCGTAGGTTGTGTGTTCAACTCCCATTCACAGCGTGCCTTTATTACGCTGAGCCATGGCCCTCTGTATGTGCCTTCTTTTTATTTTTTTTGTTTATGTTAATTTTTTAGCATATTATTTCTATTTTTCTTATTCATTTAGCACTTTTTATTTTTTTCAGGTATATGTTTCTATACTTTTTATAAATATTCAATAACAATGTTCTTCATTAGATTTTAATTATTTTTTAAAAAAAGGTTTTATATTTTCTCTCATGTTTTATAAAGCAATGAAATTTAATTACAAACATTATCTTATCTATCAAAAAAGGAATAAATGTTCTCTTAAGAATAATGTCAATTGTATGAACCAATCTCGTAATATTTATTAATAAGAGTAATTTGTTTGCTTTGATACCCCATTGATAAGTTAATATTTTCCTTTTTATTTCGTAATTTATGTCCGAAATATTTGATAAAAATTGACATATTGCGGCCCACCTTAATGAAATATTTTGGCTCCACCCCTTACCTTCATTCCAAAATGCTAGTCGATTTGACTAAACTTTTGATTGTTGATTACTTATAAATTACAATGCACTATTAAAAATGTGTGTATTACGAACTACTTTTTTTTTCCAACCGATTTAAAACCATTGAAAAAACCAATCATTTTATATTTTTCTAATTTTCCAACTATTTATCTAATCTTAAGATTGAGGAACGGTTGGAAATTCCAACTACTTTTGCTAAAATGATGAGAAATTTTACTACCAACCTTTTTTCTAGAGTTTGAAAGATGTTGGAAAAGTGGTTGGTTATCAAATCGTTTTTCAAATAGTATGAAAGAAGGTTGGTAGAAAAAATTTACCACAATTTTAGCAAAAGTTGTTAGAATTTACAACCATTTTCCCACTTAAAATTAGAAAAAACAGTTAGAAAATTAGAAAAATAAGAAATGATTGCTAAAATGGTTAGCTTTTCTAACTGTTTTAAATTGGTTGGAAAAGGTGATCGGTAATACACATATTTCAGTAGTGATGAGTTACAACATCAAAGTACCACAATTAGAAAAAGGGTAAATTACTCTATGGTGTGGAGTTAAAAAATGACTTTACACTGAGGTGTTTTTGTTACCCTTATAGGTGTTGTCATCAATCAAGTACATTTGACCAAACAATTTATTTTGATTTAAATTTGTTAAGGTGTACAGGCCTCCAAAAATATTGATGATGTGGGATGACAATTAATTAGCAATAATATCTCATTTTTTTATTTAGTTGTTTTTGAGATGATTACATTCAATACTGTTGTATAAAATTTTAGTGTTGCATCAAATTACTTTTAATAAATAACTCCAAATTTTGACTTTATAATATATATGAATAAAATTTTGATTTTCTAATCAATAAATTTTGACTTTATAATATATATGGGTTTAAATAGGAATATTCGATGACAATATACTAACCTTTGAGGTTGTTGGATTATAATATACCGACCTTTACTATTGGACAACAATATCCTTGATCTTTATACTTAGGTGAGATTGTTATACCAACAGTGCCTATGGGGGTGGTGATTGGTTAAGTTGTCTTGATTCTGACGTGATAAACATAGACAAAATAACCGGTCCTTACCCAATAACCCCGTTAACCCCTCCATTTTCCTCACTAACCCACATTAAAAAAAATCGGTTCTAATACAGTAAATAACATGGTGATGAACCGGTCTTCGTACTGAAGTAAAACACAACCAACCAATGTCTTGTAATGTGGGTTAGTGAGAAAAACTAAGGGGTTAATGAGGTTATTGACTTGGGACAATTTTTTCCCTTCGCCAGCCACGTTAGCGCGCATGGAGACTGGTTCACCACCCCCTTAGTTACTGCTGGTATAATAATGTCACTTAGGTATAAAAGTCATGGATATTGCTGTCCAATAGTAAAAGTTGGTATATTATAATCCAACACCCCCAAAAGTTAGTATATTATCATCCAAAAACCCTATATAATATGATGTAATTTTTCCTTTTCTAAAATTTTGACTTTGTTATAAATAACTATAAATTTTGACTTTAAATACTATTATATAAAATTTTATTAAATTACTTAGAAAAGTAGTTGAATTTTAGAGAAAAGTAGTTACTAAAACAAAATATGATATAAGGAACAACATAACTTTATAATATATCAAATATAACTTTAGTGTTGCATCAAATTACTGTAATTTTTTGGTTTGGATTATTGGATGATAATACAATGAACTTTAGGGGTACGGGACAATAATGCACTCAGACCAATTCAGCTGGTAGTTGACGCGGTGACTGTCCTACTTTGAGGTGACGTTTTTCTATTTTTTTCAGAAAAAATTTTATCGAGTAAGAAACTACACATAAGCAGGATGACTAATATATTTTTTTTGGAAAAAAAGTAGAAAAACGACACCTGAAAGTAGGACAACCACCACGTCAACCACCAATGAATTGGTCTGAGTGCATTATTGTCCAATACCCTCAAAGTTCAGTGTATTTGATAAGTGTATTTTATATATATATATATGTGATTTTGGATTATTTAGAGTTAATTTGAGTGATTTCAGTTATGGATGTATTATTTTTATACTCGATTTCTCTATATTATGCTTGGTTGGAGTTTGGTATAGTTTTGTAGAAATTTGGAGTAATTTGGATCAAATCAAGCTCAAAACCAAGTTGAAGAAGTCCAAGTAGATCACAAATCAAGAGAGAGATACACCCCAAGGCCCAAACCTTACGCCCAATCATAAAGGAAGCCAACAGACTTCAACACGGGTGACCAACAACTCAAAACGGGCCGTTTTACACTCCAGAAGCTTCAGAATTCGACTCCAAGGGGAAACACGACTCGAGCTCAGGCAACGCGACAACGCGGTCCGTGTTGACCTGGCACGGTCTGTGTTGACCCTGTTTATTGCAAAAATGTCGTTTCAACTTCGTTTTAATGCTATATAATGGTGTTACGACTGTTTCCATTCATCATTCACTCCCATTCATCATCATCCTCATCAACATATTCATCCATCCCTTCATCCACAATTCCATCCACATTCATCCTTAGTTGAAGATTGAGAGTTTATTGGAGTTTGAAGATCGATTATCAAGAAATCCATTGAAGTGGAGGAGCAAAAGTCCCCACCGATCACCATTCAAGCGATAAACGATTTCCATCTCGGTTTACTTCTTTTTCTCTTAGATTTCATGCTTTCTAGAGTAGATTTTGTTATGTTTTGTGATTTGAACATGAGTAGTGAGTAGTTTTCTTTAGTTTGGGGGATAAACCCTTATTAGTTTCTCTTATGGATTGAGTATTGTTGGATTGAACAAGTATGTTAATCTAGTTTGATTGCATTTTATTTATCCTTTGAATTGTATGTCATTGCTTTTGTTTGTGCACCATTAGCATGGATTTAGATTGTTGAATGAAGTACCGAACGGAGAAATTCGATAATCGGAACCCTTAGGATTAAACTGATTATGAAGTGAACTAGATATAGAAGACTTTGTAATTAGGGGTCATTGGATAATTGGATCTTTAACTTAGATAAAATTGAAACAATAAGATCCAAGAGATCGATTTTACTAAGCTATCTGTTTCATTGCCAAAAGCTCGCTACGGAAGAAGTTATGCGATTATCGATCCTAAAATGTACCAAATTAGTGGCATACATGTTCAATCTACTTGTTTGATTCATATAGATACTTAGGTTTTATCCCCTTAACGTCTTTTTCATATTGATTTCATCTTGTGATTTGTGTGAATATTTGATTGTTTTGACCTTTTTAGCAATTTAGAAATAGATTTAGTTAATCCCATTCAAAACCTGACCGGTTTAGCAATCATCTAGGAGGCTAGTTTGGTGCGTAGTTAGCAAAGCCCTTGTGGGATCGACCTTGATACTTGCTACACGAGCACACGTGCACTTGCGGCGTATCAGTATTAGAGTCCAAAAAAAAGTTTAGTGTATTATTGTCCAATACCCCTAAAGTTCAGTGTATTATCTTCCAATAATCCTTTTGGTTTTAGGGTTGTTTCAATTGAAAATTTGGTAATTGTTCATCTTGTTTACTAGTGGGAAATCTTATTTTAAATGGGTGATTAGCCAAATTTTGTTCATGTTTAGGGTCAGCAACGTCGCATATGCCCCCTTTCAGTAATTATTGGGATAAACACGTTATTTTCCTAGGTTAACCATAACCAACAACTTAACTACATGTTTCCATCTCAATTTAACCTATTTCAGGGTGTGTCAAGGGATAAGGGTTTAAGGTTTCAATCTAACCCCCATCCATTGGATAGTCACAAAATATTTGTCCGTGCAATTCTTGGATGGTTAACCCACAAAATGTTCATGTTAACTTAGTACTTACTGAGTTAACCACATTATTTGCCTAGGTTAATAATGACCAACAACATAACTGATGATGTTTCAGAAATGGACCTAGATAACGTCCAGGAGAAGGAACTCATATAAATTCAACTACTTTTCTAAGTTTTTGAATTCATGACCTCTACTCTTCTCGATATATATAAAGTTATATTGTTCCTTATATCGGATTTTGTTGCTAAAATTTTTATGCGTTAAATCGCAAATAATAATAAATCCTTTGAACTTCAATACTGTTTTATGACTATAATTAACATATGTAAGAGAATTATAGGTTGAAACTTATATTATTGCAGACATATATAATTTTATTCTCTGTCCTTGGAGTCTAGCTATATATGATCGATATACCCATTTTAGAATTAAAGTAGGTATTCCAATGCATAAATATAATTTTTTGGTATTTAATAATTATTAAAACACATGTTCTACAGATTAAATTTTATTTTATTTGAGCTAACAAGCAGAGTGTAGTTTTCAATTATATTTGTCTTATTGAAAAACAATTGATTTTATTAAAAATTAAACATTCATTTAAAATCATTACACCTACAAAATAGGTATAGGACCTATGCAAAACATCAAATTGTAAATATTTTCTTGGTCAAATGGGTTCTGATTGATGAAAAAACCTAAGGGTAACACAAACACATCAGTGTAACCAGAGAGCAATTTTCCCTAAGAAAAATATCTTGTTGAAAATTACAATGATATTAATTTATATTGTAATTTATTATAATTTGTGAGTAATCAACAGTTCAAGCTTAATTAAACTGACAAATATTTTGGGATAGAGATAGCATAAAAATATCTATCTTTTAATTTATTTTTATTTTGGTTGTGTTCGGCAGTAGCGTTTAGAGTAGTGTTTAGCGTCTTGACCGAGTCAAACTCTAATTGCATAAGTATGATTAGGTGATAAGGTTTTGGGCAGCTGCTAGTTATGCCCATTTGGTAAGAGGGATGCGGGTCGCCTGCCGTCCCACTGGTTCCGATATGGTGGGTCATCCAAGGACCACTGAAGCAAAGCTGCTCAACCTAGGTAGTAGTCTTTGGCGAGTCTTGGAGGTATGCTCCATGACATTTCTTTGGAAATTTTGTAGTGTGCAAAATTCCTTTTTAATCTCGCTAAGGTCTTTCCTATTGTGCAAATGTGGACCTTTGAGTACTTGTCCATTGTGGTTGGCAAGACCAACTGCCCTGATCGAACATTCCCACTGCTCAACATGGTCGGAACCAAAATTGTACCGTCGTCCGAAGTACCACTTCAAAGACCAGAATGGTCTTAGAAGAATTATTGATTCTCTTTGACTGGTAACGCTTCTTTCTTACTTCCTTTTCCCTTTTTCCTTGACCTTGGAAGTAACATTATGTTTGGCAGGAGCATATTGTCCGGTCTCCATGGGATGGATTTCAATTGAAAGGCCTACACTTTGATCTGGGGTTGGCGAGACAAGTGTGCCGGCCTCGTCTGCTGCTAGAGGGCCCTTTTGGTCCGATTTTCTATTTGGGTGAGTGATTCTTCTTCCAATATACAGAAGAGTGGCCTCCAAGAGTGTCTGTGGACCCTCCCGAGCTTATCTTTGATAGGCAGGCTTTGACTGGAGCTGAGATGGCTCGTCTTATGGCTGGAGAAGCTGCTGAGAACTTCATTATTCCTACCGATGACTTGGAGGAAGAAGCGGCCCGCCATAGAGAACATTTGGCTTTCGCTCGGGTATGATTCTTACTCCTTCCATTTGTAGCTAGCATTTTTCCCTGTCACTGACGATTTGCCTTTCTGTGGCTGGGAGGATGTTATGATCATCTCCTGGATCAACATGCAGAAGGTCCGGAGCATGCAGAGGGTGAAGACCTTCTGTTTGGCTTCATTCCCCTTGTGTCGAATGACCATGAAGTACTACAGTTCTTTGATCCCAACCCGGTAAGTCACACATCTTAATCTTTACTTATCCATGCTGATTCTCATAATTTTCCCTTTCATACAACAAGCGTATGCTCATAACGATGTCCTGTTGAGCGAAGTCATCGCCGCTCAGGAGTACATTGATCAGAACTTCGAGAACGATCAGTATTGAGGCCCTATGGCAGTTCCTGAGGATGACGTCGGTCACTCACATTCCCATGTGAGCTTGCCATGTTCTGGGAGCACTTCGAGGTGACCTCCTCACCATTCTTCAGCGGGAGAGACCAGTAGGAAGGCCCATGGTGGCGATCCATGAGAAGGACCATCCCTTAAAAAGGACTAGGATTTGATGGGAGGACGTCAAGCTCCTCAGGCCAGCTCTTCCAGGTATTCAGAAGGTAGAAGGAGATCTCTTGGCATACCAGAGTTCATGATGGAGGATTGCTCGGAATCAAACGGATTCTAGAATTCGATGGAAAGGGTGCCCAGCCTATGGACGCCTCAATATCGTTCTCACTTTATCGTTCCCTATAGCCAGCCTCCTGGCTATAGTCAGGATTATCCGGGTTCGGGCCCTTATGATGCGCCTTCGAGTCAGTTCTTGCCCCTGTAACACCCCAAAATTTTAATCCTTTCTTAATTACAATTAGTTTACTAATTAAACTCTAATCTTATTTATTCTCAAAATTAATCGTCATACTAAACTTTTACAAAATTTTAATATTTTCGGAAAATATTATTTTTATTTAAAATAGCAATTTCAATAATAAATTCAGCCTCTTTTATATTTTAGATTATGATTTCATTTAAGTTTTGAGTAATAGTAAACTCTTAATGGAATTTACAAATTATTTTCATGAATTGTGTAACAACCCGTATTTTTGAAACTTATTATGTTAATTAAAATTTTAATCTCAATTATGACTTATGATTCGAATTAATTAGTCAAACTTTATTTACTTTCCAATTGGTTATATTAACTTTAATAAGAATAATTTAATTTGTGGAATTATAGTATTTATTAATTATAGTTTTTATATATATTAATCAATTATACACATTTTTCATATTTTATACAAAATAATATTTATGAAATATAATATTTTAGTTTTTATATATATTAATCTATTTTTTTCACATTGTTCATATTTATTTAAATTATTATTACTTTTATTAAGCTTTTCTTTTTACTAAAATTAAAATATTACTTTGCCACTTCTTCCCACCATTCTTCTTCTCCTTCTTCTTCCTTAAGCTCTCTGTCCTTCTTCTTCCTCCTCAAGCCTCCCATGGCTTTCTAGAATCCATCAAAGCCTCACAAATCATGTGCAAAATCTGCAAATTTCATCCATAAAATAATCTTTTCAACTCCATAAATACCCAACAGGTTGAGTTGAAACACCATCACCTCCCACCATTAAAACACCATTACCTTCTTCTTCTCGTTCCCTCACTGCCGCCACAACCCATCACCAATCACCACCGTTCATCTTCTCCAACCACCTCCAGTCCGACCACCTTCGACCACCATAGCCACCAGAAAACCGCCGCTCGGACCACCCACTGAAAACCCAGACAAATTAACATTCCCTTTCAATAAACCCATCTCGGTTCCATCCAACACCCACCCAAAATCAAAATCAAAATATTCATACACCCACAAATCAAACTCACCCATTCAAGTTAGACTTACCATATTCCGATGGTTAACGCCGGAAAACACCAAATCCCGCCACCAAAACCGCCTGAACAGGCCGCCCTTCGTCGTCCAGCCGCGCATAGGAACCACCCATCCACTACCACCCGACTCAAACCCAGTCAGTAAACCACCTTAATCCGCCGCAATAGCCGCTATCGGACCGGAAAACGTCGGCCGTGGACCTCAGAATCGCCGAGCGCTCCTCCTCACACCACCCCTGTTCAGTCTCCTTGTTTCTCCTCTGTTGTGCGTGGATTCAAAGTGAGGGGAAGAGAGAGATAAAGCCTATTAAACCCATCCTATAACTATTACTTTTCCAAGCCCAAAATGAAACCAGCCCATGTACTATTAGTATTAGGTAATTATCTAATTTTCTTTAAATACTCCTCAAATTATTTTATTTTTGGGAAAATATTTACTAATTATACTTTCTTTATAATTTTCATACATGTGTTTATCTTTTAAGTTGGAGTAATTTTCAAATCTACCTGACCCGTCCTACGTATCCAAAGCTGGGAAGTGACAGGTATAATTCGATGACTGTACCTTTCAAAGTGGCGTTTAATTTTCATTAACTATTTCAAATTATATACTAATTATTTTACGTGGCTTTTATATTTATATATTTATTATTAATAGTGGACCTTTATCAGCACTCCCGGTACCGGAGACTGGGTTGGTGACCGGCCTAACTATGCGCATAGACAAGGACAGGATCCTAGGGTTACCTTGCAGACACACCATATCATATATATATATATATATATTATCCGATTGGTTAAAAAACAATCTAGGGTTCCACTCAGATAATAATTAAATAACTATTTTTACGTCTCTCCCCTTCTCTCTGTTTCCAAATAAAATGAATTTTAAATGGCGTCCCAATAAAATGTTTTTAAAATGTTTTAAGCTACAGTGTCGGTTATTCTGGGTTCCGTCTCATTTTTCTTTGTGTTTTTCAATGTTTTTGTTTTTAGGTGGCAACAGGAGTTTGGGCAGATTTGGGGCAAGGACAAACGAGTAGCAGATTAGGCCGCCACATAGTTAAAGTCTCTCAATTTGGTTATTAAATTTTAATAGTTGGCTCACCAAGACAATTGTTTATTTGTTATCATTTTCACTTTCTCTTTTAAATGGATATTTCATCGTATTTTCTCTTAAGTATTATTATTTTATAAATATCTTATTTCATGTTTTTTTCCTTATAAATAGCCTTGCTTTTCCACTTTCGGAAGAGCGGCGGTAACGCTCTTGACTTTTATGCTTCCGCTAATATAAGGTTAATTAAGTTAAAATATTGATAATCCCCTGATTACAAGTCGGGGCGTTACAATCCCGTCCTTCTGGTACATAGGATGAGTATCAAGCCAGCTCTTTTGCAGATGCGACATTCAAAAGTATCTTCGGTGGACCCGGGGCTGGTGGTAGCCCCAGTGGGAACTGTTAGACATTGTCGGCAAGGCTTCTCTTTGTTTTATTTCAGCGGTTTTAATTATACAATGTATGCAAAAGACAATTCTATGCACGATGAATGCAAGTAGACTCTTTCTATTATTGCATATAACTTGTGTACAAATGCAAAATACATGTCAGTCCCCAGTTTATTATTACACAGGTCAATCTCAGGCTGCAACAAACAATGATACTGAAGAAAAAAAGTTAAAAATACAACATGTTTCCTTTTTTTTAATTAACTAAAATTACAATTAATTACAACACACACATTTTTCTAACCAAAATTGCAATTATGCTACGCTATTACCGTCCAAACAAGCCGTGTCATCACCTATGCATCCCCTACCACTACAACAGAACAGGCATATGGGCGACCGTTAATATCGGTCGCAATAGGGCTCTATCGGTCGCAAGAAAGGGCGGGCGACCGATATCAGCGACCGATACGTATCGGTCGCTGTATATCCGTCGTTTTTCGAACCGCGCGACCGATATATATCGGTCGCCAAACTTGCGACCGATAAACGGCAGGGCGACCGATACGTATCCGTCGCTAATCAGCGACCGATAAGCAGCGACCGATACAGTATCGGTCGCTATCTATCAGTCGTTGATTAGCGACGGATACATATCAGTCGCAAATTATGCGTCGCAAAATAGTGACCGTTATGCAGCGACGGATACATATCGGTCGCAGTTTTAATATTTTTTTTAAAAAAAAATAATTCTTAA
Organism: Portulaca oleracea; assembly: GCA_029582165.1. Taxonomy (NCBI): domain Eukaryota; kingdom Viridiplantae; phylum Streptophyta; class Magnoliopsida; order Caryophyllales; family Portulacaceae; genus Portulaca; species Portulaca oleracea. The sequence goes on from CM055874.1 coordinate 40,165,858, forward strand.
TTGATATCGACTAGGTACTGATCATACTTTTCGGCCCAGGGATTAACAGGGTCAGAAACAAGTATTGTTTCTTCATGCACAACCAAGGCGGCAAATTATATGGAGTTGCAATCACCGGCCAACATGAATATGTCTGACCAAAACTGCCGAAAGGGGCAAAACCATCTGTGCATAGCCCCAACCGTACGTTTCGGGGTTCGGAAGCAAATTCCTTATGGAGGGCATCGAAATGCTTCCACGCTTCACCGTCGCACGGATGAACCATAGTTCCATCTTCACGTGCATTCATTGAGTGCCACCTCATGTGCTCCGCAGATGTCTTAGTTGCATATCTTTGCAACCTCGGCCCGATTGGGAAGTAAATCAATTGCTTGTGTGCAATGCGTTTCCCACGCGTCGTCGTTTTAGCATACCTATCGGCTTTGCAGTGGTCACACTTATCTAAGTCAGCTTTCTCCTTCCAAAACAACACGCACCCATTGGGACACGCGTCGATTCTCTCATGTGGAAGTTCTAAAGCACCAAGCAATTTCTTCGCTTGATAGTAGATGTCTGTCATCTCATTGCCAGGGGGACATACGTCTTTCATTAAGGTTAACAGACTGTCAACGGCTTTATTTGGGAGATTGTACTCACATTTTATGTTAATCATCCGTGAGACAACCGACAACAACGACATGTCGCTACCTTCATAGAGAGGCTTTTTGGAGGCATCGAGCATTTCTAAGAACTTCTTAGTCCCTTCCACTGGCTCATTTTCCCTATCATCACCGCAGCTCAAAGGCATATGGCCCATGGCATCGGTGATCATTTCTTGCATACTGTTGATACCACCAATACTAGAAGACCCATCAACAACAGTGTTAACAGTTTGACCACTACCCTCGAGAGTGGCAAAAGTCTCCCCGTGACTTATCCAAACATAATAATTTGGACGAAATCCGTGTTTGTACAAATGTAGCTTCACTGTATCCTCGTCAATGTACTTCAAGTTTTTACATTTGCTACAAGGACATCTAAGTTTCCCCAAACTACTCCATTGTTTTGCAACAGGTATAAATTCTTCATTCACCCTACGTACGAATTCCACACTAAGATATTCACCATCATGTCTTTCATACATCCATTTTCTACTACTCTCCATTATGTATTTAACTGCATACAATTTACATATTATTGTAAGGGATTAAGTCACAATTCTATATTTAAACCCTAAAAATTTAAACCCTAAAAATTTTACATTCAAAGCATACACTATTCTATATTTGAATTTCAAACCATAACCACACTAAAATTACTCAAGTAATTACTCAAATTCACCCTAAAAATTTACATTCAGAACACAATTCTAAATCAAATTTCAAACCCTAAACTTGACTAACTCTAAACAATGCCCTAAATTTGAATTTCAAACCATAACCACACTAAAATTACTCAAGTAATTACTCAAATTAACCTAAAAATTTACATTCAAAACACAATTCTAAATCAAATTTCAAACCCTAAACTTGACTAACTCTAAACAATGCCCTAAATTTGAATTTCAAACCATAACCACACTAAAATTACTCAAGTAATTACTCAAATTCACCCTAAAAATTTACATTCAAAACACAATTCTAAATCGAATTTCAAACCCTAAACTTGACTAACACTAAACACTACCCTAAATTTGAATTCCAAACCATAACCACACTAAAATTACTCAAGTAATTACTCAAATTCACCCTAAAAATTTACATTCAAAACACAATTCTAAATCGAATTTCAAACCCTAAACTTGACTAACACTAAACACTACCCTAAATTTGAATTCCAAACCATAACCACACTAAAATTACTCAAATAAATTACTCAAATACAACAATATATATGAAATTTACAATTAAAAATCAACAATTTAACTACAAAATAAATTAGGGACTCACATTGGTGGTCACGGAGATGTTGGAGTCGGTGGTTGCCGGAAAAGTGCGCGCACGGTGGTCGCTCGTGGTCGCATCGTCCACGGCCGATGGTGGTGGCCGAGTGACGGTGGTTGGGTCGGCGTGAGAGAGACCGAGCGAGATGGAGAGAGAAAATGAGAGTGCAACGTTATCGAATGAATTCGCCATTGGCGGTTAAAAATGGTCGATACCGTATCGATCGCCGCATCGCTTTAGCGACCGATAGCGAGGCAGATGTATTACATGTTACCATTGTCGAAATTAATTGGGCTCAGCGACCGATACGCAGCGACCGATATGGTATCGGTCGAAATCTCAGCGACCGATAAATTGGTCACTGCGACCGATACCATATCGCTCGCTAATTAGCGACCGATATCGTATCGGTCGCTAGGTATCGGTCGCCCGTGTCGACCTGAGCGACCGATACATATCGGTCGCCTGAGTCGGTCGCCTTAGACGTTTCATGTTGTAGTGTACGTGTGTACCGAGTGTGAGCATCAAAACAGCGGATTCTTCCCCCCCCCCCCCCTCTATAAGGATAATTGGCCTTCACACGTCGAAAACAGTGATGGTTCATCTGAATGCGCGTCCTGCAGTGTGGTTGGCCCCCTTGTAGTTCGATCGGACTTTATATGGAAGGAGTGTATTTGCGCAAACTTTCATGATATATAACAAACACTATTTAAGCATAGCGTTGATACCACATTCTGCCATACCCTGTCTTCTCTCTTCTATTCTCCTTAATTATGGCCTTTGAAAGAAAACTAAGCACTTGGATGAACACTGTAACCAAAATCGAGAAATAACTTCTTACATGCTACAATCTCACCCTCATCTTGAGCCTCAAACAACTCAAGATTAGTTTAGATTTCCTTAACGCCGCTTTCACGTTTTGAGATTACAAGTTCCATGTCTTTCGCTTCTTATAGAATGAACTCTGCCCTCTCCTTGAAGAATGAGCTTGCATTTTCGGATTCGACCTTTATGCGCCTCCTACAACTCCTTCACTTGACCATAATCTCCGGGAGAGATTTGAAGAATTGACAAACTTCAACCATCGAGCTTTGGGGCACATCCTCGTGGATAACATGGTTGATTTACAAGCATTGGTGGGATTTTTCCAATCTCCTAATTAGGCACTCAAACTCCGGCCAACAGCAAGAGTTTGAGATTTGGTATTTTGCATCCTTGCTGTGTTTTTGTTTTATCATGGGGGTTCGGGATTTGCTCCTCTTTCTCTTAAAATAGTTGGTTTGATTGAACTTGACATTCGTTCGAGCTTCGACTTGATAGTCAACATGAGCTAGTTTCACTTAAGTAAATTATATTAATTAGAGATATTGGATAACAATATACTGACCTTTGGGGGCATTGGATTGTAATATACCGACCTTTACTATTGAACAATAATATCCCTGACCTTTATATTAGGTGAGATTATTATACGAACGGTGCTAAGGAGGTGGTGACTGATTAATTGGTCTCGATTCTGACGTGACAAGCGGAGGAAAAATAATCGGCCATTGCCCAATAACCTCGTCGACCCCTTCATTTTTCTTACTAACTCACGTTAAAAAAAATAAGCTCTAACACAGTGATTAACAGGGTGGTGAACCGATCTTCATATTGATGTGAAATACAACCAACCAATGTCTTGTAATGTGGGTTAGTGAGAAAAACTAAGGGGTTAATGAAGTTATTCACTTGGGACAATTTTTTTCCCTTCGCCAACCATGTTAGCGCGCATGGAGGCCGGTTCACCACCCCCTTAGTTACTGTTGGTATAATAATATCACCCAGGTATAAAGGTCAGGGATATTGTTGTCCAATAGTAAAAGTTGGTATATTACAATCCAACACCCCAAAGATTGGTATATTATCATCCAAAAACCCTATTAATTAATTTGGACTAACCGAAATAATCAACTTAATTTATTTTATAATTTTGCAATATTTCAATTTTTTTGGTGCCTACACATGTTTTTTGAAGTTAATGTTTAATTAGTAATTTGTCACATAATGGGAGTGTTTGGTGTCTAGTTTTTTGGATGACTTTTTGGAGAAAATAGCTTTTGGGGGGGGCATTTTGCTGTTTGACCATTCAAAAAGCCAAATTGGAGTGTTTGGTGGGTTGGTGGATTGAAGTGACTTTTTACCCCCAAAAAGCCATTTTGTAAAAAGCTACAAAGAGTAGCTTTTTGTAAAGGGTTTTTGGATGATAATATACCAACCTTTGTGGGTGTTGGATTGTAATATACCAACTTTTACTATTGGACAACAATATCCCTGACCTTTATACCTAGGTGACATTATTATACCAACAGTAATTAAGGGAGTGGTGAACCGGTCTCCATGCGCGCTAACGTAGCTAGCAAAGAGAAAAAAATTGTCCCAAACCAATAACCTCATTAACCCCTTAGTTTTTCTCACTAACCCACATTACAAGACATTGGTTAGTTGTATTTCACGTCAGTATGAAGACCAGTTCACCACCCCGTTACTCACTGTGTTAAGGCCGATTTTTTTTAACGTGGGTTAGTGAGAAAACGGAGGGGTTAACGGGGTTATTGGGCAAGGACCGATTATTTTCCCTCTGTCTGTCACGTCAAAATCAAGACCACTTAACCAGTCACCACCCCCTTAGTCACTGTTGGTATAATAATCTCACTATAAAGGTCAGAGATATTGTTGTTCAATAGTAAAGGTTGGTATATTACAATCCAATACCCCCAAAGGTTAGTATATTGTCGTCCAATATTCCTTTTGTAAATGGTTCTTGGCTTTTTGGGATGTAAATTACCATATTAACCACACACTTTATAAAAATTACAAAAACTATCATTCAAAAAATTTTTAAAGTTGTTTCTTTTAATTTTTCTTCCATCTTCCACCAAAACTACCATTCAAATCATTTTGGTTGTTTACTTGTTTATAGTGTAGATTATCATGTTGGTATCTAAGATGTACAAATAAAAAAATATCTTTGCAATTAATAAAAATTTCAATAGTAAATTTGGGATAAAAAATTTATAAAATATCAACATTAATGTAAAAGTAAATTGGGATAATTTTAGTCTTACTCAAGAAAATTTGGCAATCAATGAACAATTTAGTTATTAGTTGATTAATACAAATTCCAATTTTTGGTGTTTATTTATTGAACACACAAATACGACGGAAAAAAGGCTATCAATAAAAAAATACTAGTAATATGGAAGAAAAAACCTAAAAATTAATTAAAAGATCATAATGTTAAAAAAATACTGAAGATAAAGTTAAGGGTATAATTGGAAATCAAAGAAAAAAGTCATACTATAAACAACTAACTCTACCAAACGATTTTACACAAACAGCCAACAAAAATAGCTAACAAAACAGTCAAAAGTCAAACAACTAACAAAACAGCCAACAGCAAAAAAAAGTCATCAACCAATAGCTGGACCAAACACCCCCAATATCTTATTATTAGACATGTCAATTCGGTTGGGCGGGCGGATTTCGGGTAAATACAGGTCGGGTGTATTTCGGGTTCGGGTAAATACGGGCGGTGTATTTCTGTTTCGGGTCAACCCAACGGGTTATGATTGCGACCTTTTTTTGCTTTTTCTTTTAAAAAAATAGTCTCTAAATACTACTTTTTGTACAATATATATAATAAAATATGATTATCTTCTAGTAACGATAGATTATTATAACTATTTTAACTTAAGTTAGAGAAATAACAAATAAATAAGTTGCACTTATAATTTAATGTTAAAAATTACAAAAAAAGTCACAAATTCTAATAAAGTTGAACTAAAAAAAATTAATTTTTCGGGTCAAACGGGCGGGGGGGTTTGACCCGCTAATTTCCGGGTTCGATATACTTCAGGTTCAGTTGAAAAAATCGTGTTCAAAACCCAGAAATATCGGGCGGGTTCGGGTCGGGTTATCGGGTCGGGTCAGAAACTGTCAGGTCTACTTATTACGAATGTCATAATACTAATTTGGTACTATCAATCATGGTACATTTCAAAAAATTAACAATTAAATTTTTTTAAAAACAAATCGGGCAACACATATGAGAAGTTGGAGGGAGTATTTTACATTAACCTATCCAGTGACCATAGAATATGGTCGATTGGGTAGAGTTGTATACCATATACTTTAGGCATTAATTGGGCAGCTTTGTGATGTAAAAGGGAATATAAGGTGAAACTTCGACAAGCCTCTTGGAGATGCTGGGAATGGTGCGTTGATGTGATCACCTACTAACGAAACAAACCAGAAGAACCTACTCCCTTCTCAATCTTGCTAGTCACTGGGAAAGCTTCAAATTAAGGATGTATATATATATGTATATACACTACCATCATTGCAAGCTTATTTGTCAGCTAAAGAATAGATATAGGATCCAAAGAATAAAATTAGGAGGACGTGTGTTGTAAGGATAGTGGAGATGGGATGGAGAGGAAGAATGGAGAAAGTAAGGGCATTGGTGGTGCAAGAGCCAGTGATAGCAGCATCTTGCTTGATAGCCACCTTTGGGTTAGTGTTTCCTCTCTTCGTTAAACCCCTCTTACATGAATCCTCCCCAAACAAGGACCCACGAGGTTCCCCCTCATTTAGCAGCATTCTTGTCAGTATAACTGGACCACCAACGGGATCACCAACAAGATTGAATTTCTGGGCATACAACAGCAAAAATATCGACCACAGTGGGAGTCGAACCCACGACCTTTTGATCCGAAGTCAAACGCGCTAATCCACTGCGCTATGCGGTCACTTGATGGAATATGTTCCTACTATTCGCATCATATTTCAAGTCTTGTGTTTTGCAAATATTCGTTGCCTTGTATGTAATTTATACCACTGTCTCAACTACTCGAATAACTCCATCCCTTTTTACATTATTTCTAAATTTGGTTTAAGTTTACTTTTATAATATTTATCATTTATAAGTAATATAATGTTTAATAATAACTTACTTTCGTACTTTATCATTCTGTACTTTTACTCAATAGAATAGCCATTGATGCATGGCATCCATTTTGGTTGTACTTTATTTTCCTTTTGCCCAAAGCAATAATTATGGTCAAATGGGATAGTAACTGTTATTGCACATGCCATGGATATATGTAATATGATGGTGATTTTTGTTAAATATAAAGGCAATTAATAGGTTACAGAGTACAAATTGTTTAAGAAAGCTTTGATTGAAATCAATATTTGAGTAGAGCTTTCAATTGTCTTTATAGTTATATGATGAAGTTATATATGAAGTATATCAAAACTTTTGAAAGTTTATTTTTTTCTTTTTTTTCCTTTTCTTTTTTGCAACATGCAGTTATATGGAATTGAATTGAGGATCTAACCCCAATATGAACTATTATGCTCCTGGGATGTTTGAGGCCCTGTTCTTTTGCATGGTATTATATCGCACTTATAACAATTTAACACACTATCGATAAATTACCACATCTTACCATATCATATCATAATTTTCTGCAATAACCATAATTTTCTCACTCCTCACTTTTTTCTCCACTTTTCATGACTTTTATCCCTACTTAATTAACACATCAATCATTCTTACCACAAATTTTACCACAACCTAACACGGACCATTTGCAAATTTTTTCCACCGTATAAAAGAATAGGGCCTGGATGTTGGTCTTTGAATTTTTATGAACTGGAGAGCTTAGTTTCCTTGGTTGTCTTGGAATCAAATCTATATATGATCAAGTTTGAATTTTTGTAATGGATGCATCATGCATGCTTAATAAATGAAAAGGTAAACGAATCTTCCGTTTGACCTCTATGAAGGGTTATAGATTGATGAGGCCAATTACCTGTACAGTTGGATCACATTTTAGTAACCTACCAAGTACCGACCATATATTTTAACGAATATAAAGGTAAAATGTCTGTGGTCAAAAAGCTTGTGGAGTATTTTAACTTGCATTTATGAATTTAGATCTTAGCGGTGATTTTCACTGCCAAATGTGAACGCTGTCACAATCACCTTGAAACTGAATTACTACAGATATATATATATATTTGAGACAACAGTCACAACACATATATGGTGTTAGGCGTGTGGAAAATAGAGAGAGAGGCTCCGTCTTCTCTCTAGAGTTGGGGTCTCTCTTAGCTAGGGAGAGAAAGCTGAGTGAGAGGAGAGTTAGAGAGAGAGAGAGAGAGAGCCCCCTCCCCCTTTTTCCCCCTCCCCTCTTTCAATCTGGTTCTCTATCCACCTCTTTCTAGATCTCCCTTTAGCCTATTCCATCTATCTAAAATTTCATTAGTCCAAGGTTCTCTGAGGCCTTTAAGTTTAGTCATCTGGGTTCTAGTTCTTCCTCAAGGTTCATATTTGAATGCTTACTTTCCAGCCTGGCCGGTCCGATCGAGGGTCTCAAGCTTTTGACCGTGGCCGGTCCGTTAGAGGGTCTCAGACTTCCGACCGACAGTTTCTGACGTCGCGGTGGGCAACGTCGGAAGTAGTGCAACACCGCCATGAGCGGATGAAAGAACCGCCTTGAAATGGGCTCCGGGAAGTGGTGGTTCGGCCGACGGTGATGGCCAACTAGCCAAGTCAGTCACTGCAAGGGAGAGTTGGTCATGGTCTTCGATGACAGTGACAATACTTAGCAATTGAATTTTTTGAGGTGTCTATCTTTGATAGTGATGGTTCATGCTTTTTTTGAGTATTGAATTGTTTTGTATTTTTGTTTTAGGTGTTGGCCAACTGGCCAAGTCAGTCAATTTATTTTATTTTATTTTATTTTATTTTTAAGTTGTTGTATCTTGGTTAGTTATTGATCCTGAGATAGGAGGTATCTAACCACGGATTGGTGTGTTCAATTTACCTTGTAAGAATGGACCAATCCAACCCTTTTTTACTCGAGTTAAAAAAATATATATATATATGGTGTTAGGCATTTGGCTTTTTAGGTGAATTTTTTTTAAAGAAAATGACTTTTGGGGAATTTAGCTGTTTGTTAATTTGAAGTATTTTATGGGTTGGTTGATAGAAATGGTTTTTCTCCCAAGAAGTCATTTTGTAAAAAGTTTTTATTAAATAGTTGTTTACTCTTTATATTATAAATCACCACGGTGATTAATTACTTTATAAAAATTACAAAAACTATCATTAAATTATTTAGGGTTGTTTCTTCTAATATTTTCTTTCATCTTTTACCGAAGTACAAGGCATGCTACCTCATCTACTTGTCTTCTCTGTCAACCTCATCAAGAATGCGACCATTTCTTGTTCAATTTTATTGTATTTCACTCATTTCGTAAATGTAAATTTGTTGCCGGTTGGTTAGCTTTTTATGTACGTGAATTATTCATTTTGTAAAAGAAAATTTGTTGCGGATAGGTTAATTTTCTATATATGTGAATCGGCTCTGAATTCAGATCTTTGTTCCTTCTTAAAGTTTATTGTCTATTAATAATTTATAAAAATATCTAAATCAAGACAAAAATTTTAATCTTATTCAAGAAAATTTGACAATTGATAAACAATTCAGTTATTAGCATATTAGTATAAGTATTAATCTTTAGTAATTACTTGTTGATTATTGTAGTGCAGTGTAATCCTCCGTATGGGCAAATTTTACTTTTTCATTATTTTTATAAATTGTTTGAGTCTAACTTAAGTAGTTGAATTTCTATTTCAATGTTACTTTTTATGATAGTGTTCAATTCTTTATTTTGTAGCGTTAATTTTAATATTTTTAAGCAAATTAATCCCAACGTCATTAACCTAAATATCGGCTCCGCCACTTACCTCGACGTGACTTGGATTCAAATTTAGGTATGATCGATAATACGAATTTTTAATTCGTTTAGAAATGGGGGACCATATCATCCTTTTCTGAGTCAGACAAATCTTGATCATTGAATCGGATACGTTTTTGCTAGCTCTAGTTCCATTTACTCCCTCCATTCCATATTCATTTGGCTATATTAAATTCTTGGAAAATGAAATGTAATTTTGGGAAAATTCCTGCTTTCACCACGCCATATGTACATATCATACTAACACTCAGGCACTCAACAAACGGGTTGGGCAGATATAACATGGACCGAATCCATATGACGGGTCCAATTAAAGTAGCGTTATTGACCACCAAGGACGGCCCAAAAGACAAATTGACATTAAAGGATGGGGAGAACCATGGAGTCCCAATTTGTAATAAAAAAAAAGGAGTCCAGGTTATTGAGTTGGCAATGTCTCTTTTTTTTTCAGTTTTTAGGGGTTATTTGCAAAGAGAAAGAGTGGTGAAGAAGAACAAGAAGAGGCAGTTCGTATACTGTTGTGTTTCATAGCAGTGGAGACAAAGTTACATGCTCTGGTTGATTGTAGAGCGGCTAAAGCTATTTGGATTGCAGTTAATCTTTGGGCAACAAATGATGGTGCACACCTCACATACATAATGGACCTCCTTGATGAATTTGAAGATCATAATATGCAGAAAATGGAGAAGGATGGCTACGTTCTAGACATGTTGGAATTACATAAACAAACTGCTTCACAAGACCAAATCTGCAAACCCATTTTATTCTGTTGCTTCTTCTTCTTCACCCCTCTTCCTCTTTGCAAATAACTCCTAAAAACTGTAAAAGAAAAAAAAAAAAAAGACATTGCCAACTCAGCAACCTGAGCCCCATTTTTTTTTATTACAAATTTACTCCATGGTCCTCCTCATCCTTTAGTGTCAATTTGTCTTTCGGGCCGTCCTTGGTTGTCTATAACCCATTAAAGTAATGTACAAAAAATGTCAGATCCTAAACTAGTTGGGCTCAGGATGAGCCCAATCATCATTTCCTAAAGGGTTTTTAAATTCAAGAGTCCACTATACAATAGGACTAAAATACCCAACCATATCATATGAAGTGCCAATTTGTTGTTGTTTCCCCCTTTTTTTTTCTTCGTGAAATAGAGTATTGAGATAAAGATTGAGAGGGAACATGGGTGAGATTGAGACAGCGGTGACCACAATGACATTCTCTAGGGAGCGAAAATATGATGACAGCAGAGGTTACAACTGTCGTTGATGCACCGGTTGTGGACCCCCTTGTTATGGTGCAAACAGAGGAACGCAGAGGTGCAGACTGAGGTGCAATTTGCATAACAATCCTCTGCTTTCGATAGCAAATGGTGCAAATAGGTATGTTGAAAGTCGAAAGAGTGAAGACTGAGGTGCAATTTGCTGGCATTTTGAAACGGCTTATTTCATCATTTGTGTTAGATTTTGAAAAATTATGTGGTTTATAAAGTGTTAGTTTTAAACATATTTACATTTACATTATCTCTTTTCGAGAGCACATTATATTTTGGTTTCAATTTTGGCAAGTTTAGCAAACAAATGCGGAGTAATTAACTAGCAGTACCATCCAATTTCTTACTTTTTTTCAAAAATATCATTCAACTTTTTTTCTTATCAACCCTACCATTAGAAGTGAGAATATTTGTCAATTATACCATCCATTCCAAAAAGAAACTGGTTTTACCCCCAATTACCAGCAAAACACCTAATTTAAAAAAATTAAATTTTGAAAAACCCCTTTCACATTCCGTATTCGTCTGTCATTCTCAAACTCATGCTTAGTTTCTGGTAAAATTTTGTCTGACCCCGAAGTACCTGAATTTTCCGATTCGAGAAAAATTAGGTCTGGACATAAATTTTTAGTACGAATTTTGATATTGACCGAATATTCGGACATAAAACTTTTCTTTTTTCTATTGTCCGAACCCGGTTTTAGCTTCACGCAAATTGTCCTACCCGAAATAAAACAAAACCCATATATGAATTTCTAGTCCGAATTTGACATTGACCAAATTTGTCTGACTCAAATTTATCTGAACCCAAATTTTTGACACTAGTTTCTCATGTCCCTCTTTCTCCCTCTCAAGCCCTCAGTCTCCATTCTCTCTCTCCCCATCCTTACCATTGTTAGTAAAAATTAGAAACCAACCCGAATTTCAGTGGGTATTGTAGATTTTGGGATTCCATCTTTCAGGTAATTTAATTTTGCTAATTTGAGATGGAATTTTAGTGGTGTAGGAGCCATCTCTCTCTCTCTCTCCTCTCTCTCTCTCTCTCCCTCTCTACAAGCTTATATAACGTTTTTAGTAGATAGTAGGTCATTTTGGAAGGAGTGGTACTTTTGTCAGAAGTATTTACATATAATGGTACAGCTGATAAAAAAATAAGTAGAGTGGTATTTCTGACAAAAAATAAAAAATTTGATGGTATGAGCAGTTTATTTTTTTTTCTTTGTTACTCTTGTATGTCATTAACCAAAATGTGCTAAAATACACAAGAGGTTCTTTACAAACACCCTATCAGTGATCAGTCCATTTTAGCCAGAAAGTAACTCTTGGATGTCATATGATTGTGTCCATCTGAAGCAAATATAACAGACAACATACTGTGATCCACAAAAAAGGGCAAATTTTGTGTAATAAGACAGCACTTATACAAAGCAAACAAGTATCAAAAGTGTATGGTCTGTCATAAAAAGATACAGGCACAGTTGATGAAAAAGCTAGCTTATACCTCAGTCTTCACTCTCCTGCACATCATTAGGTGTGACACTCGAAACGAGCTCGGCCTCAGCAACTTTAGAAGGTAACCTCTCATACAACGTAGACGGGTAAGGAAGGAGCCTGAACCGACCAAATGTAAGAGCATCACTAAGTTTCTCATAACTCCATCTCTGCTGTACATACACAATTAATGCAAGCCCAATAGCAAGAAGTGGTATAGCAATGTCTCCAAACTCAGAGTAGAAGTCAAACTTTTGATTCACAAACTCATACTCCTCTGAAAAATAAGGATTAGAGACGGGGCCTCGAATGTAGTCATAAACATGGGGAAGGAGCCTCACTGTTGTGATTCCCATGTAGTACAGCTTCCTCAGAGGCTTACTGTTGATCTGCCATATAATGTTGCCGATTATCTGAGGAAGAAGGAAAAGGTCTTGCAGAAGTCCAATATATTCCTCAATTAAAGTTTTCCATGACTGCAATGACTGAAGATTTCCTGCACTATCGATGTATCGAGCATTTTTGATCCCTGTTGGATCTGACTTCATAGAGTGGAGAATCAAAGCTATTGTGTACCCAATGATGTGTATGACCAGGGTGGTAACAAAGACGCGTTTATCAGAAGGGGCACGTGGGTCACTTGGGTTCTGTGACACTAACTTGGCACGGGATTTCCACACTTTATGGAAGAGCCTCAAAGTTAAAATGAAACAAAGAAGCACAAGAAACTTCACAGTATAATCAATCACGCGGGACACCTGGGTTTTCTCAAGGTCATACGAAATTGTTTCAGATGTCTCACCGAAGCTGCTCTTGGACAGAGCTTTTGCATCAATTACCAGAGGAAGAGCATATCCAATGACCTGGCTCCCAAGCATGACAAGAGACATGTAAGGAAGGGATCCAGTGGTGCTTTGGGTGTAGAGCAGTTGGCTCAAAATACAACCGATTGCAAACGAGAGGGTCAAGATCCTCAGAATCCCTTCAAACCCTCTTCGCGTGATAACTTCTTCCCTTTGCTGTCGATATATAATGGGAAGAGTTTGAAGATGAAGGTCTTTAAAGTAAAGAGGATCGTCTTCCACCCTTTTGCTAGATATTGAAATCTTAGCAGATGGATTTGCAAGCCACCGAGCAGTGGTGGGAGGGTATGAAATGACTACTTCGATTAAGCAATCAAAGCCATCTTTGAGGTCCATGCTCTCAAACAACACCTTCCATGTGGCACGGACATCTCTGCAACCGATCATATACATCTTTCCAACATGTTGATCATAAAGACCCTCTAGAGAAAGCTCAGAAAAGTTGCTGCCAGGCCCTGCCTGGAGCCTGAGCTGGGTTGAGACATTCAAAAGGAGCTGCTTTTCAGTGTAACTAGCCTTTGTATAATAAGGGGTATCATCATTGGCAGAGGAGTTGCTTGAAGACCAATCACGCCCAAACAACGGACCCAAAGTAAGAACATCCATCTGAACATCAGTTCTTGAGGACCGAGAACTAGGCATAGGGTCAGGAACAGCTGAGACATGAAGGGAGAGATCTTCTGCCAGAAGGCGTAAGCTTTCATAGTAATCTTCTGAGTCCTGAAGTTTGGGAAATGTCAGCAGAGATTTCTTGATGACAGTTCCAAAACTGAAGGGTTCATCTCTCTCAAGCACAGCTCCAGCATCATTGATTTTTGAGTACTGATAGTAAGGTTGAACATCCAAATAACTGTCATAGATGAAGTTCAAACTCACAGACCGCATCTCAAGGGACAACGGGAAGAACGGGGGATTGGTTTGGTTGATGCTCGATATGCTTCCAATCAGTGAGCTTCTTTGAGTAATGGAGAATGAGAGAGGTACGTACAAACAAATGCGAGAATCACAGCGACTCCCTTCCACTCCAACACTTCCAAGGCAAGCAATCATACAAAGCTGCCCACTGGAAGATTTCCAAAAACCCTCTCCAACAAGGGTCATGTTTCCCAATCCACTCCTTCGGCTTTCAATATACCTATTGTCAGGACCATCAAAGGCTCTGAAAGTTGCAGAAACCATAGCCGTGAAACCATTTTCCTTGGTTTTCTTAGGGACACACAGAATATTTTGCATAACAATCCTCGCATCTGTGAATCCTCCATCTGTTGCATTGATATCTTTGTTCAAACCAAAAGGGCCAAACTTCCTACAAAACTCATCTGTACCATTGCACCTCCAATGGGATGCAACTACAAAATCAGCATCAGTGGACATTCTGGTTAACAATGTACAAAACTCATGACCCTTGTAAGTTTCAATGCTACCACTAAGCAAAGTATCAGAGTAGGGATATGGATCACATGCTTTGGAAACAGATTCATCATGGTTAAACTCATATTCTTCAGCATGAACCTGAAGCTGAGATGTAATCTGAACCTTGTCAAAGAACTTGAGGTTAGTTTTGGGGTTCAAACTTGTCATCTCTCCTTGAATGGCCACATGCTTCAGGCTGACTCTCTTTGGGTATCGAAGAACAAGTAAGATTTGATCATCTTGCAGAAGGGAAGGCCGGTCATAGCCTGATCCCGACCCCTTCACTGATTCCCAAGGATCAGGAGAATCAGGCTGACGAGAAGGAAGCATTGTATTACCCAACAAACACAGAGATCTCTCCCCAACATTGTTTTTGGATTCAAAATAAACCCCTTGGAAATTAACAGAAAGCTGAGTATTTCCCTCCCACATGGAAAATTGAGGTTCCTGCCCATAAGATGTCAAGCTTGGAAGTTGACTGAAAGTAATCCCCAAAGTAAGAAATCCATTAACACCTATTGTCCTTTTAGACTGATGGGAACTGCTAACATCGGTCAATCTGAAGGAAGCAAGCTTATAAGGATCATGCTTATTGGGAGACTTGGAATAAGAGGAGTTCAAACGATAATAACCCCCATGAAATGGCTGCATAGGTGTTCTATCATCAAATGGCATCAAAGGTGCATTACTAACTTGCTGCTCCCAGTTTCCATTATAAAAGGAGAGATCATTCTTAATCTTATCAATTTCACTATAGCTGAGCTTCAAATCGTTAGCAGATGCTATGATTGAAGAACATGCTTTCTTGACCTCATCCAATCGATCATAGTTGTGGGTTTCAGAAAATGCAGATTGAGGGAGTACATCAGCTCTACCCAGAATATCACAAGTTGTGACACCAAACAACAGCAGTAGCAATAACCCAGAAAGAGTCCAAATTGCAAAAAGCCTCATCTTCAGTTAGCAGTATAATAACAGTATAAAACCACTTGGGTAAGTGTGAATTCACTCACAATCAAGCAAAACCCAGAAGCTTAAACAACCAAATCCATGAGCAAAGTCCAAGTGGGTGCCAGCATCAAATCTCAAAACAGGCAACAAATTCCACCACCCCACAAAAGTAAAATCTGGGATCCCAGAAAATCTCTAATTTGGGGATCAAATCCAAATTGGGTCAACAGCAAACACTGAAGAAAATACTAAAATAAGAGCAAAACTGACCTATGTTTAGCTCAAATCAAGGAAATTGCTGGTGTTGGATTTTAACTTTTGCTTTAAGGAGAAGCTAGATGTGGATAACAAAGTCTGATTTGAGATAGAGTAGGTGGGAAGGAAGGGTAGGAAGAGGAGAGAGAAACAGAGAGTTGGAAGCAAAGCAAATGAGCAGAACTGAAGAGGAGCTTGCCATTAATGAATGAGTCGGGTGGAAATTTTGGCCAATATGTTAGCACCCATCAACGACCGGGGTTGACTTAACATTACAAGTTTACAACATCAAAGTTTGATCCCTGACTTTTTCATTTTCTAAGTGCTTCTTGTTGCTCATTCAGCATCTTTTTAGTGCTAACTGCTCAATAATGTGACCATGCTTTGATTTGTCAATCATATAAAATTCTTAACTTTTAGGATCCGATGAGATTGAGATCCATCGTATTCTCAGTCGCTATTTGATTCACCGCAGTGTCTCTATTTATCTATTTATCTATATACATTATTTATATTAATTATTTTAAAAAATTCATTAATATTAATTATACAATTCATCATTAATTTATTAATATTATAATAAAATTTATCAATATTTTTTAAATTTACAAATTTTTTTACAGAAAATTAACACATAAAATATTGATATATTTAATTTCACGTGGTATACCTACTTAAATACATTATAGTCGATGGTAAAATTTGCATCATATTTTGCCCCAGCTAGTTTGAATTACCACATTTTTTTTAATAATGATATGTGTCTTGGATAAGGTATTTTTTAAATGTATTATTTTTTATAAAATTAATTGCTTTATGACTTTTGATACCATTTTTTTATAGATACTACTAACTCCATCTTTTTTTTATCTTATTTTTTGAAAAAAAAAATTGCTTCGTGTTATCTATCATTTACAATTTCAATAATATATTAATTATTATTTTTCTTGTTTTACTAAGATTGATTAAATCAGCCACAAATTTTAATTTTAATTAAATACATTTAATTGATATTTTCATTAGCTATCCTATAAATTTTTGTGATAATGATTTTCTCCTGCTACATCCAAAAGACAGATAAAAAGAAACGGAGGGAGTATTAATCTATTAATTATATTAAAACAAAACTCAAATGAATGACAAGTTGCCACGTGTCAACCACCAAAAAATTATTCAATAAAAGAATTTTATTTAAACAACCTTTCAATTTCTGAGCTAATTACACAAATAGAATGAGCTATTATCATGTGTCATGCATATAAAAAGAATCTCAATTTTGTTGAGTTGGAAAATTTTCATTGGCCCATGTATTTAATGTATTCATTAGAGTTGTTAAATTAATTAATAAAATAAGCCGCTATTAAAAATATCTATCAACCAATAAGTACACAAATGTATCTTCATGAAAAAATGAAGAGACATTGTCATTTACATCATACTTTACTCTTCAAAAAATGATAGATAACACGAAGCAAATTTTTTTTTATTGATTTGTGGTATCAAAACAAATAATTATTGATTTGTGGTATCAAAACAAATTATATAATTGCATGCATTTATCCAAATCAACTAAAATAAAAATTACCATTATTCTTTATTATATGCGTTTAAGAAAAAATTATAACATATATTTTTAAATTTTTTATTATATTAATAATAATATTTAATTCACTAAATTGAAAATTAAATTATTTAATAAATATTTTCTAATATATCATCTATACATATGAAAAGTAATTATTTCAATTTTATTTAGTTTAACACACATATTCTAGAAACCCTAGTCTCTCTCTCCTCTTCTCCCGAAAAACCCTAGCCTCCACTTTCCTCTCCATCTTGTTGGAGGGGCTGCCATTGATCCTTCTAGTCGATGGTAAGCCCCGTTTTAGTTTATTTTCTTTGTTAATCAAGAGTTTAGTTTTAGTTTTAGTTTTAGTTTTATTCCAATAAAGTTAGTCTCTTTAAAATTCGCAACAGTTGTGCTCCCTTTTTCTGTCAAAAACCCTAGAAACCACACCCCAACGGTTCCTGTGGCAGTTGGCAGATCGTGTGAGCCAGATTGCTTCCATCTACGTGAAGCCAAATTGCTTCCGAATACGTGAAGCGGGATTGCTTCCAACTACGTGAAACGAGTGGTTGACGGTCAGCGGCGTGAGTCTAGACTAGCTGCAGATTTCTGCGGTCTGAGTCTCAAAGATTAGATTGGTTGGAAGATGAAGAAGGTATGGAAAATCGAAGGAACTGCATCAACAATATCCAAAGGTTACGAAGCAAGTTCACTGGTAGGAACAATGTAGCAATTATCTTTGATAAAATTAGAGAGTGGAGGTGTAATTTTCATTATATTTCTTGGAATCATGTCCGAAGAGGTGGGAATGGTGTTGTTATTTCCCTCACTCACCTACAACCCTATGATTCTTTTGAAAAAATTTGGTTGGAGGGAAGGTTTGGGGTCGTTCTTGCCTCAGTCCAAAATGATAGTATTATAATGATATATTAATGGAATGATGTAGTGCCTTTTAGGACTTTTTCTCAAAAAAAAAAACACACATATTCTTATAAAAAAAAAGTTTAACATATAAGTCTCCATAGTTTAATAATTGACAATAATCTCTTGCATCGCACGGGATATGTATCACTAGTTATCAATTAGAAGGAGATTGGGATGTGTTGTTGGCTATGCCAACAATTACAAATAACAACATAATCAAATGAACATCATCTATTATGCATATTTTAGACATTTTCTTGTAAATTTTAGAAAATATGGATAAAAAATAATTTTGTACAAGTTATATATATAGTATTATAGTGATAGAAGTCAATCATATCATTTTTTTTCAATTTAATAAATAAATATATATATATATATATATATATATATATATATATATATAATGAACATCATATGTTATGCATATTTTAGACATTTGCTAGTAAATTTTAGAATATATATATTTTAGACATATAATATGTGTCTTGCACAAGACTTTTATCATTTTCCATATATATATATATATATATATATATATATATCTTGTCCAAAGACTCATAGCGTTGTTAATGTTACCATATATCTTCATTCTATAAATATTTTAATCTATAACTAGCATTGTGTATCCCATGCAATGCATGAAAATTTTTTCAGTATTTATATATGATTTATTTTTCAGAATAATTATATATATTAATTCAAATAATAAATAGAAATTTGGAACATATATACAACAATTTTACTATCATTATTTTTATATTTTCTTTGTAAATAATTAAATTAACTTATAACAAAAATTATATTATCATTAATAAAAGGAGAGAATGTATTAGAAGGTAATTTATTCACCATTTTTTCTAATAAGAATTAATATTTTACTTGTTGTAAATGACCATAATGATAAAAAAATGTAAATCAATAATTACATAAATGATATAGGCATTATATGAAACTAAAATGAACACAAAATACAAAGTATCAAAGTTTGTCTCAATGTATACGATAAAAATCGTATACATTGAGACAAACTTTGATACTTTGTATTTTGTGTTCATTTTAGTTTCATATAATGCCTATATCATTTATGTAATTATTGATTTACATTTTTTTATCATAACGCTAATTGCAATTTTATTTTCCTTTTACAATTATTAAAGAAAACATAAAACAATAATATATATTTTTATGGGTGTTTTACACTTTAATATCTCATAAAATTTAGTTTAATCTATTTTTTATATTGAGATTGATATATTATGATAGTAAATATGGTGGAAAAAAGGCTAATTAATGTCTATTTTTATAAAAAGCTAATGAATATTATTTAATTGTATATCAATAGTTGTAACTGATATATATGATTTTGTTATTTTTTAAGTTGACATTTATGTAAATAAAGAAGTGGTATCAAAGTCGTAATCACTTTGAATTTTTACGCTCTCAATCAAAGTTCAAGTCTTGATGGAAACAAAATATTTTCTAAAACATTTATTCATAGGTTTGGAGTTTCGTTTGGAAAAACCAAACCTATCATTCTTTCTCTTAGGTTTGGATTCTCCTTTGGATGATTTGTTTTAATATATATATATATATAATATATAGATGATAATAATTGTTTATTATTAAAAACTTATTATTAATATATTTATTTTGAAAAATATTTTTATAGAAGTGCAATGTTTTGATTAAATAAAGTATACATTCAAAAAATATAATTTTTTTATTGTTGACTTTTTAATTTTTAATTTTTGTTTTTTTATCTTATTATTTTTTTTCTTTCTTCAAGTTAGTTTTCAAAGGTTACTTTTGGGTCCTTTTGTTGTCTTGTTTGATTTTCATAGTGTTTATTTGAAAAGCTTTTGTGGTCCCCAGGAATTAGCGTCTAAATAAACTCTAATTCATCTGGATCTCCCAGACCGCGCTTTGAACGTGTTCATCTGAGAATTTGTTGTTATTGTTGTTTAGAGATCATAAAATACATATTTAACTGAACATCAGTACATCACCACTTTCATATTCATTTGTTAAAGTAATAAAGTCCGTGCTCTTATGGGGCGATTGTCATATGAATGAAAATTCATAAAGAGAATGAGAATTTATAATAGAAATGAGAATAAAGTTGTAGTTATGAATTCCAATTTCACATTTGGAAAGTGGTAACTAAAGTTGGCATTGCATTTGAAACAAATATAATTCCAATTTCACAAGAACTTTATAGAGCAACTTGATGACCCTTTTGTAGGATGTCGTCGTGATCTACTTTCTGATTTTGTTCCCTGATTCTCTTTCCTTATTTTTGAAGCTCTTGAATCCTTTCCTTTGTAGTGACTTGCATATTTCCTGCAAGAGAAGATATGCCATCTTGAGACAATATATTTGGGAAATATCTTGAGATATGTATTTATCGGCAGTCAACTTCCCTTTTTCTGATTGTTTGCCTTTCACAGCAAAACCTTCCTTTCTGAGTCTGATGGTAGACGTCCTTGGCTGTCAGTTGATCAATGTCCTTTGACCTGCATAGGGAGGAGTTCTACTATAACTTTTGATATTATTCTATGCAAAGAAAGTTCTTATGTAAGGGGAGATGAACAAGAGGCAAGATGCAAAGTGTTTGTGATGTGGGAGATAATCCAAAAGCTAAAAGAGTTGTGTGGGCTAGTAGAGGGAGGTACTATCTTGAAAAAAAAAAGTACACCTTTGTTATTCAAATGGTGGTATAAATTTCTCTGAGAGGAAGGGACTTTATGAAAGGAGATAATTAACTCTATCGATAATGAAGACAGGGCATTAATGCTTGCCACTATAAAATCATAAATCTCATCCTATCAAGAGACATAAAACCTCACTAGTGTCAATGAGCTACTGAGCTAGCACTTAAGGAAGGATTGCATATCATGATAGACGATGGAAGTATAACAAGATTTCGGAATGACCGGTGGATAAACCACACTACATTAAGAGATTAATTTTCATTATTATATTCAGGATCATCACAATATAATTGTAGAGTGGTAGAATTGGGATGGTTTGAAGGTAAGAACTAATGTTAATCTCTTTCATGGAGAAGATCATTACATCGATGAGTTGACAGAAGAGTAAGCTTTAAAAGACAAGCTATAAACACATTTTCTAATCAGAGGTTGTAGGGATGTGATAGTGGAACAGATCTAAGGCTTTTATGATTCAGAAAGTAGAGAAGATAAGAAATGGAGAAGCTCATGTGACTTCTAAAGTTTGCTCAGTTTGAAAGAAAAGGTCCCTCCTAAGATAGAGATAATGGTTTGGATTGCACTTTTGAGCAATCTAAACAAAAGTCATTTGAGAAAAAAAAAAAGGAATGATTCAAGAGGACATTGATATATGTATCTTTTGTAGAACCCAAGGAGAGTATGTTGACCATATATATTGGTACAATGCTAATTTGCTTGGAAAATTTGGTTTGAACTGATGCTTGATCTTGGGCAAACATTGATACAAACATCAAGCTTAAGGATGTGGCTAGATATTTGCATGCACATTGGCTACCAGAATAAGACAAGAAAGCAAATTTGGGTTGATTCATGCTTTCCGTGTAATGGGATTTGTGGAGCCATAACATCGAAGTAGTATTTGAGAATCAACAACCTAATTTGTAGGAGGTTTCAACTTTCATTGGATGCAAAGCAGTTATCCTAACAAGTGATCGGAAGGGAGGAACTTAGTACTCAAGTGCAAGTTTTCTAAGGCTCTGTTTTGTTTTCAAGACTGTCGTGTATGAGCCGCAAATGTTGATGTATCTCATTGGTTTTGTTTTGTACTAGCAAAATGTAGCACCTAATAATTTTTTTAAAAAAAAATTGAAGTAATTTGACACTCCTTTTAGATAAAATGTATGCGATCTAAATTTCTGAAATTTGGCTTTTCAATAAAAGTCATCAATCAATTTAGAAAAAGGTGATGTGTACAAAACAATGAGATCTAATTGATTAATTTCACCAAAATCTGCCAATTTACTTTGACAATAAATTAAATATTTGCTAAACATAAATTTTAAATCTCACCTCTAAATATTGGAAGATAGGAATTTCTAGATCATTCATAATTCAAAATGAATTATTGAGAGGAAGTGCTCCAATGAGTTGGTTAGGAACATCATAAAAGCGACAAGATACACGTTAAAAACCACAAGGGGGAAAAACAAGGGATATTGAGAAGAGCTATGAGAGTGGGGTTGAACTTGATATCAGCAGACTTTGAGCTGAAAACATTGTTTAATGCCTAATGGGGTCGCCAAATGTAGCCGTTACATTAGCATTACTCCACCGCCATGTTTGCTCACAAGATAATACTCCAAATCCAGAATTGTATTTGAACATTTAATAATGAAAATGATAGGAGTTTTTAAAATATCTTGTCTTATCCTTAAAACCATATTATTATGTATTAGGGATGTGGGATATGTTGTGATACCGCAGTTTGCCACAACTCACCACACTTTACCGCGAATTATTACTTTTCTCTCTTCTCACTTTTCTCTCTCCTCACTTTTCTCATCTACTTTTTACATTCTCTCTCCTCACCTACCCCACATACCAATAACCTACCACAATTCCACCATACCCACCACAATTCCACCACACTTCACCACATCATACCGTAAAATACCGCAAAAAAGAACAGGGCCTAAATTGAATTAAAATGATAGATTAAATTGTATAATTAGAATATCACATATAAATCGCATTTTATTTTTATTGATTATTTTTTATAATTAAAAAATACGCCTAAAATATATGTAACAAATGAGGTCGATCCGTTTAGGATATAAATTATGTTTATTGACATAATCAATACATTCAAACCTTCTTATAATTAAACATTAACACTTACTATTAAAAAGTTAGAGCAAAAATTTATAAAAATATTAATTTGATCAAGAGTAGGACACTTAAAAAATATCTTTAAGATAACGACACATATGACCACCCAAGTGACCCAACTAATAATAATAATTAATTGCATGTGATGTATGCAAACAGTAAACCCCCTCCTCCTACCTTTATTAAATGTTTGGATTATTTTCAGCTAAAAAGTGAGTTTAGATTATTTTCAGTCATTAACTTCCGAGTTCGAATTATTTTAAGTCAAAAATCCTTAAGATAAAGACACATATGACCTCCCAAGTCACCCAACTAATAATAATTAAATGCATGTGATGCATGTAAACGGTAAACCCCCCTCCCCCTACCTTTTTTATTAAAAAAACAACTTTTTGAAAAACATGACCGTTGGTGGTTCTCTGAAGTCTTCCCCAGCCTTTAGTGCCTTGATCATCCCATCCCCTTAATTTTTCTATCTCCAGCACGCACGCACGCTCCCTCCCTCCCTCTCTAATGGCGGTGGCCTATGCATTCACCAAAGAAGACATGAGAGTGGATCAAACTCTGGGGTACCCCAGATCTTATGCTAAACTCTGCAACGATACCAGTATCAGTCCGTACAACCATGGTCCCCCTCTCTGCTTCACTCCCTATTCTCTTCCTCCTCAAGAGGTACTCAACCCCTCCTTTCCCCATTTATTTTTAATTTTTGTTTCTGGGTTTTATGTATCTGTTAATATTATTCTTGATTAGATTTCTAATTGGAGATGGGTGATGAAAATTTTGTTGTTTTATTCAAGGTAATAAGAGCCAAGGAATTGGATGACATGTTCGCCATTGATCCACAAGCAAAGCCAACGGCAAATCCAACA
This sequence comes from Portulaca oleracea, assembly GCA_029582165.1. NCBI lineage: Eukaryota > Viridiplantae > Streptophyta > Magnoliopsida > Caryophyllales > Portulacaceae > Portulaca > Portulaca oleracea. The sequence continues at coordinate 40,190,054 of CM055874.1, forward strand.
ATGTTCGTCAGTCTATTGTGGAAGCAACTTAATCACCTCGGGTAATTTGAGTTTCCCCTGCTCTACACATGAATCCATAATAATGGCAAGGCATTAAATTTGTGTGTGAAAATTGTTGACAGAAATGCAGGATTTGATCCAGCAATGTTTCGGGTGGATCCATATGGAAATGTCCTTTACTTCCACGCAGATCCATCTTCTCCTCTTGCCTGGGACATCGATCATTGGTTCCCTTGTTCAAGTAAACACCCCAAAAAGATAACCTTTTCACTGTTTGTTTCTTGATATATTTCACTCGGAACTTGTAAGTTTAGTGATGAATGAACTGGGCTGACACATGTAGGAGGAGGATTAACAGTACCAAGTAATCTGAGAATACTGCAATGGCAAGTCTGCAGAAGGAAGCACAATCAGCTCGAGTTTTTAGTCCCTTGGTGGGATTTCCAGCTGGGTATCTCCATCAGCCAGTTCTTGTCCATCTTTGCTGCCTCTAACTCAGATTTCAGGTTTTCATTATTTCTTTTTTAGTTTGGTTATTATTAGTTTAGTAGTCCAAGTATTCCAGAGGACTTCACTCTTATGAATTTGTGTGCCCTTTTTATGATACTTGTTTGTTAAACAATTTGCTGGCAGAAAAAGGGCATTTAGATGGTTGTTTTCAGAAGGGGAGAATGAAGAAATGAATGGTCTACAAACTGTGGAGTCACATAACTTTCCTCATCCCTTTGTGGAATCAAAAGATCAACTTGGTCTTGCTCCTGCTGCTCTTGTTCGGACACGTAGAGAATCCTTTGGTTCTTCCTCCTCTACCTTGAGATCACTTGATTTGAACAGGCAATCGAGGCCTACAACACCTACAATTGGTAAACTTTGTTTCAATCAACTACCTTCATCATATTCTTGTCTAAGTATTACACCACCTAAATCCTGACTTGTATCTAATTATCTGAGCACAATGCAATTGACACCAAAATAATGTAATCCTCCAAAGTTGATTGGAGTAACCAATGTTGCTAAACAAAAACTGTTGTGTGTTTCCAACCTGTGTATTGTAGCTGCTGCAAGGAAGTTCAAGAATGGTGGGTTGAAGGAAAATGATGTGCCTGATGACATGGTCACCAACCCATATCAGGCCATAGTGATGGCAAGAGATTCCCTCAAACAAAGAGAAGAAACAAATAAAATGAAGGCAGAAATTCAGAGGTTGGATTATGAAGTGAATGACTTGAAGCTGAAGAACGAAGAAGAAAAGCTCACAATTCAGGAGCTGGAACTAGAACTTATGAAACGTAGAAGAAGGGCTGAAAAGTGTCGTAAGCTAGCAGATACTCAATTGTCATATCGATCAATGCTTGAAAAAATGATCAGAAATGCCATGCACCAGTAAGAATGCCTCTGCTCAAAACCTCCTTGTGATTTCTGTGTTCACTTGATATAAGCTATCGCAAAGTTTCTTCAGAACTTTTAATGCTTCCAAACAGGCTCAAATAAAAACTGAACTAAACATCGTCATAAAAACAATACTTGATTAAATGAAAAGTTTTAGTTAGTACAAGTGATTAATATTCATTCATATGGCATCACTTTCAGGAGTATTGTTTACAAGGAACAGGTGAGACAAAACCAGGCAGCAACGGAAGCTCTTGTAGCAAGACTAGAAGCACAAATGGCAATATGCAAATCTGCTGAGAAAGAGCTCCACAAGAGGTTTAAGCAGAGGGATGAACTTGAGAAACGAATAAGACCCGAGTGGGAGCAAGCAAGGAAGAGATCCAGGACAGATGAATATGATGATCCTTCGTCTGAAGAGGATACTAAAACATTAATCCATTTGCCAATTACCCAGCAGAATGATCTGGGGGTGTTTCTTGATGAAGAACACAAGCTCTCCGAAGAAGGAAGAGAGGTAAAAGAAGATATACCTGAGGAACCTCTAAGGCTTGTTATGAGTTACTCAGGGCCAGAAATAGTTGAGGATACCAAAATCCGAATGCCATCTGCTCGAGAGGCAGAAGTAGAAGAAGAAGATGAACAATTAAGACAAGAGAGGGGGAAAGGGAATGTAGAGAAATGGCTTCATATGCTGCTTGGAGATGCAGAGTTAGAGGCAGATGAGTTAAGCCCTCCTCCTCCTCAACCATCCTGGGCACCAGAAACTAGCAAAACAGATGAGATCATCAGGATGCTCAATGAGAAATACCCACAAAAGGAGAGGAAAGTTTTGAAACTCCATGATGATGGAAAGAAAAAGGAAAAAGCTGTAGAGATGGAACCCAAAAAAACAAGGTCAACAAGCACTCCTAGGAGGTCTGTCTCTTCTATGATCGACGTTGGCAAAGGGAGCCAACCGAGGAGGAGCTTTGAAAGGGGGGATAAGGGAAAGGGGATTGTAAGAAGTGAGAGTGCAAGGTCCCTTAGGCCAATCCCTTCTTCTCCATCAATGATACTGAATATGAGAAAAGGAGTTGATTGCATAAGAAAGAAGCCTTTGGTCATAGATGATGAAGATAATAATGAATATGGAAATGAGAATCGTCATCCCATGGGCAGTAACAACTTCATCAAGTCCTCCGATAAGTCTATCTGGAAGAGAGTGTGAAGGGACAAAAATGTGCATATTCTATTGTTTTGTAACCTGTTTGTTTTTGTTGGTTTGCAATTTCGATATTTATTCATTTCTTCAGATGATTTTCGTATGTAGTGGTGGCAGTGTGGGCGTTGTATTGATTGGTGTTTTACAGTGGTGATATGTAAATAACAGCTCGTTAATAACAGAAATCCATGGAAATCTTGAAGTTCTTGTTCATTGTGAATCAACATTCTCAAAGTCTAGTGCGTTTCCAAGGTTTACAGTATTTGCTTTCTACAGTGATGCATTTGACGTAGTAGTTAGTAGTGCAAGACAGCATTGCAAAAAATTAGAGTTGGACGGACACGAAAATCGTTCCAATACCGTTGCTTTGGATTGCCATCTTGGGAAATAAGGTACTAAATAGTTCAGTAAAAACTCAGTAGTTAGTCTATTCCCATGTGAAGTAAATACAATCAAGAAAAAGAAATCAAACTACATTTGCACAAATGAAGCCATGTAAGAGAAGAAAATGTTGAAAACATGAATTAATTTATACATATTATATAACCCACAACAACTTGTATGGAGAGGGGGGCAAGGGTGTTTGGCAAACAAGAGGGAATTAAGACAAAGACTTCCTCCACCTTAATGGAGTCCTACCCTTGACAAGCTTGTTGTTAATCTTGATATGATCAACAGCAATTGGAGTATGCCTTCCAAACCCGACTTCTCCACAGTCTTTCTCTCCAATTCCTTCACTCCTCCCACTATCATTAACCCCTCTAAAACCAGGCACCAGCGAAAACCTTCTCCACCGAAAGAAGCCTTTCTTCTTCTCAACTAGATGGTCCAATTGAGCCTGCAGGGCATTGATCTGGTCCTGCAGCCTGACCACATCTTCCTTGAGCCTCTTGATCTCCACTTGTTGGGCCATCACCTCTCGCTTCGATTGGCATCGGGCTGGCAGCTCGAGCCCAGATAGGTTTGGGCTTGGGCTCTTCAAACCAAATGGCCCACTCCAGTCTAGCTGCTTGCTCAGCTTGTTCTGCTCCGAGAACAGCACATGAATAACTGCTCTTACAGGCAAACGCTCGTTCTGAGAGGCGTGCACTGACGCATCGGGGGATAGCTTTCGGGGGTCTATAAGTCTGCATAGTAACTTCCTTTCTTGCTTTGACACCCCAGGATGTGCCTGCCAAATAAATCAGCTGACTGTTAAACAATATGTATGCTGTATAAGCTGTAACAAATAACCAAAGAAATTAAAATGACTGATTATTAAGTAACTATCAGGAACTTGAGATTAAACAAACCCTTTGGTTAACTTTATTTTATTTTTTCCTATATCAAACTTTGTTTAACTGTATTTGCATTGGCTTCTATTCATCAGAAAAAGATTCCATTTGGAAATGGATTGGTCACATTTAGACACAGAGTCTGCAGGTTTTGGTCTTTTCAATTTTCAGTCCACCCTGGCCCCTGCCCCATCCCCAAATTCTTCATGTCTGGGCACTTTCATTTGCAGAGTATCCTGAATGCTAAATATTTGGTCCATAATGCCTCCAACACAAAATGCCAAACTTGCAATCTTGTGCTATTCTCTAATAAATAATATAAACGTGGCCCATTCCGGCAATTCCCAAACATCATATCCCATCAAAATTTCCAAATTATGTTGAGTATCTGTATTAGGTACCCTACAGGGGATTCTAATCAAGACCCTAGAAAGACAAGATATAAACACAGTGTACTTAAATTATATTTCCCCTAATAATTAGAAGATTATGGGAGGACCCAGTAGAATACCTTGAGATAAGTATCAATAGCACGGTAGAGGCAATCATCTGTGGCCCTGGCATGAGGGGGGAGGGCAGCTGCGAGGTCAATGAAGTCCTCTAAACCCAAGTTGGAGTCAACAGCCACCTCAGCCAAGTATGCATCGACCAGCTTGGCAACCTTAACAAGAGCGGCACCACTCTTGGAAGCTTCATCTAATCCCATAAATCTGTTAACCAACCTCCTTACAAGGTGGACATCAAACAATGTCCCGCAATGGTGGTTAAACGCAGGTATCATGAGGTCCTTCAAAGAGGCTTGATCAAGCTGGGTTGACACCATCTTCTCAAGCTCATCTTTGTAGGTTGGATCAACCCCAACCATGTTTGCCACTCGAAGTAGCCTTAGCAGGAAGTGGCATGGAATGGCATCCTTCTCATGTGGGAGGATTCCCACTAGCCTTTCCACAAAGAACTGTTTCTTCCTCCATGTCGTCGTCAGGCTAAGGGTCTCGCCTTCCACCGCGGTGGATGTGGTGTCAGAGTCAGAGAGCTCTGGCACCCATTTGGACGCGTAGTGAGCGATGATGGAGCCAACCAGGTCAGGGCGTACACCCTTGGCCTTTATGTCTGAAAGGGTTTTTACGAAGTAGTCCATGTCAAGGATACCTGCATCCTTAAGCCAGCACTCAATTGGAAGCTGTGGTGGCTTCCCTCCTCCACTTGCTTCCGACGACACTGTCATCCTCTTCATTCTCTACTCTTCTTGTGTTTTATTCTCTAACATTTATGACAACTCCTAGCTATTTGTAGTTGTCTATATGAGAAAGAGCAACTTTAATGTTACGTTAGTAAGATTGAAATGACCAAAATAGCCCTTGAAAAGAGGTTGGGAATATGGAGGGTAATTTGTTGAAGTACCTTAGAGACTATAAGGAGAGACTAGTGAGGATTGGTGGGATGATGGGTGATAAAGAAGAGCCATAGAGTAGGATAAGAAAGGATGGAGACATACATAGGATGCTAATGACCCTGCTTCACAGTCCTTTTCCATGCAGGGTTTGCTAGTTCATAAGACAATATGTGGGAGAATATAAGGAGAATATTGAATTAATTACACTTGTCTTCTCTTTCTATGCCCTCCCTCATACGACATACGTGAAGATGAGTGAGGGAGAAACAAAGGAAATTGCAAAGAAGATAATGTGGGAGTGACGTTTTTAATTGGTTTGGTCTAGAGAATACCGACCCTTTTGAGGTTTGATAAGGAAAGCAATAATGAGTGGATTGCCAAAATCACTAAAGTTTTGTAGGTTGTGAGTTGTGTAATCTCAACCATGTGAACCTCACTACACAACAATCTTACTATTCATCGTCTTTTTGGACCCTTTACGGTTATTGCTGGACCAATCATCTTTCACTTTCTTTCTGGTTAAAGGAAGGATAACACGTCAGGCGACAAAGGCAATAACAAGATTATAACCAAGTCTAATTAGCAAATCGAAAATCATTTGGGTACTAGGGATTTAAGTGTCTTCACTTATTATTATAATTATATCATTCTATACTAAGATAAATTTAAATTATATAATAATAATATCACATATATAAATTGCATAATGTTATACTGATATTTATTGCTTTTTTTATTTAAAAAAACGCTTAAAATAAGTTTAATGGAATGAGTTGATTCAATTAGGGTATCATTTGTACTCATTGATACAGTATAATGTATGCGTATCTCAAGCTTTTTATAATTGATAGTTATACTAATTACTATTAAAAAATTAGAATCAAAAATCATAAGAAATATTAATTTGATGAAGGATAAGACACATAAAAATATCTTGGGACAAGACTCGTATCATTTGGGGCAAGACACATAAATTAATTAAAAAAGAATAGATCATTTGCAATGAAAAGTGTCCATTTTCAATTTCAATTTCTTTTTCTCTCCATTTCATGTCATTCGTCTTTTGTTCTTAGACACTTTTCATTGCAAATGATCTATTCTTTTTTATCTTTCATTTTATTTTTTGTTATACTTCATATTTCTAAACAATTTTAATTACTTTCAAGTGCTTTATTGTTGCTTTTTAAGTTTGCAGCTTTTTTAAGTTCAAGATACTCAAAGGTAACAATTTTTACTGACTTCTTTTGGTTTGAATGTTCTCTTTTGAGAATATTCAGCTTGGTCTTTTCATATGATCTCTATTTTGATCGGAAGTGTTCTATAACAGATTATGTAACTTTTCTATGCTTTGATGTCTATTACAATTATTGTCAACCTCATGTTAAATAGAAGCATAAGGCTCTACACCCTCCTCATACACTACAAGATGGATGCTCTAATGCGACCGTCTATTGCGACCATTAATTGAATGGTAGTATTTTTTTCGGGCAACCGTAGTTGCGATCATTCCATGAACGGTCGCAATTTGCGACCGTTCATTTGAACGGCCGTCCCATCGAGCGACCGTTCATTTGAACGGTCGCAAATTTGCGACTGTTTAAATGAACGGTCGCGCCCCAGTTATATCCGGAAATCAAACGATTTCCATCCTGTTATTCACTCACTCTTTCATTCCCACCACCGACGAACCAAACGGAAGACCCCCAACATCCTTTTCAATTTTCGCCGTCGACCACCGCCTGCTGCCACCGTCTGCCACCGTCCGACACCGGTAAGTACCACTCCCATCACTCCTTATCATTTTCTTTAAGTTTGGTATTTTATAACAACACAAACCCTCCCTCTTAATAGGTATCCCCAGTGACCGCCGCCGACGCCTCCCCCTACTACCACCGGTGACTGTTCCGACGCCGGTGTCGTCGACTAAGTTTGGTATTTTATAACATCACAAACCCTCCCTCTCAATAGGTATCCCCAGTGACCGTTGCCGACGCCTCCCCCTGTTGCTTCCGGTGATTGTTGCGACGCCGGTGCCGTCGTCGACGAGTCCTTCCCTGCCGTTGACTCCATTGCCGGTGATCTTCTTTGAAAATTGTTGATTTTGTGATTAAATTAGTTTTAATTGGGTTAATTGTTTGTTTATGGGTAGAAAGTATGCATTCATAAATTAGTATGGGTTAGGGTAATGTGTGTTTTAAAAATGTTTAGTTAGTTTTGTTAAAATCATGTTTATTTTTTTGTATTATTTAGTATTTTGGTTGTGAATAATTAGTTTTATGTATTAGTTTTGTGCAAAGAGTTTAATGTTTACGTTAGTGTTGATTAAAATTATTGAATAATATATATTATAAGGAAATGTTTAGGATATTTGTCATTATTTATGTGAATTTATTTAAGTTAGACATGTAACATTATGAACATATGATTGATTAAATGAAAATTATTGTTAAGTATGTGTATGATTATTAAATTTTTTATTAACTTTATTGTGTTTGTTAATTTGTTATGTTAATTTTTATTATGTTTGTTTCAAATTAGATTTATTATTTATGATTAGGGTTTAGAGTTTAGAGTTTAGGGTTTAATGTTTATGGTTGATGACCTTGTGTAAGGAAAGCTACTAGGATTAGTTGTTGAACAAAATATAGAAAAAATAATGTTTTATTAAAGTTTAGGAGCACAAGACATTATGGGGAATATCATCCCAACTTGAAATCAAACAAAACATCGCCGAGAAGTACCTTTTCCATGAAATCCATTGTAGTTCGTCGCTAATTAACATATTGAAAAGTTGGGGAATATCATCCTCAGTCGTTAAAATGTTGTTTTAGCACGCTTCAAATTCATTTGAAACTATGACAAGGAAAAAGTTAATAGGTTATCTGTAATGTTTAGGGTTGAGCAGTAAGTAAGTTAACATTTTCAGTAGATTAGAACTAGTTGAGTTTAGATGATTTTGGTAGTTATTAGTAAGTGAGTGGAGAGGATCGGGGTGGCCTAGGGTCTATAGCAAACCATATGGATGATGGAAATCCACCCATAGAACTCATAAATACTACAAACCAATTTTTAGGATTTTTGGTTAATGGAGATAAACATGAGATTAAAAGATATAGACAATTTTAAAGAGAGAAATCTCACCCAATTGAACTTAGATGTTCAAACACTTGCACAAGGATCTCCCACAAGCAAAGAGTCTTGAAACACCCAAGAAATCTCACAAACAGTGGAGGAAAAACACTCACTCACAAAGAAGAGAAATCACAAGTCATTTCCACCCAAAGGATTAGCTTTCATTGCAATAGGGTTTGAAAACTCACAATTACAAATTCTCTAATTGAGAGGATTTTGAGTCTAACCTCAAAACTTCATAAAACATTCATTAACTTAGCTTCTTGTTAGAAAAATATCATAAAAGAGTATATATACAAGGGGTATTAAGCCACTAAGCACAGTCGTTTAATTGCCGCAAAAATCACGCGCAGACAGGCCGTCGCGGGCGCGACCGTTGGGTTCGCGGGCGCGACCTAGCGAAGAGGGACCAGCCGATTCGTTTCCATGCGAGGTAGTGGGCCCTACACGGGAGATGCGGGCGCGATGCAGGCGTCGCGGGTGCAACCAAGGGGGTTGCGGGTGCGACAACCTCCTGCCCAAATATCAACTCCTCCTCCAATGTGGCAGCGGGCGCTACGGAAAACTTCGCGGGCGCGAAAAGGGTTTAGCGAGCGCTACACCGTTGGTCGCGGGCGCGACAACGTTCTAGGCAGTTTTTCTGCCGACTTCAAACACGCATAACTTCTTCATTCGAACTCCATTTTAGGCCCATAAGGTATCAATGGAAAGCTCCCGGTGTGTTCTTTAAGCTCCCAAAATGTGAAGTCCATCGGAGTTGTATTGAAGGAGTTATGATCGAAAGAGTGGAGGCACGCCCTTTTCTAGCCTTTGATCGCCTTCACCACCTTGTGTTTATTCTTGTCGATGGTTCCGAAGCCCCTTAGAAGGCTTGGGAATGGTCCGATAAAGGCAAACCAAAAGTGAACCGATCCCCATACGGTTCATACTCCCCTTCTTCGAAAAGAGTTGTCTTCAACTCTTGGAGGTTCAAAATTAACCGCATACCCGTGCAAACCCATAAGTACGTAGTCGAGCAGACGAAGTAGAGTGATGCTCATCGACCCGTCCTTCCCAAAAATATAGCGATTCCAAAGGAAAGGAGGGGCCAAGTCGACATCACGAAGGACCCAGACACGTCTAGCACCCATCAACTTGTTGAAAGCCACAAGGAATTCGTCACATGAGAGTTCGGGGTCAAGGCTAATGGAAATAACCCTTTCCTCGTTCAACCTCGATGTGGAAGTAATGGAACTCGGGTGAGTAGTCATGGACTTATCGTCAAGCAACTCAACTCCATGGCGAGGCTCGGGAGTAGTCCTGAAAATATTTTGTTGCTCTGGATTTATAATTGAAGTCTTTTTACTTAATTTATCATTTTGTATGTATTTATATTGGAAATCGTTTGGACATTTTGATCTAAATGATGTATGTTAGTAAATGTTATCACAATTACGTAGGTATGTATTATTTTGTTTACAATGTGATTTTGAACATATGACTTCAAGAAAAATATTTGGAATAGCACAGAGGACACCATGATTAGAAAAAGCACCTATAGTTCATGGCACCCAGAGCATACCTTCTAGAAGAAGATGAATGACCTAGTCCAAACAAACTAGGCACCGTCGACATATGTTTTTAGGGACTAGTAAAACCAAGATTTTTCAGTGTTCGACACTGCGAATTCTAGGCACTACATGAAAATATTTGTTGCTCTAGATTTATAATTAAAGTATTTTCACTTTATATCATATCGTATATAAAAGTATGTATTATCACTAGTAGAAATCAAATTATTAGTGTGAGGAATTAGCATGTAGAGAGGTAGTAAGCTAACACCAAAAGCAAGCACACGTGTGCAAATAACTTACACCAAAAGTCATTACACAATTGTGGATTGGCATGAAATTTTGGCGTGAGTTTAAATCTCACAACAATATTTTAGGCGTGAAACTCCCCTAAACACTAAAATCATACACCAACTACACAGCTCCCAACTCACTTATAGATTGTTGGAAGTCTCACACCCTCTCAAATTAGGCGTGAGAATACTCACGCTTGTCAGTATTGGCGTGAGAAAATTCACCTAATATGGGAAATAAAACAAAATTTGTTTCATCCATATATTTTTCACGGTTTATTTATGAATATATTCTAATATTTATTTTATTGTAATTATAATTAGATTATTTTCATAATAGTTATTTTGAATGTATAATTTTTTAAATGTATGCGTAAATTGTAAATCAGAAATTTATGAAAATCATAAGAAATAAAACAATTTTTTATTTTGTATATGAATCATATGTACATTATAAATAATTGACTCAAAAAAGTTAAAATAACAAAGTAAATTTAATGTATATGATTAGTATAAATTAATAGAACTCTAAATTTACAAAATATAATGCAAACGTCATCAATTTCATCTTCATCTTCGTATACAAAATCTTTATCTTTATTTTCATCATCAACATTCTAAATTTTATCTTCATTTTCAATATCATATAGACGCTCGATTTTGACTTACAGAGGAAAAGTAGCGTAGGCTTCAAAATGTACATTGCGGGACAAAGGATTCTATGATTTTTATTTGTAGATGAATGCGTTTGGAAGGAAAAGGTGGTGCAAGTACAAGCAAAAGGAGAAGCCATGGAGCCTCAAAGTACCGAACCAATAAGGATCCTAGGCCAATTGAGTTTATTGGGCTTGAGTATTTCTTGTATTCACTTGTTAATCAATTTTGTGTTGATTTGTAGTATGGGCTTCATTGGGTCAATTTTCCCCCTTTGGGACCCAAGGCTTTAGCTTTTTGTTGCTTGGCAATTTGCCATAATCCATAATTCTATATCCATATCCATAATCCATAACCTATAAAAAGCACACATACCTACACTGTAGCAATCTACAGTGATTCCCCCCCCCCCCCTTTTTTTTGGTTCCCTGGCTCTTCAATTGCCTATTTACGGTTTACCACATGTGAAGGAAAGGAAAAAGAATCTCCCACCCTCCCCATTACATAAAATAAAACAAAGTCATTTCTTTTTCTATTTTTCTTTTTTCATTTTGTTTACCTGATCATTGTATTTGTGTCACTTTTCATGTCTTGTTTTTTCATTAGTGATTGCTTTTTGAGAATTTTATTTTAAAATTTTAATTAATTTGAATTGAAGCTTTTCACTCTTCTTTTTGTCTAAATTAATAAGTTCATTACATACTACAAATTTTGGTTGAAACATAACCAAAAGATGTAAAACTAATACTTTAGCAATTTATGGTAGTGTTGTTTTTTCTTTATAACTCTTTTTTATTTTTAAAAATTTCTTTATGAGTTATCTATTTTTTATTCCTTTTTTTAGTAGTTTCGGTTGAAAATAAAATATAAAAATCACTACATTTTAAAGTTTAGAAATAAATCACCTAACTTTTTGGACCTATTAGACAAAGTTATACCTTTATTTTAAATTCTTTTTTATTTTTAATTTCCTTTCTTAGCATTTTTGGAGGAAAATAAAATATATTGTATTATTCTCAAAAAAAAATTCTAACATTATTTTCAATCTATTAAATGAATTTATAACATTATTTTTCTTGGTACGTAAACAATTTATGGTTGTTAATTTTTTTTTACAAACTTTTACTTATTTCTTTTAGATTTTTAATCGCCAAAAAACTAGCTTGAAAGATAAGTCCACATTCACATGAAACAAAAATTACTATCCGAGACAACTATTTTGACTATCTTTATTTATATCAACAATTTTCAAGTGGACTAAATCATGGGCTATAGTATAATATAAAGATCATTACATTGTAACATGAACAACCTTCATTAAGTATAACTCCATTAAATAGAATGTTGTATACAACTTTAGAAAATTCTTTATTAAAAAAAAAGCTTAAGCAAATTATTGTTAGAAAGCAATATTTAGGAATACTAATAAATTAATGTACATAAAAATAGTTGATCTCATGCGTACACTATATTCTAATTTATTTAATTTAATACACTTTCAAGCAATATATATTGCATGCACTTGGGGTATGTACTCCAGATATTTATAAGTGAACAATCATCCTAATAAGGATGAACAATCTAATATTTGCGGTGAACAATGTAATATATACGAGTGAACGATTATACTATCTGGAGCACGTATTCCGGGTGCACCTAATAAATTGCAACTTTCAAGCCCATGGCACGCGAAGCGTGCATACTATTGCTAGTTAATAAAAAAATATATGACGGTTTCTTGCATTGTAGTACGAAGATGGAAGAGTGTCAGAAATTGCGCTCAATTTTAAACAAATTTTGTAATTCATCTGGCCAACTGGTTAATTTTATAAATCTTCTATGATTTTTTTTTTCAAAAAATGTAACCACAAGGAATAAGAATATAGTGGCGAGCATCTTTGGTATTAATAATCTGATACAGTGGGCAAGTATTTGGGTTGCTCGTTATTTAAGGGTCGACCTTCGAAGGATACTTTTGCTCATCTTGTTGCTAATGCAACTCCAAAGTTTCAACGTTGTTGGAAGGCAAAATTTGTTTCCATGACTGATAAGGTTACCCTCGTACAATCCCATCTAGAGTCTATTATTGCTCATATTCTTCAATATTTCCAAATTTCAAAGGATGCATCCAGACAAATTAATAGAATTAGTAGAAATTTTTCTGGAAAGATCTAAATTCAAACATGGGTGTGCGTCTGATAGCTTGGGACACTATATGTCAACCAAAACAATTAGGAGGACTTGGATTGAGGAAAACTGAATAAGTGAATAAAGCTTTTTTTTGTGTAAATTATTATGCAAAGTTATGTTTGGTCATGGTCCTTAGGTGGATCAAATTTGTGCAAAATATGTCAAAGGCTAGAGACATGTTTTTGCTTTCCCAAAGCGGCGTACTCCTAAGCTTGGAAATATATTTTGAAGGTTAGACCTTTGCTTGCTAAAGAATCTAAGTGACAAGTGGAGGATGGGAAGATGATTAATTTTTCGCTTGACAATTAGTGTGGTCAAACTAATCTGGTAGATCTTAATTGGCTCTTTAATGTGGATAATTAGGGATGGCAATGGGTCGGAGGCGAATCGGAGGTAGGTACCTCCACCTTCGCTCCAATTAATAATCGGAGGTGGAGATTCACCTCCAAATCCGATTAATCGGAGGTCGGAGGACCTCCAAATCCAAATTCAATCGGAGCTAATCGGAGTCGGAGGTAATCGGATTAGCTGTTATACGTTTCCATAAAATGATTTCCTCCGACTCCGATTACTTCTAACTTCGATTACCTCGGATTATATATCATACTTGTTAAAATAAAACACCAACAATAATTCTTAAAAATGTTTGTGTGCGGGTCCTAACATCGCGGTGGTCGGGTGTCGTGAGGCGGTGCGGCAATCGACTGAGACAGAGACAGAGAGAGGAGACAGGGCCAGACGGTAGGTGCAGACAAAGAGAGGTAGAGAGGACAAAGGTCAGAGGAGACTGAATTGGAGATGATGGTGGTAACGACGTTGAACTCAGAACTTGAAACTCAGAAGAAGAAATCAAAGGCGGTGAAGTAAAGGTGGTGGATGATGGTGGTAACGACGCTGGGATGGGAGCCTGGGGCTGGGATGCGCAGGTGAAGAGCAGAAGAGGGCGGTGAAGTGAAGGGGACGATGGGAGCCTAGGGGGCGGGGGCTGGGATGCGCAGGGCAGGTGAAGTGAAATTGATGAAATAAAACCCTAATGACTAATAGTGATACACGATTTCCCTTTAAAAAAAAGGAAAAAATAAACTTTTACAATCTACTATAAAAAAAATCGGTCATTATAATTTTCATTTTTTTAATTTTTTATATTAATTATTATAATCGAACTTTATCGAATCGACTATAATCGGAGTTAATCGGATCGGAGGTGGTCACCTCCATACCTGCCCCAATTATAATCGGAGTCGGATTTTTTTTAATCGGATTCGGATTCGGAGTTTTTTTAGTCGAATTCGAATTCGAATTTTTTAGTCGGAGCGAATCGGATTCGGACTTGACTGTCATCCCTATGGATAATATTGATATCAGTCTTGAAAGTCTTAGAATTTTTTAAAGTTGATTTCTCCTAGATGTAGAGAAACTACAGCCTCTTTTATTTATTTTTTTTTTTAGCCAGAATAGTCATTTTATTAAACTCATAAAATAGTACCATGTTTTAACAAATATTTGGCTAGCTTATGAGCATCATGAACTAAAGACCTATTAACTTTCTGTATTCTGAACCTATGGCCTCTTGTAAACCAACAATTCATTAACCTAATTTGCTATGTTCTTATCCCTTCTAATGGTTTAGAAGCATCCTTTATGCACTTGTTCCATTCTAAAGGATACTTCTAAAAATAATGTTATTGACATCAGTCTTAAAGTCTGATCATTCTATCCACGGGTTTGCTGTTATTTACCCTTTTTATAAAAAAGAAAATTAATTCCATTTTTCTCTATAATCACACTCAATGCTGGATTCTTATTCCATACCCCCTTTGAAATTCTAATTTCACTTTCAATCCATTCCTAAAATCTCACCAACCCCTCTAAAATTCTAATTTCAAATTCAATCCATTCCTAAGATCTGACCAAGCATACGCTTCTACAATTGACAGCCAAACTTTATTTCAAATCATGAGCAGAGTCATAAGAATGGGACACTGAATATAATTGAGGAATATAAACTTAAGAAATAAACAAAAATCTTGTAGAATGGAAGAATTCCCATCTAACTTACCTACTCTCTTCATCCCAAATAATTTGTCTGTGTGACTAATGAGGTCAAACTTTGTCAAATTTGACCATTAATTTATCAAATTATATATTTGATTTATCATGTAAGACTATTATGATGAGATTCGTGATGAAAAATATTTTTAGTTAAATATAATATTACAAATGTTGCTTAGATAAAACATAAAATATTAACAGTCAAAGTATAACACTGAGACCGCACAAAAATAAAATAGACAATTTATTTGGGACCAAGTGAATAATATCTAAAGACTCTAATTTTGTCTAAGCATGAGGAAGAATGGGAACCCTTGAGGAAGCTTCAAGATTCTGGCTGCTAGAACTGTTCAAGATGAATAATACTTCTACAAACTAATACCAGGTTTGGAGTAACATAACGTAAGGTAATGTTACTCCTTACTTGGACTCACCAATGGCAGTGTTCAATTGGGAACCGCTGGAAGTGGTATGAGGACCACTGTCGTCAGAAACAACTGGGATTTTGACAGACGCTCTCTCCATTTCCTTCTCGAGCTCTTCCTCCTTACGCAACTGTGTGAATTGTTTGTCTAAAGATCTGGCTGCTGCTAACCATGCAGTCACAATCACCAATAGTATCCCTCCAAGGTAAGGGGTCGAGTTCGCCAGTGACCCAAATGTTAGGATCATAAACTGCTGGATTAGGGCACCCCCTGATTTTCCAAGCGGGTTGCAAACGACATCAATTGCAGCCTTTCCCTTCACCTGCATTCATCGTTTAGTTAATCGCATGTTATTTGTCTGAGGCACATAAGAATGCATGTATAAACCACAGTCTGTACTTAAGATGATAGTGAAACAAAGTACTGAAATCAAGCAGATAGTAGATTCAGCAATTAACTGGCGCTAAGACTTGAAATGAGATCTGCATCCCTCAGGTTCAAGGAAGCACACTCAAGGGAAAAGAAGAAATGAAGGTAAGTTGAGAAACAAAAAATATCCACCCATAATCTGTACATTAGACGGCATTGCATGACTCTTCATTTATGTGTAACAATCATGGTCAACCCAAAAGTATAAACATTTGCAGGGGGAAAAAGAAAAGGGGTCAGAAGCACGAACCTTAGTGTCCTCATCCAAAGGAATATAAGCCATTTCTTTGCAAGGATCAAACAAGCTGTATTTGGCACTCTTGCTGAAAATGTTTTGCATGGCACCCACATACACTGCCGCCAAAAGAGGAGTCATCCCTAGAGCTGCAAGGGCCGGTGTAAGTGTCTGACCAAACAAAATCAATGAGAAGAAGCCAACTCCGGTAAGGAGCAGAACGGTAGGTGTGATGGCAGCTGCAACTCCCCAACCAAACTTGTCAAATACATACTGACTGAGAAGCATCATCGTGAAGGTTGCTATTCCAGTTGCTGTTGAGAAATCCCCCATGAATGAAGAATACTCATTCGGGCTAGGGAACTGCACAATTGACAAATGGGACTCAGAGATGAATGAATAATCAACAGAAGAATAAAAATCTTAACAATTTCATGTAATTGTTTTCATACCTGAGCTTTGAGCTTTGATTTCCATGTAACCTCGACAAGATTAATACTGATACCATATGCAACCACCACGGTGGCAAGATCCCTGATGTACTTCTGAGACACCAAGAATTTTAAGCTCTCCATTGTTCCCATCTTGACCTTCTCCTGTAAGAGTTCCATCATATTTAATAACACATTAGAATTGACATGTAGGAATCTCTCCATAGGTAATCATAGAACACTGGATAACTATACAGTACATCAACCACTGTTGCTAGTATGTATTCACACGTAGTATTCATAAGGCCTACCTTCTTCTTCTTGCTTCGGGAAGGAAGAGGAACATATGTGTTCACCCACCAGTAAAGGAAGCAGATAGCAAGGCCCATAATCACCACAATGCTCATCATTCCCTTAAGAGAGACAGCCCAACCATCTACACCAGGTCCCAAGTTTTCTCTCATTTGGGAGAAGTACTTGACAGTTCGCCCAGAGAAAATGAGGGCAATGTTGGCTCCTAGCCCAAACAGAGGGTAGAATTTTTTCGCTTCTTCAACTGTAGTGATCTGCAATTTGCAGTAAACCATTTAAGCTAGTGATAACAAGAGGTGCCTAACATATTACAATACAAACTGCAGCTAAATCAAATAATGCAAGATAGCCATACATGTATCACAGTCTGCTGTTTTAAGTATTTGTACAACAAGATTCCATCCTTGGCAGAAAGGATGGAGAATTTAGTTAGTTGGATGGCTATTCAAGACATAACCATCTATACAATGAACATGAAAGCCCCACTAATGTCATGCAGCAGATTTCTCCAGGTTTTAAACTTTTTGT
Organism: Portulaca oleracea; assembly: GCA_029582165.1. NCBI lineage: Eukaryota > Viridiplantae > Streptophyta > Magnoliopsida > Caryophyllales > Portulacaceae > Portulaca > Portulaca oleracea. Next base: position 40,207,545 of record CM055874.1, read on the forward strand.
TTCTTTACATTCTAAAATCTGCTCCAGTATGATGAAATTTGTTTAAAAGATCCTCAATAGCTAGCAAGACATTAAAAATGACATGCATCGGGAAAATACAAGATTGTGTGTGTCATCACAGAAAAATTTAAATTGTGGCTTCACAGAAAACACTCAGCCAAAAGGATACCGAACTCCCTCACCCTCAGTCTCATCATTATTGGCAGCTAAATGCGATGCAATTTTGATTTAATTCCACTTTCTTCTGTTGTATGAAACACTACATAGCATTCTACTGCCATTGTGGCCTACCAAACTTCACACAAAGCTTCCTACATATATTTACTTCAAATGTTAGCAGAGACTCAATGCCATGCACAACCATAAGCCAGGTTATTATCTTATCAACAAGAGGACAAAAATTTTAGAAAGGCTAATATCTGAAAATATCTTGTAAAGGTTTCTTTGGAAGATTTTCCAACCAATAAATTAATCTTAAACAAAGAAACAAAAAGCAACAAAACTAATTTAGCTCCACATATTACTGTCAATTGGCACACTAGTCAAGCACAACATCACAAAAAGGTACTCAACCTTGCAGAAGTCATACACTACCTACATGAAAAAGGTACTGATACATACTCAACAAACACCGTACATTTACACAAATGGCAAATGAAATTGATGTGCTATGTCGTGCAAGTATCAAACAACTTTAGCAGAAATAGCAAAATAAACAATGAAGGGAAACAAAAAATAAATGTCTGAGTTACTTAACACAAGGCAATCTTCAATGGCAACACAGATAGCATAATAACATAACTATAATTTGTAAGTAGGAAAGAAATGAAGAGTGAGAGGTAACAACCTGATTGGCAAACCCCCAGAAGAGCACAGATATGACGACGCTACCCCAGAGCTCAGCCATGACATAAAACAAACAAAAACTCCATATCCTGAGAATTGCAAGGGGACCAAGAAACCTTGGTCCAAGGGCTGCCAACAACTTATCTGCAAGAGCTGTGGGGTGGAAATAATGACTCATAGGGTACAATAAAAACCCAAAAGCCCCAAAGAAGGCAATGAAGGGTAGAATTACAGAATAAAACAGGGTTTTCCTGGGCAAAACATCAGCCAATTTGGTGTACAAAACCATGAACCCAACAGCCATTGGCAAATTAACCCAAGTTTTCAAAAATGGTATAATCTCAGCACTAGACCCCTTGGCTGTGACAACCAACACATCCTTTGTATCCCTAAGAATTGTGTAATTGAATAGGATACAAAAGAACATCAACCCAAGCGGGATAATCTTCTTAAGGGTGGCAAGCTCAATACCCAAAAACTTGGGTGACTCAGGCTCCTTAAACAAGGGTTGCCCATCAGCTGCAGCAGCAGCCTCAGCCCTACAAATTGGGAAATTCCTCAAATTTTGACCAAACCCTTTTGTATTTGAAGCAACCCCATGAAATTTTTGAAACCCATCTGAGGAAAGACTAAACCCTTGAAGGGTTTTGGGCTTTAGGAGTGAGGGGTTGGTGACCCTCTGCCTTAGACTATTCTGAGGAGATTTGAAGACCCTCAATCTGGGGTTTGAAGGTAGAGAGAGAAGACCCTTTGTTTGTAGAACAGCCTCCATCTCTCTTCCCTTCAACAATGAATCTGAAGAACAGAAAATATCAAAGGTTAGATATTTCAATGAGACAGCCAAGAACTGACCAAATAATCCCCCAAGATATAAGAAGTTTAGAAGGACAAAAACAAAAATTGGGAAAACCAATGAAACCCTAAATCAAATATCGAAGATAAGGCTGCGAAAATGTAAGAAAGGAATTGAGGGGAAGGATGAAGATATGGAGATAAGGTGCCTGAGGAGAATTTCGCCTTCCCAGAAGAATATGGGTTTTGCAGAATTAGGTGAATGTTTATATAGAAGTATCAGTGAAGATGCCAAACCCTCGATTCTAAACGGGGAGAAAAGAGACAAATAGTAAAAGGAAAGGCGAATTTTGATAATAGAAGGAACGTAGAGACTACAAACACAGAATGGACGGTGGGCAGGGAAGGGCAGCGCAGCGGAAAATCTTTGGGAGGTGATTGTGTCAAGTAGAGTCAAGTGGATGAATTATAAAGCTCTCATGATTTTCATGAATCAATGTGGCCCCTTTTTTAATACTAATAAATATTGGGAAATTAATCATGGTAAAATTCGTTTGTTCCGTTTCTTAATAAATGTCAATTTTTTTAATTATCTTATTCTTTTTTATTGGTTAATTTTACAATTTTAATAATTAAAATATTTAAATTATTATTAGTTAATGAATTTGAGTTTTACATTAAAATTATTACTCTATTTACATTAAAATTAGGGGAATAATATATTTGTCCATATGTAATTTTTTAACTCTATTTCTAATGAGTATTGGTTTTGCTGAGTTAGGTATTTTGATATCTATAAAGGGTCGGAGGAAGTATCAGAAAACAACGAAAATAAGCTACAATCTTAAAAAAATACAATCAATAAACTACAAAATATACAACAAAAACACGAACTAAAAGATTCAAACATCAAAAGTTCAATATACTCCAAAATGTCTTCAACTCTTCTTAGAAGATATAACATTCATACCACAAATCATACCAATAATTTTTTGCGCAAGCACCGCTTTAATTTCCTTGAAATCTTTTAAATTGGGAGGAACTTCATAGGTAGTTGACTTCGCTCTCCAAGTTGCTTTCATAACCAACCTCCATTTAGATTTCACAATCGTTTTTTCTTTCCTTTTACTTCTCACCCCGACTTTCAAATGCACCAATATAAAGTTCTCAAAGAAGCATTCAATTGGACCAACCAACTTTCCTCACAATCAATTGGATCACGAGCAGTTAACAAATCCCCTAGTTCTTTAAAATGGTAACTACAGTAGGAAGATAATGTAAGGTTTAGTACTTGGTAGCAAAAGATAAGTAAAATAATGAATCTAAGTGAATATTACATTATTTATTTTTTATTTAAATAAATTTTATGAGTTACATAAATATTTTAAATATAGATTATATAAAAATATGTTAAGTAAGATAAGTAATGTAAGGTAAAGTAAAGTAAGGTAAGGTAAGATAAGATAAATATACATAAAATTTTAGTCATCATCCCAATGAACAGTAAAATGACTAGTGTATTCCATATTTTTGTGGAAATTAATTTTAGGTCTCCATGTTTCTAAAGTATATTTTAAAGTACCAATAATTTAAGTTAACAACCATTATGAGACAAATCCATGATTTGAACATATTTCTTGCGAGGTTGTGATGGGAAGGTGTGTGTAGTGTTTATTGTCGATAAGCGGCAACACTCAAAAAATGAGGGGCATTTCAATAGTGTAGGTACCTTGCTAAAAACATGTTTAAATCACCTAAAATGTTATGTAAGATTATGTTTTACGACATATTTGTTGGAGGAATATAGATGGTACAATTGTAGTACAAACTAGTCTTTGGACCCGTGCGTTGCACGACACACAATTGAATTACATATTTTATGAAAATTATTTGATTTATTAGCATTGTATTTAAAAAAGAGGATAATCATTTATTATTTTAAAAAATTCTACTGCTGGATATTTTGTCTTTATTATGAGAAGATGGAGATCATTATAATATATAACCTTGAATACAATGTTCACTTCAAAAAAAAGAATAAAAAGTTGATTTATTTTCTTATATATAAAAAAACATAGATCATTTTTATGACCTTTTTGACAAAAAATTAATTTTTACTTTGATATTAGATTTTCTTTACTTTAACGGTTGATAACCATATTTTTTTATGTTAAGAAATAGTTTAGTGAATACTAATCTTATTATAATAATTTATTTATTATGAAATATAAATGGTTGTTATAACCATCTTAACATTTTAAAAAAAAAATTCCCCCACTTATTACTAATCTTATTACTATAGTCAATTAAAAATATAAATTATCATATAAATTATTTTGTTTTTAGTGAATACTAATTTTGTTATCAACCGTTTGTTTTATTTTATTTATAATTAGTTAATTTTAATTATTTATTGCCAGTAGTAATTCATGTTCAATTAATATGTATTAAGCAGTTTTTATAAGAAAAAAAGAGAAAGAAACAATGGCCCTTTAATGTATACACATTAATATGACGTGATCTTTTTTTAAAAAAAAAACTTAAACATAATTAATTATAAATTTTTCAAAATGGCCTCGTTAGAAAGTACATACATATATATATATATATGTATATATATATATATATATATATATATAGGATAATTGGATTCTAATAATCCCTACTTTCACCAATTGGACAATGATGATCGCATTTCACTTCAGACATACAAAAAAAAAATTTGGATTGTAGTGGTACCAAATCCACCTCCACATTCTTCTTATTTTTTTCATTCCTACACTATATTGTTTTTGCTTTTTTCGTTCCTGCCCCTAGAAAGTTAATGAATTGTAGTTTCTAAAACATTTTTTAAATTGTTTTTTTGAGACTCCAAATAATTATTATAATTTTTTAAAAATAATAAAAGTGAAAAAATTATAAAAAATAGTAAAAAAAATGAAAAAAATTTGGGAGAAACGCTGTAAATTCATTAAAAATCATTGTAAAGTGTTATACTAAGTTTTGAATCAAATGCAATACAAAATCTATGATTCCCTCGAAAATATCCCACTACAATCCAATTTTATTTATTTTTTGGACCACCAAAATACAAAGTAAAAGTACGGTCCACCATTGTTCAATTGGTGAAAGTAGGGATTATTAGAATCCAATTTTCCTATATATATATATATATATATATATATATATATATATATATATATATATATATATGGAACTGGTCATATGGAAATAACTCTTAGGTGAGTATGTGAGCATGGTTGGATATTTAGTGGACATCAAGTGGTATTTTTGTGGATATCAAGTATGAAAGGTGGATATCAAGTATTGTTTCTGTGGACATTAAGTATTCAAAGGGAGATAAAGATTTTTGCTTGGTGGGATCAAATGTTGATATCCAATCTTCACACTTAATGTCTACGAAAATAATATTTAATGTCCACCTTTCATAATTGATATCCATGAAAATAATACTCGATATCCGCCAGAAATCCAATAATGCTCACATGCTTACAAAATGCTCATACTCATATGATCAATTCTCATATATATATATATATATATATATATATATATATATATATATATATATATATGATACTATTAATTTATTAGGCGGTTGGGTATGGGTATTGCTTATGGTGGATTATGAAATGAAGGATGAGGGGAAGAACAAGTGGGGCGGGGGGATAATATTTTAAGGGAAAATAACTCTCTGGTGTTTTGAAGGTTTTTCTTACAATAAGGTGTTGTCATCAATCAAACAACATTTACAGTTTGGTTCTTTGTATAGGTCCAATAGGTCATCATTATCTAGATATATTGTAGATGTCACTTGTTTAAGTTTTATTTTTTACAAATTTTTTTTTATTATTTGTGAATTAACTATCGTCGTCACAAAATATATTCATGGCGTGTTAACCTAACATTTATTCTGGTTAACCCAGAACTTATTGAGTTTACCCCCCTCACTTCATGGGTTAACCATTACCAACACCTTAACTACATGTCTCATCTGACTTTAACCTAGTTGAGGTCCGTTGTGATTAACATATATACTCAAATATCTCTCTCCCACACCCTGTGTTGGTCACTAGCATTTGAATGCAGGTGTTCATCGCGTGTTAACCCAACATTTATTCAGGTTGGCTCAAAACTTACTATGTTTACCATTCTCACTTTCTGGATTAACACGTCATTAGATGTAGCGTTTTGGATCATTTTTCAAAAATATTTATCCAATTTAAATATCTGATTTGACATCATTTCAAGTCACATATGACATTTGACAGACCTATATCCAACTTTAAAGAATAATTCTAAATTGTTTTTCTTAGTCAACAGTCCTTGATTAATGGCAACACCTTATTGTAAGAAAAATACCTCAATAAAACGTCTTTTTTTGTCAACATTAGAGTAATTTTCTCGTATTTTAATTGTATTATTGGACCCCACTTATATATTTAGAAGTCATTTGTATGAGTTAACAGTATTGAATAATTAACAGTAGATAAAATTAGGATATAATAATAAAGATAATTTATATAATTCAAAAATGTATTTTTTAATGAAATAATAATAGAATAATATTGAATTATTTTAAAATGGATATACTGTAACGCCCCCAGATTACTAACCACTAGATTAAGCTAATGATACATCTAACCCAATGATTAGCAGTGGATAATCACCTGGGAGTATCACCGCCGCCCACGAAGGTGAACAAGGCTAAGACTAAAACTCAACAAAACAACCAAAACATAAACCATTACAACTTTTTATCATCAAGGCAGAACTTAACTGGTACCACCTCAAGACAACATAACACAACCCTATAAGACTTATACAAGCCAAAATATCACAAGTTTCTCTTAAGTCTTTCATAAGGAGTTTTTAACCACCTTCAACCTCCTTAAGAAGCTCTAGGGTTTCGTCCTTCCGAGGCCTTTCTATTCTCCTTCGCCGAGATTCCTAAAATGAAAATATAAAACTTCGAAACGTGAGTTAAACTCAGTACGTATACGCCTAATAATATAAGAATCTCTTCATAATTTGTTTTAGTTATTTAGCGCAGTTCCAAAACATTAAAAACAATATAATTAACAAACAAACAATAAAAGGTAGCATAACTTACATAGCTTGACCTTACTTAACCTGTACATGGAGAATATAACTTAACCTGTACTTAAATCACAACTTAAATGAAAATACTTTTGAGTTCTTCCTTGTAAAAGTAACATACATAACCATAACCTTAGAAATAATATATCACCAAAAGTAATACAACATAGTTTCAAAAGAACTTAAATTATACATGACTTACATATAACACACAAAGTCATAACATAAACTTGACCTTAACCATTATAAACCAAGAGTTATAAAAAATTTGGCATGTAAGTCATAAAACTTTACTTTAGTTCAAAAGACTTGAGTAACTTAAGAAACTTAAACTTGGTTATCCTGTTACTATCCTGAAGGTCCCCTACTTGCGATCATTGGCTAAGCCTCCATATGCGCATACCCGGACCGATCGGGAGATCCGGATGGTGAATAAATATCCTACTGGCCAGATTTTCATGGCGTGCATCTAAGGCACTGATTGTAATCCCTTGGGTACACTAAGGTACATACATGATTTACATGAGGTGCACTTTAGGCACCATAGTCGTATTTTCCCTGGTGTGCAAAAGGCACAATCAATCATAGGGTGCTCTTCGACACGATTATGCATGGGCAGAGCCTTTATTAATATTTTAGACACTTGGAACTTAAACCTAAAAAAATTTGATTCCAATAGACCCTTAACCAATCTTATTCATAACTTTGAAGATACCTCTAAAATCTCTTGGATGTAAGTCACTCTTGTAAAGGATCATAACTCATGAATTACCCATAGTATAAAAGTATTAACTTAACGTAAGACGTTTTAGTGTAAGAGATGAGTAGTATAAGACCTTAAAGTAAATTGTAAGTTACTTGATAATTGAATCATGGTATTTAAAATTCATAATACTTGCATTTAAAATTCATAATACTTGCGTAAACTTTGAACACAAATTATAAGAAATTTCATGTAAGCATGAACGACTAAAAAGACATAGAAAACTTGGCATAAAAAGAATAAATTATGCATAAACATCAGGCGATATACGTACCTGAAGATTTAAGAATACGCACGGGACAGGCAGAGACTTGAACAGTGGCGCAACGATCTCTTAAAGGGACTTAAAAGAAAAGAAATCATGAATTAGACCCTAACTTAGGAGGAATAACTTAGTGAAATTTTTTTTTTTGGAATAATAATAATAATATCTCGGTTTCTAAGGCGTACTCATAAGATCATAACTCCTCGTACAAGCATCGGAACATGGCATAAAAGAACTTTTCGGAAAGCTTAGAGATGCACTCCAACTTTGTAGTTGACCATGAGAACTAGAAACGTGGCTAAGAAGGTCAAAACTCTTGTTCCTCTAATCTGTCCAGAAAAATAAACATGTCGACCAAGCTTTTTCAGGAGGCCATAACTTGGGTTATACTAATCGGTTTGGGGCCCGTAATCTATCCATGAAAAGCTCGTGATTCATACTTTAACTTTCATTTTAACTACAAGTTCCTTTGAGCATGGGGAAAGGTCGGAATTTGGCCCAGAATATAGGCAGCCACAATAATGTAGTTTCTGGAAACTCAGATTTTTGTCCATCAATTAGAAGCCCCTAACTTTCTCTCCCGGTATCCTATGAACGCATACCATATCATTTTGGAAAGCTTGATAAATGCTCTAAAACTTTCATGTTGAACATTTGAATCAAAAAGGTCTCTAAATAGACGAAAAAATGCATTTATGTACTTTCATGTTGAAAGCTTGATTAATTTACACACCTTCACGGTTTTGACCATAATTCGGGTTATACATTTCGGAATCCCGAGATTCAAAAGCCGGGTGTTAGCTAACATGCTAGGCTACCATTTTATGTAAAACAATGGGTCAAAATCTGAACCGTATCGGGTTCGGTGCCAAGCTTTCATATCCAGGATTGTGGTTAGCTATAAGGTGGATGAAATCCCGACCCGCCATCACTGGTCTAAAACCGCTCACCCACTCGTTGTCAAGAATCATTACACCTTCACAAAAAATGGGGTGGTTAGCATCACACTATCGTGGCCTCGGCGAGCCATCCTTGTTGGAGTAAGGAGAGGCTTGGGACTGGTCAACGACCTCAGAGGCCTCGGGACCAGATTGGTTCATCCCGGGAATGAAGGAAAGGAAGTATTAAGTCTCGGATGCAACCCAAGTCAATAACTTGCAAGGGGGAAGGCGTTTGAAGGTTAGAAATGTGCGTGCCTTCACATTTTGGGTCATAACTCCTTCAATATAACTCCGATGGGTCTCAAATTTTGGGAGCTTAAGGTACACACCAAATTTCCAACGATATCTTATGGGCCTAAAACGGAGTCCGTATGAAGAAGTTATACGAGTTAGAAGTCGGTAGAAAAATCCAGTTTGAAACGCCGGCTGCGTTTTATTCACGCTGGCTGCGTTTTGGCAATTTCCAGTCATTTGTTGCGCGTGTTTTATTTCTTTTCTCCCACTTTCTTTCTCATTTCCCTTTTATTTTTTTTGGGTTGTAATGGCAACTTTGTAATATTTATCTTCTTCATTTTTCCCTTGCCTTCAAATATTCCCCATTTGCAATGGAAAAGGACAACTTTGAAGATATTTAATGAAGCTAGGGTTTTCTCTCAAATTTTCTCCCAAATCTTGTTTTTACTTTATCCATTGTTAATGGTGGTGTTAGCAAGTCTATTCCTTTATGAATTAGTGGTGATTATCTTTATCTAATCTCGGTGGGGTTGTAGTTCTTGGTGGTGGAATCCTCCATTACCAAGTTCATATCAAGTGTTCAAGCTCCATTGAAGGTTTCCGGGTTTGTGTTCATCATCTCCTTCAACTCAAGCAACTCATCCCTGCCACACTCATGCTCCATTTGGTATCAGAGCTCAAGGTTTGCATTAGCTTGAGTATTTGTTCATTTCTCCATTGCACTTACTAGTAGTGAATTTTTTTGTTGGATTTGATTGAAATATTGGTGTTCCCCATCCCTTATGCCTCCAAGTGTGTTGGAGAAGCTGTTATTGCTATTGTGTTTGTTGATTTTGGTGCATATTGGAGCTTTGAGAAGAAGTTGGAAATTAGTGTCCGCAAGGTGTTCGATGAAATGTCTAAGTGAAAAAAAAAAAACACAAAGAACCTTGAGCCAAACACAAGCCAACTACAAAAAAACCCTCAAACTCCACAAATATTTCCAAACATATACCGTCCCTCACCTATTCCCTCGTTATGGAAGGACAAGTTGATTCCGAACGAGAGGGATCAAGCCATCGAGGTAGCCCTCGAATTCGAGCTCTCGAGGACCGACTCACGACTTTCGACAATCGGTTCTCCACTATTGAGCGCAACATGAATGCAATTATAGCGCGGTTGGACAACCTCACCCACGAGCGTCCACGCCCACCCCCACTTGAACGTCCGAGGCGTGCACCAAGCCCCATCCGTCCTCCTCCCAACTTTGAGTCGAGTGACGATGCTAGAGGCTCCCCTCGACGCTGTCCACGTCGAGAAGTGCATGATCGACCTCCTCGTGACGAATTCCAAGACATCAAGATCGACATCCCCGAATTCAATGGTTCCAATGATCCGGATGACTATATCAAATGGATCCAATTGATGGATAGGATCTTCGAGACCAAGGAGTATGATGACGATAAGGCTTATAAGATCGCGAGCTTGAAACTCACCAAGGCTGCTTCGCTTTGGTTTGAGAATATGAAGGTACAACGGGTTCGTGAAGGAAAGGCAAGGATTTCTACTTGGACACGGCTCAAGCAAGTAATGAATCGCCGCTTCTTGCCAAACACCTACCGGAAGGACGTCTTGAGGAAAATGTATGCTCTCACCCAAGGCAAGCGATCCGTCAGTGAATACATCTCGGAGTTCGAGCAGCTCCTCATTAAAAGTGGCCTTCAAGAGCCGGAAGAGCAAACCATGATGCGTTTCTTGAATGGATTGGATTCCTGTGTTGCCAAGAAAGTTGAAGTTCAACCCTACTATTCCATAGATGAATTGTGCAGTTTGGCTCTCCGAGTTGAGCGAAGAAGAATGGAAAGGTCCAACACCAAACCCTTGTCTAGACTCGTCTACTCACCATCTAGCCGACCTCCTCCGGATTCAAACACTCCGAAGTTTAGCGAGCCACCCAAGTCCACGCCGGTACCAAAACTTGACAAAGGAAAAGGACTTGCTACGGTGACTCCAACGGAACCTCCTCGACGGACGGAAGGTCGGAAGTGCTTTAAGTGTCATGGTTATGGCCATTTTCAAGCCGATTGTCCAAACCGTCGGACTTTGACACTCCAAGAGGTCCATGACATCGATGATGAGCTTCGAAAGGTTCAAGAGAAACCCGAAGTGTTGGTTGAAGATGCGGAAACTAGTGATGAGGACGATGCCGCAGCCACACCCCCCCGTGCGTGGAGGCGCACTTGTTGTGAGGAGGGCTTTGCATACCCATGAGACTCCTCTCGACAAGGCCCAACGGGAAATGTTGTTCCAAACGCGGTGCTTCATAGGTGGAAAAGTGTGCACTCTTGTCATTGATAGGGGGAGTTGCACGAATGTCGCGTCTACCACTATGGTGGGAAGCTTGGCTTGCCACTACTACTGCACCCTCGACCCTATTCACTCCATTGGCTCAACGATCACAACGGCATCAAGGTAACTAAGCAAGTCTTAGTGAATTTTTCTTTTGGATCTAACTACAATGATTCCCTTGTTTGTGATGTTGTCCCTATGATCACTTGCCACATTTTATTGGGTCGACCATGGCAATATGACAAGGAAACAGTGCACAATGGGTTGAACAACACTTACACATTCACCCATAAAGGCAAGAAGGTCAAGCTACTTCCCATTTCTCCCCAAGAAACCGAAACTTCCAAAACCAGGAGAGGTAGTGAGTTGAGGAACCTTCTCATGATGAGCGAAACACGGGATGAGTGTGCTCTTGGAAAGGACAAGCTCCCTCTTGCATTGTCTTTGCCATGTAGCGAGCCTAGTGAGATTGAGAGTTCCCAAGCACCACACAAATTTCCTCTACCGCTCCTTAACCCTTCACCTCCACAAAACAAACCTCCTTCTACTTTCTTGCATTTGGATGATGGGTACATTGTGGGGTTCGATGCTTGTTTGATGGCTAGCGTGAATGTTCGTGGCGTTCGGGAAGTTCGGAGCTTCATGGAGCCAATTAATGAAGAGTGTTTCGGTTTTAACCCCCAAGAGTTGAGGGCAACTCTTTTTCAAGAGGGGGAGTATGAACTGTATCGGGTTCGGTGCCAAGCTTTCATATCCAGGATTGTGGTTAACTATAAGGTGGATGAAATTCTGACCCGCCATCACCGGTCTAAAACCGCTCACCCACTCGTTGTCAAGAATCGTTACACCTTCACAAAAGGTGGGGTGGTGAGCATCACACTATCGTGGCATCGGCGAGCCATCCTTGTTGGAGTATGGAGAGGCTTGGGACTTGTCAACGACCTTAGAGGCCTCGAGACCAGATTGGTTCATCCCGGGAATGAAGGAAAGGAAGTATTATGTCTCGGATGTAACCCAAGTCAATAACTTGCAAGGAGGAAGGCGTTCGAAGGTTAGAAATGTGCGTGCCTTCACATTTTGGGTCATAACTCCTTCAATACAACTCTGATGGGTCTCAAATTTTGGGAGCTTAAGGTACACACCGAGAGCTTTCCAACAATATCTTACGGGCCTAAAACGGAGTCCGTATGAAGAAGTTATGCGAGTTAGAAGTCGGCAGAAAAATCCAGTTTGAAACGCCGGCTGCGTTTTATTCACGCTGGCTGCGTTTTGGCAATTTCCAGTCATTTGTTGCACGTGTTTTATTTCTTTTCTCCCGGCTTTCTTTCTCATTTCCCTTTTATTTTTTTTTGGGTTGTAATAGCAACTTTGTAATATTTATCTTCTTCATTTTTCCCTTGCCTTCAAATACTCCCCATTTGCAATGGAAGAGGACAACTTTGAAGATATTGAATGAAGCTAGGGTTTTCTCCCAAATCTTGTTTTTACTTTATCCATTATTAATGGTGGTGTTAGCAAGTCAATTTCTTTATGGATTAGTGGTGATTATCTTTATCTAATCTTGGTGGGGTTGTAGTTCTTGGTGGTGGAATCCTCCATTACCAAGTTCATATCAAGTGTTCAAGCTCCATTGAAGGTTTCCGAGTTTGTGTTCATCATCTCCTTCAACTCAAGCAACTCATCCCCACCACACTCATGCTCCAAAATCATATCTTACACCCTCTGGAAAATTCAGATTACAACCAGAACCATACCAGACCATTTATTTAGCTTTGCATGTAAGTTGTACTTGACTAACTTATACTAATCACACCCTAAACACCCCTCTTAAGCATGAACATGATTTTGCAGAATTAAACCTTCAGAAAACACTCATTCATGACCCTAAGATCCACATGCAACATATAATTTAAACATAACTCAATCTTCCAAGTGAATTCCTTCACATAATCAACATCAAAATCTCACAAGATTCAATCATCCGCTACTCCAAACCTATTCTAAGTGCTTGCAGCCATATCTTAATCACAACCTCACTCCTTTCACAACAAAATACATCATATAAGCATCATGCATGTCCAATTAGTAGCAAAGTTTCTACTAATTCCCTTACTAGAACACTAAATTCAACAAGACTTACACGAAAATCACACTTGTGCTACTAAACCATCAATCTCCACCACTTATCTTTATGAACACTTGATTGAGATTCTGTGAAAGACATTAAAAACCACTTACCAATTCAGATTATAACCTTATTAAAAACCTAGTGAAAGTGAGAGTGAGAGAATGAGAATAATACCACACAAGAAGAGGAAGGAGATGAGATCATGATGATGAGGGTGGTGGTGCGGAGGTGGTGCAGCGACCGGGACAGCGCCGGCGGCGGCTGGTGGTGGCCGGCAGAGGCAGCAGTAGGGGGCGTGGAGGAAGGCAGAGGGACGAATGGAAGAGGGAGGAAGAGAGTTGGGGATGTGTGATTATCTTTCAATTGAAATAAACTCCTCCCACCTAACACTATATGTATATCTATATTTATTAATTTAAGCCCAAAGAAGAGTCCATCCTATCTTTTTTTCCTTGATGGCCGGCCCACATGGCCCAAATAAAAGAAATTTTTATCAATTTAATCCTTGCTCTTGTAATTATGTCTCCTAAATTCCCAAATTACCTAAACTTAGTATATCATAAAATGTTATTGGCAATCCATGGAAATCCAAATAAATACCTATATATCTCCTTATAACCATAAATTCATATAATTATTTTCACCTTGACTTGGGTAGAAGATTAAAAAGAAAATCGGGTCCCGGAAAATAATACATATTTAATCATGATAATCATAAACTATAATGGGAGAAGGAACTTGATAAAATTTTTAGTCTAAGAACCTTGATGGTCTTGCACTGTTCAAGTCCTGCAAAATAAATACTGGGTTAGAAAAAAAAATTTTGGAACAAGCGCTTTTATTGATATTTAATTATTTTTAACCTTGATTAATTATGTTAATTAATACGAATTAGGGGAAGGTTAGCTTTGGGTTATTACATATACTATGAAAAAGTGATAATAAACCAATTAAGATATCTTTAATAATTTAATGTAGAATAGGAAATGTAAATACAACATACGAAAATAAAACTGCGTACACTCAACAAAGCCTTATACAATAAAAAAAAAGTATATTAATTTGTATATAAATAAAATTAAAAAAGATAAGATAAACATAAAAATAAATACGATTGAAAATACAAAAAACAAAGAAACAAAACCCATTTAATTATCACATTTATCAATATTTATGAAAAATAAATTCCAAAATTGATAAAAAAAAAGTTTTCAAAAGTTAAATAAATATAACAATATTTGAATAATGTGGAACAAAATCAAAAGAGTTAAATATAACAACCTTACCATTTAAAAGCAAAGATTAAAGAAACAAAAAAAAACATGTAGTTGTGAGGCCCAGTAAAGATAAAAGAAACAAAAACTAAAAAGAAATTATTGCAGCGGCGCATACTCCGTCCCGCACATGGTGCACACGCACCTTGTGTTTTTTCAACGGGGTGTGGCACACCCTTTTTGCCCGTTTCTTTTTCATTTTTTTCCTTGCATTTTCTTTCTCTTGCGTTCTTCAAATTGGAGAGAACGATCAGGAATTCCTCTAATATTTTTAAACTCATTTTCCTTTTTTTTCCTCTCTCAAGTGTTCTAATAATTGATAGCTTAAATTATGAAGTATTTTGAAATATATTTTAAAAACAAAGGGGGCCAAAAAATATTTGCAACAAAAGTTAGAAAATGTAGGGTACCTCATAGTCATCTACTCATCTTTTGATTGCATATTAAATGACGATATATTAAATATAGGGTACTTTGAATTATACGCACGACCCTTGACTTCCATATTAAAGGCCCAGGATATTATGTTATGATACAAGTGCACATCATCCATATTTGCTAGTAGTAATGCCCAATCCTCAATTATTTACATATTTTTCAATTTTATTAGGCATCTACGAGTAGTTTTATCTTTCAACTCAATAAATTCTCTCCCCATCACGTGAGAGTGCATGTAGGTTTTTGACATGGTCGTGGTCCTCTCGCCTTTATGCAGGTTTTGCCGTTTCGGTAGGTGTGTTGAAGTCGAAGTTATGAAAAATGATTATTGTTATGTTAATGCTTGT
This sequence comes from Portulaca oleracea, assembly GCA_029582165.1. Classification (NCBI taxonomy): domain Eukaryota; kingdom Viridiplantae; phylum Streptophyta; class Magnoliopsida; order Caryophyllales; family Portulacaceae; genus Portulaca; species Portulaca oleracea. Next base: position 40,223,022 of record CM055874.1, read on the forward strand.
TTCGAATAGTGAATGAACCAAGAATGAAAATTCACACGATTCTATCATGAAAATCTTTCTTTCATATATAATTCATTACATTAAACAAATATCTACTGCATAGGGTTACTATTATTGGTCTGAGTTTGGAAAGATACAAAAAAGTCAAAGAACATAGATAGTGATAAGAATGCTATAAATTTAGAGTTGATGTAGTCACAAATTACATTTTACATATGAGAATTTGTCTTGATGATTTAATTTTTTTTCCTCTTAGATTGTCATTGTAAATGCTATGTGACTTTTTATTAATGAATTTCTCTTATGTATAAAAAAAAGTGATGATATGTATCTTGGAGCAAGACACTACTTAAGTATCTTACTCTTTATGAAATTAATACTTATTATCATTTTTAATCCTAACTTTTTTGACAGATATTATTGATTATCAATTATAAGAAGTTTGGAATGTGTTAGCTACACCAACAATTAAAATTGACACTCTAACGAATGAACTCCATTCAATGGGCATATTTTAGACACTTTTTTTTGTGAACTTTTAAAAAAATAGATAAAAGTGTGATTTGATACCTTATATTTATTATTATAGTAATAGAAGTCAATCATGTAATTTGTTTTTCAATTTAATTTACAAATATATATGTTTTATATAATGACAACACACTTAATATGTGTCTTACCAAAGACATTTATCATTTTCAAAAAAAAGAAAATTAAACCCTAATGTTTGACACAAACATAAATGTAGCTAACCACTTTGGGTGACCACTAAACACTGCAAAACATTCATGTTGCTGAGCAATGACACTATAGGAACTAAAATTAACTAGCAATTAGTAGAAATAATTCTAGTTTGGTGATAATCAGTTTTGCTAAAATATCCCAATGTCAAATTGAGTTTCACTACGATAGTCCAATACACTCCAAGTTATTGGAGGACGAATCAAATTAGAAGACCGATATCAGGGAAGATATATAAACATAGAGATGAAAAGACTAACAAGAAGAAAAGAAATATTGAAGCTGAATAAGAGATTGATGATGGTGTACTTCCATCGTAATCATCTCCATAATCATAGTCCTCTGAATCTAATCCTGTTTTTGCACCTGGCCCTGCTGTCCACCTTCCCATGTTGTTTCTCCTGCAAATTTTGTCAACAATTATTTCAAGGGTCTCCCATACTTTTATATGATTGCCTTGGGACCATAGGCCTTTAAGCAAAGGGAATACTGAAATCGCTACTACTAATTCAATATTGAAATTTTCTTACCATTTTCAAACAGTAGGAAAAGATATGGTAAGAAAAATTTTCAATCATTTTAGCAAAGGTTAATAGTTGGAATATGAAATGGTTGTTAAAATGGTTGGTTTTTCAACCATTTTAAATTAATTGAAAAAAATGGTTAGTAATACAAATATTTTTAGTTATAACTAATGGGCAGAGATTTATTTACTCTTGCATTAATTTATCCACCGCACCACATCATCAAATTCGTACGTAACATTATGTTACAATAATTTAGTAGGAAATTCATAAAAAAAATTTGGAATAAGCCAGAATATTGACCTGGTTTCGAGGATGGCATTCTCGAGGAACTTAAGGCCCTAACTAGACAGAAGAATTGGGAGAATGAAAGATGAAGAGCTAGGCTTATCCAAATTATAAGAATGGCAAGGTCGGGTTATACCTCCCAGGAGTTGATATAAACCAGGCACGTGAGGAGTACACATTGATCCCTATTCGGGAATATCAACTATTGGTAACACTGAGGCAAATCTCAAGGGAAGCGGTGAAGAACAACAATTGGGAGGCAGCCACCTGTACGTTTCTCTTTCAACAATTGCATACAACTTGAAACAAGATGAAGAGCTTTTGGGCTTCTTTTTTTTTAGCTCCGGACTGTGCTGTTTCGCACTATAGTTCTGTTTAATCAATTTGGGCTTGGGCCATAAACTTATCGAAAAAAATCAACTATATATATTGATATCACTTAATAGGGTTTAGGTTGATGATAAGAGTTCTAAGCCCACGAAGGTTTTAAGGGGAATGCCAGCAAAATATTGACCCATTGAAAAACTCTGGGGTCGTTTGGCATGCAATGGGAATGAGAATGAAAATTTATAATGCCACTATGTTTGCAGTAGAATAGGATTTTTGGTGGTTAAGGGCAAATTGTCCACTATGAGCAAGTTTAAAATGAAGTTGGTTAAGAAAAGGAATGTAAGGAGTAATCTACAATGTGAAGCTTTATTGTAGATTACTATACATTAAATATGCACTCTCTATTGTGATTGTTTCATTAGATTTATAGTTAATAAATATAAGTAATTACTAGAAAGAATATTATTAAAAAAAACACACACACACAAAAAAATATAAGCAATTACTAGAGAGAATATTATTTGTATTAATTTGCCGCCATAGTTAATAAGTGTTTTACGCTTATAGTTGATAAAAACAAGTAGTAATTACTAGAGAGAATATTATAAAAAAACACAAAAATATGACTTAGAGGTAATTCAAGTTGATTATTTTAACCATCTTGAATCAAGATATATATCATTATCCATTTAATAATAGAAACAAAATTGAAAATGATAGTGTATTGATCTCTCTCAAAAAAAAAAAAGAAAATTATAGTGTATTGATTATACTCCCTCATTCCCATATTATCTGTCACTTTAACTAACTTTCTTTTTTCCCATAATATCTGTCACTTTATATTTTCAATAGCACATTAATTACTAATTTGTCAAATTAACCTTATTAATTACATCTTTTTCTTTCATTTTTCGTTTTTATTCACATTTTTCCTTTTTTATTCACCATTTTATTCACCATTTCCACATTTCCAATGCACTAAATTAATGTAGATGGGAAGTTTTTTTGGTTTTTTAAATTGTGTACCAAGTGACACTTAATTTGGGAAGGAGGGAGTATATGGTTATTTAACCATCTTAAATTTTATTTAAATCACTCTAAAAGATATATTTATGTATATTTAGATTGTTACAAATATATCTTTCATTGTTTTAATGGTTATACAACTCATAAATTACATAAAATATATTATTTATTTGTATTTTTTCCATAAATATAGAATTACACATAAGATGTGCATTCTCTACCATAGTTTATATCATTATGTTCTCTTTAACACCTTTTGTTTCTTTAACACCTTTTGACATGACTCATGATTGTGATACTCGTCTCTTATTCTTGCTAAACATGTGTAATTACTTAAAAAATATTATTTAATATCACATAAAACACAAATTTTGGGGAATTGAACCCAAGTACTACCTCCGTTCCTAATTGTATGTCACAAAAACTAACTCATCAAAACCAATAAACATGGAGAATGAGGTGAAAAGTTTACAAATTATCAAAAATATCCTTACAATATTCTTGAAATGAGGTAAATAATTTATTTAGGCCCTGTTCTTTTTCATGGCCAAGAATCACAGACTACAAAGATACTGCAGTTTGCCACAACTCACCACACTTTACCACAAATCATTACTTTTCTCTCTCCTCACTTTTCTCCTCTACTTTTTACATTCTCCGTCCTCACCTACCCCACACACCAATAACCTATCACAATTCCACCACACCCACCACAATTCCACCACATCACACCACACCACACCATACCACAAAATACCAAAGAAAAGAACAAGGCCTTAATAGGGGTAAAATTGGTATTATGATTATTGGAAATGTAAAAATTATGTAATTTAACATGTAAAAAGGGACAATATAGTTAGGAAATTTGATACTCATTTAGGAATAGAGATAGTATTAATCATCTGGATTCAAGACATATGTCATGATCCAAATAAAATTCAAAATATTTAATAACCATTTTTTTAATCCAAAACATTTACTACGTATCATTTTCACTTTACTAAATTGACCAGTAATACCTAATAACACTTCGCTCATGTTCTCCCCATAAGCTGCAAATGCTCCAAATTTAAATCTTGGATTCCGTCTTAAAAAAAAATAATAATTCTTGGATTCCTAGTCTTAAAAGTAGATGACATATAATAATGCAGCGGACCACAAAGCCAAATATATGGGTCCCTGTTGAAATCACTAGGGCAGAAAAGGAGATTTGTGGGCCAAGCTGAGTTTGAATATCACTACCGAGAAAGCACTTATACACTATTATATACTGTTACTAGAACGCATTGTCATTGCAGCTTGTATGCGCTTTGTTTTTATTTATATCACAAGAACAATGACTAGAATTTAAAGAACTCTGACAGGATCTTTTTTTGTTGCTTCTTTTCAAGATAATGTGCCAAGGCCTTTATGCCATAAGAGCTCGGCTGAAATCTCTTCTGTTTTACTAGCATGAATTCGTTGTAATACCCTATAACATAACAGTGTAGATCTCTAAAATAGAGTTCCCATGGGAGAGTATACTCCACATGATGAACCCACTTATTTCTATCATGACAAGTACTAAATTGTAATACATCTCAAATCCTCTAACGTTCCTGATAATTATATCTAGATGAAATACTGACCCTTGAGCATTACTATTGGCCTCCTCTTAAATTGAGGTAAATATTGGCTTCCTCTCGTGAGTTAGGCCCTGTCAAATTCATGGGTAAATGCAATTTACCTAAATTTACCAGTTTTTATCTAAATTTATCAAAATTTACCAGAACTTACTGAAAATTACCAAATTTAAAAAAATAAAAAAAATTAATTTTGACATATCGGCATCAATTTGCCAAAAGTGACAAGAATTTATCAAAAGTTATCAAAAATTACCAAAAGTTACCAAAATTTAACTTTTACCAAACTATTTTTTACCCATTAATTTGACGGGGCTTATTTGGTTATAGGATAGAATAAGGGCACGACCAAAGCACAGCGAGAATTAGGAATATAGATAGGATAGAGGTACGCATTTGGAGTGAATCCAGTTAACAAGAAAAGAGAAAGGAGTGATTGGATCACAAAAAGCATGAGAAATGAGCAATAATGAATAATGAATGAAAGGACAAACAAACCTATCACCGAGAACACCGGCGTTCATTACGAGTTGATCAATGTAAGCAGCTGATTTGGGCTCCACGCTGGATGCCTTTTCGTACTTTTCTTCAAGTCCTTCTCCAGAGGCTATAAAGTATGCCCCATTTACCATTTCATCCCCTTCTGATCTCCAGTTCCAATCCTTCCACTTCTTCTCATCCGAGTCCACTCTCTTTGTTACCTTCAATAAATATTACTCACATTTTATGGATTCTTCTAATTAATTATGGACTAATAATCAAAGACTTACTGGAATTAGGGATAAATAGTTAAAATACCTCTTTAGCATTACGATCATAAGGAGCAATGTAGCGATTCCCTTGGCTGTTGATGGTAGGACTCCCACTACCTCCAATGGCATACATCTCCCACTGAGTGAAGTCATTGTTAACAACATGAACATAGCCTTTCCGACACCGTGGCATCCTCTGAATCAACTTTGGTCCGAAATGGTTGAATGCAATGGTGACCTGCATGCCGGAATCAGGCTCGTACTCATCGCTGTGTCCCAGAAGCATTACCTCGTTGTGGTGGGAGAAGTGGTTGTTGGACACCGTGATGGCAGTGGAACCCATTATGATGTCAATCAGCCCATCCTTGCAATGAGATAGCGAGCAATGGTCGATCCAAATGTTCCTGGCCCCAAATATGGAAATCCCATCTCCGTCTGACTTTGTTCGCCAGCCGTAGTGCGATGGGCTTGATCGTACCATCGTGTTGCCGGACTGGTAGCAGTGGTGGATGTGGATGCCATGGATTATGACGTTGTTTATGTACTGTAAGGTTATGCAACCTCCCCCTGTTATGTGAACATCTGCTCCACGCCCATCTACTGTCTTGTAACTGTTGAAGATTAGCTCCTACACATGCAACCAGCAAACTTAATTATGAGTTATGACTAAAGATAATGATTTGACTAACTATTGATTGATTACCTGGGATAAATGGATGACCATGTTGGAGGAAAAAACAATCCAGAGAGGTTCGTTTTGAATAACAGCGTAACGAAGAGTACCGGGGCGAGGATTGACAGCATCATTGTCGGAAGGATCAGTGACAACGTAGAACTGTCCACCTTTGCCACCAAGAGCCAATTGCCCGAACCCAAGCCCACAATCAGCCAACCGTTGACGGTCTTTTTGCCAATCTGGGTCACATCGCCAACAATCGTCGATCGGATTACCGGTTAGACAGTCGGAGTCTTCGTATTGCAGTAGCTGTCTCCTCCTTATCGAACCGTACACCTTTCTACATTATTAAACCACATATTAGCCATCACCCCAAATCACATGAAGCTTCGGATAACTGTCTTGCCTACTGTAAAACTCATGATATTGCGTATTAAACTGATTAAAAAGTAATAATATAATTCAATTTTATAAATATAATTCCAACATCATCCTACAATAATATTTATCCATTTGATCCAACATTTAGAAAATCAATAAAATGAGTTAATTAATTATTGCGTTCTAATGAAAGTGGTGAAACATTAGTATTAAATTGTACGAATGTGTTTCTATCTTTTAATTTTTTCTATTTTTGTTTAAGAAAAACTAATTAAAAAATATTGTTAGAAAAAAGTTGTATTTAAATTATTACTTATATGAAAAAAAGTCTATTAAAGTAAAAATTATTGTAGTACAACTACATATAAATTGTAAGAAGTTATATTTTTATTTATAATTTTTCAAATTTATAGAAGAACCCTAACATATATCTAACAGATTATTGATTTATCTTGAATATGATTTGTATTTCTACAATTGACCATAACCCTCACAATGACTAACATCAAAAATAATAGAAAATTTGGCTCTCAAAAAAATAGAAAAATTCAAATAAACAAAAATATACTCAAAGGGTCTTTGTCCCAAAACCCATGACCCTAATCGTCATTGTTGATCACCTGCTCTAAACCCAAAAAAAAAGCACAAAATATTGAATCAAAATTTTCCTTTTGTTTTGGAACAAACTGACCAAATTAAAAAAAATAAGTAAATAATCCAAAACTAAACCCAAACCAATACTAGAATAGGTGAACTATTAGAGTATAAAATTATTACTGACCTTCAAACGTCAACTTTAACTTTTGGTTAAAATGGTTCCACATAGTATCAGAGTCAGACCTCAGTAAGAGGTCTCAGGTTCGAATCTCAACACCCCCCATATTCAGTTGCACAAGGTGAAGGGGGTCTTTGTCATGCTTCAAGCCCAAATGACATTCGCGTTAAGGGCGTGTTAGATATAACATGAACCAATCTTAACTCAAACCTAAACCAAATCAAACTGACCGACTTTGAAATTATGGTTTATAAAACGTAGGCTTAGCTGGCAGCTAAATATACATTTAATTTTTTTTCATTAATTGAAGTGTTTGCACATTGAACTAGTTGTAATGTCACATCAGCATAATGGGTCCGCACCAATTTTTACAAGTTAGAACATTAAAATCTAACATGGTATTTTATGGTCCATTTACTTAATGAGTCATCCATAACCGTCAAAAACCCTTTATACAAGGATAGATAGAGTTGGGTTTGTATGTGTATATTTTCAAAATATAATATCAAATTGCAAACAACTTGACTTAGGCACTGTTTTTTTATGCGGTACCGCAACTTACCGCAACTCACTGCAATCTACTATTCACCTTTTCATTAATATCAACACCCATTTATTATTTTCCACCGCAACTTACCACAGCCCACCACAACCCACCACAACTTAACGCACCACAATTCCACCGTATAAAAGAACGGTGCCTTAATTATATATAAAGTATTATGGGACAACTCAAAATATCAATCACAATATTTTTAAATAAAGGAACATTAGATTATAATAATCTCCACCTTTAACTTTTTTTGTATGTCAATGGTTTTTTTTATTCTAATGGTCCTAAAAGTTAGAAAAAAATATATATTTTAGTCGTATCCAATCTACATACATATTTTTTAAAAAGTTTTTTTTTATTCTTATCCATATAGTTTTTATTTTCATTCATGCCCCTAGAAAAATTATGAAATGTAGTTATTAAAATAATTTTTAAATTATTGTTTGAAAATTTGAGGAATTATTATAATATTTTAAGTGCAATTTATTAGCTACATTCAGAACATGTGTTCCAAATACTACGTATGTTCACTAACGTATATTAGGTTGTTCACCCACATCTATTAGGTTATTCACTCGGATTATTATGATTGTTCACTCAACAAACATCTGGAGCACATGCTCCGAGTACATGTAATATATATTGTATTTTAAGGAATAATAGTAAAAAAATCATGGAAAAATCAAAATAATTTGGGACAAACGTTGTAAATTCACTAAAAATCGTGAAAAAATGTTGTGCTAAGTTTTGAATCAAATGCAAGTCAAAATTTACGATATTTAGGATATAAGCTCAGTGGTGTCCCATTAAAATATAATTTGTATTTTTTTCGAACCACCAGTATGCAAAAACAAAATATGAATTATTGATATATAAAAAGTGAAAGTAAAGATTATTAGAATATAATTTTCCTTAAATAAATCTAATCTTCTTTTGAATTTAGACTATGTTCTTTAAGGTTTAAAATTAAATTAGATAAAGTAAGATTAAGTTAGGTTAGGAAAGTTATATAAAGATAGTAGAGTTAGGTAAATATTACAACACTTATTTGTAAGGGACTGGGAGGTGGATGCCAATGGCCCAAAAATGAGTTCCACTCTCCAAAATGATAAGAGAGAAATGTTGTCCCCAGGGTTCGAACCCTGGACACCTAGGGTGAAAGTAGACCACTTACCACTCAGGCAAGAGGTGATTGGCAAAAAAATTTAAATATAAATTATCTAAAAATAAATCATTTTCATTTGGATGGTAAAGTAAAGTTAGAATAGGCAAAAATAATCTAATCACGCTAAAGACCATAACCTCAGAGCCTGAGAGCAGTCAAGAAGAAGTTAAACAAATTAAAAGTAAAATAGAAATTAAAGGGGTTGGCTTATTTCGGGTTTGGTCTGATTGAATTGCTGTTTTTCGGAGTATTCAATTTCTGTCAGGTCTCAGTTCATAAATAGACAAACTTTAATACAAAAACCTCTTTCACATTGGTGACAAAAATAATCCAATCTTGAAGCCAATCCAAGCCTAAGGCCAGAAATAACCTGAAACTGTAAACCGAAATAACCCGAATCGGACTTGGACCCAAGCCGATCCTGAATTATTCATCCGAATCTAAACCAACCGGGTCAGATCCGACCCAAACCTGAACCGACGAAATGAAGTTAAACTGAAACGGAAACCAAACCGAGTGAAGTCCAACCGGAAGCAATTGAGGCGACTGTCAGGTGTGGAGCAAAATGACTCCGCAGTGGAGACGCTAGGTTAAAGTTTCAAGCTAAGCTACGGTGCACCAACTACATTCCGACTAGAATCGTATGCAGTAGCCAGTAGGAGGAAATGCAGTTTATTTGAGCTAAGAAACTAGAAATAGGTGAGAATGTGGTAGACAGAATTAATACCTGTGGACTTCACGGGCAAGGGCTTCAGGGTCTGGATGCTGACCAGGAAGAGTGAGGTTGACAAGAGACGAGCAAATACTGAGAATGGAGCATAAGACCAGAACCAAGAAGACAATGCAGGTGCCGAGGGGCATCTCCTCAGTCTTTCCAAATGCTGCTGGGTCCAGCTAAACCTCAACACTAACAAGGGGGCATTTCATATTGCTGTGTAAAATGAGAGGTACATTCTCATGGATACCTGGGCCTGGGGGTTAGGGCTGGGTCAAGGGGGGAAAGGATAAGCGGGAGAATGAGAATGCATCAAAAGTGATGAACTACTGTAATGTATGCTTTTTCTCTTTCATCTACTCCGATGCTACTGGCTTAGGCTCCAGAGTCAAGACGGACTGCTCTCACTATCTGCGTAATTGTCGCCAACATTCATAAATCATAATCATTTCCCAAACTTAGCCTACGCCTCCTGTTACTCATTTTCACTCACTTTTTTTTTTTAAACTCGTGGCTATACCTCTCAATTTGGGCCCGCGGGCCGCTTATGGGTTGATTGTATACTGCTTCAACTAAATACGGATCAGGTGTATTTGGATTTAGGTAAATACGAATAGTGTATTTCGGTTTTGGGTCTACCAACAGGTTATGACTATGACTTTTTTTTCTTTTTTCTTTAAAAATATTAGTATCTAAATATTATTTTTCGTACAATATACTTAGAGTGTGTTTGGTAGGGGGGAACACACTTTCTAGGAAAATATTTTCCAAATTTTCTAGTGTTTGGTACAAAAAAAAGTTTGGAAAATCATTTCCAAAAAAAATTATTTTCCTCTTAAGGAAGGAAATTGACTTCCTTTATTCAAACTAAAAAAATATTTTCCACCTTGATTGCTTGATTGATTTTCACTACTAACCCTAATTGAAATTTAAGGCGAAATTCCACATTAACAGTTTTACTCGAAATTTTGTAACACGATAGAATTGATTAAAAAAAGTTTAAATATAAATTTTTAGCTCAAAATATTTTTATCTAATAACATTTATCGCGAAATATACCAAATTTTTTTGCCACTAAAACTAATTGAAACTTTAAAAAATTCTAACTGAACTGTTTGTATCAAAACTTTATGATTTGATAGTATGGATTAATAAACATTCAAATATAAATTTTGGGCTTCAAATATATATTTTCATTTGTAATATATATCGTCACTTTTGTCGACATTTTTTTGCAGTTAAATATGACTGAAACTTAAGATCAAAATTGAATTTTATCGGTTTGTCACGATTCTTTACAATACGATAGAAATGATTAAAAAAACCTCAAATATGAATTTTGAACTCCAAATATTTTCATTTGTAACATATGTCGCCACTTATGTCGGCATATAAGGTCATTTTCCGTAAAACGACTTATCTCCTACCAGACAAAGCAAAATTTAATATGGAAAACTATTTTCCTTTGGAAAATCATTTCTCCTGGAAAACAATTTCTTCCGAAATCATTTTCCTTCCAACCAAACACAACCTTAATAAAAATACAATTATCTTCTAGTAACGATAGATTATTATCAATGTTTCAACTTAAACTAGATAAATAATAGATAAATGAGTGGCAGTTAGAGTTTAATAGTCATCAATTCCAATAATAGATGAATGAGTGGCAGTTATATCATATTTGGGTCGAAAAAATCGTGTTCAAAACCCACAAATTCTGGACGGGTTCAGGTCGGGGTTATCGGGTCGGATCGAAGATTGACATGTCTTAATAATTTTAAGGGTTATTGGAATTAAATAATTCAACATTTAGGAGAATTTGGATATGGCGAACTAATCTTTGAAATTTGGACTCGATGGACAATACTTAATATCCTATTAGATTGAATGAACTTTTATCGATTTCAACTCATTTGAAAAATTATTTGACAAAGATGATTGCTTATGTAAACTATTTAAGGCCTTGTTTGGAGAGACAAAAAGGAATGTGATTAAGGTGGAATGGAATCTAATTCCTTTTCTTATTGTTTGGAGAGCATGTTATGGAATGAGATTGTAATTCCTAAGGGTTTCTAATCCCTCCCAAATGGGGGGAATTAGATACCTCTCACTTATGGGGGGGGGGGAATCAAATTGTATTCCTGGGAATAACTGCCAGTATACTGTACTAGTGGTCGGACTCCATTTTTTCCGGCTACCAACTTCGCCGCCCTAATCAACACCCACAGTCGACCATCAGCTACAACTTCACTGCCTGCCCTTCTCCTTTAGATGAGAGAGAGAGAGAGAGAGAGAGAGAGAGAGAGAGAGAGAGAGAGATGAGTTGATAAGAGGGGTTAAAGCATCAACCAATTAGAGCTGCCATGGTGGTTATGCAATTGAAAGGAAGAGAAGATGGAGAAGATGTTAACAACCAATTAGAGCTTCATGAATCTGATTTCACGCAGAGGGATGAAGAAGAACTAGGGCCTGCGAATGCAAGGGGGAAACATGGCTGGTAGGTGGGTGGTGGGGGGATAAATAATAATAATAATAATAATAATAATAATAATAATAATAATAATAATATAGTTTCAAAATAATAATAATAATAATATAAAATTCCATTCCATTCCATTTCCTAGCCAAACAACTTCAATTTGGGTATCTAATTTCATACCCATCCTCCTAAGATTCTAATTCCATACCCATCACATTCCTAAAATCTCTCCAAACAGGACCTAAAAGGGAAAAGTAAAGAAAAAAACATCTTGTTCGCCATCTTAAGTCACTTCCGACGAGTTGAAATCCATGAAAGTTCATTCAACCTAATAAGATGTAAAGTATAGTTTAATTCTAATAACACTAAGATTAACGCAATTTATTGTACCTAATTATTTTTTATATTTTTTGATGACACAAACATAGAAACAATAAGAAAGAAAAAGATATATAATTAATTTAATATTATTGTTTCACAAGTTTCCATGAATCACATAATGCTCCCTCGATTCCATACTATAGTTCTGTTTCGCAAACAATTGTTGGATGTTGGATGTTGGTCATTGGATATTTGCATTGAATGTTTACTATTTGCAGTTTGGATTGATTTTTTTGGAAAAGTTGTGTTTGGTAAAGTTTGTTGTTTCTGAAAAAGTAATTGATGAAATTTCATTTATACTCCTTTACAAATAATACTTTGAGGACGACTTATGTGTAAATTTAAACAATTTTTGGACTAAATGATCTTTTCTACAATAAATCATTTTCAATAGGCTAGTTAAATTGGCTGATTGGGAGTTAACAACCAACAAAATGAATTTTTTACCAAACACCCAAATAGTCTATTTGACACCCCAATAAGCCAACGTTTGTAATAAGCTATTGAATAGAATGTTTACCAAACAACATCTATTAATTTGTCCTTTTGTTAATTGTCATGGTTTTCCATGCCACTCTTTGACCGATACTTTCTTATATAATATTTTGTTCAATTGCAGTATTATACTTTTATATTAGTATTTTTCGTTACAAATATAATTGTGGTAATTTTATTTAACATATCATTATATGTATTGGGAAATTTATGGTCAAAATTTTATAAATTTGACTACACAATTTCCAAAGAGGAAAAATGATATAGAATGGAGGTAGTAAGTAGTTCTTAACTAACTTATTTTTTCTTGTATTTTTGAAATTTTAACTAAATGGACAATTAATATGAGATAGCAGAAGTGATATATTGGAAAAGATTGTGTAAATTTATTCATAAACTTTTTTTTAAAAAAAAATACCAAGGACATTAATTTTACATTATAGATCATTAGGTATAAATTTAGTAATTTAAAATATTTTTCAAAAAATTGAAATATTATCTCTATATAAATATATTCTTAATTCACGTTATGCACAACTCCAACATACAAAAACCATGTGGTTCACCCAATAAGGACAAATGCAAGTGCTACAAAAGATCCATCTCTACATCCACATAACCCCACAAAATAGTAAGCTTTGCATTCATACTAACCCTGTTCTTATTTACCATAGGGAAAATAAAGATAAGGTAAGGTAATGTTAGGTAAGTAAATGTGATTAATATAGTAGAAGTAGGTAAATGACACACCACCTATTTCTTTTTTATTTTTACATAAATTTTGTGAATTGAATAAAGAAATTTAAATATATATTTTCTGAAAGTGTTACTTTGTTCTTTTAAATAGTAAGGTTAGTTAAGGTAAAGTAAGGTAAGGTAAAGTAAAAATTAACTTACCTTGCAGAAAAACATGGCCAATTTTCTAAATATGTAATCTATGCATAGGTAGCGACCAACACTTTTTAATGGTTTCTTGTTGGTTTCGGTTCCGACCCATAAGACGGAAGTTATTATCTGTAGTGATTAGTGAAGCATCTATGCGTCAAGAGAGACATCGAGGAGAACAAGAATTGGGTGAATTATAAGGGCAAGCAAATGGTTAGCCCAGGAGTTGGCTTTGAACTTGGGTTGAATGAGGATGTCTTTTTCTTTTACTACTTTTATCTTGTACCAAGCGTGTGGCTCATGTAATTCTCTAGTGTGTGGCCATTGCCTTTGGATAATTTTTCTCATTCCAAGATCAACTTTAGAAGTAACTAATCCATTCGTGGCTGCAACAAACTTCAACACTTACTAGTTGAACATTCCAATTTTGAATAAAACCCTAAATTTTCAATAACAGTACTAGATTTTAAATAATAACCCTTGATTCTAACAAGGTAAACAAACCCAGAAATTTTGATTTCAGGATTCCAACTTCCTGCCCTAAATTTTAAAGAAGTATACAACTCAAAACTTACCAATCAAAGCCTTGAATTTTGAGGAAGTATGCAACTTAGACTTAATAATTTCCTGCCCTAATTTCACTATTTAGGTTCCTTCTGTACTCTCCAATTCCAATCAAATAACCAGTTATCTTTGTCTTCAATGACTTAGGCCCCGTTCTTTTATGCGATACCGTGCGGTGCGGTACCGCACCACAACGCACTACTCAATGTTCCATCACACTTCACCACACTTTACCGCAAATCAAAATCAGAGTATCTTCTTACTTTTCTCTCTCCTATCTTTTTTCCACTACTTTTTACATTCTCTTTCCTCACCTACCCCACATGTCACAACTCCCACCATAATTTACCACAATCCACCACACTTCACCACATTTTTTCAAATTTCACTACACCGCAACCAACCGCATCGCATAAAAGAACATGACCTTAATTATCACCCACAATGAGTCTTCGTTGGAGGCGTTCCCTTTTCCATGTTTCAACAACAATGGAATGAACCATGAAGGGGCAAAACTTTTAAAATTGTTGAAGGGCAAAATGAAGGAGGGAGGGGGGATATTTATCTTTGTCTTTTAAAAATAAGTAAAAATGTTTTATTTCAAATTATTTAAGAGGCAAGTTGGGAATTTTATAAAAGAAAATATCTCTTCTCTTATAATGCTAAAATAAATTTAAAAAATGGAAAATGATTAAAATGCAGCATACTAATCAAGAAATTCATTTTTCAATTAAAAAACCTTTGTTTATTTTAATTAAGAGAAATGATTTTACATTTTTAACAAATAATATAATACATGTAATATTAAAACCACGAATGAGGGAGAGAAGCGGGGAAGTTGTTATAAGCATAAATAAATAAATAGAAAATAAAAGAGCATATTTGGTGTTATTGGGTGTAACATTTTTTTTAAAAAAATTAAGTAGGTAGTCTAATTTATTAGGCTTCTATTTCAGGACCTAATCTCGTAGGTTTTTATTGGAATGGGGTATGGGGATTTTAACATCTAGCCTAGGACAACCTTCCACTAGCTCGCAACACTACCTCATTTCTCGTAAGTAACGAAATGTTCCCCCTTAGAATCGAACCCTAATAGCAAGGGATGGTCGATGGAGCCTTTGCCATTAAGGCAAGGGCCAATAGGCTATTCATTTGGTATGGTAGACTAAAGCAATTAAATTGCGCTTTTGTCATATTATAAGGTGCATACCTTTTTTTTTTTAACTCCATTTAAATTTTTTAGTAATTAAGAAAAAAAAAGGCAAGAATATGTGTGGTAAATAACCTATTGGATGACTTACAGAGAGAAATGTCGCATTAAAAGACTTAACTAAGTTAAATAGGCTAAGACCTTGTTTGGTTATGTTATTTCCAAGTTTGGATGAATAAGTTAGAATAAGTTAGATAAGTTATAATGTTTTTTTGGGGAACTGTATTCTTAGAGTGGATGCTTTTTTGTGGAATTGTGTTATGTGAAGAAAATATATAGATGAACAATCAGGAAAGATAGTATGGTTAAGGAAAACTCAAATAGATATTAGAGAGGACACAAGATTTACGTGGAAACCCTAATACGGGAAAAAACCACGGACGGCGGAGAAAAATATTCAACTAGTAAAAGGAGATATTACAAGAGGAGCATTATATGGACTCTCGTAGACTCTCGCAGACTAGGGATAATTATTGGTGAAGATCTCTCAATGTAATTCTAATAGGTTAACAATAACCTATATTTATTAAAAAAAGAATGAAATGAAACTAGGTTAAAATAAATAACCTAAAATACAAAACGAAGAGATTCCGCCCCTGAACAAGACACCCAGGCATTGGTAGCGCCCGATGGACGTTGACAGCGTCTTGTATCAGGGAGCCACTTGGTGTGGCGCTGGCAGCGCTCGGTAGTGCCGCTGGTAGCGTCTGGATTCTCGGCTCGTTGTTGTGAGGCGCTGGTAGCGCCTGCTCCTTCCTTCCTTCAAATTGATTTTGAGCCATAACACCCAACAAACTCCACCTTAGGTCAAAATCTTCGGTACCGTCATAGAACCCCAAAGGGTTGAGCCCCATGGGGCGAGATTCAGATTTGCAGCGGAAGAGAGTCCAAATTGTCTTTGGACTCATAGGAACCTGTCATGGTAGAGCCTTGAAGGAGATATATGCTTCCTTGTCTGAGACCCTTTATTAGAACCCGAGTACCTCGCATTACCTGTAGAACTCCACCTTAAGAAGAGAAGTTGCACCCTTTAGATTCAAGGGTGCTCAAAGAGATCATGCTACGCTTCAAGTCAAGGACATACTGAACATCTGATAAAGTCTTAATGATGCCATCATGGGTCTTGATCTTAATAGTACCAATTCCCAAAATACTACACGAAGTATTATTTCCCATGTAAACACTGCTAGAAACAATGAGAACATATGTTGAAAACCAACCCTTATTAGGGCACATATGTTGAGTACAACCCGAATCCAGAACCTAATCAGAAATAATAGCACCTTCCTCATCAGAAGAGGCAAAGAAAGCCTCATCATCAGTAATTTCAGCAAGAGCGGCTAGAGAATCATTCTTGCCCTCTTGTTCATGTTTCTTCTTCAGCTTACGACACTCAGAAATATCATGTCCAGGTTTCCTACAATAGTGGCAAAAACTCTTGTTTTTTCGGCCTTTGGTTTTATTCTCCCTTACAAATAACCCCTTACCATTGGATTTGTCATCAAGATCAAATCTTTCTTTAGACATTAGAATAGCTTTAACAAATTCAAAGGATAAGGTTTCGTCTTTATTGTGAAGCAATATGTCTTTAAGGTTTTTGTAGGATTCAGGTAAAGAAACAACCAATAAAATAGCCTTATCTTGATCCTTGATCTTTTCATCAAGACTCGCCAAATCAACTATAATAGAATTGAACTCACTCAAGTATTGTTGAATAATGGTACCTTCAGACATCCTGTAGGAATAAAGTTTTGCCTTTAACCTGATCTTGTTGGTGATACTCCTTGACATGTATAGTTCATCCAATCGATTCCAAAGATCCACTGGGGTTTCTCTGTCAAGAACTTCCCTAAGAACATTAGCAGTGAGACATAGTTGAATACCTGAGAGAGCCTTTAACTCCAATTCTCGCCAATCCGTTTCGTTTATAGACTCACGCAGTTTTTTCTTGTCTGCCTCCCATTCATCGACAATCATCTTTTCAGGTTTCTTGAGAAATCCGTTGAGGACTTTCCATAAACCGTGTTGAATCAAAACTGCTCTCATTTGAACTTTCCAGAGATTAAAACTAATCTCACCGTTGAACTTTTCAATCTCAACTTTCATGATTGTTGACATCTTTGAACCTGCGCTCTGATGCCACTTGTGAAGAAAATATATAGATGAACAATCAAGAAAGATAGTATGGTTAAGGAAAACTCAAATAGATATTAGAAGGGACACAAGATTTACGTGAAAACCCTAATACGGGAAAAAATCACGGACGGCGGAGAAAAATATTTCACTAGTAAAAGGAGATATTACAAGAGGAAAATTATATGGACTCTCGTAGACTCTCGCAGACTAGGGATAATTATTAGTGAAGATCTTTCAATGTAATTCTAATAGGTTAACAATAACTTATATTTATAGAAGAAAGAAGGAAAGGAAACTAGGTTAAAATAAATAACCTAAAATACAAAACGAAGAGATTCCGCCGCTGAACAAGACACCCAGGCGCTGGCAGCGTCTTGTATCAGGGAGCCACTAGGTGTGGCGCTGGCAGCGCTCGACAGTGGCGCTGGTAGCGTCTGGATTCTCGGCTCGTTGTTGTGAGGCGCTGGTAGCGCTGATACTGGCGCTGGGAGCGCCTGCTCCTTCCTTCCTTCAAATTGATTTTGGGCCATAACACCCAACATGTTAGGTTTGGATAAGTTTGGATAAGTTAGAATTAATTAGGATAAGTTGGAAAAGTTATATCCAATCTAATCAAATAACAGGGCCTAAATAAGTATTTGGTAAACATCCATTTGCTTGATTGGGTCCAATAGATTGATTTTCAATAGGCTGAAAGGAGTTGCCTATTAAAATTAGTTGTTTGTAGAGGCTACCATTAACCCACAAATTGGCAAAAGTTACATATATGTCATTATGAAAATATGAAAATTTGCATTTAATAAATCAATAATCTCTACTTTGGGCAATCGAACAATAACTACCCAAACTTTGAAGATGTACGTTTGCAGACCCTACTTTCAATGTATTTTTTAGACCACCATCAAATGTATACCTAAATATTGAGGGCTTTGACTTACATTTGCTCTCAGGTTTAGCACAACACTTTCTCACTTTTTTAGTAAATTTACAAACTTTGTCCTACAATTTCATTTTATTTTCTATTTTTTATGATTTATCTTCTTCTATTCCTTTAAAAAATCATAATAATTGTTTGGATTCTTAAAAAAATATAAAAAATTTCTTTTAGTAACTATATCACATAACCTTTTTACGGGCATACATTAAAAATCGAAAAAATCTTTAACTTCAAAATATCCAAAGTGAAAATATGGAGCTAGATTTGATACTAAAAAATACATGTTAAAATAGAGACCGACGACGTACATTTTCAAAGTTGAGATTATTATTTTATGTACAATCGCTCACAATACAAATTATTAGAATCCATTTTTTCTAAAAATAATTGATACAAATTGTAAATAAATGGTATAAATAGAATTCTAATAAATATTTATTCGGAAGCAACTAATTTTGTCAAACACAATATTTTCAAAAAACTGATACAAACAATCAATAATAACAGTTACTCGCTCCATTTCATATTATCAATTTAATGATAGTAATCTTATTTAACAAAGCACTGTATGTATTAAAAAATTTATGATTAAATTTTTTTTAGTTTGATTGTAGAATTTCCAAAAAAAAGAAACAAATAATAATGAATGCAGGTACTCCCTACGTTCCATATTAATTGTCGTCTTTGAAAATCGTGCAGTCAAATTTTAAAAACTTTGACCATAAATTTCTTAATATATAAAATTACTATCATTAGATTGGTAATGAAAAATACTAATATAAATGTATAATATTATAATTGATAACAACATATTATGTAAGAAATTATCAATAAAAATATAATGTTAAAGATCGTGAAAATTAAAATTATGACAATTAATATAAAACGAAGTAAGTAATATTTGGCGACAGTAGGTCGTAAATTCTGAGATGGAAATATATTTTATGTTGGCATGAAAGGTATATTTGCGTTTAGTCTACGCCTCGGCTGCTGTGTTAGACTAGCAGAGACCGTTGTTTGATTTTACACAGCACAATGCTCCATGCAATAGAACATCGGCTCCTTGGCCTTGATGGCTGATGCCTCCTTTGCCAACAGCCCAACACAACGCTGATTAGCATATGGACCATGATGACTTATTTTGACTTAAGATGGTTTTTAACCATCATAAATTGTTTATATTTCATATTTTTGTAATTTTTATTAATAGTTATTTTAATCAATTATATATATATTTATCAATTATAATGATATAATACTTATTAGCTAGGTCAAAAAATAAAATAATACCCTAATTTTATCAATCATAGTAGAAAATGCACATTTTATAAATAGTTTTATATTTATGAAATAAATATAAAAAAATAATTATTTTTAAATTGTTTATAAATTGTAATAACCTTGAAAATAATGAAGCATATGTTTAAAATGATTTAAATACACTGACATTTAACTTTATTAATGATTTAAAATGCAAGATGGTTAAGAACTATCTTGAGTTTTAGCAGATTAGCTCTACAATGATGTCACCTAGGTTATGCCTTTCCTTTCCCCTTTCACGCTGCTCAAACAAGTTAAAGTAGACACATCTTGTTTGTTTAATGTAGCGCTTGGTAAATTTTTCCCACTAAAAACATTGATCACTCACTCATTTACTCATTTTAAATTCACAATTTCTTTCTTTTTTTTTTTTGTGTTTGACTTTGTCTAGGCCCTGGTGTTTTGTGTGTTATGTTATCCATTTTATTCATCTACCACACTATATTGCACATATATGTCTCCCTTTTATCTTAATCACTTTATCCAATCTTTTTCATTTTGACCTTGTTATTTTATATTGTATCATATCGCAACTATCACAATTTACCACAGTAGTCACAAGCCATCACATATTACTATATCATACCACACTTTACTACAAGAACCATAATTTTATCTCTCATCACTTTTTTCTCACATCGTTTACCACACAAATTATTTTTACCACAAATTTTACAATAACTTATCACACAATACAATATCTTTATCACACTATTCACATTTATATTAGGGTTTTTGGATGATAATATACCGACCTCTGGGGGTGTTGGATTGTAATATACCAACCTTTATTATTGGACAACAATATCCCCGACTTTTATATCTAGGTGACATTATTATACCAACAGTAACTAAGTGCATGGTGAACCGGTCTCCATGCTGATGTGGCTGTTACAGGGGAAAAAACTGTCCAAATCCAATAACCCCGTTAATCCCTTTATTTTTCTCGCTAACCTACATTACAAGACATTGGTTGGTTGTGTGTCACGTCAGTACGAGACCGGTTCATCACACCCTTAGTCACTACGTTAGAGCCGATTTTTTTTTTTTTTTAACGTGGGTTAGTGAGAAAAAAAGGAAGAGTTAACAGGGTTACTGGACAAGGGCCGATTATTTTCACTTCGCCTGTCACGTTAGAATAAGGACCAGTTAACCAATCACCACCTCCTTAGTCACTACAGGTATAATAATCTCACCTAGGTATAAAGGTCAGTGATATTGTTGTCCACTAATAAAGTTCGGTATATTACAATCCAATACCCCCAAATATCGGTATATTTGTCATCCAACATTCCTTTATATTATACATACCATTCACACATTTTACCCGTTGCAGAAAATAACAATCTTTATCTTATCAACTCATCACCCTAACCCCCCCCCCCAAAAAAAAAGGGTGTAGGATGACCATGAGCCTGGGTTCACACACATTTGCGCCCAGGGGGCTACCTCTAATTTTTTTTAAATTTTATTTTGATTTCTTTTTAAAGTTTACATTAATAATTATTCACAATTTAATGGATGAATTTTTTGTACTATTTTTAAAGTGATTGAATTATAGTTATTATTTTCATATCTATCAATAATTATTTTTAAGCGCGCAATTGTATAAATTCATTTTTTATTTTTTATTTTCTTATTTTTTTCTATTATAGTTTTAAAAACTTTTTTGATCATTTAACCATTATAAAATAGTCATAAAAAATACAAATGATGTTCATAATTTCTAATATGAACGTACAGAAATTAAAGATATATACCAATGCTTATAAATCGGTAAGTGAATATAAACCAGTAGATGAATGTTCATAACATCCAACACGAATGTTCATAACATCCAATACGAATGTGCATAACCTCCAACACAAATGCTCATAACCTGACGTTCTTACTAAAATGCTCATAAACCATTATATGAATGTTCATAAACTAGTAGATGAATGTTTATAACCTCCAACACGAATGCTCATAATCTGATATTTTTACTATAATGCTCATAAACTAACATATAAATGCTCATAAACATAAACAATAATGCTCATAAACTAGTGTATGAATGTTCATAAACATATCCCATGCAATGTTCATAATTTGTAACGTGGATGCTTATAAATCTATACTATAATGCTCATAAACTTTAACCACGACGTTGATAAATATATTTCATGCAATGTTCATAATTTGTAGCATAGATGCTCATAAGCTATAACCACAATGCTCATAACATATCTCATACAAATATTCATAATTCATAGTATGAATGTTCATAAATATATACTATAATTCTCATAAATTATTTTTTATTGAAAATGTACCTAAAAGTACAGAAAAAATTAAATTACTCCCTTCGTCCCACATAAATTATCTATTTTACTTTTGCACAGTCTTGAATGTCATATTTTGACTGTTAATATTTTATGTTTTATCTTAATAGTGCCTATAATATTATATCTAGCTAAAATTATTTTTCATCACAAATCTCATAATAATAGTCTTACATGATAAATCAATATATAAATTGATAAATTAATGGTCAAACTTTACAAAGATTGACCTCATTAATCAATATGAACAAATTATTTTAGACGGTGGGAGTACAAAATAATAAAAAGAATACAATGAAAATGACAAAAAAAATTAAAAATAAAAATACACAAATGAATATCATAGATTCATAATCAAATTGAACTAGAAACTTAAACTTAAAGTATATTGAAATATTGAATTAAAAAAGCCTCATTATATTTATTTAAAAAAAAAGAAAAGAAAAAAGTGGTCAGGCGCACCTAATACGAACCGGCCTCATGATCTTATTTTTTTTTTTTTTTATAAAAAAATACACAAACAGATACATGAAAATCGTTAGTTAGATGGGGGAAAAATTTGGTGAGTGGATAATCTGAAAGAATTATAACAGCCAACAGGAAATTTTTACACAGTATAGACAATAGTACAAAAACCACAAGGATAGGATGCTTTACGAAGATCTAAGCAATCACAAGAGTTGTGCGAAGCAAAAATTTGAAAAATTATAAGAACTATTTTTCATTTTTTGGAAAGCAAGAACTAATTAAAAGGACAAAGAAAATACTCCCTCAGTCTTAGAAAAGATTGTCCCTATTTGACCAATGTAATCAAACTTGGTAAAGTTTGATCATTAATTTATCAAAATATATATTGATTTATCATATAAGATCACTATTATTAAATTTTTAATAAAAAATATTTTTAGTTAAATATAATAGGGAAATTTCAAATGGTAGGCACTAACTATTACCTATTCCAAGTGGTGAACACTTTTTTCATATTTTCAAAATGATAAGCTTAATTACCAAACTATTCCATCCTGTAGACATTCCGTCAACCTTCCGTTAGATTATCATAAAAAAAAAGAAAAATAAAAATTGATGTTTTGAGCTCCATGTCTTCAACACTCAGACTGAAAATTTGCTCATCTCCATCTCCTCCCTGAATTCTTCCCTTCTTTTTTCAGCATAATCATTGGCCCCAATCTTTCCCACCCACAGTGTCCACACCAGTGCATCATCCAAGAAAAATAAAAACTCAAACATGCATATTTTACGGAAGTTTTATTACTTGTGCCAAGAATGAGGTTGAAATGGATTCTATCAAATCCCTTAGTTAATGTAGACTTTAAGTCAGAAATCAGAACACCGACCAATGCCCTTCTCATTATTGACATCTTTTTGCAGCTTGGAATTCTAAAACCGAGAGTTCCATAGATACAAGCCTGAAATTAATGGCAAACTGAGAAATTGGGGTGTGGAGGTGGTGACCTGGTGAAGTGTTGTGCATTGTTGGATGATGCGCTGGTGTGGGTGGGAGAGATTGGGGCCAATGGTTATGCTGAGAAAAAGAAGGGAAGAATTCAGGGAGGAGATGGGAGATGGAGCAAAATTTCAGTCCAAGTGTCGAAGACATGGAGCTTAAAATATCAATTTTTTTTTTATTTTTATGATAATCTAACGGCAGATTGAAGGAATGTGTACGGGATGGAATTGTTTGGTAATTAAGCCTACCATTTGGAATATATAAAAATGGTGTTCACCATTTGGAATAGGTAATAGTTGGTGCCTACCATTTGGAATTTTCCAATATAATATTACATGTCTTGCTAAAACATAACGTAAATTATCGAAAAAACCGTGAAAAGGTAATGCAGACAATTTTGTGGGGATGGAGTCTATAAAGTTAACAACAACTTAAAAGAAAGAGATGACCAAAACAAAAACAAAAAAAATATTGGTGATAACAATAGTAGATATTCATTACATGCCAACTAAGACCTTTGAAAATTAGTAAAATACGATTTCCCTTATGTTTGGTCTATGAACACCCATTGGTACACCGAAGGCATAAGTCTAGTCCACCATCCAGACTCTAAACACCGAATATACTGGACCTTGGGCATTCTTGGGGGATTTCAACCAAGTCGAATACAACGACCAAAAGCTAGGTGTTTCGCAAACAATCCAGGGTCAAATGGAATTCCACCAGTGGTGATCCACTTTACAGCTACATGACGTTCCTAGCTCGGGGCCCCTGTTCACGTGGTCAAACATGCGTCAACAGGATCAACTCATCTGGGAGGTAATGGACAGAGGATACCTAAACCCTAGCGGCCCTCTTCTCGACGACTTGCATCCACAACCTGCCATGCCTTTTTTTCGACCATAGTCCCATCCTTTTTTTTTTCTTTAAAGGAGCAACGCTGCAACGGAAGAATTGGGGGATACATAATTGAAGCTTGGGTACTGCAAGTGGAGGACTTGCGTCAACTACTTGAGAAAGAATAGAGTGATGCCTCATCCGGTGGGTCGTCAATGTTCATCTTAGTAAACAAGATCAAGCGAGTGACACTTCTATGTCACAAGTGGTGCACAGATTGGAAATCTGCAAAGCAACAGCCAATTCGGCAGAACATGGAATGCCTCATAACCCTTCAAGATAAACTCAAGCAAGTCGGATTGGAACATTCGACTTTGGCATCCTTCTGCCATCTTAGAGATGATTTTGAATTAGCTCCGTTGCTGGTAGACGTGTACTGACAGCAAAGGTCTAAGATGCGTTGGCTAAAAGAGGTGGACAAGGTTACTAGATTCTTTTTCCAGCACTACAAGAACAAAAGGTCAGTCACTTCCATCAAAGGCTTGCAACTTTTTGATGGGTTTTGGTCGACTAATGATGATGCCATCACTGGGGAGGCAATATCATACTTCCAACAACTGTACAACCAATCTAGTCTTTGTGATCCCATGGTGGAACATTGCACAACTGCCTGCTTGGAGACATATACAAAAATACTATCCTTGTATGACATCCAAGAACATAACATGCCCTTCAATGGCGCCGAGGTCGACCAATCTATGAAAGACATGGCCCCCTCAAGGCCCCCGGACCAGACAGAGTGCATGCCGTGTTCTTCCAAATAATGTAGCCGACTATCGCCACAGACGTCCAGGCGGAAATGTTGTCCACCTTCAACTCAGGCTATCTCCGAAAGGAGATGAACTTAACCTACTTGACCCTGATTCATAAAAATAGTGCGCCATAAACCATAGGAGATTACAAGCCGATCAGCATGTTCAATGTAGCTTACAAAGTGGTAGCTAAGTGTCTGGTAAATCATCTACGAGGTATCCTCCTACATCTCATTGCCAATAATCAAAATGGTTTTATTTCTAGCGACTCATAGCTGACAGTTGTCTTACAACCCATGAGCTCCTTAGCTACCTCAAGGGTAAGAAACAAGTATTGTCCTATGCAACGATCAAGGTCGGCATGAATAAGGCGTACGATTGAGTACGTGGGGATTTCCTCCCCAAGCTGCTACTAAAGCTACGTTCCTCCTCCCTTCCTGGAGCATACCGGGCTGGGGCCCGAGCCTCGGGAACCACGGTTTCCAAGTCTAACCTCACCCCCACCAAAGAACACGAAGAAATCAACTCCAAGGTCGGGTGTGGAGTGCGTTTCAAGGTGGACCCGGAACCCTAGAGGCGTGGTTTGATCGACATCAGGTGTGGCATCCACTTCAAATGGGACCCTGGACCATGGGAGTGGAGCTACGGGTCCTTATCATGACCTACTTCGGGTCTTTAAAAGGGTTCAGAGTCATTCGGAAAGAATAAGCGGAAACAGGTCAGCGTGGGTTGTCGGAATGGATGCGCCTTCACTCTTTAGGTCATAACTCCTTCAATATAACTCTGATGGGTCTCATATTTTGGGAGCTTAAAGTACACACTGAGAGCTTTTCATTGATATCTTGCGGGCCTAAAATAGAGTCCAGATGAAGAAGTTATGCGTGTTTGAAGTCGGCAGGGAAAAGCTGCCCAGAACACTGTCGCGCCCGCGACAAGTTTGTCACGCCCGTGACAGGAGCCTGTCGCGCCCGCGACCCATCCCGTCATGCCCGTGACACGCCTCAGCAAGCGACATGTTATGGCGGACAGAGGGTCGTCGCGCTTCGACCTCCCGCGTCGCGCCCGCGACCCTCGCCTGCGACGCATGTGCTGTTTCATTTATTTTGCTTAGTTTTGGGTTTAATTTCCTGTTTAGTATATACCCCTTTAGCTTGTTTTTCAAGATAGTTTTTGATGATGAATGTTTAGGAGCTAGACTCAAGAAAAATCCTCTCAATTGGAGAGTGTTTTAATTGTGGGTTTTCAAACCCTAATCAATGAAGCTAATCCTTTGGGTGGAAATTGCTTGGTGAATTCTCTTCTTTGTGAGTGGGTGGTTATCCTACACTCTGTGTGAGATTTCTTGGGTGATTCAATACTCTTTGCTTGTGGGAGATCCTTGTGCAAGTGTTTGAACATCTAAGTTCAATTTGGTGAGATTTCTCTCTTTAGAATTGTCCATATCTTTTAATTTCATGTTTATCTCCATGAACCCAAAAACCCTAAAAATTGGTTCATAGTGTTTATGAGTTCTATGGGTGAATTTCCATCATCCACATAGTTTATTTAGACCCTAGGCTTCCGCGCGTCCCTCTCCACTCCCTCCACCCCCCCACAAAAATAAAATGGACGAACATTGGGATGCAATGTATAACCACTGTCCAATATGTAGTCTTAATGAACGACTGCCCATCCCCAATTTTCTAGCCATCCGCTGGGCTTAGACAGGGCGATCCTCTCTCACAATACCTGTTCATCTTGTCCCTCTCCATTTGGTATCAGAGCTAGGCATAGAACTCATAGTTTGTTGGATATTTATTGTTTGTGCCCGAAATTGTTCTAGTTGATATTTGGTGGTGATTTTTGGTGTTCTTGGTGTTTGGATTTGATTGAATATTGGTGTTCCCCATCCCTTGTGCCTCCAAGTGTGTTGGAGAAGTTGTTATTGCTATTCCGTTTATTGATTTTGATGCATATGGGAGCTTTGAGGAAGAGTTGGAAAATTGTGCCTGCTAGGTGTTCGATAAAATGCCCAAGTGAGAAAAACACAAAGAACTCTTTTCCAAACACAAGCCAACTACAAGAAAACCCCCAAACTCCACAAAATATCCTAAACACATATTGTCCCTTACCCTTCCCTCGATCTGGATGGCTATGATAGTTCCGATCGAGAGGAACCAAGCCACCGGGGTAGCCCTCAACTTCGTGCTATCGAGAGCTGACTCGCCACCCATGACGAACGGTTCTCCACCATTGATCGCAACCTTAATGACATTATGGCGCGGTTGGACGACCTCGCCCTAGAGCGTCAAGCTCCACCCCGAGAAGAACGTCGGAGGCGTGCACCAAGCCCTATCCGTCCTCCTTCGAACTTTGAGTCGAGTGACGATGCTAGAGGCTCCCCTCGATGTCCTCCTCGTCGAGAAGTGCAACGTCGAATGGGTGACATACTTTGTGCTACGACCCCTACGCAACTAGAGTCCTCGAAATGGGATCGTGGTATTTCAACTCGGGATCCTAGAACTCACCATAGTGGCTATTCAAAGTATTTTGATGATTATCGATATGGTAGTTCTCGAGGAAGAAGAATGGAGGAGAAGTTTACTTCATGGCCTTCTAGGAAGGGAAGTGCTCACTCTTGGAGTAAGGCTTCATCCAAGGGAAGTCGAACTTCCGAGCTACCAAAACCATCTTCCCAAGCTCATAAGGAAAGTGCGGAATATCTTTGGAAGCTCAAGGGTAGAAAATACTTCACGTGTCGGGTTTATGGTCACTACCAAGCTCAATGCCCCACGAAGATGGTTGAAAGTTCCAAAGCAAGTGAGATAGCCACACCGGAGGCTTCAAAGACTAGTGTTGGGGTTCGTGCGCAAGAAGGGGAGAGTTCGACTCCTAGGCAATCCTTTATCTTGACCAAGGATTCCCGGGATAACTCTCAACGAGAGAATATCTTCCAAACTCGGTTCACCATCGGCGAGAAGGCAGCCAAGGTCATCATCGACAGTGGGAGTTGCACCAACTTGGCCAGGGGCGGAGCTAGAAAATATTTATTAGGGGGACCAATTTATCAATATTCTTGCCAACTTTATCATAGATTTAATCTTCAAATTATTTATCTTTACTTGTTTATTGAACTCTTATCCAAACTCTTTTATGGTCTTTCACGTTCAATCTAGTAGAAAAGATACTACCTCCGTCCTAAAATGTCTGTCAAAATAACTAACTCCTTTGTCCCAATTTGTTTATCACTTTTACAAATCCAACGATTGTAATTCCATTTTTGCCCCTAATTAATAACTTTATTTATCACTTTTTACAATCCCAACAACTATTATATCAATAAATATAGGGGTAATTTGGGTAAAGTTCAAATTTTTCACCCCAATTTCAAGGTGTATTGGTTTTGCCAAGTTAGTTGAAGTGACAAAGAAATTGGGACGGAGGTAGTAGTTATTAAATTTTTAATCCCACAATGAAGTATAGAACAACGATAATGTACTCTAGAAAGTCTATCTTAAGTGAGGTTTAGGAGGATTTAGATGTAGGCACTCTCCTCTATGCGCTGGAATGTATGAAGAGAATTATTCTAACAAACCTAAAAAAAGAATCTTTTTGAAAGAGCTCGTAATGAAATATAAAGATAAAAACAATAAGAAAACATAAGCTTCTAAAACTATGTATCTTTAAAATATATTAAAATATTTATAACTTTAGTACTTCATATATATAGTATAAAGTGAGATAAAAAAAACATATGTAGGAAACAAAGATGTAATAAATATTATAATTTATACAAAGGGTGAATTAAATTATAAAAATAATTAAAAGAAAAAAATAATAGAAAATTAAATAAATGAATAAGCAAACTGAGATGACTTTTTAAACACAAAAATCGCTACCAAAGTCAAAGGAACTAAAATTGAGCCTACTAAGGTTTGAACTAGAGACCAAAGGATGCAACATATCCTCCTTCCAAAGCAACTACCATTTAGCTATGAGATTAATCATGCAAACTTTTACACGAGTTACTACATGTAAGCTTCCTGAAGCATAGGGGGGCCATGGCCCCCGCCACCCCCCCTCTGACTCCGCCCATGAACTTGGCCTCTATATACATGGTTGAGAAACTCCAATTGCCCGTCTCGGCTCATCCTCAACCGTATAGCTTGTAAGGGCTAAAAGATGGCGGCGACTTCGAGGTAATCCAATAAGTCTTGGTTTCTTTCTCCGCTTGGCCTTATGAGGATAGTGTTCTTTGTGATGTTGTCCCCACGGATGCTTGCCATTTACTACTTGGTAGACCTTGGCAATTTGATCGGCATGCTATCCACGACGGTCGGAAGAACACTTACACTATCCGTATGGGAGAAAAGAAACTCAAACTCACTCCTTTACCTCCTTTCGAAACTGATACACCAAAAGCCGGGGTGGGAAGTGAGAAGAGAGACCTCCAAAAGAATGAAATACGGGATGAGAGTGCTTTGAGCAAAGGAAAGTCACATCGGGCTTTACTTTTGCGAAAAGGCGACCATAGTGAGAGTGTAAGTTCCACAAATCAAGCCCCCAACCTCTTTCTTTCATCGCTTGAACCCTTACCTCCACAAATCAAGCCCCCAACCTCTTTCTTTCATTTGAACGATGGGTATATTGTGGGGATTGAAGCTAGTTGGGTGTCTAATGTGATTGCTCGTGGCATTCGGAATGTTCGTAGTTTCTCGGAGCCAATTGAAGGAGAGTGCCTCGATTTTATCTCCCAAGAGTTGAGGGAAACTCTTTTTCAAGAAGGGGAGTATGGAGCATACCGGGCTGGGGCCCGAGCCTTGCGATCCATGGTTTCCAAGTCTAACCTCACCCCCACCAAAGAACACAAAGAAATCAACTCCAAGGTCGGGTGTGGAGTGCGTTTCAAGGTGGACCCAAGACCCTGGAGGCGTGGTTTGATCGGCATCGGGTGTGGCATCCACTTCAAATGGGACCCTGGACCATGGGAGTGGAGCTGCGAGTCCTTATCGGGACCTACTTCGGACCTTTAAAAGGGTTCGGAGTCATTCGGAAAGAATAAGCGGAAAAGGGTCAGCGTGGGTTATCGGAATGGATGTGCCTTCACTCCTTGGGTCATATCTCCTTCAATATAACTCCTATGGGTCTCATATTTTAGGAGCTTAAAGTACACACTGAGAACTTTCCATCGATATCTTGCGGGCCTAAAACGGAGTCCGGTCTAAGAAGTTATGCGCATTTGAAGTCGGTAGGGAAAAGCTGCCCAGAACACTGTCGCGCGCGCGACAAGTTTGTCACGCCCGTGACAGGGGCCTGTCGCGCCCGCGACCCATCCCGTCGCGCCTGCGACACGCCTCATCAAGCGACATGTTATGGCGGACAGAGGGTCGTCGCGCCCACGACCTCCCGCGTCGCGCCTGCGACCCTCGCTTGCGACGCGCGTGCTGTTTCGTTTATTTTGCTTAGTTTTGGGTTTAATTTCTTGTTTAGTATAAATACCCCTTTAGCTTGTTTTTCAAGATAGTTTTTGATGATGAATTTTTAGGAGCTAGACTCAAGAAAAATCCTCTCAATTGGAGAGTGTTGTAGTTGTGGGTTTTAAAACCCTAATCAATGAAACTAATCCTTTGGTTGGAAATTGCTTGGTGAATTTTCTTCTTTGTGAGTGGGTGGTTATCCTACACTCTGTGTGAGATTTCTTGGGTGATTCAATACTCTTTGCTTGTGGGAGATCCTTGTGCAAGTGTTTGAACATCTAAGTTCAATTTGGTGAGATTTCTCTCTTTAGAATTGTCCATATCTTTTAATTTCATGTTTATCTCCATTAACCCAAAAACCCTAAAAATTCAAAACATTACTAAGGGGTACCCTAATTTTTGGTGAAATGTTTTTCTGGTACCCCAACTTTTAAAAACTAATTTTGGGGTACCCTAACTTTTAGAATTAGAAATAATTAGGTGAATTTCCGGCCAATGATTTGAATTCACCGATGATTTTTAGGCGGGAAATTGATTACGTGTTTTTGTAGACGAAAATGCCCTTTGTTTTTGTGGACGAAAATGATTTGAATCAATCGGAGTTTCGCCGGAATTTCACCTAGTAATTTCTAATCATAAAAGCAAGGGTACCCCAAAATTAGTTTTGAAAAGTTAGGGTACCAAAAAATTGTTTCTTCAAAAGTTAGGATACCTCTAAGTAATTTTTTGCTAAAAATTGGTTCATAGTGTTTATAAGTTCTATGGGTGGATTTCCATCATCCACATGGTTTATTTATACCCTAGGCTTCCGCTCGTCCCTCTCCACTCCCTCTCCCCCCCTCCACAAAAATAAAATGGACGAACCTTGGGATGCAATGTATAACCACTGTCCAATATGTAGTCCTAATGAATGACTACCCATCCCCAATTTTCTAGCCATCCGCTGGGCTTAGACAGGGCGATCCTCTGTCACAATACCTGTTCATCTTGTGCCTGGATGTCCTTTCCACCAATATTCGAGCACAACAAGCGTTAGGGGACATCAGGGGAATATGAGTTTCCTGGGTTAGCCCTGAGGTAACCCACCTGTTCTTCGCGGATGGCTCACTCTTCTTCACAGAAACGTCGGGAGAACATTGTCTCAATCTAAAAAGGACTATCGACGATTTATGTCTGGCATCGGGACTGATCATTAATGTCCACAAATCCCCACTGATGAGCTCCCAAAGTGTTGATGGACTACGTGCTATTTTCGGGTATGATATTCTTGACACATTAGCCAAGTATCTGGGAATCCCATCAACTGTAGGGCGCAACAAAACATCCCAATTGGGTTTCTCTTAGAAACGGTATCTAAGCAACTCCATGGATGGAAGGTTGCACTCTTATCACTTGCGGGTCGACTGCTCCTCATCAACGCAGTGCTCTCCACTTTGAACCAGCATATCCTAACAGTTCATAAGATATCCCTTGTTTTAGCTGAGAAAATCAATTCGTTGGTTACACAATTTTTCTGGTGGACCAACAGCGGGACTAAATCAAAGCACTGGGTCTCTAAGGATGATCTATGTCTCCCAAAGGGCGCGTGGAGGGGGGGGGGGGTGTCTAGGAATCTAGAAAACAGAGTGGTTCAACAATTTGTCCTCGTCCGACAAGCTTGCCGACTTTTGAGGGACCTCGAATCCCTGTTGGCATGTATTTACAAGGCCAGGTACAAGTCACACTCTCTCCTAATCCTAGGTACTAGCTTGAAAGTCTCTGGTTCATGGGGATGGCGTGGTCTCTGTCGCACAGTGGAGAAGCTTAAGGAGGACTTCATATACAAAATTGGCGCAGGTACAATGGCTAGGGTAAATGAGGATAATTGGACGGGTCGACACCCCCTGTTTTTCAAGGCCACTGTTAACCCCCTCGATTGGTCCAATAAGAAGGTCTCCAACCTCACGGTCTCAAGAGAAGGGCAGTGGAACATCCCCCCGAATCCGAGGCATTTTCATCATGATTCTGCTGTGCGCATCCTATTTGTCCCGGTTAGACCAACTGATGATTGCTGACACTTTGGTGTATGGTCACACCTTGGATGATGAGTACACAGTCAAATCAAGTTATTATGCACTAGCGTCCTAACATCGGGTGTCATATGGAACCAAGGTTGTGGAAGATGATGTGGGCAATGCACATCCCGTCAAAATGGAAGATCCACTATTGGAAGATATAGTACGATGTTTTACCTACAGCAGGTAAAAGGGAGAAATAGGACCCTGATGCCGACAATAAGTGTCCATTGTGTGATAGACAGATGGAAAATGTGAATCATCTCTTTCGGGACTGTGATTTTATGAGATAAGTGTAGTTTGGCTCCAGCTTAGGTTTGATTCACCAGGGTTACCTCGAAATACCTATGGACCAGTGGCTAACAAATTGGGTCACCTTCTTAAGGAAGCTACCGCAACCGCCACACACAACGTTTGTTACGTTCTTTGTTATCCCGTAGGGCATCTGAATATCGAGAAATCAAACTTCTTCCGAAGAAACTACCAAACCCAGAGCTGGTCATCAGTTGGATGAAATCCGATGTAGGTAACATACTCGCTGGCGGCACACAACTTGGGGTACGGTCGACTCAGGTGTAGACACAACCAGCTATCTCCTCCTTTATTTGGCGATTGGGAGACTCATCACTATCCCAATGGAAACTCTATTGCGATGGTGCTTAGTGCGCCTTTTCACTCGAGGGTGGTGTCGGGTGGGCCTTTTACGATGGCCATGTTGTAATAGACCAAGGCAGTGTTCCATGCTTAGGCCAGCCTGTTGCCTAGATGGAGTTGCATGCTATAGAATAGGGTCTGCAAGCAGTTAAAGATCGTCATATTTGCTCAGTCACTGTGCACACCGACTCCTTACTCATTATCAACTATTGCTGCAGTCTCGACAAGACATCTCCACGGTGCCATTGCATCCTCCGGTCGTGCCGAACTAGTTTCGTTTCTTCATTATGTTTGTATTACGTGCCGAACAAGACATCTCCACGGCAGCACACTTCTTGGAAAAGAGAGCCAGGCAGCGAGCCCGTCATTAGTGATTGGGTAATTTGTATATCGTTCGAGTAATGACATGTCTGCTTTGCAAAAAAAAAAATAAAATAATAATAAAATATTTCCCTTATGTATTTTCACTTTCTATGAAGAAAAACGGGTTTACCTAAAATCCTTGCAGTTTGTGGAGCGATAGTAACTAATTAAAATATATATCGATTTAGTTTACAAAACAACACTAATATTTGTTTTTGTAATAACGGTAACTACAAAGAACCTAGGTAGCCCTTCTCTCAAGGGATTACCAAGGATATCATCTCTAAGAATAGATGACAAAGAGACTAAAGGACTAGAGACCTAAAAGTAGCTGACTAGAAAGAAAGACCACACTTAGTGAATCAGACGGTCGCTATGTTTCATTCCCTAAAAATATGGGAAATAGAAACAGTATTATAAACATATAGCAAAACCCAAATACCTTGAATCAGCGTAGCAATATTACCGCCAACCTTCCTGTCGCATTTCAAATGATAAAACCACCCACACTACTCCCAACAACCTTAGGGGCCGTTTGGTATGGATTGGGAATAGGAATGGAAATTCATAATGGTACTGGGAATGAGAATTCATAATTGGAATGAGAATTGAGATGTCTTTATGAATTATTAACCTTCTTGTTTATTATATGGTAATTGACATTGGGAATATAATTGGGAATAAAAATACATTTACTAAAAGGTCATTTTTATTAATTTATGAAAGTTTTAATAAATTGAAATTGATGGAAAGCCATAATTGACACACATTTACTTCTAGAAAGTCAATTACCATATGGAAAAAATAAAAAAAAAATTAAAGTTTATAAAGAATTTTTAAAATATGAGGTTTATTCTTTTTAAAATTAGGGTGAGTAATTAACATGCTAAATTTTTTTCAAACGTGAGGTATTTTTTTAAAAAAATAATTTGGGTGAATAATATTGCTAAAAATATTTATAATAATAGGAAAGGAGAATCAAATGGCTACCCTAAACAATATTGCTAATCATAAAACGTTTTAGTTTATTTTTTAAATTAGGGTAAGTAATATTAAAGGTAATATTGTAATTTAAAACAGACTAATGAATTCGCAAGATCAATTACCACACCCCTCATGGTAATAGATTCTTGGGAATTCACCCTTCCTACTCCCATTCCCATTCCCCAATTTTTATTTTTATTTTTTTATTATTACCATGAAACAAACATGGTAATTGTAATCCCACCTCTCTATTCTCATTCCCAAGTACCAATGCCCCTTAAACAAACGACAAACCATCAAAATTGAGCTTGAAGGATCCCGACGGTGGTTTACTCCAACAACCCCATACATGACTAAGGGTCTTGGTATTGCTAGGAGTAACCGAAAGGGATAGGAAAGAATTTCCCAAGTGTTGCATCCGCCACTCTGTCGATGCCTTTTTTGACCGTAACAAGGTTACACTAGAAAGAGGAGCCTCGCGCTTGAAAACAATACCATTGCGATGACTTCTAAATGCTCCAAATAAGAGAGGTACCCTGATCTATAACAGACTTTTCAGATGTTTCCTTGATTCTTGAGAAAAGAAATCGAAGAAAGTCTTGAACTGATTAGGAGTACAACTCATACTTAGCCAATGATGTGAGAGAAACAAACTCCCAAATTTCTTTTGCCTTAAAAGAAGTAAAGTAAAGATGTTCCAAATCTTCTAAATTATTAGAACAAGAAGGACAAGAATAGCAGAGTAAAGGTAGACCTCTATAAGTAAGGCAAGATCTAAGAGGTAACACATCCCATAAAGACGGCCAAAGGAACATTTTAAACCTGGTTGAACACCCAACTTCCAAATCCAATTAAACTTCCAGCGTTGAGAATGAGGGGAGATATTATGTGCCATCTAGGTGGCAGATTTAGTGGAAAATTCGCCATTACTAGATAATCCCCAACAAAGATCATCCTCCATATATTATTATAAGGAATAGGAATTTTAAGAATCAAATTAATTGATCCAGAATTTACTAAAATTTGTAATATGGGGATATTCCAAGTTTTTTCCGGAACAATAACATCATAAACTTTTAAGTTTAGATCCATTGAATTGTCCTCCCTTACATTATTTATAGAAAGTAAATTACCATAATGACACCAATTATCTTTCCAGAAATTTATGTTATCTCCATTTCCCACCTTCCATCGAAGACCCCTAGAAAAAATTGATCGAGTGTTGAGAATATACTTCCAAGCCCAAGAATCCGTCTATTTTGGATTAGCATTAAAAAGCAAATCCTTATGTAAATACTTTACCCTCATTTGTTATGCCCATAAACCATTTCCAAAAAGAATTTTCCACAAAACTTTACACATTAACGCAGTATTGACTGCCTCGGTCTTTCTGATATCTAAACCACCCACCTTCTTGGGTCTGCAAATTTTATCGCATGAAATCATAGGTATTCTTTTGTTGGAATTCAGATCTTTCCAAAAAAAATTGCAACTAATGTTATCTATTTTTCGTGTTGTCTCCTTTGGTAATTGAAAACATTGAAGATTATGAGTGGGCATTACCTCTTGATGAGATTGGATAAGGGTAGTACGACCAACTTTAGAAACAAACTCCGCTTTCTAAGGTTCGAGTTTATCCGCAGTGCTAGAGATAATCTCAGCAAAAGTGTGTTTTGAAGGTCATCGCGTGAACATAGGACATCCCAGATACTTTCCAAAACCTGAAATAAGAAAAATACCAAAAAAAACCCCGAAACTAGTTGTTTATCAAGAGAAGACACATTATTAGAAAAAATCATAGCGGATTTATAGAAAATAGCTAGATTGTTCAGACCAAACATAAAATTTTTTTGTAGAATTGAATGAAGTTGGCAAGAACAAAGATAAGTTTCACAGAAAAGAAAACTATCATCAGCAAAAAATAAGCAAGGGATATGAGTTGCCGTCGGGCAAATTTTAATAACAATCCCAGTTTTATCTTTAATAGCTTCCTAACGAATTTACCTAGTGATTACTTCCATACAAAGAAGAAAGAGATAAGGAGACAAAGGATCACCTTGCCGAATCCCCCTAGTAGGTTTAAAGAACACACAAGAATCACCATTGACCAACACAGAATAAGAAACTGAGGTGACACATACACATTCAATAATCCAATTAATCCGAGTTGCATGAAATCTGAATTGGATAAGCACAATTTCTAAGAAAATCTTACTCGATTCTATCATAAGCTTTCTTCATATCCAACTTAAGGGTGACCTACATTTTTTGTCCTTTCATATGACGAAATTTTTTTCAACCAATTCAAAATGGTTGGAAAATTTTAGTAACCATTTCATTTTTTAAATTTTCCAACTATTTTTCTAATTTTAGGTGCGAAAAATGGTTGGAAATTTCAACTACTTTTGCCAAAATGGTGAGAAATTTTTCCAACCATTTGAAAACGGTTGGTGTATTTTTCCTACTAACCATTTTTCCAACCATTTTCAGATAGTAGGAACAATGTTGGTAGGAAAAATTTCCCACCATTTTAGTGAAAGTGGTTGGAATTTCCAACCATTTTTCGCACCTAAAATTAAAAAAATAGTGGGAAAATTAGAAAAATATGAAATAGTTACTAAAATGGTTGATTTTTCCAACCATTTTAAATTGGTTGGAAAAAATGATCGGTAAAAGACACATTTTTAGTAGTGAATATTATCATGAATAGACCGACCCTGAACTGTAAAACCCCGGAAAATACCAGTAAAGATACCGTTAAAATGATAAAAACATGACTTTATTTATTATATGCTTACCTGTTGACCACGCGGAGCTTTTAGGACCGCGAGTGTTTTCGCAATAATTTTTAGAGTTCTAAAAATATCAGTTAGGAATTTTTGGGATATCGGGTGAAAAATCTTTTATCAGTTGTAAGAATTATTTTATCTGTTTATTTGGGTATTTGCTGAAATGAATTAATGGTTTTACATAATATAGTTTTCCTTTATTTTTAGGGTGTTTTGTGATGTCATTGAGGGTGACATCACCCACAAAATTCATCAGTTTTTGTTTTGTTGTGATAACCGTTTCTGAATTTTGGACGCTAAGCACCCACTACCTGGGTATACAAATCCTGCCACCCAATCACTGCTTGACACGTGTCCCTCCCCTCTCTCTCTCTCTCTCTCTTTCTCTTTCTCTTCCTCTTCTACATAACTGCTGCTGCTGCTCGAGAGACACCACCCCACGCACCATCTCATCCACCGCAAACGCCACCCAACGGCCACCTCTGACCACCCCTCCCGGCACCCCAACCTCGCCACCGCCACCCCGCGCCGCCGCACCTCAAGACCCCGCTCAGACACCTCGAACCACCACCCTCTTTTCTTTTCCTCTTCCCTTCACATTGCACGACGCCTCCCACGCCACCACCTCGCACCATCTTCCGCCACTGTACCTCAACCCCGCACCACCTCCGTTTTCCCTCCGGCCACCACACCTCGGAGCCGCCGTTGGAAATCACCGGACGTGAGGAGACAAACCCCGTGCCCTAGCTGGAAGCTGTCCGCCCCATTGTTTCCGACGAGCACCCAGTAGCCAAACGGCCGGGGACCATTTGTGACCACCGAGCACCCATCCGACCGCCTCGAGCGCCACCCCGGTCCCACCTCTTCAAGCTTGGACTCTTGTTTGTGCCCTCTCTCTCTTTCTCTCTCTACAAGTTTGTATGGGTATATTTGTGTTAGGGTTAGTTTAATCATGCTTTTTACTACTAATGTGTTATTAGATTAGATAAACTTGTGTAGGTATGGTTGTTAATGGAAAAATACATGTTGGAACCTTAAGTGTAATATTAGGGTGTGATTAGTGTAAATTTTTACAAGTTACCACTCCTAGTTTAAATGTTTGGGTGTGATATCTTGATGCTTGTATCTATGGTTATACCTCATGAATATTAATGTATTATTGTTAAGTTAAGTAGTGTACAATATCTTGTTATATTATAGGATGGTTTACTTTCAAGAATATTATTCTTTTCGTTAATAATATTTAGTTATTAATTTCCATATTATTTGGTAACATTATTATGATTTTTTTTTCTAATGTTTAAAGTATGTTATTATTATTATCCATATTATTGGTTACTTACTATGTATGTAATACTTGAAGTATAATGTTTGATGGTTTTTATTTAAAAAGTATGTTGGAAAATAATAATAGGAGGTCTTGATTTTATGTATTTAAAAAGTTATTACTATTGCGTAAATATTAAGTTAAATATATGTTATTAGGCCCTTGGTAAAGTTTGAACTTTATATTTGAGGTAATACTATTAGATCCCAATATTATTTTAGTACATATGATTTTACTAAACTTATCGTTATTTTAGAAGTTACTATTACAAGGTAACATTATACTAAAGTTATAATTTTTTTTCCTTTTGATTTTCAAGCTTGGTATTATTAATAGCATAAATTTACAATGTTCGAAAATTAGTTTTATACTACAAGTTTTAAAGTACCTCATTACATTACAAGTCTTGGGGTAATCCAATATTTTATATTGTCTTTTTATGGTGATAAGTGTGCTTTGGCTTGTATAATTATTTTGGTCACATGTGAAGTATGTGTAAGGTTGTCTCTTAAGAACTAGAAACAAGTTGGGAACCCTAAGTATGTGTTGTAACTAATTAAATGTGTTAATAGTGGTCTTATGAGGTGAAATGCATGGTTCGTGGCATTATGGTAAATATAGTGAACAGTGCCATGCAAGAAAATAAAATAAGGTTCTTTAATTATTCTTTGTTTCTAAGTAATGTGATTCTTGATTAGGTTTATGATTAGAAATTTATGTGGCATATGAGTAAGTGAAACATTTTAAAATTTGGAAAGGGTGGTTATGCTGTTAAGAAATCGTTAGAGTATGCGTTAATTATAGAATCTTTTACTAGGTTGAGCGAGGATTCCGAATTAGAGCTCCGTGTCTCTTTTGTTGGACGAAGTTGAGTTGCAGGTAATACTATATCCTATTTCCCTGTGAATGCCCTTAAACGTTTTACATAATATGCATTCCCCAAAGGGACCTTATTAAAGTATTAAAATTGTTTGTTGAGATATTATCGTTATTTGAGATTTGAGTTTATGATGGTATTGGTACTATTTGGAATGATATTGTTTGATGGTTTTCCAGTAAAAGTTTTGTGGAAAGTTGGTATGACATGAAAGGAATTGGATCTTGATAACCGGACCTAACTAATGGATATGAGTTAAAAAGCGGGTTCGGGCAGTCTCCCCTTAGACCAGGTGGAACCTGTGAGGGGAACTGTCAAGAAACCAGGTGATGCATGGTATTGTGGATGTGAGTTAGGCGCTGATCAGTCGAATAGGAATGTTTATGCTAGTCCGTGGGACTCCGAAAGAAAGAAAAGAAGGAAAAGAAAAAAAAAGAAAAGAAAAGAAAAGAAAAGAAACGAGTTATGCGCTGATCAGTCGAATGATGTTATTTATGCGAGTCCTTGGGACTCCGAATTATGTTCTGCGAGTCTTTGACTCCGAGGGGTAGTGTGGAAACCCCGCCCGCTATTAAAAGTTGATGGAAAGAAATTATTATAGTGTTTTCCCAAGTTTTCGAATTGTAACCCCTCCCCTATAAAATGTGTTCAAATGTTTACGCAAATGTTTATAAATGCGTAGGAGTAGTATTGCTGAGGTTTTCCCCCCTCATTTGTGAAATGTTTTGTTTTCAGGTACGGATCAGTGACTTGGGACAAAAGGGGCGTAGAAGTGAGGAAGCGAAGTTAGATGAGTCAAGAATAATTCTTAGTATTTGTTAAGTAAAGTTAATGTTGAGACCTTGTTTTAGTTTGTGGAATAATTAGTTAACTTTTGTTAGAACCTTTCACTTGCCTTGTATCTCGAAAGAGATACGGCAGTAACGCCCAGTCTGAGTAATTAGTTGAGAACCTTCCGCTGCTAGTTAATATTAGACTTGGTTCGATATGATTGATTTAAATTTCCCAGGGCGTTACAGAATGGTATCAGAGCTCTGGGTTGCGACCTGGTAGCTCTTAGGAGTCTATAGGGTTACCTTTAGACCTTAGGAAGCTACCCTCGGAGTGTTGAGTGTAGGTGGGATGGGTCGAGTCAGTTTTCTTTATGTTTCGCTCTTTTGAAACTCACGATTGTTGTTTTAGCAGGACATGGACCCCGAGTTACGTCATAGTTTTCACATCGACGATGACATGTTCCACATTGGATTTTGGAGGGAGGACGAAGAACTTCTCGCCGATTACGTGGATCGCATTATACCTGATTTCGATTTACACCTAGAGGTGGCCATGCACACCACATGCCTGAGGCATGAGGGGAGTATGGTCAACCTCTGGCGATGGCGATGACGGCGACACCAAATGGGGTTACCGTACATCACAGCTACTACAGCCTATCCCCCCAGCCGATCCAGAGGCACCTTGGCTGCATGACTGCCAGTGGTGCGGACGGGTGCCGGCGACTCCGACTATCCTCACTCTGGTCCAGACCATGGTGGAGGCCTATCCGGCCGACCTCATGGATGTGGACCTCAGCGAGGCCCC
Organism: Portulaca oleracea; assembly: GCA_029582165.1. Taxonomy (NCBI): domain Eukaryota; kingdom Viridiplantae; phylum Streptophyta; class Magnoliopsida; order Caryophyllales; family Portulacaceae; genus Portulaca; species Portulaca oleracea. Next base: position 40,264,503 of record CM055874.1, read on the forward strand.
GCCTCCCGATCTGAGCGATGACGAGGATTCAGAAGAGGAACTGAAGCCTGTCAAAGATCCCGAGGAGGATCTGGTGGAGATTTCGAGTGGAGACTCTGACTCTGGAGAAGAGTCGGACGACCCGAGTTGGATTCCGGAGGCCGAGAGGAGAGTTAGGAGACGCCACGAGATCTAGTTTTGCGAGAATCCCTTCCCCATGTTTTGTATATAACTTGAGAGATTACGGTTTTATGTTCGTTACTCTAGTGCATGTTGGTACGTAGGAATCTGTTTGTAGCAAGAGTATCATATGTGGTAGAATGCTATGTTATGAATGCTATGTTATGGATGCTATGTATGGCAGAGTAAAGAGTATGTTTTAATTATGATGAAGTAATATGATGAGTTGGTTTATCTTGTGAAGAATGTTGGCTATGGTATGAGGTGTATAAAAAAAAAAGGGAACGAGGTGTGGAAAGTATAAATGTCATGAAATGATTTTTTCTTTTCTTTCTTTTTTTCATTATAGTTCTGGAAATTGTTGGTCTTTTGTCAAGGTAATGGAATACGAAAATTTGGTTTATAAGTGCTTATGTATATGTGATTTTGTATAGTGTGAAATGAGTTTATATCATGGCATCACTAATTACTTGAAAAGAAGGACTAACTCATAGTTGTGTTATGATTGACTGATTAGAAATCTTACAAAAGAATGGTCGAAGTTAACGGAAAAGGGCCTCAGGGAACACCTTCACCATCAGTTCCGCCTGCAGTGGAACTAAGGCAGCGATATGCACCTTTTTAATGAAATTGCGGCACAGTCAGCGCAAGGTGCGACACCATCTGAACAGGAGGGTACCCCCACCTCGGGGCCTGATTTAACCCATTTGATGATAATGGAAATAATGGCTCGGCAATCCGAGCAGATCCAATTGATGTCAAGTCAACAAAAGGAAGGTGGGTCTTCACTTTTTCGGGAGTTTAACAACTTAAACCCCCCATCATACAACGGGGTAGCTGATCCCAAGATCTTTGAGGAATGGGTAAGGGATGTTGAGAAAATATTCGAGGCAATCCAGTGTCCTGAGGACAGAAAGGTGAACTTTGCGACTTACCATCTTAAGGAGAAGGCGATTTGTGGTGGATGGGTATGAAGGAAAGGCAAACTGAACCTGGCTTTGGTTGGGAGCGCTTTAAAGAAATGATGAAGAATCGGTTCTACCCTATGGCTCTCCAAAAAGCCAAAGAGAAGGAATTTCTGGAACTTCAACAAGGGGGAGATACAGTTCTGCAATATGCTTCCAAGTTCATGGAATTATCGAGGTTTGCACCAATCTACATTGCGAATGAGAAGCTGAAGATGAACAGGTTTGAGGATGGGTTGAACTATAATATACAAGAAAAGTTGTCCGTATGCACTTTCGCCTCCTATCAGGATATGTTGGAGGTGGTACAATGTCGAGCGGGTGCTAAATGTCGGACAGTAAAACAGGTCGACAAAAGGAAGGAACCCCTTCGTTTTGTCCCTCAACCACCACCTCCTTTCAAGAGGTTCAGGCCCAATGTGTGGCAAGGTAATCAGGGACGACCCCAACAACAGTGCGATGTCAGTAGGGCTTGTGGTAGGCCCGGGCATTTTACAAGGGATTGCCGGAATCCAACCAGAGTGGTCTGCTATCATTGTGGCAGTTCAAATCACATTGTGAGAAACTGTCCCCATCCGGCTGAAGGGGGATCCAATTTTATGAGTGGTGCTAATCGAGGAACTCTACCACCAAACAACCAGCGCAGGATTGAATATCCGGTGAATCAGGAAAGGCCTCGCCCAAATTCTGGAGGCTATAATGGCAATCGAGGCAACCCAATCAGATCACTTCCGCCACCACCACCTCGACAATCGCAGGCCCCGCGCAATATTGGAGGAAGGGTTTATGTAATGAAAAGAGAGGAAGCTGAGAACAATGCCGATGTTGTTACTGGTACTTTTCTTTTGTGCTCTTATCATGTTTATATGTTGTTTGATTCTGGTGCTAGTCATTCTTTTATATCACCTGCGTTTGTGGAAAAAGCTAAATTAGTATCATCTGAAGAAAAAGAAACTATGGTGGTATCTTTACCTACGGGAGTGGCAGTGCAATGTGGGATGCTATATAAGAAATGTCCAATATTGATAGGCGATCAAGAGTTCGATGCTGACTTACACCAATTTGAGTTAATGGAGTTCGACGTGATTCTTGGGATGGATTGGTTGGCTAAATATCAAGCACAGATCGATTGCCGGAAGCAGAAGGTGACTTTGAAGAGTCCAAAGGGAAGGAAGGTGGTGCACTACAACAAACAACCTCGCCAGGGAGTGAGAATTATTTCCGCAGTAAAGGCTCATAAGATGATGGGACAAGGATGTGAAGGATTTTTATGCAATGTGGTGGACACTAAAGCTGAGAAAGCTCCTCTTGAAATTATTCCGGTGGTACAGGAGTACGTAGATGTATTTCCTGAAGAAATTCCGGGGATGCCGCCGCAAAGGGAAGTGGATTTCTGTATCGATTTGGAACCTGGGGCTACTCCAATATCTAAGGCTCCGTATCGAGTACCTCTCCATGGGGTGCGCCAGTGTTATTTGTGAAGAAGAAAGATGGTAGTCTGAGGTTGTGCATCGACTACCGGGAGCTGAACAAGATTACGGTCAAGAACCGTTACCCGCTACCACGCATCGATGATCTGTTCGACCAATTGAAGGGAGCTGCAGTCTTTAGCAAGATCGACCTGAGATCGGGTTATCACCAGTTGAGAATTCGGGAAGAAGATATTACCAAAACTGCTTTTCGGACCCGATATGGTCACTATGAGTTTGTGGTTATGCCCTTTGGTCTCACAAACGCTCCAGCCGCTTTTATGGATTTGATGAATCGAGTATTCAAACTCTTCTTGGATAAGTTTGTAGTGGTTTTTATAGACGACATCTTAATCTATTCAAGAACACAGGAGGATCATGCGCAACACTTACGAAGGGTGTTGGAAACTTTGCGGGAAAACGAGTTATACGCGAAGTTTTCCAAGTGTGAGTTTTGGTTAGAAAGAGTGGCTTTTCTGGGACATATTGTTTCAAAGAATGGAGTTGCAGTGGACCCACAGAAGGTAGAATCTGTTAGTAAGTGGCCGACACCGAAGAATGCTACAGAAGTAAGGAGTTTCTTGGGTTTGGCTGGGTACTATCGGAAGTTTGTTCAAGACTTCTCTAAAATTGCAACACCTCTCACCAATCTGACTAGGAAGTCTGTGAAGTTTTTATGGTCGGATAAATGTGAGAAAGCTTTTCAGGAGTTGAAGCAAAGACTCACCACGGCACCTATTCTTACCTTGCCTCAAGGAAATGAAGGTTTTGTTATCTATAGTGATGCGTCACATGGTGGGTTGGGATGTGTTCTCATGCAAAATGGAAAAGTAATCGCCTATGCTTCAAGACAGTTGAAGACTCATGAGAAAAATTATCCTACTCATGACCTGGAGTTGGCAGTAGTGGTATTTGCTCTCAAGATCTGGAGGCACTATCTTTATGGAGTACATTGCGAAATTTTTACTGATCACCAAAGCTTGAAGTACCTTTTCTCTCAAAAAGAGTTGAACCTTCGACAAACAAGATGGTTAGAATTCCTAAAGGATTATGATGTGAACTTTCAATATCATCCCGGGAAGGCGAATGTGGTAGCAGATGCTTTGAGTCGAAGACCCTACCCTGAGGTGAACCATTTAATAGCTTTACCACTGCAGTTATGCGAAGAATTCAGGGGATTAGAGCTTAATGTAAAGGTTCCGGGAAAGGATGCGGTATTGAACGCCATGGACATCCGTCCGACTCTTTTAGAAGAAATTAAAAATTCTCAGGAGTTAGACTTGCAGTTGGTGAAGATAAGAGGAGAAGCAACCCAAGGGAAAGCACCTGGTTTTGTGATACATGAAGATGGGACTTTGAGGTTTCATAACCGAGTATGTGTACCAAACATAGAGGATCTAAAGAAAAGAATTTTGGATGAAGGACATAACACGCCATACTCAGTGCATCCAGGGGGGAATAAACTTTACAAGGATCTCAAGCAAACCTTTTGGTGGAGTAATATGAAGCAGGAAGTAGATGAGTACGTATCTCGATGCCTGACCTGTCAGCGGGTCAAGGTTGAACATCAAAGACCAGCAGGGCTGTTGCACCCATTAGAAATTCCGGAGTGGAAATGGGACTCAATATCTATGGACTTCGTGATTGGTCTTCCGAGGACCAGAAGGAAGAACAATGCCATCTGGGTGGTCGTAGATCGATTAACCAAGTCTGCTCACTTCCTGGCCATGGCCAACACCTGGACGTTGGATCAATTGGCCCAAGCATATGTTAGAGAAATAGTGAGACTGCATGGAGTCCCCAGTTCTATCGTGTCAGACAGAGATACCAGGTTTCAATCAGGTTTCTGGAAGAAGTTACAAGAGGCTTTTGGTACTAAGCTAAATTTCAGCAGCGCTTTCCATCCAGCTACTGATGGGCAAACAGAAAGGACGATTCAGACTTTGGAAGACATGTTGAGAGCGTGTGCCTTAGATTTTAAAGAATCATGGGATGACGAGCTAACCTTGATTGAGTTCTCCTACAACAATAGCTTCCATGCTAGTATTGGGATGTCGCCGTTTGAGGCGTTATATGGGAGAAGATGTAGGACCCCTTTGTGTTGGCAAGATATTGATGAAGCTCTTACTATTGGTCCGGAATTGATCCAACATACAACCCAAAAGGTAAGGATCATTCAGGATAGAATGAGGACGGCACAAAGTCGACAGAAGAGTTACGCCGATCAAAGGAGAAGACCTTTAGAGTTTGAAGTGGGAGATTATGTGTTCTTACGGGTATCTCCTACAAAAGGCATCATGAGATTTGGACAATCAGGAAAATTGACTCCAAGGTACATTGGGCCATACCCCATTTTCGAGCGCGTAGGTGAATTGGCTTACAAATTGGAGTTACCAGGGGATCTACCTCGAGTACACAACGTTTTCCATGTTTCGTAGCTGAGGAAGTATGTTGCAGACCCTTCGCATGTAATTGAATCAGAACCGCTGCAGTTAAGGGAAGATCTGACTTACGAGGAACAACCGGTTGAGATTTTGGACCGTAGGGAGAAGCAGTTGCGCAGGAAGACAGTCCCACTAGTCAAGGTATTATGGACAAACCATACCACAACGGAGGCAACTTGGGAAACCGAAGAAGAAATGCGCACAAAATACCCTCATCTTTTCAGCAGCTAAGTAAGTTAAGTTTCGGGGACGAAACTTCTTTAAGTTTTTGTTTTGTTTATTTTTACATAATATAGTTTTCCTTTATTTTTAGGGTGTTTGGTGATGTCATTGAGGGTGACATCACCCACAAAATTCATCAGTTTTTGTTTTGTTGTGATAACCGTTTCTGAATTTTGGACGCTAAGCACCCACTACCTGGGTATACAAATCCTGCCACCCAATCACTGCTTGACACGTGTCCCTCCTCTCTCTCTCTCTCTCTCTCTCTCTCTCTCTTTCTCTTCCTCTTCTACATAACTGCTGCTGCTGCTCGAGAGACACCACCCCACGCACCATCTCATCCACCGCAAACGCCACCCAGCGGCCACCTCTGACCACCCCTCCCGGCACCCCAACCTCGCCGCCGCCACCCCGCGCCGCCGCACCTCAGGACCCCGCTCAGACACCTCGAACCACTACCCTCTTTTCTTTTCCTCTTCCCTTCACAGAATCTACGACGCCTCACCACGCCACCACCTCGCACCATCTTCGCCACTGTACCTCAACCCCGCACCACCTCCGTTTTCCCTCCGCCACCACACCTCGGGCCGTTGGAAATCACCGGACGTGAGGAGACAAACCCGTGCCCTAGCCGGAAGTCAGTCCCCATTGTTTCCGACGAGCACCCAGTGTGACGGCCGCGAACCATTGTTGTGACCACCGAGCACCCACTGACCACCTCGAGCGCCACCGGTCCCACCTCTTCAAGCTTGGACTCTTGTTTGTGCCTCTCTCTCTTTCTCTCTCTGAGTTTGTATGGGTATATTTGTGTTAGGGTTAGTTTAATCATGCTTTTTACTACTAATGTGTTATTAGATTAGATAAACTTGTGTAGGTATGGTTGTTAATGGAAAAATACATGTTGGAACCTTAAGTGTAATATTAGGGTGTGATTAGTGTAAATTTTTACAAGTTATTACTCCTAGTTTAAATGTTTGGGTGTGATATCTTGATGCTTGTATCTATGGTTATACCTCATGAATATTAATGTATTATTGTTAAGTTAAGTAGTGTACAATATCTTGTTATATTATAGGATGGTTTACTTTCAAGAATATTATTCTTTTCGTTAATAATATTTAGTTATTAATTTCCAAATTATTTGGTAACATTATTATGATTTTTTTTCTAATGTTTAAAGTATGTTATTATTATTATCCATATTATTGGTTACTTACTATGTATGTAATACTTGAAGTATAATGTTTGATGGTTTTTATTTAAAAAGTATGTTGGAAAATAATAATAGGAGGTCTTGATTTTATGTATTTAAAAAGTTATTACTATTGCGTAAATATTAAGTTAAATATATGTTATTAGGCCCTTGGTAAAGTTTGAACTTTATATTTGAGGTAATACTATTAGATCCCAATATTATTTTAGTACATATGATTTTACTAAACTTATCGTTATTTTAGAAGTTACTATTACAAGGTAACATTATACTAAAGTTATAATTTTTTTCCTTTTGATTTTCAAGCTTGGTATTATTAATAGCATAAATTTACAATGTTCGAAAATTAGTTTTATACTACAAGTATTAAAGTACCTCATTACATTACAAGTCTTGGGGTAATCCAATATTTTTTTTTTATATATTGTCTTTTTATGGTGATAAGTGTGCCTTGGCTTGTATAATTATTTTGGCCACATGTGAAGTATTTGTAATACCTAGAAACAAGTTAGGAACCTTAAGTATGTGTTGTAACTAATTAATTGTGATAATAGTGGCCTTGTGAGGTGAAATGCATGACTAGTGGCATTTTGGTAAATATAGTGAATAGTGCCATGCAAGAAAATAAAATAAGGTTCTTTAGTTATTCTTTGTTTCTAAGTAATGTGATTCTTGATTAGGTTTATGATTAGAAATTTATGTGGCGTATGAGTAAGTGAAACGTTTTATAATTGGGAAAGGGTGGTTATGCTGTTAAGAAATCGTTAGAGTACGCGTTAATTATAGAATCTTTTACTAGGTTGAGCGAGGATTCCGAATTAGAGCTCCGTGTCTCTTTTGTTGGACGAAGTTGAGTTGCAAGTAATACTATATCCTATTTCCCTGTGAATGCCCTTAAACGTTTTACATAATATGCATTCCCCAAAGGGACCATATTAAAGTGTTAAAATTGTTTTGTGGAGATATTATCGTTATTTGAGATTTGAGTTTATGATGGTATTGGTACTATTTGGAATGATCTTGTTTGATGGTTTTCCAGTAAAAGTTTTGTGGAAAGTTGGTATGACATGAAAGGAATTGGATCTTGATAACCGGACCTAACTAATGGATATGAGTTAAAAAGCGGGTTGAGCGGTCTCCCACTGGAGTGGAACTGTGAGGGAATCACAAGAGACCAGGTGATGCCTGGTATTGTGGATGTGAGTTAGGCGTTGATCAGTCGAATAGGAATGTTTATGCGAGTCCGTGGGACTCCGAAAGAAAGAAAAGAAGGAAAAGAAAAAAAAAAAGAAAAGAAAAGAAAAGAAAAGAAACGAGTTATGCGCTGATCAGTCGAATGATGTTATTTATGCGAGTCCTTGGGACTCCGAATCATGTTCTGCGAGTCTTTGACTCCGAGGGGTAGTGTGGAAACCCCGCCCGCTATTAAAAGTTGATGGAAAGAAATTATTATATTGTTTTCCCAAGTTTTCGAATTGTAACCCCTCCCCTATAAAATGTGTTCAAATGTTTACGCAAATGTTTATAAATGCGTAGGAGTAGTATTGCTGAGGTTTTCCCCCCTCATTTGTGAAATGTTTTGTTTTCAGGTACGAATCAGTGACCTTGGGACAAAAGGGGCGTTGAAGTGAGGAAGCGAAGTTAGATGAGTCAAGAATAATTCTTAGTATTTGTTAAGTAAAGTTAATGTTGAGACCTTGTTTTAGTTTGTGGAATAATTAGTTAACTTTTGTTAGAACCTTTCACTTGCCTTGTATCTCGAAAGAGATACGGCAGTAACGCCCAGTCTGAGTAATAAGTTGAGAACCTTCCGCTGCTAGTTAATATTAGACTTGGTTCGATATGATTGATTTAAATTTCCCAGGGCGTTACATGAACAAAAGCACTTTGTACAGGGTCTACAAATTTATCAAGAACTTCACGCAACCTGAAGAGTCCCTGGTTCCATTTTCGTCTCTTGTCTCTTTTGCCAAGAGAGCCGCCTCAACCATGGTGAATCTCGATGTACGATTCCCGGTGAAATCCGGAGGCACAAGGGTAGTCTCGGCCATCCGTTGGATGGGGTCCGAGACCTTCTAAGGAGGCTCGCTTGTTCCACCGACCCCAGAGGCCTCAGGACCGTACCGGGCCGTTCCAAGATGTTGAGCTATGAGGTATCGGGGTTCGGGTGTGGCCCCGGTTCAATAACGTACAAGGTAATGAAGGAGTTCAAAGGCTTGAAATGTGCGTGCCTCCATTCTTTTAACACTAACAGCTTTCCATTGATATATTATAGGCCTAAAACGGAGTTCGGATGAAGAAGTTATGCAAGTTAGAAGTCAGCAAAAAAAAAACTTCCAACCGCACGATCGTGCCATTATGTCGCACGATCGTGCCATTCTTCCAGAAGGCACTGCACGATCGTGCCGTATGATAGCACGATCGTGCCATTTTCGAACATCGGCCATTTTTAGGGTTGTTTTGAGTAGCACGATCGTGCACCCATATGGCACGATCGTGCGATTTAACTGCTGCGACAAATCTTCTCATTTTTCTCCCTTTTACTTTGTTTTCCCTTTTAATTTAATGAGTTGTAATGGAAATATTGTAATATTTAGTACCTTCTATTCTCTCATCCCCTTCAAATACTCCCCCATTGTAAGAAGAACACAACTTTTGAATATTGAATGAAGTTAGGGTTTCCTCCCAAATTCTCTCCTAAATCTTGTTTTTACTTTATCCATCGTTAATGGTGGTGTTAATAAGTCATTCCTTTAGTGATTATTGGTGGATTATCCTAGATAATTATGGTCGGGTGTTAGGCCTAAGGTTGTTGACTTTCCTTGCCTCAAGGTGTATCCAATCCCAATGGTGTTCAAGCTATTTTCCCTTTGATTTGCTATCATCAACTCAAGCTTCCTTCATTCCCTCCTTGCATACGCTCCAGTTGGTATCATAGCTACGGTTTGTTCTAACTTGAGTTTTGGTTTTTGTTCTTGCAAGTAGAGTTCTCCATTGTTGAGTTTTGTGGATTGTATGCAAATATTGGTGTTCCCCATTCCTTTTGCTATCCAAGAGAATTGGAATACATTGTATTGTGTTTGTATTTGTTGATTTTGAAGCATTTTGGAGCTTTGAGGTGAAGTTGGAAAATAGTGCACGGAAGGTGTTCGATGAAATGTCGAGTGACAAAAACACAAAGAACCCTTAGCCAAACACTAGTAAACTACAAGAAAACCCCCAAACTCCACAAAATACCCCAAACACAAACCGTCCTTCACCTTTTCTCTCGGTATGGACGAAGAAGTTTGCTCTGAACAAGAGGAATTAAGCCACCGGAGTAGCCCTCGAGCTCTAGTTGCCGAGAACCGACTCACCTCCATTGAGAATCAGTACTTCACTATCGAGCGGGCTCTTCGGGACCTTGCGACCCAAGTGAACAACATGGCCGCGCAACTTCAAGGTCCACCCCGAATTGAACGTCGGAGGCGCACCCAAAGCCCTATCTGTCTTCCTCCTATATTTGAGTCGAGTGACGATGATAGAGGTTCCCCTCGTCGCCGTCCTCGTCGGGAGGCGCATGATAGGTCCCCTCATGATGACTTCCAAGACGTCAAAATCGACATCCTCGAGTTCAACGGTTCCAATGATCCTAACGAATACCTTGAATGGATCCAAATGATGGATATGATCTTTGAAACCAAGGAATACAATGATGAGAATGCGTTTAAGGTTGCTAGCCTGAAACTCACCAAAGCCGCCTCGCTTTGGTTTGAAAATGTGAAAGCACAACGAGCTCGCGAAGATCGGGCAAGAATTATAACTTGGACGCGGCTCAAGCAAATAATGAACCGACGTTTCTTGCCCTACACATACAAGCAGGATGTCTTAAGGAAGCTCTATGCTCTCACCCAGGGCAAGCGGTCTGTGAGAGACTACATTCAGGAGTTCGAGCAACTCCTCATCAAGAGCGACCTTCAAGAACCTGAGGAGCAAATGATGATGCGATTCTAAAACTGGTTGGATTCCTCTATTGCCAAGAAGATTGAGATACAACCCTACCATTAATTGGATGATTTGTGCAGTTTGGCTCTCCGGGTTGAGCGACGAAAAAAAGGAAAAGGCTACTTCAGAACAGGCACCAAGAACCTACTTTCCACCGCCTAGCCGGCCCCCTCCTTATTCGGGTATCCTGAAAACTAGTGAGACACCCAAGTTCCCTGCGACACCCGTACTGACAAAGGAAAGGGACTTGTTGTGGCGTCTCCCACGGATCCATCTCGCCGGATGGAGGGTAGGAAATGCTTTAAATGCCATGGTTATGGCCACTATTAAGCGGATTGCCCGAACAGACCGGCCCTGACCCTCAAGGAGGTCCAGGAGATTGACGAGGAACTTCAAATGGCATAGGAGGAGTCTGAAGTGGTTGTCAATGAAGAGGTTGAGAGTGATGATGAGGATGCCGCCCCCACACCATACGTGCAGGGTGATGCTCTTGTCTTGAGGTGGGTTTTGCATACTCAAGAAGCCCCTCTCAATAAGGCCCAGCTGGAGATGATCTTCCAATCTCGTTGTTTCATGGGAGGCAAGGTTTGCAACCTTATTATTGACAGAGGAAGCTGCACTTATGTCACTTCTACATACATGGTCAAGAAGCTTAACTTGCCATTATTACCGCATCCTCGGCCGTATTCTCTGAAGTGGCTCAACGATCAAGATGGCATCAAGGTAACCAAACAAATCCTAGTGAATTTGTCTTGTGGTGCTAACTATGATGACTATATTGTTTGTGATGTTGTTCCTATGAGTGCATACCATATATTGTTGGGTCGACCATAGCACAAGTAAACTGTGCACAACGGGTTGAAAAACACCTATACATTTACCCATAGGGACAAGAGGGTTAAGCTATTTCTGTTAGCTCCACATGAAATCACATCTCCAAAACCCGGGGTGGGAAGTGAGGAGCCCAAACACATGAGCGAAACACGGGTTGAGAGAGCTCTAAGCAAGGGGAATGCCATTTTTGCCTTACTCCTCTTAGAAGCAAACAAAAGTGAGGTAGAGAAACCCCTACACCCTTTTGTTGCCAAGTTCAGAGACGTCTTTCCCGATGATTTACCGCCGGGTCTTCCACCTATTCGGGCATCGAGCACCAGATTGACCTTATGCCCGGAACACCACTCCCCAACAAAACGGCCTATCGATGCAACCCGCAGGAAACCAAGGAGCTACAATGACAAGTGGACGACCTCGTTTCTAGGGGCTTCGTTCGGGAGAGTATGAGCCCTTGTTCTGTCCTGACCCTCCTGGTTTCCAAGACAATATGCTTGACATTCGAGCTATCAACAACATCACTATCAAGTATCGGTACCCCATACCGAGGCTAAACGATATGCTTGACGAGTTGCATGGTGCGTGCGTCTTTTCCAAGATCGACCTTCAGAGTGGATAACATCAGATTCGCATGCGGGAAGGAGATGAATGGAAGACAAATTTCAAAACTAGGGGGGTTGTACGAGTGGCTCGTCATGCCATTCGGGCGCTCCAACCCCCCTAGCACGTTCATGCGACTCATGAACGAAGTTTTGAGACCGTTTATTGATAAATTCGTGGTGGTTTATTTCGACGACATCCTTGTTTACTCCAAGAGTGAAGCGGAGCATCTTTCACATTTGGAGTCTGCTTTCTGGGTTCCACGACAATGGAAGCTCTTCGGCAAACTTGAGAAGTGCGAATTTTGCACTCCCCAAGTCACATTTCTTGGGTACATCGTTTCCGACTGAGGTATTTTCATGGACCTCTCGAAAGTGGAAGCCATTTGTTCATGGCCTTCTCCCTCTACTATCACGGAGGTGAGAAGCTTCCACGGCCTTGCTTCGTTCTACCGCCGGTTCATCAAAGGATTTAGCACCCTCACCGCCCCTATCACCGAGTGTATGAAGAAGGGAACCTTTGAGTGGACCCGACCGGTGCAAGGGGCCTTAGAGAAGCTTAAGGCTCGACTTTGTGGTGATTTATTGCCGAGAGACTACACTGAACGTGATGTCGATGGCTGCAATTGAGTGGTGATTTATCACCAATGTCGTTCAAGCTGGATGTCGAAGTGTGGCAATTTGTTGCCGAGCACGATGTCGATGGCTCTGTTTGAGTGGTGATTTGTCACCAATACCATTCAGGCTGGATTTTTCCCTGCAAATAAAAAGGAATATCTATCAGTTTAATTTTGAACAAATTTAATCAAAGGGGATTATTACCTCTCTTTATTTTTGTTGCTTCGGCTTGATTTTTAGCGCATCTTCAAGTCATGCACATCATCTCAGGAATTTGCATATGGGTACCCGAATTGCGTCAAGGAAGACAATATGAGCTTGATTTTGGAACCATACATAAGAGCCCACGCAACGGCTACATGCCAAGACATCCTCGAAGGCCGCACGAACTAGCCGTTAGGAAGGACATTTTTGTCCTTTTTTGAAACAACTTTTTGCAAAAAATGTAGGGTGATTGTTGACGGATTTATTGTAATCTTCTCGTTGGCCGCATGGCTGATAGCAAGGCGAGTAAGTTTCTAACTCGTGGACACTATAGGCCCCACTCTTGAGTCCATATAAACAAGCATCAATCGAGCATCTCTTCATTAATTCGAAATCTCTTTCAAGCTCTTCTATTCATCTACTCTTCTATTCTCCTCAAATCTTCTTTTGAGTTTTCAGTATTTTATTTTTGAAATATTATGGCTTTTTTTTGTGGAGAAACTGTAGAAGGGCCACACAACAACCAGTTTGGGCACGTCTATATGTTCGAGCTATGCAAAGGGAATACTTGAGAAACGATTTTAGACCGGACCAACTCATCTTTGGTCCCGACGAGTATGCTTGGTTCTTCCGTTCTCATGGCTCGATATAGTTTTATTTATTTAACGCACTCCATTTTCGTACATTGTTCGATCCCTTGCTGTATAATCTTGCTTGACCTTGAATTTCACATGTTTCAACACTTAAAGTTCAATTAAAGTATGTGCTACTTCAAATTTGGCTTTCAGTGTTCATAATTTGCATGCAAAATAATTTGCATACAAAATTTATGCTCCTATAAGTTTCACGGGGGAAAGGGGACTTTTAAATGTGCATATGTGCTTGGTCCCGACTTTTACTCGGCCATAGGAGGATTCATTGAAAACATGTGGTAGTACTCACACTGTAGTAAATCTCGCAAAAGATTCTTCTGTAGGGGCCTTTTGTAAGGCAACACTTGAGGGTGCTTGATTTGGTCCTTCCTTTCGTGCCTTAGAAGTATGGAGGGTCAAGAGTAGAAGGGCCTTTAGTAGGGCTCTGGTGGAGCGATTTTGGGACACAACCAACTCGTTTCACCTTCTTGTGGGTGACATGATGGTTAATCCTTTAAACTTTGTGATGATTACTGGCCTCAACTAGGGCGGTCGCCCTTTAGAGTTCTACAGGGACAACAACCCTCGAGTGGTTGCCTATCTTCAACCGGTCATGACTCTTCTTTCTCGGGTGAACTTAGCTGACATTCAGTATCAACATTTGGTGGCCACCATCAGAGGCCCCAAATTGAACAATTTTTCTCTATCTCATCGCCAATTCCTTTATTTGGTGCTGTAAAACCCCGAAAAATTCAATTGTGTTTACCGTTCAATTACTTAACGTGCGTTTTATTCTGTTATTTATTTATTTGTTTTCACACGGAGCTTTTAGGACCGCGAGTGAGTTCGTTGGAATTTTTAGAGTCTTAAAAATATTAGTTAGAAATTTCTAGGACTTCGGGTAGATTTTATTTGGATCAAATTATGAAAATTACCTGATAATGGGTGTGTACTAACAATTAGGAGTGTTTTTTTTATTCGGTTGCAAATCCTTTTGGCTGATGTCACTTTGATGACATCACTAGTCATACTCTTTTCTTTTCTTTTTCCCCTTCCATTTTCTAAAATAACAGAAACTTTGTCCTAGAATTGGGGAATCATCTGCTGCATCCACCACTCTCCCCTCCCTCCTCAAATTTACGTGGTCCCCCTTCTCTCTCTCTCTCTTTCTCTCTCTTTCTCTTTCTCGAATTCCCTCTCTCTCTCTCTCTCTCTTTCTCTTTCCTTCTCTCTCCTACTCTTCTTCTTCATATAACTATTTGCTGCTGATGCATGCTTCATCCCCAACGTACACCTTGCTCCATCATCACACCACCACCCTAGCCACCTTGCTCACCTCCCTACCCTTTCTGACCTCCACCGCACTAGTCGGCCGCCCTAATCGCCGCGAACTACCGTAACACCCACCCTACGCACCACCACGCGCCATCATCAAACCACCAACAAGCCACCTTCGACCACCCTCTTTACACCGGCGACCACCATCCCACCAAATTCCGACCACCACCCCACCGTTTCCGACCACCATCGCCTGCCAAAAACACCACCCCGAGCTTTGTTTTGATCACTCTCAAACCCTTTTGTTTTGCTCAGCCGAACGCCACCACAACGCCCACCGAGCACTGCCTCACCTTGCCGGAAACCGTTGTCGCTGACTCTCAGACGCTGGTCGACCACCGTGCGATTGTCAGCGCTCGCCGGAGTCGTTGTTACTTCCCAGAACGAGGTGTTGTGTTGCTACTGTGCGTCGAACGCTGACCACCACCGTGCCCTCCGCCGTGACTCCGCTGAATTTTCTGACCACCGAAGACCACCAAACCGACAACCCAGCCACCGGACGTCGACCGCCCCGTCACCGCCAGTACCGCCCCGAGCGCCACCCCCTTGGCTTGTGATAGTATAACTCTAACTCTCATTTTCTCTCTATATATTTTTGGGTTGAGTTAAAATATTTCTTCTTATTATTATTATTAAGTTCTCCTATTATTTTTATTACTAAGTTTTTATTATTACGTTTATATTATTAGTCTTAAGTATTCATATTATTAGTATTTAGTTTCTTATATTTATTAAGTGTTCATATTATCATTAGTAATAAGTTTCGTATTATTATTATTAAGTTCATATTATTATTATGATTAAGTTTCCATAAGTTATTAAGTTTCGCGTTATTATTATTAAGTTTCATAAGTTTCATATTATTATTATTAAGTTCCAAGTATCATTAGTTTTCATATTAAGTTGATGTATTATTATAAAGTTTCCATGACTTTATTAAGTTTCCATATTATTTTAAAGATCTATATTATTATTATTATTATTATTAGTTTCATGATTTTCTTTAAAGTTTCATGTTATTATTATTATAAATTTCATGTTATTGGTTTCATGTTATTATTTTAGAGTTTCATGTTATTATTATTATTATAAGGTTTCGTGTTATTATGATTATTATAAGGTTTCGTGTTATTATTATAAAGTTTCGTATTATTATTATTATTATTATTATTATTATTATTATTATTATTATTATGGAGTTCCATGTAATTGTTTTAAAGTTCATATGATTAGTATTAACAGTTTCACATTATTAGTATCAAACTTTCATATGTCTTATTATTAAAGTTTCATATATTTTGGTATTAAAGTTTTTATAAAGTTTTCATGTTGTTATGTGGTAATATGAATATTATGTTCAACAAACCTTACGTTAATAGTATTATTAAAAGTATTACAAAAAATTACTTAGGGGTACCCTAACTTTTGGTGAAATGTTTTTCTGGTACCCCAACTTTTAAAAACTAATTTTGGGGTACCCTAACTTTTAGAATTAGAAATAATTAGGTGAATTTTCGGCCAATTATTTGAATTCAACGGTGAGTTTTAGGCGGGAAATTGATTAAGTGTTTTTGTGGATAAAAATGCCCTTTTTTTTCGTGGACGAAAATGATTTGAATCAATCGGAGTTTCACCGGAAATTCACCTAGTAATTTCTAATCCTAAAAGTTAGGGTACCCCAAAATTAGTTTTGGAAATTTAGGGTACCAAAAAATTGTTTCTTCAAAAGTTAGGGTACCTCTAAGTAATTTTTTGAAAGTATTAGTATCGAGTTATGGTTTTAAATGTGTCGTGTCGATTTTATTATATTACCTTTAGAAAAGGTGTGTTGTGATGTTCGTGATTTCATGATAGTTTTATATGCTCGTTACATGGCTAACTAACTAATAAAAGGCTAAGGTTGGGGTATGGTATAATTCGTGCGTAACTAATTCTCGTAGAGTTTTAATTTTAGAAGTTTATATTCGAATTCTAGGTCCGAGCGAGACGACGCGATATATAGCTCCCGTGTGTAAGTGTTGCAGTAAAGAGAAGCTGTTCAGGTAATGTCTATGTCCTAATCCCCTTTGGGATGTTCTTTTATCTGTTTTGTGATTTTAATCTGTTTTGTGAAGTATGTATCCCGCATGGGGATTTTTCTGTAAAATTGGACTGTCTGATTTGGATGTTTGTGAGTTGTTTTTCTAAGTTGAGTAAAACGTGGCAGTCTTTTAAACTCTGAGTTTTATTCTGTCGGTTTTGGAAACTGGGTTGGGTTTTGTTTGAAGTCTGACGTCTGATAATTCATAAGATACTAACAATCAAAGTGAAACCATAAGCGGGTTGCGGGTAACAACCCACAGACCAGGATCTGTTCCTGCAGGGGAGTTATCAAGAGATCGGGGAGTACCGATATATTTCTGAGATTTTGCACACATCTGATTCTGTTTCTGGGACTGGCCATCCATATTTTGATTCTGAGGATCTGAGATCCTGTTCTGATTCTGTTTCTGATATTCTGGGGATAGGCAAATCCCGCCCGCATAATAAAATTCTGGTTGTTTACTGAGGAAAAGTTTACTCTGTTTCTGATTTCTGATTACTTTGTTTCTGATTGCTGATTTCTGATGTCTTATTCTGAGTTTGAAAAGTCATTTGAGATTTCTGGAACGTTGTGTTTTTCTGAGTTGAAAGCTTGTACTGTTGGTTTTCAAGTTCTGTTATTTTCTGAGCTCGGGGTTGGGTTTCAAATGAGTTGCAAAAAGGTTTGACTTGTTCCCCTCCCCTAAATGAATTGAAATTATCTTTGAACTGTTTTGACAGTTAGGGGTAGACATTATTGAGGTTTCCCCCTCATGTTGTGAATGTTTTGTTTTCAGGTGAAGATCAGTTATGTGATGGGGATGGGCACTAGAGTGAGGACGTTGAAGTTAGTCGTTTTGAGAATAAAGTTTAGTTTATGTTCAGACTTGAAGTTTAGTAAATGTTGAGTTTTTGTTGTTCTAGAATTCGAAGTTCTTGTCATTGTTAAATTGAAGTAAACAGTTATCGCTTATTATTAGTTTTCCTTTCTTGCCTTGTATCTCTTCGGAGGTACGGCAGTAATGCCCAAGTAAATAAAATGAGTAAAAAGAAAAAAAAATGAGTCTTCCACTATTAATGTAAGTCAATGTTTGACTTTTACCGTTAAGTTTAGATTTGAATTTTCGGGGCGTTATAGGCGCATTTCGTCAATGCCACCATCTTCGCTAACCATGTTGATAAGATCACCCCATCTTGGATGCATCACTTTTTGGAGTATGGTGATGTTATCGAACTTAACTAGCCGGTCGCCTGCTATACCCATTTTGTTAGATGGATGCGTGTCACTTGTCGCCCTATTGGAAGCGACAACTTGGCCTAACCTCGATCCACAACTTCGAAGTTGCTTTACTTTGCCAGTAGCTTATGATGAGTTTTAGAGGTATGCTCCTTGAACTCTTGGATAATGTTTTGTAATTTGCATAAAATTTCTTTTCCTCATTATGGTCATTTCCTGTTATGAAAGTCTAGGCCTTTGAATATTTTGTCCCTCTGATCTCGAGTACCTGTTGCCCCGATCAGTCCTGTAACGCCCCCAACCTTAATCACAAGATCAAGATTATACTTTAGAATCCTAAACTCGTGATTAGCGCAGCGGAACACCTTAGGTCGAGGCATTACCGCCGTCCCTACTCGGGACAAGGCAAAACACAAAACCACAATATAACAATACACCATAAAACTGTACTAAACTCCATACAATCCAACTGCTAAACTTAAAGTACACACACATTATACAACCTTTTATCATACATATCATAGGTTTCCACAACCCAGTGGCCTTTAACGCCCTTGGGCAACCTTGAACACCGATCTTGATCGCTTTAGAGAAGCTGTGCATGCATTTACTTACTCGTGATTAACCTCGCCTTTATCCTGGGAGCTCGGACCGCCTAAAACAAAACATTAAAAACATTCGCAAAGTGAGTGGGGAAACACTCAGTACGTAAACCTCCAACACGTCAAACCGTTCGGAAACGGTTTTTAGTGCCGGCATTTAAATTCATTTTGAAAACGGGAAGGGGGACATAAAACATGCTAAACCATTGAATACTTTAGCTATGAAAGTTCTATGCATATACTATGCTTAACAATAAAATGATTTCATAAAGTAAAACTGTGGTGTCCCTTTTGAGATCGATGCCGAAGCATCTCGCGCACGTACGCCCAAACCGACCTCGAGTTTGGATGGGTGACTGCTAGGCAGTCAGACGCTGGCCAGGTCGAGATTACTCCGATAGGAGCCTGTAAAAGGCTAGGCTTCGCTCTAGCTACTGTAGAATAGGTATCGGGACCACTTATAAAACACTAAAATCGTTAGAATATAACTTATGCAATAAAACTGTACTTTGACTTTAAATAGAAAAAGAGTTGGACAATTTGCGTACCTGAAGCGAGTGAGTTGCTCGGTGGCGATCTCGGCTGGGGAATGGCTTGGGTCGAAGCAGGACTTTGAGCTATAACAATAGAGTTCGGTATTAAAATAGGAGCCATGAATAGATGAGGGCGTAGAGCCTTGCAATAAAGTTTCGGAGTTAAAACGTATAAAAATTTCAGGTTTTTAAGGCAATAGTATTTTGGTCGTAGCTCGGGCTATAGAACTCGGATTTCGCTATGCGAGTACTTTTCGGAAAGGGAAAAAATATACTCTACAAGTTTGATGGCCGGGCCAGAGGCTAAAAAAGATGATAAGGGCTCGGAAAAAGCTGCAGTCGATGTGATAAATTACCAAAATAGTCATATCTGAAGTTTCCGAGTGTTTGAATATAAAATTGAGAAGACTTTGGTAACGCTTTAACTTATAAGAGCTTTATGGACAAAGGAACACTTGTAAAATATAACCTCTCAAATTACCCAAAAGACTTTAAAAACTTCAAAATCGATAGAAACTTCTCAATAAATTTAGGAAGTTTCGTAAATTAAAACGTAAAAGCGGTAAAATAGTTTCAAAGTCTCGGGGTCCTTCAACATTGGCTCTAAGGTTCTCACTTAACAACTATATCACAAATACTATATTCCTTAGATTAGCCACTCTTAAACCCACTTATAAGTCCTTTATAACCATATTTAACCCCTTAATGTACTTATACAATCACCCAGAAAATTCCAGTTTTTCAGCTCTGTTTCGGGTCCTATAACTTACACTCCCGACATCGGTTTAAGACATACCATACGTTTTGGAAAGCTCGTCGAGTCCTCTAAAACTCTTATGTTGAACACTTTTCCAGAATCAAACTCCATTTGGTCGAAAAGCACACAACAATACACTGACTCCAAAATTCGTATGCAATTGCGCGGCTTTACGGTTTTGGCTCTAACTTGAGTTATACAAATCGAAAACTCGAAATTCCAAAGCCCGGTGTTTACTAACATCTTAGGCTACCTTTTTACACTAATTTCTGGGCTCGAAACTAATTTTAGCATCCCCTATAAAAATCACAAAATGGGCAGTAGGTTCTGGACAGAATTTAGCCTTCAAGCATGCTTGTTTTCATCCAAACTTTATACCAAATATATACCCAATGTAATCTATGCATAACCTCACTATTTTCCAGAATTTTTACCTCTAAAATTAGCATCCATACTTGTATAATTCACATGCAACAACTCACATACATTTGTACTTAAACTACACCACAAATAACATGGTTTTCTTCACAACTTCATGTAATTCATCCAAACAACTCAAGAATACTTTATTATCTCTACAAAACAGAAAGTATAACTCAAAAATCTCTACCAATCCAACATGCATGACCATAGAACATCATCATCTTCGTCAATTCACAAAAACCTCAACACATTTCACACAACTTGAACCTAAACACTTAGTTTCATTCACTAGAATCAATTACCACAATATATACTCTAATTTCATAAAAGAAAGTAGTAATTTAGCATAAAAACATCATGGTAAAACTATAATATCAAAACCTTCAAAATTCATAACAATGGAGGAGAGATAACTTGAGAAATACCACTTGAAAAGATGAATAAAATGGACTAGGATGAAGAGGAGAGGGAGAGCTTCAAATTGGTGCCGGAAATTTTGGCGAATCTCGCCGAAAGCGGGCGGTCGCCGCTAAACAGGAGGAGGGCTGGGATCTTGCTGCTGGCGTGAAGAGGGAGAAAGAGGGCTGAGTTGTGTTGTCAAATTTGAAATGAAATATGACCCTTAACTACCCCACTAGCATATATATTACTCCCTTTAATTAGCTTAACTAAAATATTAATAAACATTGCAATTATAACACTAATATAACAATACTAATATTACTAATAAAAAATAAAATGGGTGTTTCATATATACCTTAGAATTTTAATAAATTTGATCGATTTTAAAAGGCGGTAAATCGCTGACCAGAAATTAACTTCGTTTCGATGTGGGAAAATAATCTATAAAATAAACCGACTTTGAAATAAGATTGTAGAACCTAAAATAATTATAATTTAAGGTCCTAAATAAATAATAATGAGCTCGGTAAAAGTTTGACCGATGAAGCGACGCTTCGCCATTCCATGAAACTCACACCGTTAGCTAACCGCAAGGTACAAATTAATTTAATAAGCAATTAAAACTAATTAAACAAGTTTAAGGTACTATAATAGCTATGGTTTAGGGCGGGTTATTACATCCTCCCCCCCTTAAAAGAAGTTTCGTCCTCGAAACTTGCTGTCCGATAAACTTTTGCGGTGAGAAATACCTTAAAAGAGATGGGGGTAGTTTTTTATCATTTCATCTTCGGTCTCCCGTGGCCTCGGAGGTTTCTTGGTTCGCCCATAGAACTTTGACTAGCGGAACTTCTTTCGTGCGTAGGCGCTTGACTCTGATCCAAAATTTGGATCGGTTCTTTGCTCGAAGGTGAGGTCCTTGGCTAGAAGAGGAGGTTCTTCCTCTAAAACGCGCGTTGGATCAGGCACATACTTCCGAAGCTGGGAGATATGAAAGACATCGTGGATATGTCCTAACTCGGAGGGTAACTCTAGACGATAAGCTGATGGGTTAACCTTTCCTACAATGGGACAAGGTCCTATGTACCGAGGGCTTAACTTACCCCTAACATTGAATCGTCTAACTCCCTTTGTGGGGGAAACTTTGAGAATACCTATCTCTACTTGGAACTCAAGCGGCTTCCACCTCTTGTCAAGATAGCTCTTACATGCCTTTGGGCTGTCCGAATATGCTGTTGGATCACCTTGGTCTTATCAGTCGTCTCTTGAATTAAGTCTGACCCTATGATTAATGCTTCCTCTAACTCGCCCCAACATAGGGGTGTTCTTTACTTCCTGCCGTACAAAGCTTCAAAAGGCGCCATCTGAATCGTGGCTTGGTAACTAGTATTGTAAGAGAAATCTACGAGAGGAAGGTACTGATCCCAGTTGCCTTGAAAGTCTAGTACACAGGCGCGTAGCATGTCTTCTAGAATTTTGGTTTACTCTTTCTGTCTGGCCATCGCTTTCCAGATGGTAGAGGCTATTACCATTAGTCTTAGTACTAAAATCGTGATGGAAATCGTGATTGAAACCGCGTATTTCATTCGGATACTGTGTCCTATTGGAATTCTATGCAACCTTATGACTTTTGTATGCAATTATCAGCCAATTTATCTACTTTTCCTCCTTCATAGATGGAAATAATGTGCGTCGACTTTGTCAGGCGATTCATAAATACCCGGCTAACTTTGTAGGGCGCTCCATCCTTCCTGGGTAGAAATGAAGTTGCTTCGAATCACGATTGACAACATGTATCCCCATCGGGGACTTTGCCTCTTGGAGTTCCATATAATTTAACAATCTTGTGTGTGTGGATATCCGTTATCTTATCTGTTTTCCATCCTTCTTGGATAGAAGTGAACTGTGCCAACTTGGTAAGGCGATCCGTAATTTACTCAAATGTTCTTTCTTCTAGAAGTTGTGAGGGGTATTCCCATGATAGCATCCTTAGAATTTGATTCTCACTCCCACGTGGGACTTTCTAAGGGTCTAGATTTACTCGATGCTCTTTAATTTTCTACTTTGACCCTCTTTGACATGACAACCATTGATTCTCATAGCCGGCTATACGTCCCTTCACGTTAGGTCACCAAAGGTGCTCTTTTAGACCTCTCTATATTTTGTACCTCCAGGGTATACCGAGTACAACGAATTGTGGCCTTCTTTCAAAAGCTTAAGCCTTAAGCTTCCCTTACCAGTATACATAGACTATTTGAAACCGTAGGGTTTTGCTTTCATGGCCTAAAATCCAAGTATTCCTTTCATAGCTAGATTATCATAGTCTTCTTGGGTCTGGGCATTTATTCATTCTATCTTGGTTTCCTCCAAGATGGGACGGTTGTAGGGACAATGCTCTTTCCTGTTCAGATCTTGTCGCATTCATGGACGAATTACAAAACAAAACGGTTCTCTATGCTAAGCCTTTTTGCTTGAAGCAGTTGCTATCGAAACTGTCTTGCTGGAGTGCTGTTGGGATCCAAGTCATAATCCTTAAATGCGTTCAACCACTTTTGTTGCCTTAGATTCAACTCTCCCTGGGTGTTCATATATTTGTGACTCCTGTGATCCATAACGATGGCATTAGAGACCCCATAAAGGTAAGGCCGTCATATTTTAGCGCAATACCATTGTTGCGAGCTTTAGGTCATGCATTGGGTAAGCCTCGTAGCTGACTTAATTGCGGTGACATATAGACTATTACCTTATCGTTCCATATTAGCACATATTCTCTCCCTTAACAAATCGCATTGGTATATATTACATACTCCTTTCCTTCCTCGGGAAGGGATAGCATTAGGCGGTTGTTAGTTTTGTCCTTGAATACTTGAAAGGTTTCCTTGCATTCGCCGTCCATTTAAACCGTGTTGACCGCTTGAGGAGGTTGGTCTATGGAAGAGCTATTTTAGAAAAATTCGGAACAATCTCCTATAGTATTCGGCCTTAACTAAGAAACTTCGAACCTTGGTAACCACAATGGGTTTTGCCAAACTTTTAATGGCGTACTTTGTCAAAGTCCAATCAGATCTCTTCATGGGTCACTATATTTTCCAAAAATCCTAAATTTCTGAAATAGAGTTCAACTTATGAAAAATTATCACATAAAGTCCTTGCTCCCTTAACGATTGAAACGCAACTTTCAATTGATTCACATATTCTTATCGGCCTCTCGAGTATATCAAAACATCATCGTTAAATACCACTACAACTTAACCACACAAGGTTTGAACATTCAGTTCATCCGATCCATAAATACTGTTGGACATTCGTAAGTCCAAAAGACATTTTCGTAACTCATAGCGCCCACATTTTGTTCTAAAGGTAGTTTTAGGAGTATTCTCAGTCCTAGTTCTGAGTGGCTGGTATCTTATCCTTAACCAATCCCGGTAACACTCTTGGCCCTTGGGGTTAGTCGAACAGTCCATTGATTCTTGGGAGGGGTACTTGTCCTCGTTCGTTCTCAACTTTCGGTAGTCAACGTATAATCTTCTTTACCATGCTCGTATAAGACTTTGTCATTACATTAAATCGACATAGGTATGCCGTCTGTTCATTCTTTCCATATGTTTCCATGATATCGTATCTCATCCGAAGGTTACAGTCATCATCATGACAAGCACCTTACACTGGTTATTCATACAACTTTGAACTCATTTCTCTTGGTATCACTTCCTAAGACAAGGCCCAAAACACTGGGTTTTTATCCCTGTTAATTAGCTGAGCACTCTCTTCCCATCATAAAAAAAAATATGGCAAGAACCTTTTCTTTCTCAGATATGTCCATATGGCTTTTATGTCCTTTGGAAGAAGAGCCAAACTTTCTTCAAGCGTTCTATACTCTTGAACCCACGAACATCTAATCGTAAGAAACCTTGACCCAAAGGTCTCTAATATTTTCTTAAACGACGATTTCTCTACCTTTCCTATCTTACCTCAGGTATCATCTGATTCCATACAAACTAACATTTCTCCATTCTGCTTTTCTCCCTTTGTTAACTTCTTTCAAGGCATCTATTTCTTATGAAAGGCACCAACAGGCACGGAGGAAACATGATAATAGGGAGGTGCCATCAATTAAGAGGTAAGAACATGAATTTTGAAAATGAATAGCAACAAGGCAAAGGTTTACACTGGTAGACTTAAAGCCTTAAAGCAGCGTGGATGAATAAAGGTATTCTTTAGTCCAACGACGCATGTATATCGATTAAGAAAATTGGGATCAATAAGTAATAGCATATTTGCCAAAGATGATGATTACAATGATTTCGTGAATGAGGAAATTCATAAGTACATCGAAATGAGCTTGAATTGGAGAAGAGAGCTATCGGGATTGATCTTCTGATTACCAAATTAAACAATTAAAGTTTGGAATGTATGAATACTTTGTGATAACTCTCTGGAATAATAGAGCATAAGCTATTGATCTTAAACAAATGACAGCGTTTGTGGCAACTAAGCTTTGAAAAGAATGTTCAAATTCATGATAAGACGTGACCATCACACGGAACAAATGAATCTTAACGAATAAGAAGGGTCATATGAGTCTAATAAAGTTTTGTCTTTGGAAACATAACGAGTCGAGAATGGACGAAAGTAGGTAATGGTCTGCAGAATTTGTTCATGGATTGGCAACGTGCCATCAAGAGTAGGTCATTGAATGTTTTAACACCTGGATGGTAACAAAGATAGGATCGATAAAGATTCGTGAGAATAAACAAGGATTACGATAAAGACTCGGAGAATAAACAAGGATAGGAAGCGAAGCTTGGATTTTAAAATTGCAATGAGGGTAAACTTTATTAGGAGGATGTACAATGAGAACAGGAATAAAAGTTGAACGAGCGATGATCTTGAAGTATAAAAATCATCTTGAAGAAATTTGATTCCCATGATGGTTGCTCGTTAATAGCTATCCTCCAAAAGCAACTTTTCTTATCCTAGTGGCGGAATGAGTATGGGCACAGGCGTAGCTATCCCGGTTATACGGAGAACCTTGTATTTCCAAATTAATTTCCCGATCCTTGAAACATATTCCAACCTTATTACGGAGTATACCCTTATTCGACATAACTTATTGTCATCACCACTTTATGACTTACGTATATGTCCTTAGTTTGTAGCCAATTTCATTCTCATAAGGCCTTTCGCCTCACCTAGCTATAAAGTCCACAAGCATATTCGTATAGTAGGGAAACTTCGATTAAATTTCCTCGGCCTATAACAACGTAAAACTTATCGCCTCTTAATGGCTATCGCAAGCACTTGCTAGTTAGAAACCTTCGACATACGATACTAATGTAAACATCCTAGAATATGAGAATGTCCCTTCCATTTGTCTTTAGGGTACCCCTTTTACCACCATATCCGGATTACATTTTAACACTAAACAAATTCTAAAGTCCCCAAACTATTTCCAATGCGTCCCTTTACTCAAAGGCATGGGAAGGTCCCACAAACTTAGCATAGATTAACTAGTTACGAGAGATGACTCTGGGACAGAAGAGTCGGTCAACCACGAAGGTCACTTCGGTCATTTAACTTAGCGGCGGTTAGCTACTAGTTAACCCTATACGTGAGTTAATCAAAGAAGATTCTCATGATGAGAGGCCTCTTAATTCTAATCATTAGTGCTCTTAGGCTCTTGGTTAACTTTATGCTCGTCAGGATCCATATCAGAATTTTTCTTCCTCCGCGGGTTCGTGCTCTAACGGTGCTGACCCACGTCGTTGGGAGGGAAACATGCGGAGGGGTTAGACTCACGTTTAGATAAGCGGGCAACGATAACGTCTCGTATAGGAAAAGCCCTAGCTCGCACACACGTGATCGCTTAAGCGAAGCAACTTGAATGATAACATCTTCCAATGCGGTGTGATTCTGCGCTCAATGTAGCTGTAGTCGAAACACCAGGGGCATCGGTCGATTCTTCCTGACGGGGTAGCTTCTTGCAGCATCCCACAGACTCTTGTGAGGAAAGGTGGCGATAAGCACCAAACTTGGCACTCATCATTGCGACGCTCAAATTGCGGATTCGCCGCGCCAAGGATATCAAAGGCGTTTTGCAGCTCCTTGAGACGGACTTGGACATTGGTCTTGGGCTCCCACAACATCGTGAAGAGGTTAGAAAAAGGGTCACGATTGTGATCCATCCATGCCCTATGTTCTATGTGACATCGATAACAAGTTTTAATAACTTTGACATTGAAAAACTGTGTTGAAAGAATTAAACGAATGAAAATTAAGGCGAGGTCCGAGACTCAACTAACTTAAACCTTACTTACCTTAAAAAGGTACTCTTGTTCCATCTCATGATTACTGTGATCTTACATACTATCTTTGGATCATGCCAAACATTCGTATCATATAAACATCTTTAATCCTTTCACTCTACACCTTGGCAAGGCTTTTAGCCCCTCATTTGAGCTTTACACCATTTCCTCTTGAAATTGGACTTATAAATTCCTATTTGGATGACTAAAACCTCCTTTTAAGGACTACTTTAACATGCTTCGTCCACAGTGGCACTTATACACATAACATGCTTTGCTCATAACAAACCTTTAAATTAAAACAACTCGTAGATAAGCTTTCTTAAACTTGCTAATAAACTTCCAAATTTCTGAAGAAATTTTGGCAGCACTCCCCCTATAAATTGAACTATCCCAAATTTTACATAATCTTCAATCCTGCAAGGGAAACTCTTACATTTCATATAATCATCTAGAGCTTCAAGCTCAACATCCATCCCAACAATTTCACATAATTCCAACTCAATCCACAAAGGACTCATACACCTATAAGAGACACATATGTCACCATACTTAGCGTCCATACTTCACAAATGCATATCACACTTGCTTGAAAATTTCTATACCCTTAAATCCTCCTTATAACTCCGCTCTGATACCACAACTGTAACGCCCCAACCTTAATCACAAGATCAAGATTATACTTTAGAATCCTAAACTCGTGATTAGCGCAGCGGAACACCTTAGGTCGAGCATTACGCCGTCCCTACTGGACAAGGCAAAACACAAAACCACAATATAACAATACACCATAAAGCGTACTAAACTCCATACAATCCAATCGCTAAACTTAAAGTACACACATTATACAACCTTTTATCATACATATCATAGGTTTCACAACCGGTGGCCTTTAACGCCTTGGGCAACCTTGAACACCGATCTTCGATCGCCTTTAGAGAACTGCGTGCATGGACGACTTACTCGTGATTAACCTCGCCTTTATCCTGGGAGCTCGGACCGCCTAAAACAAAACATTAAAAACATTCGCAAAGTGAGTGGGGAAACACTCAGTACGTAAACCTCCAACACGTCAAACCGTTCGGAAACGGTTTTTAGTGCCGGCATTTAAATTCATTTTGAAAACGGGAAGGGGGACATAAAACATGCTAAACCATTGAATACTTTAGCTATGAAAGTTCTATGCATATACTATGCTTAACAATAAAATGATTTCATAAAGTAAAACTGTGGTGTCCCTTTTGAGATCGATGCCGAAGCATCTCGCGCACGTACGCCCAAACCGACCTCGAGTTTGGATGGGTGACTGCTAGGCGCTGGCCAGGTCGAGATTACTCCGATAGGAGCCTGTAAAAGGCTAGGCTTCGCTCTAGCTACTGTAGAATAGGTATCGGGACCACTTATAAAACACTAAAATCGTTAGAATATAACTTATGCAATAAAACTGTACTTTGACTTTAAATAGAAAAAGAGTTGGACAATTTGCGTACCTGAAGCGAGTGAGTTGCTCGGTGGCGATCTCGGCTGGGGAATGGCTTGGGTCGAAGCAGGACTTTGAGCTATAACAATAGAGTTCGGTATTAAAATAGGAGCCATGAATAGATGAGGGCGTAGAGCCTTGCAATAAAGTTTCGGAGTTAAAACGTATAAAAATTTCAGGTTTTTAAGGCAATAGTATTTTGGTCGTAGCTCGGGCTATAGAACTCGGATTTCGCTATGCGAGTACTTTTCGGAAAGGGAAAAAATATACTCTACAAGTTTGATGGCCGGGCAGAGGCTAAAAAAGATGATAAGGGCTCGGAAAAAGCTGCAGTCGATGCAGTAAATTACCAAAA
Organism: Portulaca oleracea; assembly: GCA_029582165.1. Taxonomy (NCBI): domain Eukaryota; kingdom Viridiplantae; phylum Streptophyta; class Magnoliopsida; order Caryophyllales; family Portulacaceae; genus Portulaca; species Portulaca oleracea. Next base: position 40,293,333 of record CM055874.1, read on the forward strand.
TAGTCATATACGAAGTTTCCGAGTGTTTGAATATAAAATTGAGAAGACTTTGGTAAACGCTTTAACTTATAAGAGCTTTATGGACTAAGGAACACTTGTAAAATATAACCTCTCAAATTACCCAAAAAGACTTTAAAAACTTCAGTACGATAGAAACTTCTCAATAAATTTAGGAAGTTTCGGTAAATTAAAACGGTAAAACGGTAAAATAGTTTCAAAGTCTCGGGGTCCTTCAACATTGGCTCTAAGGTTCTCACTTAACAACTATATCACAAATACTATATTTCTTAGATTAGCCACTCTTAAACCCACTTATAAGTCCTTTATAACCATATTTAACCCCTTAATGTACTTATACAATCACCCAGAAAATTCCAGTTTTTCAGCTCTGTTTCCGGGTCCTATAACTTACACTCCCGACATCGGTTTAAGACATACCATACGTTTTGGAAAGCTCGTCGAGTCCTCTAAAACTCTTATGTTGAACACTTTTCCAGAATCAAACTCCATTTGGTCGAAAAGCACACAACAATACACTGACTCCAAAATTCGTATGCAATTGCGGCTTTACGGTTTGGCTCTAACTTGAGTTATACAAATCGAAAACTCGAAATTCCAAAGCCCGGTGTTTACTAACATCTTAGGCTACCTTTTACACTAATTTCTGGGCTTGAAACTAATTTTAGCATCCCCTATAAAAATCACAAAATGGGCAGTAGGTTCTGGACAGAATTTAGCCTTCAAGCATGCTTGTTTTCATCCAAACTTTATACCAAATATACACCCAATGTAATCTATGCATAACCTCACTATTTTCCAGAATTTTTACCTCTAAAATTAGCATCCATACTTGTATAATTCACATGCAACAACTCACATACATTTGTACTTAAACTACACCACAAATAACATGGTTTTTCTTCACAACTTCATGTAATTCATCCAAACAACTCAAGAATACTTTATTATCTCTACAAAACAGAAAGTATAACTCAAAAATCTCTACCAATCCAACATGCATGACCATAGAACATCATCATCTTCGTCAATTCACAAAAACCTCAACACATTTCACACAACTTGAACCAAAACACTTAGTTTCATTCACTAGAATCAATTACCACAATATATACTCTAATTTCATAAAAGAAAGTAGTAATTTAGCATAAAAACATCATGGTAAAACTATAATATCAAAACCTTCAAAATTCATAACAATGGAGGAGAGATAACTTGAGAAATACCACTTGAAAAGATGAATAAAATGGACTAGGATGAAGAGGAGAGGGAGAGCTTCAAATTGGTGCCGGAAATTTTGGCCGGAATCTCGCCGGAAACAGGCGGTCGCGCTAAAAGCAGAGGAGGGGGCTGGGATGCTGCTGCCTGGCGTGAAGAGGGAGAAAGAGGGCTGAGTTGTGTTGTCAAATTTGAAATGAAATATGACCCCTTAACTCCCCCACTTGCATATATATTACTCCCTTTAATTAGCTTAACTAAAATATTAATAAACATTGCAATTATAACACTAATATAACAATACTAATATTACTAATAAAACATAAAATGGGTGTTTCATATAAAACTTAGAATTTTAATAAATTTGATCAGTTTTAAAAAGACGGTAAATCGGCAACCCGAAATTAACTTCGTTTCGATGTGGGAAAATAATCTATAAAATAAACCGACTTTGAAATAAGATTGTAGAACCTAAAATAATTATAATTTAAGGTCCTAAATAAATAATAATGAGCTCGGTAAAAGTTTGACCGAAAGCGACAACCGCCATTCATGAAACCTGTCACCGTTAGCTAACCGCAAGGTACAAATTAATTTAATAAGCAATTAAAACTAATTAAACAAGTTTAAGGTACTATAATAGCTATGGTTTAGGGCGGGTTATTACAAGTCCATTCTTACTGCTCGGAATTGGGTTGATTAAAAAATGTACAATGAAAAGAAGCACTAGTTTGGGAACTTGAACAAGCTCTATAGGATCATTGATTTTGAACCGTAAAAATCTTCCACATCTTCTTTAGATATGCCCTTGCATTTTACCTCGTTTCATGACATAATTTTCCATGGAGATGAGATTGCCTGGTCTCCTTAGGATGGATTCCACCTTGAGGATCTACATTTTTCTGTCGATCTGGTGGCTGAGGCCAATCGATGTCGATTACTCCTTGAGGGTCCCGCAGGATTTGTCTTCTACTTAGGAGAACACTTCTTATTCTAACACCTAGGGATGTGGCCATCACCAATCCTTGAAGATCCCCCCTAGCTCATGTTCAGGAGACAAGCCCTTCCTCGGGAGGTGATAGATAGATTTATGGAGGGCGAGCGAGCTGATCATTTTCTGGTGCACACCCCTACGCACCCGCTAGAGGAAGCGGCTGCCACGCTCCGAGGGCAGTAGCCTATGCCAGGGTATGTTTCCAAGCTTTTGGCTATTCCATTTCATACTTATGCACGTATTGAGGATTTGATCATCTTGTTACAGCTGAGAGGATATTATGATCCTCATTTAGATCTAAAGAGGAAGATAAACTCGAACAAGAAAACTAAGAATTGTTGTGCGGATTTATTCCTCTTGTCTCCAATGACCATGAGGCACTGTGGTACTTTGATGAAAACCCAATATGTGTGTATTATAACATTGCATACCATATTGCCCCGCAGTTTCTAATATTCTTGTCATAACTTCCTTTTTGCTTACAGCACGCCTTGCCGCAAATCCGTGCATGGCTTAGGGAGGGGATTATGGAAGAGAGTTCATCGATCAAAACTTCAATAAGAATGGTTAGTATGGGGTCTTTTTGAAGCCCCTGTTAGTGATGCTGACAACGGAGGGTCGCAGACGTCGGCACCTTCTCGGGCGTTAAATGTAGGCACGAAGCACTTTGGTAGTGTGCCAAGGCAAGCTCCTCGTCCTAGCTCTTCTCAATCTTTTAGAGGAAGAAGAAGGGCTACTGGTTCGTAGGACGTTGTGATGGAGGATTATCGAAATCTAGCATCAGTCATGGATTCTGGCGATCCCAAGAATCGAGCCCATGGGTTCCTCATTACAATCTTCGGGCCATTTTTTCATATGGTTAAGCCCTGGGAGACCCCCGTGGGCTTCAGTTATGGTTACCATACTACAAACTTCAGGCAAGGTCCTTCATATGATGTGCCTTCAAGCCAGCCCTTGTTCGGGCCTCTTAGCTCACAATCTAACATACTTGGAGCTCAATTCGGGGAGCCCTCAACCGATGATCCTTTCTTTGCCTTGACTTTTCTTAGCTTCTTTGGAGGACCTGGTGGAAGCTTGAGCAACAACTATTGAGGCATCATCAGCATAGTTCCCAAGTCCGTGCATTTTTTTCTTTCCTTTTTTTATTATGCAACATGTATGACTCTTAATGCAAACGATGAATGAAAAACTAACTTTATGTACGACCAATGCTTCATTATGATGCATTGCAATATATATGTAAACTTTTCCCTTTTTCTAGCTCTAAGGACCCTATAAGGTCAAATCCCGAGATCAAAATTATTAGGCTGAAATTGCATATTCTAACTCGATGTGGGGCCTTGAAAGAGATAGAGCCTTTCATTGGGTCAATTTTGGGCCAAAAGTTTATGTACACCTTTTAGCATGGGCCACCAACAACTCAAACGCGTGTGTATGGCATGAAAACCTGTGGGTCACACATTCGTGGGTTGTTCAGAGTTTAGATTCATCTTCGTCCTTCCATGTGGAATGTAGGTACATGCCCCTTAAGATTTGGGTAATGTATCCTCCTGTAGACTGCGCGATTGACGGAAAGTTAGTGTGTCCTTCAACTTGCCTGTTCTCACTCCCAAATAGACCTTTATATAAACCTCGTCCTAGGGTCACTTTATCTCATTCAAAAAACCTATAAACACCCTTAACTCATAGCAACAATGGCCTTCGAAAAGAAATTTCATTCTCGGATGAACTCCATTTCCAAACCTGACAAAAAGATCCTCGCATACTACAACCTCACCCTTCTTTTAAGCCTAAAACAAGTGAGAGTTGATTGGACTTTTCTTCAACCGAGCCTAGCATTTTGGGTCTGCAAACTCCATGTGTTTCGGTTCTCGGGGAATGAATTTTGTTCACCTTCCGAGGAGTAGACATGCATGCTTGGTTTAGACATCTATGCTCCTACTACTCCTCTGTTGAACCACAAATTTTGTACCCATTTTGAGGAGCTCACTAATTTCAACCATCAAGCTTTAGGCCACAACGTGGAGGGGAACACTGTCAACCTCCCAGCCAATTATTTCAATCTCCGGAGGCACTTCAGTTTCACTAGACGACAAGGGTTCGTGCCCTCTTGTTTTGCATGCTCGCGGAGTTCTTTTTCTACCATGGAGGTTGTTTAGGCTCGTTTTTTAGCCTAAATATTACCTTATTCGCTTACTACTATTGACCATTCCGACAATAAATTACGTATCTTATGTTAGTTTTAGTTCCTTTTTTAGGTCCCAATGGTGAAAATAAACATGTGGCGCAAAACTAACAAAAACACAACGAAAATCCGAGTTTTGAAGCTTAATGGACCAACCCCGGGTAAGGACTGAGACCCAGGAGGAAACCGAGGCTCCCAAGCGAAGACAGAGGTAGATTCCAACCCCAAGGCCAAGGAATACTTCATTTTAAAGAGATCAGAGGAGTCACAGGCGTGATACTTCAGGTCACGACTGCGACTCCCCCACCACAATCAAGGCCAAGGAAGCAGACGGAAGTCACGCTCGTGACTGACAAGTTACGAGCGTGACCCCCAAACAAAGATTTTCACCTACTAGGGGTGGGCATAACCAGTTAACCATATTTTTGGTTAACCGCATATGTCGTTAACCGCTTTTGCGATTTCTTGATTTTATAAACCTAATCCACTTTATGTTGTTTACCGTAAACCGGTTAACCGCAAGTGAAACTTAGAAATCGAAACCAAACCGAAACCGCCGGTTAACCGTATTGAGAACATGGTAAATCGCTTTTTGGATTTGATTTACGATTAACCGCCGGTTTTTGGAGATTGAAAGCAACAACTACGGAAAAAATTTAACATTCTACTTTGAAATTTTACATTTTGCTACTAAAGTAATCAAAAGCGGTAGATCGTGGTTAACTGCTTCACAAAATGCAAAACTAAACCTAAACCTAAATTTTACATTTTGCTACTAAAGTAATCAAAAGCGGTTAACCGCTTCACAAAATGTAAAACTACCGGTTTGGTTAACCGAAATCGCATTTTTCAAAAATCTCAAATGGTTAACCGTTTTTACCGGTTTAGTTTTTACGTTTTTGCGGTTTATTTTCAATTTCAATTTTTCACGCCCACTCCTGCCACCTACAGCAGTGTCACGTGGGCGAAGGTTGGTGTTATTCCCGTGACACCTAAGGAGAGAAGTTTTGGATGCGCACCCCGTCACAGGGGCGATAGTGGAGTCATACCTGTGACGCTTGAATCTTCAAGCATCGCGCCTAGGAGCACCCTAGTCTCCGCTGCGCTGGTTGCATGTGGCTAGATCAATCACGCTTGCGACTGATCTCCGAATGAAGTTTTCAGAATCGCGCAAATTGGTGTCGCGGCCATGACGACTTGTGTCGCCCTCGCGACAGAACTGTTGGAACGTCTTATTTTGAGGCAAGATGACTGTGTTTTGCTTAGTAAATGCCACATGTATATAAGCTTTGTTGTTTTATTAGAATAGGGAGTTAGACATAGTTAGGGACTATCCTAGCTAGGGGTGAGCGGGATCCCGGTAATTTTTTGAGGTCCAGATCTCGGTCCCGGTTGTGACTGGGAACAAAGTTTAGCTCCTGGTCCAGTCCAGGTTGTCTTTGCTCCCGCTCCCGATCCCACCGGGATCGGGAAATCAACCAAGAAATTTTTAGTTATGGTTTCCTAATTGTTTTCACCCATTATTTGATTTATTTCTATTAAAAATCAACATAAATTATAGAAATTTTCTCTAATTTCACAAATGTGGGCTCTAGTTTGTTTACATAGTCACTTTTTCCCAAATTAAAAGTACGCAATATCTACTACATAATGTTTTTTCCAGAAAAAAAATGTTATGTTCGAAATAGTAATAGATAAATAAATCTAAAGAGGGAACACAAATTAGATTAAACAAGTTTATCAATCGTCATGAAGTCAGTTGATTTGTTTAATACACACACACACACACACACACACAAAACATATATATATATATATATATATATATATATATATATATATATATATATATATATATATATATATATATGGGAAATTGGATTCTAATAATATAAACTTTTGGGCATATAAGACTAAATAATATGAACTTCCGATTGAGTTGTGAATAATATAAACTTTTGCATCATAGTAGACTAAACAGTACGCCACCGAGTTAAGTTGAACTTAACTCGGTGGCGGTCTGACGTGACAGTGGTTGTTTTGACTTTGCCAAGTTAGCTTTGACTTTCTTCATAAGCTCCTCTCTCTCTCTCTCTTCCTTCCTCTTCATCATCCCCACTTATTTTTTCTCTCTCTAAAAATCCTAGATCCCCCTTTTGCTTCTTCATCTTCTTCAGTCCTCCCCCTCTCCATTTCCTTGCCATTTCTGTGCCATCTTCTTCAATCCCCTCACGTCAGACCGTCGCATCTACATCCCTAACTAAGTGGATCTGGTTCTTAATTGACTTGCCAACCTTTTCCTCCACATAACTCTTAACATTATCAGTTAGTTGTTGTTCAATAGAAGATCACTGTGACAAGGTCTCATTCTTCCATTTCAAAAACCTTTGATTTTGCAAGAGTATTGAAATAGTATATTTCTAATCCTAACACCACCAAGACCAACCATTCATACTACAACAGTCATGCATGCTTTAATGCTTAGGAAAATTACAAAAATATAACCAAGTATTTGCAAAGCCTAGACTCAAATACTGAGTATTCAAAGATTTAGAAAACCCACATGAAATTCCAACAGAAATACACAGATATAGAACAGGGCATGGCTATAGCACCAATTACTGAGGAAAATCTTAAATATATAATCAAATATTTGCAAATCCTAGAACTCAAACATCAGGTATTCAAAGATTTCAGAAACCCACATGAAATTCCAATAGAAATCCACAAAAAATTGAACTAAGTATTGAAGACTAAAGGGAATTACCACGATGAGTTTAACAGAAAATAGAGGACCATCCCATGACATACAAACAACAGTCAGTCCTTGCTCTGTACCATCTTCACTGAAGCAGCAACGGGGTTAAACAAAGTCAAAGAAAATGGAGAGGGGGAGGATTGAAGAAGCAAAAAGGGGATTTGGGATTTTTAGAGAGAGAAAAAAGAAGTGGGGATGATGAAGAGGAAGGAAGAGAGAGAGAGAGAGAGAGAGAGAGAGAGAGAGCTTATGTGGAAAGTTAAAGCTGACGTGGCCAAGTTAAAACAACTAGGCGCGTGCCTCCACCGCCACGTCAGACCGCCACCGAGTTAAGTCACCGAGTTAAGTTCAACTTAACTCGGTGGCGTACTGTTTAGTCTACTATGGTGCAAAAGTTCATATCATTCAGAACCAAATCGAAAGTTCATATTATTAGAATCCAATTTCCCTATATATATATATATATATATATATATATATATATATATATATATATATCTATATCTATATATATATATATATCGGAAATCGAGACCGAGACCGGGATCGGGAAATGAAGTCAAGTCCCACTCGGGCCACTCCCAATCCCATTCTTGACCGAGACTTCATTTTTAATCCCACTTCCCGTCCCGCTTCCACCGGGAATAAGACTTTGGGACCAGGAGGGGGACGGGACCGGGATTCCGGAAATTTTTGCTCTCCACTAATCTTAGCACAACATTTTTATTCTCTCTCTCACTTGAGTACATCCTTCTAGTACTATATCTAGGGTTTATTTTCTCTCTCTAATACTTTATTTGCATTTAATACAAGACCTTTCTCTATTGAAGTTTGGGTAATTTTTTGGATTCCTCTTCATTATATCAACCTTACTTCCATTCTCTTTTGGTAATATTCCCTTTCGCTCTTTTATTTATAGTTATTTTGCTTTCTTATTTCTTGCTTAGTATCTAGATTAAGTGTTGATTATTGTGATTAGTTTTGATCATCTTTTTTTTGCTAGTATCAGGATTAGGGTTGAGAATTTGTGTGTTGCTAGTTGTTTTAGAATGATAGTAGGCTTGAACCGTTTGAGTTAGGGGTTGATTAGGCCCCTAATGGAATACAATTTGAGGATTTAGGTGATTAGTGGGGAGATTAGTTAGGCAAAGCTAAGTTCTCACACTTATCTTCCTTTTTGTGAGTGGTGGATTGGTTTGCGGATGCTTACCAATCCATTATACACATGATTGGAAGTGAGGTATGGGATGGTTAATCTCATTTTCATGGAAGGGAATGAGATTAACTAGGATTAATTGGTCAATTTACTACTAAGGTTATGTGGTGGAGCTTTGGAAAGTTAATTAGATTACTCTTGGAAGAGAGCATCTATGTAGCCTTTCTCACTACAACAAAAACGGGCTCTAGTGGCATTTATTGTGGTTAATAGCGGCATTTATAAATGTCGCTAAAGCTTATAGCGCCATTTAAATAAATGTCGCTAGAGGCAATTTAGCCATAGATTTGTGCGACATTTGTTGTATATGCCACTATAGGGCCAAATAAATGTCACCAAAGGGCATATGCTATAAAAATACATTATAACATGAATTTTCCATGTTTGCCTGAATTTCTAATGTACTACTGATGTATATTATATCTAACCAATTATATACCTACTTATAAATTCATAAAACGATATATTCGAAGCACCAATTATTCCAAAATGAAACTATATATAGAAGACCACTTGGACGTTTCTCATTCAAGAATATTAGTCATGAATTGTAATGTACCACATGTACAATCAACTATATATAGAAGACCACTTGGAGTTTCAAGTATAGCCAACAAAATAAACAAGAATTATGTACTCACTAGCTTTACACCCTCTGGTCTATACACAAGTGAGTAATAGTCAAGCGAATCTAATCGAGGCGATTTCACTCAACAAAAAGTTTCCTTTTGGCATCATCTACACAAGTTAACCCAAAGCTTACACCAAGATTAATTTTACCACATCAAGTATAACAAAAAAAAAAGAGCAATAATTTTGAAGTTAAAGGCTTGCCCAATGATCCCCCCACACTAAACTCCTCTTCCTCATAGATAATCTAACCACAACTAACGAACTACTATTTGGTGATATGCACTCTTCTTGGAACCTATAACAACACCAAATTGGGAAAAAAGAGAATTGAAATAGAAGTGAGAGGCTCCATACTTTAGCATATATCAACTGCAAAATAAATGCATGCATGCAACATTCATGAACTATATATGAACTTCGAGTAACCTATATAAGGAAAGAAAATGTAAAATTAAGAATGGAATAGTAACTTATCAACATCAATTGTATCTACACTAACACAGATAATTCCTTAATCCCGATGAACAATTCAGCGGATTAAGAAACTCATCAAGAATGTTCCTTTTTTTTCCTCTTGCATGTTATTATCAAAAGTAATGTAATTATCATTCAAGCATCTAAGTAGTGTTGATGATGAAAAGCCCCAATTAACGGTAAGCAATTTCCGTAGAACTGTAACTTATGTACAACACTAGTTTACATCGTGAAAAGAAAAGGTAAAAAAAAATACACACATACACACAAAAGACAGAAGTAAAAAGGATATTAAATAAATTTACAACACCACTCCTAACTAATGGAGCTCCTACTTTGGGCGAGGTCTAGCAAGATCTAAGTATGCAACTTTCAACTCTACAAGAAACCACGATATTCCAAGAAACAAAATTTTATTTTGTTTATTAATTAAACATTTCTAGACCGGAGAAAGCAACAAGACCATTAACAAATAAAACATCATATCCTTTAAATGCTACTACTTCTAAGAACATGTGGTTCCCGTGCAAAAGTAGCATCCAATTACCCAAAGCAACCCCTTATTAAAAATTCAATACCTTCAACGAAGTCATCCAAATATGCATTTTGATTAGAACCAGCAACTCAGTTGTACATCACAGTACTAGAATGATAAGTCCTACTTAAAGGTGATTGCATCTCTACAAGCAAAAAACAAATGGCTGTCATTTACAAGTTGCTTTCAGAATACCCCCTCATATCCCTGCCAGTTAGAAGTTACTAAAGTACCTTGTTTGCTAAAACTTGTTCACAAGCCTCACAAAACAATTTGAGTTCTATGCACAGAAGGGTGGTTAGTCAAGTCCCAAGATCAACCCAAGCCACCAAAGGATTATGAAGCTCAACAACATTTGGAACATAATCGAGCAAGTGATATTAAAGCTAAAAACAAAGCATCCTTCAACTCTTATATGCATAAGTTTAGCTAATAAACAACCTTTACTACAAAAGGAGCAGACCTGACTGCAGCTTAGTGAAACTACTATAGAACTAGCTCCCCATTGTGAACTAAGTTTTGCATAATATGATGTGAGATACTTACAACGTACAAATATATCATAAGCAACTACTTATATTTATAAACTAGGTATAGGTGTCATAAGGAGCTACTGATTTATTTGAGTAGTATTGTTCTTATCAAATTACCATAAAATTCAAACAAAAGACCCAAGGTCGGGGTTGACAATACATGCATCATAATACATAAGATAATACTAAAACTTATCAAAACTCAAACAGTTCAATCATGCTTCCCAGGATTACATAAATCAACAAGAGTGCAAGAATCAAGAACTAACACTTGGAATTAAACCATTGAAAATAATGACAAAAAGCTGGGGCATATGCAAACTGATCGTTTATAAAACTTACTTGTTCGTTTCTTGTCCTCATTGAAGGAGATGGTATGGTATCATCCATGCAACCTTCACCTAAATGATCATTTATAAGCCTCTGTATAATTTGTCAAAGTCAGGAGGACAATAGTGTTTTTCCTACAATCTAAACATAATTTGCAGGAGAAATCAGTCCATCAAAACTTTAAGGGTAAAAGTAAAAGATTTAACATCAGTTCCAATTTGAAACACACTAACAGGTTGTAACAATTATCTCTATGTGTGTAGACAGCGGGTATTTGAACTCATAGATGTATAGTATACAATGAGCGAATAAATAGAAGAAGTTGAGCCAAGATACTTGCTTGCATAAACTTTACATGCACAAGTTCAGGCGAGAACACATGCATCATCACATGTGAAAGACCTGACCCATTGCATGCACAATTTTTCACGTAAGAAACAAGCTTCATTCAGCCACGCACGCCATGAAAAAGATACATGCAAAGAAACTCCAAGAAGTCTCAAGATCGAAACCTCACAAAGACACTTAATTTGAGCTAAGTGAAGCATGCACCATCCAAGTGTGAACAAGCTGTTTGCGCACATGTACTATTCACACTCACACCGACCAAAGGTATATGGGCGAAGACAACATACACTCCCCCCTGCCTCAAGGCCAATCGGCCTTAAATGTGTTTAGACCCCAGGTTCATTCATGCGACATTGCCAACCACGAGGTGAATGGTACATCCCTCCCCCCTTGTAGTCCGATCAGACTTGAAGTCAATGACTTCTATGTGGGTGGATGCATGCAAACTCAAGCTTTCCTTACCTATAAATACTTCCTCAAGATCGAATCCAAACACACAGCACCATTCCTTCTATTCCCTCTCTACACTCTTCATTCTCTCACTCACTTCAATCTCACTTTTAATCCCCATCCTACCACCTTTCTTCTCTAAACTCTACTATATTCTTACCATCATTATCTCCATCTTTCTACTCTCCTAAAATCCCCAATCTCCATTCTTATCTTATCCTCCCTTATCGCTACATAAACACCACCAAACACCACAAAAAAAGTCGAACCTCACACTACCCAAAAAGACCCACAAAAAGAGCCTTTTTCCTACCCCTTTTTCACCCCTTTTCATCCACTTTCCATCAAAACTTTTGGTTCTTTTTGGCATCTTCAAGAGGAGTATTCAAGTCATCCAAAGGAGCTACCTCAAGAGTGGGTCTCAAGCACTTCAAGAAAGGCTAGGGAAGGCTTCTTCCAAAAAACCTCATGTCGGTACTTTTGTATGTTTCTTTTTAGGTAAATTGTGTATATGTTGTAATTCTTTCACCCTTTTGCATGGTGAATGCAATAATCATGTAAAGTTTCAATTTATCTTCCTTCCAAACTTTATTAAAAACATATTTTATGACTTTTAGTAGAGTCTTTCCTTTTGTGAGAGGTGAACTCAAAAGGTTCCTACCGTTTGAGTTCGTAGCCTGACCCTCGAATCCATTTCTTGGTTTCGGAGTCTTTCTTTGTTTTCTTTATGGTTTTTCTTGACTTTTCCCTTAAAAAAGTCGGCTGGCGACTCCTTTTCAAACCAAAACACATCGAGATTGCCTAAACTATGTATAACATGGTTTTACAATGTACCGTTGCAACTTTAGGGTGATTTTATATATTTCTAAATAATGGTTGCCTAAATTGCTTTGTTCTGAGCCTAACATCTTCTGAACAAATTGGATTAATCCTAAAGAGTTGGAACAAGTGGATGTTTACTTAAAAGTTTAGTTTAATGATTCACGGGATGCATCAAGTAAAGAGAATGCGATTTTATGACTATTATTCATGAAATGTGCGGAAAGTCCTTAAAGAGTTTGAAAAGTAAACCCCAACATAAATCCTCCGTCCCACGGACGTTTAGAAGTCTGAACGACAAGAAAAAAAAATGTCCACAATGTGACACAATTATTTCAATGGAATTTCACAATTATACTCAGGTTGATAATTGAACCATGAATACTCTCACTATAATTACAAGTGTTATTTTAAAGCATTCAATCCATATTAGCGCATCACAGATACAGTAACATCTTGGAGTAGAAACTACAACGAAAAAAATCTTATAATAATTAAGGGAAACTATATTGTTACGAGGTCTTTGCAATTTACAAAATAAGAAAATTGAGGTTGTTCACATGTTTTATAAGGGATAGATGGACACAGACAGAAACACCACATATAATCATACCAACAGAAGCTATCATCATTCCAAATTAAAACAACTATCCATTTTCATTGGATATAAGGGGAAAAAAGTCTCTAAAAAGTTGGAAGCTACCAGTAAAGATTGAAACTTTGGTTGATTATTAAAACCAAGTTGAGAGACGGAGAGACTAATCAAAGATGGTGTTAGTAAGGTTGATCCCAAGAAGTGAAGGAATCCCCAATAAGTGGAAATGATGGTATTATGATAGAAATATTAACAAGCATAAACACAAGAAAGCCATTGCCCAAAGATTTGCTAAACCACAATATTTAGTTTACCGCTCCACAATTAGAGAATACTTTGAGAATAAAAGTGCAACGCCCCGGAAATTTAATTACGAAAAAGTCAAACATTGATTAACGGTAACAGCGGAAGTCTCATTTCTTTTCTTTTTAATTGGGCGTTATTGCCGTATCTCCGAAGGAATACAAGGCAAGAAAGGGAAAAACTAACAACTAATCATTAATTACTTCAATTTAATACACAAAAGAACTTTCAAACTCTAGAACAACATAAACTAAAGATTAACTAACTTCAAATCTAAAATATAAACTAAACTCTATTCATAGAACTTCTAACTTCAACGTCCTCACTTCTAGAACCTGTTCCCATCACAGAACTCTTCACCTGAAAACAAAACATTTAAAAACATGAGGAGGACTCAATAATGTCTACCCCTAACAGTAAAAACAATTTCAAATTCATTTCAATTCATTTTAGGGGATAAGTGAACAAGTCAAACCTTTTTATAACTTATTTGAATCCCAACCCAAAAATAACACAGTTCAGAAATAACAAAATTCAGAAAATAACCAAATAACCTTTCAATAAAAAATCACAACGTTCCAAAAATCTCAAACTGAATTTCAATCTCAGAACCAACGTCAAATATCATAATACAAAGTAATCCTTTCCTCAGAAAACAATTCAGAATTTTATTATGCGAGTAGGATTTGCCTGTCCCAAAATATCATAATCATAATCACAATCTCAATCTCAGAACAGGATCTCAAATCCTCAAAATCAGAACATGGATGGTCATCCCATAATCATAATCACACGTGTGCACACACTCAATCTCAAAACCCATCGGGACTCCCCGATCTCCTGATAACTCCTTGCAGGAACAGATCATGGTCTTTAGGTCGTTACCCGCAAACATATCAAGGTCTCCCCTGATTTCTTGATAACTCCCCTACAGGAACATATCCTGGTCTTTGGGTCGTTACCCGCAACCTGCTTAATGTTTCACTTTGCAATTTTATATTTTGTAATCACTAATTAGAGAATAAAATAAAATAAAATGAATTTACATTATATATACATATATTCAGAAATAGGTTCGAAACTATATTTGATCAATAAAAATATATTAAAGTTTTACCATTTATCTATCATTAACTCTCGTACAATATATTAGTGTCATAATAATTCCACTTTGAAATGATTAGTACAATATTACTTTTGTATGTACCAGTAGTGATAGAAAAGAGGTGGTAGTTAAGTGGTAATTAACCTCATCTTCTATGCTCCCAAACCTTTCAAATTTCACTTTTAGGTGTTGGCTTTCCTTAGTTTTAATATATATATATATATATATATATATATATATATATATATATATATATATATATATATATATATGGAAATTGGATTCCAATAATCCCTACTTTTGCAAATTGGATAGTAATAATCCCTACTTTAAATTTGTATTCTGGTGGTCTAAAAAAAAAATTGTATTGTAGTGGGACATAATCGAGAGTATACCCTAAATATCATAGATTTTGTGTTGCATTTGATTCAAAACTTTGTATAACACTTTACCATGATTTTTAATGAATTTACAGCACTTCTCCTAATTTTTTTCAATTTTTTATAATTTTTTCAATATTATTATCTTTAAAAAATCATAATAATTACTCGGAATCTCAAAAAAATAATTTAAAAAATGTTTTAGTAACTACACTCCATTACCTATCTGGGGGTAGGAACGAAATAAACAAAAATAATATGGGGTAGGCATGAGAAAAATAAAAAGAATGTGGTGATGGATTTGGTACCACTACAATACAATTTTATTTTTTTTTGGACCACTAGAATACAAATTGAAAGTAGGGATTATTGTCATCCAATTTGCAAAAGTAGGGATTATCTAATTTAACCTTGTTCTTTAGTTGGGTAGGATAAGTTTATGTTTACCCTACCTTATCTAATTTAACCTTACTATACTTTTATATAATTTATATTTAAAAAAATTTTATTCAACATACAGAATAACTACCTACCTTCACTACTTTCCTTACCTAATTTTCATTTCCGTAAATTTTACCATACTTTTCCTTATTTAACTTAATTATATTCCCTTAAAGAACTGAGTTTTAAGTTACTTTACCTATCAATTCGGATGAGAGGGTTAAATGCAGATCAGGAAAATTTGACATTAAAAATACGAGTCAAATGAATCTTGAATGCAGGTAAATAGTTACACTTTTTGTTAACACACAAATTTAATTTTTATACTCGAATACAACAACCAATAATCATACCATCAAATAAAATTTAAGCTACCAAACCTACCAATTCAAACGGATGGGTTAAGTATAGATGGAAGGTGTATCAATCTGGTTATGGCAAATACATGCCGAATGTACTTTAAATTCATGCAAATTTAATATTAAAAACTTAAGTGCAAATATTTTAAGTTTAGATAAATATAGATCAAATGAAATGTATTTAACCGGTACATAAGACTGGTTCCTTAACTAATATTGAATAAAGCTTATATAAAAATTTAGGGAAATTCCATTTAGTAGGCTTTAACTTTTGTCTATTCCAAATTGTCAACCACTTTTGAAATTATTCCAAGTGATAGGTTTATTTTGAAAATTATTCCAAATGGTAGGCTTAGGCCCTGCTCTTTTATACAGCTGGCTGCGTTATGGCGTGGTGCGGTGTGGTGGAATTGTGGTGGGTGTGGTGGGATTGTGGTGGATTGTGATGGGTTGTAGTAAGTTGTGGTGGATTTTGTTTCTAATAATTGTAAATTGTGTAGGTAAATGTGAAAAAGTAATTAGAAAAAATGAGATTTTAACTTTTTAATAAGAAATAAAATAAATTTGAAAAAGTTGATTGTGGTGGGTTGTGGTAAATTGCTATGTTGTGGTGGGTTGTGGTAAAGTGCGGTGTGTTGTGGCACAGCAGTCAGCCAGCCGCATAAAAGAACTTGACCTTATTTTGGAAACTTTAAAATTATTTCAAGTTTTCAAACACTTTAAAAACTATTCATAGTTGTTAAACATTTTACTACCTCCGTCCCATAATACTTGTCAATTTGGGCAAAATTTAGAAAACCAATAAAATGAGTTGGTTAAGTGTTGTGTTGTATGAAAAGTTGTGAAATATAAGTATTAAATTGTATGAATATATTTCTCTCTCTTATTTTTTTCTATTTTTGTATGACAAAAACCAATAAAAAAAGTAGTTAGTTGAAAAAAGTTGCATTGGAATTACAAACTGACAAGTATTGTAGGACAAAAAAAATTAGTTAAAGTGACAACTATTATGGGACGGAGGTAGTAGATATTATTACAAGTGAGTCGATTGTGAGATTGACAGAAATAACTAAATGAAATTGAGAGAGATGGAAAGTTTTGCGAGTAATATTTTAACAACGATATAAGAAGAAACTCACGAAATGGAATAATTTTTAAAATAAACTTATCACTTAAAATAGTTTTTAAAAAAATGTTGATAATTTAAAATAGATAAAAATGAAAGCATACCAAATATAATTTTCAAAAAATTTATAATCATATTCAATGTTTTTTGAGATCAACCAATTTGTCAAAATTTTGTAAACTCTATACATACCTGGAAGCCTCAGATACTGAAGAAGAAAGGAATCCTTTTTTGAAAAATCTGACCGTTATGACAAGGCGTGGGACAAGAGTGGGCCACCTTCTGCTCTTCATTCGAGGATAATTGACGTGACTCATCGCTGATTATTGTCACTTTGTCATCCTTCCTCACCCTTTTTTGAAACCAACACGCAAAATGAATCCTTTCAATAATTGTTAATTTTTGGTCCCCCCAAGACCGAGACCACCATGTCTTCTAGTACTATACCGGTAATATGTGCTGCGGCGCCTTTCTTTAATCTAATATTCCAATTTCTATAACTCTTTCCATCTCATATCAGATTGTAATGATCAGTAAAGTCATAAATAATATAAATAGAGGGTGTAGTATTTTTTTCTGATCACTTAAAATAAGTCGTAAATTCGCATCTTGCAAAGTCTTGCACGGTATATAATAATGAAGTAGCAAAAACCACCATGGCATGTATGGCAAATTATACTATAAGGATGGAAGGGCTTGGTTCTTTCACGGGCAATTAAAATAAGTCTATTATTTATGTGATGAATTTTCATCACAAATTGTAAATTTAAATTAATCAATAAATTTTATAATAGTATTGACAAATTTGTGATTAGCTTAATACTGAATGAATATCAATGAATCTTTTTAAAGAAATTAACTTCTTAGACATTTCAACACATCATAAAACATGTATGGTCCGGCTAATATTAGCTACAATTGAATTAGATATAATTATGTCAAAGTCCACAAATTTGTGAGAGCCACTAGTTGAGAATGAACACAATGTTTAATATTGAGATTAACCTGATAGATTATAAAGCTATTAGCAATCACTTAGACATCATCATTATTCTTCTTTACTTTTCACATTTTGTCTCCTCGTCTACCACATCAACCATACTTTCTACAAGTTTTATCATACCATTCAATACTTTACCACATTTTTCACAATTTCACTATACTGCACCATTTCCGCATATTACCAACCACACAAAATAACATGGTTGCTCTGCTATTCTTGTGGATATCATCATTATTGCCAACGTCGAAACTTGCTCTCTCTCGATATATAAGATTTTGATAATCATCGCCCTTGGGACAATTATTAAGAAAGAATCTTATTGTTCTTTTTTTTAAAATTTTTAAATCACATATAGTTAAGGATATATGATAAAAGTTAAATTTATTTTTGGATACAATGTAATTAAATTCTTAATCAAATCACTATAAATCTTATCACTAGCTAGTTAGGTTTTTCTAGCTTTTGATTTGTAATTAAGACAAATTTCCATGTTTTAAGATGTTCTGGGCGAGCTGATGTTCTCGAAGTTGATCACCGGGGTGTAGGTGTTGGAATAGATTTGGAGGTCCTTGGTGGTTGATGGTGGTATAACTTTAAGCACCTCAGCCCCTTGAAGCTTGTATTTGTTCACAATCATGACGGAAAGTGACGGGGTAGCCAGGGTTAGACAAGCTGCATTTCACAATTAGAATTCCAATATCCTTGGGTTTAATTCTAGTATGACCAAGAGATTGTCGATGGCGCCAAATAACCTCCTCTAGTTCTATTCGTCGGCTGCCATGGGAGGTATTGGAGTAATTCAAGTACATGAGATGATCATAATATAGCTTGCCAAAATACTTTCTTTTCATAGGAAAATCAAACTATTTATAATATAGCTTGTCAAAATACTTTTGAAAATTATTTTATGAATTTAATAAGTAAGGGTAATTTAGACAATTTAAATATTAAACTTTACTACCAACCTTTCATATTTTAAATTTAAACCAAACATTGTAATGTATTCTTTCTTAGAAAAAATTTCCCCAAAAAACACTTTCCCATGGAAAAGTTTCATAGGATTTGGCCCCGTTGTTTTATACGGCTGGTTGGTTGCGGTTTCACACTGCACCACAACTTTCCATATTATACCACAATCCACCACAACCCACCACAATCTACCAACCCACTTACAATTATTTACATCACAACATTCCACAATCCACTACAACCTTCCACATTCCACCATAACTTTCTCCAACCCACCAAAATTTACAAATTTCCACCGTACCACACCACAACCGACAATCAACTGTATAAAAGAACAGGCCGAAGTATTTTCCTTGGAAAAAACTAAACGAACCATTAGCTATTTAAACATTAAATTTCAAATATATATTTTAGAAGTACAATTATTCAATTATCATATTTATTGTAAATATCGCTTGGCATTTTATTAATAATATC
This sequence comes from Portulaca oleracea, assembly GCA_029582165.1. Classification (NCBI taxonomy): domain Eukaryota; kingdom Viridiplantae; phylum Streptophyta; class Magnoliopsida; order Caryophyllales; family Portulacaceae; genus Portulaca; species Portulaca oleracea. Next base: position 40,312,602 of record CM055874.1, read on the forward strand.
ATTTGATTCAAAAAGATAATAATAAAAACCTTATACCTAATTTGTTCATTGTTTGTTTCTGACATAGGAATATGATCGAGTTTATTTGAATATTCTGTAATTTCTGCTTAAAAGCTCAATCCACAAATCACAATGAATTAAATGTTCTCTACTTACATATATTATGTTATCATATAATAATTTTGTATTTATTTAATAACTTATCCAACTAATTATATTCTTAATCAGTTAAAAAGAATTTTGGTAAGGATATTTAGTTGAAATTTTCTTGAACATTGTTTCATTTTTTATAATTAGGCAAAAAAAATCAAATATCAATTATATAAATAACTAGTGAAACTCAAATTTTTAATTGTAAAAAGATAACATTTCTTATTAAAGAATACACCATAATATGAGACTAATCTGATGCTTATATTTTACTATTTTATATATTGAAAAAGTAACAAGTGCATTTAAAAATCAATCAAATAATACAAATAAGAAAGTAAGTAAATTATTAATTATTTCTTTAAAACAAGTAATATCATTACGCTTGATATGGTTAGTAGCAAATAGCAATTGACAGCGAAACCAAGAACGAGAATGGTTTATTCACAAACCACCCCCCACAATAATTAAATTTGCACCAAACTTAATAATAATAATAGTGCTAATAATACATAATCAATATAAAAATTGTTTTGTGCTGGAATGTTATTACATTATCAATAATGATGAATCAGTGCATTTATAACTTTAATATATACAAGTCTCATTCCTATAGCTAACGTTAATACATACACTAACAATAACAGTGCTAAAATATTAAGCGTGACTGGTCATTTTTCCTGGTTTCAGTACTAATCAATCCCAGGTTTTGGATTTAGTTTTAGGGTGCGTTTGGCTGGTCAATAACCCCGGGGAAATGGTCAATTTTCCCGGGTTGACTTATTTTCCCCATGTTTGGATGTGCGTTGACTTTGGGGAAAATTTCACGATGGGCCCACAATTTTATCTATTTTCCTAGGGAAATTTTCCCTTAGGGGGGCTAAGGGAAATTTTTCCCAAGGAAATGTTTTCCATGAAAACTTTCCATGGGAAATTTTTCCGGGAAAAATTTTCCTGGGATTCCTACCAAACGCCCTCTTAGTATAGTTATCAACGGGTAAAAAGTTTTTGGACTTGGTTACTGTTCCATTGGGAACAAAGTAATATTTTTTTTTGGGGGGGGGGGGGGTTTACCCACTAGGCCATTATCTAATTTATTTTTAATTAGAAAGTTCGACTGTGGTAAGTCAAACTACAAGAGTTAGGATGATAGTAAATCAAACTTTAAAATTGTATTACAATGAATTATTGAATCTTTGGATTTCAATGTACTGTCAATATATTTTCCTACTTATCATCAAAGGAGGGTTGTTTTCTGACGTGATACTTGTATTATAGTAATTCTAAATTTTAATATATTGGATTGTAACAGTTCAAACTATCATATATTGGCTTATAATATTCAATGCTATCATATATTAAATTGTAGTAATTCAAACTATCGTATATTAGATTGTAAATTTGGTGGCGTTGCGTACATACTGTAATCGAATGATTCAATAATTGAGTTTACTGTATTATAGTAGTCCTTATATTTCAGTGCAATGCCACAAGATTTTCCTATGTGGCATCAAAGGATAGTTGTTTTCTGACGTGACACTTGTATTATAGTGATCATAAATTTTAATATATTGGATTGTAGTAGTCCAAACTATCATATATTGACCTACAGTATTCTATGCTATCATATATTAGATTGTAGTAAATCAAACTATCATATATTATATTGTAAATCCGGTGCTTGTACACTGAAATGCAATTGTTCAATAATTCAACTTACTGTGATACTTTTTAAAGTTCGATTTACTATTATTCTAACTAATATATAGCTAGACTTACTACAATCCACTTTTACTTTTTAAATTAATCGCAAATTTGTAGTCGGAGTTTGCCTTGATAATTGTCGTGAAATAGTGAAGCATTGAGATCTCTATGATATCCGGGTAATGGTGTAGTTAAGTAGGATAGAGTGAGTTGCGATGAATTATGGTCTATTGAAAGTGCCTCTCTCGCTATATTTATCTTAAAATGACCATGTACGAAGACTGAGGTCGAATCTTGAGGTTATTACCAAGTCCTACTTCCGATTAGTACGGACTCTTCACTTTCTGACCTTGTTTGAGTCTTAGTCCTACCGATATTGAGTCAACCAAATCGAGTCTCGGCAAGGCCGTATTGGATACTAGAGATTTTGGCTTACCCCTACTATTAGGGCTGACAATGAGCCGAGCCCGAGCTTGGCAGGCTCAAGGCTTAGCTCGTGACCTATATTGTACGCTTAGCTTGACTCGCGAGCTTGACGAGCTTGAAAAGTTAGGCTCGCGACTTGGTTCGCCAAGGCTCGTGAGCCCTTACGAGCTTTGACGAGCCAATACTTTTTGTTGCTATTTATTTTGTTGGCCTACAAAGTAATAATAAAGAGTTTCTCTTTAAATAGAAAATAGTAAAAAAAAAAAACCTATATTTATAACAAAGTTAAATAATGATATAAGATTTTATCTGCTTCAAAATAACAATTATATTATGTAGAGAAAAACCTATGCTATTTATATTATTCTTTCTTTCCTATTTTATTTGTTATTTTAATTTTCTTTCCTATTTTATTTGTTATGATCTATTATATAAAACTGATATCATCAAATGTAATAAACATATTATTTTATAAATTTTTAATTAAGTATTACTTGAACAAAAAATAATCAAACTAAGAGTAAGTATTAAGACTATGGAATATTTGATAAGGGATTTGATAAAATGAAAATGATCAAGAATTATACGGTTATACCTTACGCCGTGGTAGACCTATGTAACTCCACTATATGTAATAAAATGGATTAAATTTTTACATGATGGACTTGCGTACAAAATTGATATATATTAAAAGTATTTATAAATTTTACAATAATATTGATAAATTTATAATCAATTTTATAATAAATATTGTTGAACTTTTTTTTGATGCATTTTTGTTTGAGATTTAATACCTTAACGACTTTACTGTCACAAGAATGTTAAGCAGAGTTAAATCATTTCTATGTCATATAACTATCATTTTTTGTTGATTTTGCCACTAAATTTTTAAATTTGTCAAATATGCCACATAACCCTTAAAGTTTGTAAAAAATGCCACCTAATTTTGAAAAATTTTCAAAAATTGTAATCAAATGAGATTTTGACCAATTATAACAAGTAAAATTTATTTTATTTTTATTTTAAATTTATTTTTAATAGTCAAAAATAGAAGAAAAAGAACCTAATACATTAATATATTTTTATTTTATGATGTTGAAGAAGAATAACAAGAATTATGATACGTGGTGTCTCTATTAATTGAACTTAAGCTTCGTTCTTTTATGTGGTAGGTTGACTGCACCGTATTCTTTAATTTCTACCATATTCCACCACACCACACCATAATCATTACTAATATATGTCTTCACTTTTCTCTCTCCTCACTTTTCTCTTATACTTTTCACATTTTCTCGTTACCTACCCACCTACTATAACTCTTTCCAAAACTCACCGCACTTCACCATACTTTTTTCAAATTTCACCGCACTACATCATTAACACACTACACCACTGTATAAAAGATCGAAGCCTTAGATTAATAAATTAAAGCCTTATTTTTTCTTTTATTTCTAATTAGTCGAAATTAAAAAAATTAAAATGAATATAAATTCTACCTGTTATAATTAAGAGGTCAAAATTTCATTAGGTGGTTTTTATGACAATATTTCTAAGGGAGCGTTTGGTAGGAACCCCAGGTAAATTTTTTCCGGGGAAAACTTTTCCATGGGAAAGATTTCCCTTAGCCCTTCGAAGGAAAATTTTCCCTAGGAAAATGGAGAAAGCAGTGGGCTCATCGTGAAATTTTTCTCAAGGTCAACCCACACCCAAACATGGGGAAAATAAGTCAACCCAGAAAAATTGACCATTTCCCAAGGTTATTGACCAACCAAACGCACCCTAAGTTATGTGACATTTTTGACAAATTTTCAAAGTTATATGACATATTTGAAAAATTTAAAAGTTAGATGACATTTGACAAGTTTTTAAAATTATATGATATATTTGACAAATTTAAAAATTTAGTGATAAAATTGACAAAAATTAAGAGTTACATAACATAAAAATGATTAACTCATGTTAACCACATTATTAGTGAGACCAAAACATTTATTTTAAAAAAAAAGAAAGAAAAGAAAAGAATAGTAACTAAAAAAAGAGTGGAAGAACAGAAACATCACCATCGCTACCCCTCTTCCTTCCTCTGAAGCTTCTTTCTGCATTTTGCATTCAACGTTCGGAAGATCCTCTCTCTGTCTCTCTCTCTCCATCTCTCTATTATTTCTCCCTCTCTCTACCTTCCCTCACTCTTTTTCTCTCTCTTCCTCCTTCTCTTCAGTCGGTGGAGAGAGATTACACCTTCCACACACACTCCATCCATGGCCGAATAACCACCTCGATCAATTCATACATTGCCGGTTTCATTTGTTTATTTTCCCTATTTCTATCGGCAATGCTACCAACCGTATGACCACAATCCCAGATTCTTATTCTTAGGGTTTCATTTCGGTCGGCATTGGTGGTGGAGGAGGAGGTGAAACAACAATGGCGGGTTGGGAGAGGATGAGAAGGGCCATAAGGACGATGTTCTTCATGGTAGCCATGCTCGCATCGCTTCTTGTGCAGTGCTTGCCTGTGCTTATCTCTATCGGAGATGTTTTAGTGCCTTGTGTTTTGATCTCTAGCTTCACCTGTATTAGGTGTTATGATTTTAGAGAACATGTTAGGAGATACGCTTTCAATACCTCTTTGATTGATATTCCTCTTGTCTCTGTTGTCAGATCCCTCATCATTGTCTGTAAGTCCCTTTCTTCTATTTTTATGTTTATGTTTCTTTGTTTGTTTGTATTTTGTAGTACCTCATTTTCAATTTCTGTTGTTTTTACGCTTAACTGAGATGGTTACTTTGCGCGTTTTGGATGTTGGGATTTTCTTCCGCCAATGCATGCTGTTTTATACCTTATTTTTATGGAAACACACAAAACAGTAAGAATTCAGAGTGTGAAATTTTTGGTAACAAATATTCCACTTCTCTGAATATTTGATATGTCCAGCCTGTTAGGCAGCTTGAAAGCTATGCTTCTCCGAAAATTAATTGCGTCAACAAACTGGTAAACGCTGGCTAAAGGTAAAGAAAGAAAGGGGAGTGGAAAGTATGATATGGGTTTCATTTTGCACCAGAGAGGTTTGTAAAGAAATAAGTGGTTGTTTGTCAAAAATACAGTCAAGTCTCCATAAACTAATGTCGGAAGTGGGAATGGCAGAAATTAGGTACTCAACATGAACATCACAAGGGCCGAGTCTCAGAGAGGTGTTCATCATGATTGTCGATTTCCTCCAAAACATTAGAAGAGACGTATGAGAAAAGTTTGAACTTGATGTATGCATTTATTGATGGGATGGTTTAGTTCACTGCTTGATTGTGACTGAATCAAGTGCAGCTTTATAATCTGCATATTCAAATTCCAGCAATGACCACATTTTAATTACTGGCCTTGCAATAGGTGTTAATTTCTGGATTACCAAGTAAGCATGTCATGTGGTTCCAAATATCGAACTCAGTTATTTTCTGGACTTGTAGTATTTTGTTTGAGGTCAAGGGTCCATTTCAATCCTGGGGTGTAAAGTGCTCAAATAGGCTAAGTTATATTTCTGGGTACATTGGTGAAATGAATGATCGGACTCATATTGGTGGTGAAATGGAGAAAAATGTTTATAAAATAGGTTAACCTCTATTTTATGGATTATGAAACTTGGGATGTGATTATTTATGAATTATTCATGACTGCAGGTGTTTATACTTTATGTGATGGTCCTGCTCTTTCTCATGGGCCATATCTTGGGAGTGTGACAATATGCTCCATTTCCTCAATTCTTCTTTTATCTGTTAAGGCCTGCGTTTTCTCGGTGAATTCCCAAATTGAAGCTGAAGGTTCACATTCTCTCTCTAGGCATATTCTCCACATGAAGAAGTCATGGGGAATGCCTGTCTTGTTTTTGTCATCGGTAGTCTTCGCTCTCGGCCATATGGTGATTGCGTATCGAACCAGCTGCAAGGCAAGGAGGAAGCTCCTGTTTCATAGGGTTGACCCTGAAACGGTGGGTTTCCATACAGTTTTTTCCTTCTTCCCACCTTTAGCTTAAAAACACGCTACATTATAGTTTTTTGTCCTGAGGGACAACTATTCTTTCCAATTCAGTATGTAGTTAACTTGATACACTTCAAACTTTTGTCATTTGAAATACCATATTGACATGTTAAATCTTTTTTGTAGGTTCTCTCTTGCAAAAGTTTGCTATCTGCCTACCAAAAGATCCCCCGATCTCCCATTCCCTCAACATCAAAGACTCCCAAAAGTGATAGTGAGGAAAGGATGAAACCTTATGGTCTGGCCACTGAAGGAATTTTGCCTGTCAGATTACTTGCTGACATGGACAGTTTATTCACCACTTGCCTAGGTTTTACCGTTCATTATAAAATTAGTATGCCATTCCCGTCTCCACGTTTTCTATCTTCCACAAACTTTAGTGAGCCTACAGTAAGCTGCATCCCTCAGCTGGGTGTTGGGAGGATAAAGCTCGATAGGACATTAACTGCTCTGCCAAAGACTCAACACCTTCTTCATAGAAGCTATAGTAATCAATTTCATTCTTCTCTCTATGATCCATTGCTGGACAATTTACCTTCAGATGTCCCCGTCAATGAAATTCCTCCATTGAGCCTTGATGCTGCAGATGACATGGATGCAACTAATAATGTTAGTCCTTCGATACTGAGCCAAGATTTAGAGGCGAATGGGCAGTGTGGTGTTGTGTTGGTGCATGGATTTGGAGGAGGAGTCTTTTCATGGAGGCATGTAATGGGGACATTAGCACACAAAGTAGGTTGCACAGTAGCAGCTTTTGATCGGCCAGGGTGGGGTTTAACCCCTAGGTTACAGAAGAAGGACTGGGAGGAAAAACAGTTTCCGAACCCGTACAAACTCGAAACTCAGGTATCAGGTTCACTTGCTGTCATCTCAACATTATTGCTTCAAAGGGAGGGAAGATGGATATGAGTAAAATGGATGATTATTTTCACATGTAAATAGATATTTATTTTTAATGATATGAGATGATTAATTCTCCTAAGGCAAAGAAGTGACAAAACTTACTCACCTAAGTGTTATCATTATCCAATCTTTCTCCATGTGTGCTAACTATTTATGGTGAGCCGCCCATTATATACTGTCTTTTTCTAATTGAGAAGTTTATGCCAGCTTGACACATTTTACTTCTGAGGACAAGAAGCCTCAAGTACAGCATTCTTTAGAGTTCAGCTGAAGTTGTTAGTGCTTATTTGGAGGAAACCAAAAGTTTTGCTTAGTTTGAATGTAAAATGAATGTGTTGTCGTCTTATGTGTTGTAGAGTTGGGTGCCTTTGATTCCTATATCTTTCCTCATTCTGTTTGGGTTACACTGTCAGCTTCCAATCGTTTCTTGTGGTGTTGAATTTTAGTTATTTCATTTTCAGGTGGATCTACTCCTTGCATTTTGCTCAGATATGGGGTTTTCTTCGGTGGTGTTAGTTGGCCACGATGATGGTGGCTTGCTTGCTTTGAAGGCAGCAGAGAGAGTTCAAAGACGTGAGAGTTCCATAAATGTGAGTAACTCTATTCTGTGTCTTATCTCTGTGGTTCGGAATTTCATTTTTTTTTGTTTTGTCTTTTCAGTTTTGTTGGATTCTTCTCTTCTTTCTTGGACAATTATGTTGGATCCTTTTGTGAGGTGTAGTTGAACAAGTTTTCAGGTTACACTGCTGCTTATTGAGTTATGACGTACTTGATGGTTTTCTTAATTACTTATTTATTGTAACCTTTCCTTGATCACTAATAATTCGGAAAAGTGGAAAGAAGTACACTATGCTAATTCGCAGAACACTTATCCCGTTCCATTCTGTTACTTCTTGGTTATTAATTGTAGCAATGTGCAAGACAAATAAGTTGGTATCAATCCATCACCGGGAGGCACCGATTTGTTGGCATTCTCGAGCAGGTTCTTGTTATGGTGTTAGGTCACTCTGAAATGTCAAAGTGGATAGATTAACAACAGTAGGCATGGATAAAGGTCTTGTGCTGGATTGGAGTTGTGAGCCAAACTAAGCAATAAAGTGATCTTGTATGACCCTAACTCCTTGACCCATGTTTAGACTAGTTCTGCCACATATGTGCTACCTTAGATAGTGAGGTCTTGATCTTCTAAGGACTTATCTTTTATCTAAATGGAGAATAAAAGAGCTATGTGAATAGAATATTTGTGGAAGCCAAAGAAGCCAGGAAAGTTTGTAAAATAGGTCTCATTAATTTGGAGAAAAGAGGCCACTGATCTGGGTGTGTTTGAAAATTGAGGATCTTATTTAGTGTGATTACATCTGAAAATGTAGGGGGGGGGGGGGGGGCTTGCCTGCAGTGTTTTAAGATCTGTTCCAGTGTTCTGTACATAGATGTTTCTGTTTGATAAGCTTGTCATCTTACATGATCAAGCCTCATCATGGGCAACATATCAACCTCTGATTGTTTAATTTGATAAATTTGTAATGAATTTCATGGTCATGACATCATGTGTGCTGTTTGTATTTCATTGAAAAATTTTGGCATTAACTTTGCTATGTAGCTATACTGCAATGCCTGGCTAGTTTAAAGATAAGTTAATGTAACTATGCAAGTGCTGGATGATACTAGACCACAATTATTATATGCAATTTCCGCAACTACTTGTCTTCTTTTAAAATACTTTTCATTAACTGCAATAAAAGTAGCCTAAATTCTATAGTTTTTCTTATTTTTCCTTTTTGCTTTTGTGTATTTCTCAGGTTGCCATTGAAGCAGTTGTGCTGCTAAGCGTAGATCTGTCCAGGGACGTAGTTCCTGCATTTGCTAGGATTCTCCTGCGAACTTCATTGGGAAAGAAGCATTTGGTGCGGCCCCTGTTGCGGACAGAAATTACACAAGTGGTGAATCGGCGTGCATGGTATGATGCCACCAAGCTCACCACAGAAGTTTTGAAGCTATACAAGGTATCTAGAGCACAACTTCAATTTGTGGTTTCAGGTTTTTTTTTTTTTTTTTCACATTGATTTTTTCTTACTGATGTGGTTGATGTATATAAACTGTATCCAATCAGATCCCTCTTTGTGTGGAAGGCTGGGATGAAGCCCTCCATGAGATTAACAAGCTTTCTTGTGAGACAATTCTCTCACCCAAAAGTGTAGAGTCGCTGCTGAATGCAATTCAAAACATGCCGGTTTTGGTTGTGTCTGGTGCTGAAGATGCTCTTGTCTCCTTAAGATCGGTGCAAACCATGGCATCCAAATTTTCAAATTCAGTAAGCATTAAAGCCATTCTCATTATCTGGTGGTCTTTTTCTATTTTGTCACTCAGTTTCAGGATTGATATTTTAGCTGGTTCTGTGTTGGCTGAAAAAGGGTGGGATAGGGTCATGCATGAAAGGGCAAGGGTACTGAAAATGTGTAGTCACACCTCAGATAATCTTGTAGCATAAGTGCTCTTCTGAATCTGGGATATTTGACAATAACTAATTTGAGGGCCAGTTGTATTCTTGCACTTAGTAAAAGAATACTGGTTTAATCGTGCAGAGATTAGTTAGCATCTCTGGATGCGGCCATCTTCCACACGAGGAATGCCCTGAGGCCACACTGGCAGCTATCTCTCCTTTCATCAGTAGAATTCTGTGTGATTCAGAGATGCAGGAGTAGGTGAATGAATGCGTGAAGCAGTTGACTATTAATCTCACTGGCAGCGCAGCAATCCTTGAGCTAAGTCTCGAGCTCATATACCTTCCCATTATATCATTGAATAGGTGGAGAAGAGATTCACCAGTGTTTCTCTTCCTCCCATGTAGTTTTGCTCAGGTTTCCTTCCTTCCATCAAGCCAGTCACAGTTTTGGGAGGAGGTCCCTTGTAAATTATTTCGGTTTCAGACTGACTATCTATTGAGAAGGTTATGTTAGCTTGAAATGCGTAGGGAGTTAGTTGTTGTTGGCCGCCCAAAATGGGGGTTGGACAATGACATTATCTGTACACATCGTTTTACAATCTGCGCATTAGCTTTTATGTATCAGTGGTTACCGTTCAAGGAAAATGCAAGGAAAAGGCTTTGCTATTCTTCATTGTCGTCCATTAATTCGTGGAAAAACAAGTCTACACAAGCAAACCAGGAAACTAAGTATTTTTCTAGAATGTAAACAATTCTTATAGCCCCTCTCGATCTAACCATCTATCTATCTATCTATCTATCTATCTATCTATCTATCTATCTTCCCATCGTGTCTATTTATTTAGGGATATTGGATGACAATATATCGAACTTTGAGGGTATTGGATTTTAATATACCGATCGTTACTATTGGACAATAATATCCCTGACCTTTATACTTGATTGAGATTATTATACCAAAAGTGAGTAAGGGGTTGGTGATTGGTTAACTAGTCTCCGTTTTGACGTGACAGGTGGATGGAAAATAACCGACCCTTGCCTCTGTTTTTCTCACAAACCCACGTTTAAAAAAAATCGGTCCTAACACAAAGACTAACGGGGTGGTGAACCGGTCTTCATACTGACGTGACACACAACCAACCAATGTCTTGTAATGCGGGTTAGTGTGAAAAACTAAGGGGTTAATGGGGTTATTGGCCTGGGACAGTTTTTTCCCTTCGCCAGCCACGTTAGCGCGCATGGAGACCGATTCACCACCCCCTTAGTTACTGTTAGTATATAAATGTCACCTAGGTATAAAGGTCAGAGATATTGCTGTCCAATAGTAAAAGTTGGTATATTACAATCCAACACCATCAAAGGTTGGTATATTATCATCCAAAAACTCATTTATTTATACTAGCAAGAGGTACCAAGTAGAGTTGCTTAAAAAAAAACTGGAACCGCTAAACCAAACTGTAAATCAGCTAAAATTTTGGTGCACCAAACCAGAAAAATCGAATGTCCAAATGTGGTGGTTCCGGTTTGATATGTAGAAATCGACAGGAATTGGAACTAAACACACATCCTCTCTCTCTATCTCTATCTCTCTCTTTATATATATATATATATATATATATATATATATATATGGGTTTTGGACGTCAATAATACGAACTTTGAGGGTATTGGACATTAATAATACAAATTATTTTCTTGAACACTGGCAGTACTAACTATGAACCTATTTTCCTTCAACAGTACACTGCCAAATTGTTATGGTTTTAACTCATTGGAAAGATGACGTGACTCCATAATGTATTACGTGGAAGGCAGATTAGTGTCCACGTCAACATTTTCTACACAAGCTCCGCCTTCCATATCACAATTATGGAGTCACATCATCTTTCCATAAGCCAAAACCATACCAAATTGGTGGTATACTATTGGTGAAAAATAAGTCGATAGTTGGTACTACCAATGTTCAAGAAACTAGTTTGTATTATTAGTGTCCAATACCCTCAAAGTTGGTATTTTTGATGTCTAAAAATCATATATATATATATATATATAATTTGATGAGTCTATGGGTCTGGTCCACGGGTTGGGGGTCCGTGGCTAGACCCCGACCCGCCAAATTTTTAGTGGACCCAGACCCAATGGATCCAAAATTTTTAGACCCAGACCCGCCTAGATGGGGCGGATCTGAGTGGATGGGTCGGGTCCAGGACCCATTGCCACAAAAAGTACAAACGAGGTAATGGGTAGTTTATTGGGTTATATTCTTCATTTGGGAGGCCGAAACGATCTTGTTATAAAAATCTACAATATTATACTTTTCTAATAGTATTTTTTATAACGAATATAACAATATCAATTTTGTATGATAAATCATTATATAAATTAAGATATTAGTGGTCAAAATTTTTAACACAATTATCAAGGTGACAATTAAAATAAAATGGAGGGAGTAGTAGCAAAAAAGATGAAAATGCCGCTCATCCATAGCATGTTTTCCATACTCATCTAATTTCTTGGAATTAAAGTCCTAAACTTTGAAAATGAACTATGAACTTAGAAACAAGCTTAATTCAACAAAGTTTATTAGTGTCGAGGATACGTAGCTCCTTATTTGGTAATTGATAATAATTTAGTTGTTGACCTATTGATATAAGTATTAATCCTCAGTGATTATTTGTTGATAGCACAAATATGAAGGAAAAAACCTACCAATAAAAAAGATTAAAAAATATTGAAATTATGGAGGTATGAACCTAAAAATGAATTTAAAAAATCATATTACAATTGGAAATCAAACAAAAAAGACATATTGCAAACATATAACTCTACTAAACGCTCTTTACACAAACAATTAATACAAACAACTAACAAAAACAGTTAGACCTTACTTGATAACTTACTGGTAGCTGTTAGCTGATAGTTGATAGTTGTTAATTGATAACTATTTGGATTAGCTGTTTGTCTTAACTGGTTGAGTTAACTAATAATTGTAGGAAAAGTGGAAAAGAGTAGCTGTTTGTGAAAAACTACCTCAAAAAGTTTTTTCAAGTAGTTTTTAAAAGTTACCTTATTGGGTTCAAAAACCTATTATGAAAAACTATTTACTAAACACCTCACGTAGTTTTTGAATTTGGTAAAAAAACTAATAGGATCTAAAAAATTAAAAGTTACCCAAAAGATTGTTACCAAACATCCCCTTAATGAAACAACTAAAATTCAAACAAATAATAAATGAAAGAACAACTAAAAACAATCAGCAGACAACTGTTTGTTGTTAATCTCCCCGTAATTATACAACCTTGAGAAATAGTTGGTGACTAGTGACTAGTGATTATTGGCACCGTTAGTTTATACGGTAGAATTGCGGTGCGTAAATTACGGTGGAAAATAATAAATGAATTTGATATATAAAAAAGGTAAATAGTAGATTGCGGTAGATTGCGGTTGATTGCGGTAGATTGCGGTAAATTGCGGTGTGGTAAGTTGTGGTACCGCATAAAAGAACGGTGCTCGAGTGTTTGAGATTGTCACCATCATGAATAGGGTTGGCAAAAATTTGTCCCATTTGATATTCGAGATTTGTCTAACTCAGACAAAATTGGGTACGTTGATAATGTCCAAATTTTGATATTGATCGAAAATTCAAACACAATTTTTTTCACATTTCAATTATTCGATATTTATACAAGTCCGATTTGTCTGGCCCAAGAAATATACAGAAAAATTGAATATCGAACATCAAATTTTCCCCAATATCCAATTTATTTGTACTCGAAATTACTTGGACTCGAAATTTTACCGGCTCGAGTCAGGACAAAAAGACAATCAAAGAATGCTGTTTTAGCCATTATGCTGCCCACACGGCAAGGGGAAACAAAACCCCAAAAAAAAAAAAAATCCCAGAAAAAAAACAAAAGAAATTCTCAATTCTGAACCGACTTCTATACTATTACTAGTACTGCTGCTGCTACTACGACTACCTACGTGATTACGGGCCTCTGCCATGGACAACGGAACGATGAGGAGACGGTAGCACAACTCTCTGCAACATTCACAAATTTTTCCCCTCACTAATTTGCTATGATATATTCAGGGGTACTACTCCATCGTTTTTCCATTCTCGTTGTTACTTCAATTCCAGAGTTCCCCAAAACAAAACCCCTTTGTATTCTCCTTCACTTTTTACTACTTCTGGTAATCTTTGGACTCTGTATAAACCCATTCCCATTTCTGCGTTTTCCCTCTTACCCCTTGCATCCTCTCTTCTCTCTCTCTCTGGGTGCTCTACCCTTTCTGTTTTTCCTGCATTTCCTTTTGTGAGTTTGTCTCTATTTCTTTGTCTATCTACTTTTGAGTTTTTTTTATAAAATTTTCACCATAGCTTATGTGTGTGAAGATTTTGTTGTTTTGTACATTGGGTAATCCCGTCTGAGCTGGGTCTACTTACTCTGCAACTCTTCGTTTTCTGGGCTCGAATCAGAGGTTTGTTTCTTCCCCTGTTCTTCTGGGTTTTGATGGTTTGCCTTTTCATTTTTCATTATTTAATAATCCCACGTTGTTGTGCTTAAGAAGACCAGTTTTGGTCTGCTTTGGGTAATTGTTGAGTTGTCCCACATCGGCCTTTGACACCCATATTGTGGTGTTCATAATGGCTTGGATGCCTCAACCTCCTAAGCTAGCTTTTGGGGTTGAATTGGGCTCAAATCCATTATTTCACATGGTATCAGAGCCAGGGTCATTGATGTTGGGGCCGCGCCCGCAGTTGTCTGCACCTTGTGGTGAGGGGGGCGTGTTGAGTTGTCCCACATCAGCCTTTGACACCCATATTGTGGTGTTTATAATGACTTGGGTGTCTCAACCTCCTAAATAATATTGTTTTTTTTTTTTCCAACTTCATAGGGTTTTCTGACCAAAATAAGGGCACGGCATGTCACATTACTCCACTGTTGTCTGTTTGGGTCTACGGTTTTAGGGTTAATGGCTTTTGGCAAATGTTTATGGAGTAATGCGTAGTACTTTTATGGTTGTGGATTATGTTGAAACCATGATGTGTACGGTGATCACAGGCTTTGTTTGTTTGAATATAAGAATTCATGCATTGTTTATGTGGTCAAATTACTTTGCACTTTTTATTTTATTTACTAGTTTCTTCTGAAATGGCACTTTCAAATGCGCTTTCCCTTCAGTAGAAAGACATTTGCTATAGAAAAATAGCTTATAATTAATTGCTTTTGTAAGGAGAATCTCATACCTATATTGAAAATTGGCTAAGCTTTGTACTGCTTGCTTTTAAATCAGGTGAGTTTGGCCCGCTCACTGAGCCCCATATTCAGGGGTAACACCATAAAGCTGGGCCCCCAGGAGGGGAGCAAAGGGTAAGTACCAAACTTCCCATGACAATCATGGCCATCAGTTCCACAATTTTCACATATTGAAAGTTTTTGCTTCCACCAAGAATTGTACCATGGTGGGTAGCTTGGAAGATGGGGCAGATTCTCAACTTACCGCCTCTTTGGTTTTGCATTGCTTGCTTATGTTCTTTTCCTTTTTTTTTTTTTTCCTTTTTGGTGCAGATCAGGGGCTAAGCCCATAGATAATTTTATTAATTAGCTATCCTTTTGAGTCAAGAGGCTCTGTTACAATATGCATGATAATTGTCATTATACTCCATTGGAGGGTTGGGGAAATAAAACACACATAGTGGCTTGCTAAACCCTGTGGTTGCTAGCATTGCTTGCTTATAAATATCAATCTGTCTCTTTTATAGGAACTTCAATAAAGTGCACATAGTTTTTTCGCACGTCAAATACTCAAGGAAACTTATGTCATGTTGGCTTGAACCAAATGCCTCTTCAATTGTTCATCTTTTGGAACTTTGTTTTAAATTTCAGTTGAGGATGATGGATGCATAAGTTTTGTATAGTTTCTCTTTGTAGATTCTAGAACACGCGTTGAATGGATTTCAGCGTGTTAAGTTAACTAAAGGCTTGTTCTTTTGAACCAAATTATGAGTAACTATTGCCCATCACTGATGAGAGTTGATTAGTGTTGATTAGTACTCATATGTACTGTTTAGTGTTGATTGGAGTTAAAAATGTGATCCGAAGACATGATTGAGTGTTGAATAGTGTTGATCAATGTGGACCACGTGAGAGTTGAGAGTTGATGAGTGTCCAATACTGATGATAAGAATTTATTGTGACTTGAAAAGAACAAGACTTATGTGTACTCATGGTTGAAAGAGAACGCCTGTCAATCTAAGGTGAACTTAGATGATGTCTTTGGAAAGTAGGTGCTGCAGAAGCATCAAAACTTGTGTGGTCTTGATGTTGCTGGATTGTGCATTGCATATGTGATCGGCTCAAGTTTCCTGGCATTTTTCATCGGATATTGGTTTCTCTTTTCATATGACATATTTAGCTGATTTCATTTAATTAACATTGGATTTTCAATGGACATTGATGCTTCTGCAGGAACTGCACTATGTCAGATTTGATAAAGAAAAATCAAGAAGATGACTTCAAATGGGGAGCAGAGATTCCTGTTAACGCAGCCATTGGTGATACTAGAAGTTATAGGTCATTTATACTCCATGGTGTGGAATACTCACGTTATGATTGTGTTTGTATGTTTCGTGAGGGTGCAAAGGAGACTGACATTGGGAAACTCTTAAAGATATGGGAGAATAAGAAAGGAAAAAGAGTGAAAATCTTGTGGCTTTTCCGTCCCATTGAAATTAGGAATTTCTTGGGGAATTATGAGCCCGCTTGGAATGAACTATTTTTGGCTTCTGGAGAGGGCAAAGGGCTTTGCAGCATTGTCCCACTGGTAATCTGATTAACTTGTGTTCCAGTCTTACTTTCAGCAATTGTAAACATAAGAGTAAAATCATTGAAAAAGTGTTAAAATCGGCTACACAAATTCAGCTGTGTAAGGTACAAAGCTTCAAAACCATTTCCCAAGATTAGAAAATTCTACCTGGAACCTTGCATGCAACATAAATTTACACTTAAATTCTTATAGAACTTGTGAGGGAACCAGAAGTTGTATCCTTTGCATTGACAAATTTATGTTTTTAGGTTTTTCAATGTGCTGCATAACTTGCTTGCTGAACTTGAGTGGCTATCTCTTGGTCTTGTGGCAGCATAGCTAGCAGTTTTATACATGTAGATGTTACATTTGTCTAGAAATCATTTGCTTGTTATCGTCTTAGACATGAGCATATTAATAGGCATTGCATCATACTATAAGATACATATACCTCCACATATAAGTGAATTGAATTTTATTTCTTACCACAAACAAGGGAGAGGTTTCTCTTGGGATTCTGTTTGCTATTTGGTAGAAATGTTAAAATAGTTCATTTGAGTGTTCATACTTGATGAATCTTACTCCTTTGTTTCCTCAGGACGCTATTGTTGGGAAATGCAGTGTCATCTGCACTTCAAAGGATCGCAGGAACAATCGACCATCCCAATCAGATTTGGCAAGGGCTGAGTACTTCTTTTCCCATATCTTTGATGTTGGAAAGTTAAGCATATCAGAGAATTTCCCTGATAAAATTGACACCATAAGAGGTGAGTTAAATCTATACACATAGCCATAGCCCTCATGTTCCTTTCTGAATTTGTGTTGCTTGGTTTCTCTTGCTATAGTGGGTTGCTGTATCTGTAAGTAAGGCAGATTTTGATGGATTGCATTTAAGCACTTCAATATATTGCTTTTCTTCCTTTCCCATGAAAACTGACAAGTGTTTGGGCAATGGCCTACTAGCTTGGGTATGTTTTGCATAAGCATCATTTGGTATCTTATATACAGAAATCATAGTCGGGATTATCTTATGCATATACTGATATACATGTAGTAAGTAGTATACTTCGTAGTTTGCACTATCATAAGCCAATGTCAATAGTAAATCACATCATCTTTTTCCTACATGGTAAGGCTACACATTGTTAGTAAAATATTGAGCAAGAGATAATTAGCATTGTGGAAATAATGGAAGACTTTGAAAGTCCGCTCCGTTGCCTGTTAGGTTAGTCAACATCGGACAAAAGTAGCATAAATTAAGAAGTGTACACTTGTAGTTATGAACGATTAAGAAATGTGCAATTTTTACTATCTATTAGCCTTTAGACCTGTGCATTGCATGGGGTGTAGCTAAATTACATATTTATGAAAAAATATTTCATTTATTTACTTTTGTAAAAAAGGCTATCTATTTACTATAATGTTTTCAAGGTTTAGGGTATACTATATGTTTGTGTGATTTTTTTTTTCCGTGTAGTATCAAATTTTGATAAATTATATATTGTATAATTGATTGAACTATCCTATACCTTTTAGTTGTCCTAATTTAAGAATACAATGTCTCAATTTAATATCAATCGAATACTATAATTGAAATGTTTTTTTTTGAATTGATACTTGCACCATATTCAATCTCGCCTACATACACCTAGAATTGCTGTCCTCCTTTTCCATGCTTTTTAAAATTCAAACTCATAAATCTTATTTTCTTCTTTTTCTAATTCATTAACATGCCTAATTTACTATAAAGTAAATAAATACTTACCTAACATGCATAATTTATTTATCTAATACTATAATTGAAATGTTTTTTTTTTGAATTGATACTTGCACCATATTCAATCCCGCCTACATACACCTCCTAGAAATTAGAATTGCTTCCCTCCTTTTTCATGCTTTTTAAAATTCAAACTCATAAATCTTATTTTCATCTTTTTCTAATTCATTAACCTGCCTAACTTACTATAAAGTAAATAAATACTTTCCTAACTTGCATAATTTATTTATATCGACTAATATAATTGAAATGTATTTTTTGAATTCATACTAGCACCATATTCAATCCCACCAAAATACACCTCCTCAGATCTCTTTCCGCCTTTTACATGTTTTTTGAATTTTAAATTCATACTTTTTTCAAATTTAAAAAAAAACCTTGCCTAACTTGAAATAGAAAAAATAAATACTAACAGGAAACTTTGCTCTTCATCATATAGGAACGCACTATTAAGGAAAACAAAATATATGAAGGAGAAAGTTTCTTTTTGATTAAAGGATTATGAATGGAATATAAACAAAATTACAATTGTAATATGCTAATATTTTTCATGGACCCATGACAAGAACTAAACGTGCACCGCCTTATTATTATTATTATTATCATTATCATTATCATTATCATTATTATTATTATTATTATTATTATTATTATTATTACTATATGAAAAATGAGATGATTGTGCATGGTATTCTATCTAAAAACAAAATATTTGAGAATAGAATTATCTCCAATTTTAGTTCTCTTCAACGAGGTTAGTCTCTCCTAGGGTTTCCTGGTGAGAGTTTCTCTAGTCCTAGCGTGCTAGGGTTTTGTCGACGGCGACTGCCGTGGTTTGTGTCCAACATCTACCGGGGGAGCGTCCTAGTCTACCATGTCAGGGAAAGAAACGGCTGAAGGCTCAAGGGGAATGAAGAAACCGACAGTGATCTGGACGGATGAAACATCAGAGGAGGAAGAGTCCCAGATTGCGTTGTGTTTGATCGGGAAACTATGCACATCAAGAAAGTTCAATTCATATGCCCTGATGAAAACTTTTGAGAAGATCTGGAGTGTAGGGCATGGCCTAGAAATCAAGGAGATTGAGGAGAACTTGTTTCTTTTTCAATTTTTCCACTGGAAGGACAAGGCTAGTGAAATAACCCTAGAGGGAGGGGGGGTGATTAGGGTTATTTCAATAATTCTGCACTTCAATCAACACAACCAAGTTAGTAGCACTTTATATGAAAAATAACTTCTTTATTGAATGATCAAAAGTGCTAAAGAGGAGGAGGTTACAACTCAGCACAAAAGAGTACTTGTGAGGTCCTCAATTGGCCTATCGGATTAGAAGACATAGCAGAGGTCTTCTGAATATGAGGCCTCACAGTGGAGGCGATTACAACTAGTGACCTCACACAGTAGAGAGGCACTTGTTTGATTTGGAACTCTCGACCCTAGAGGTCCTCACTAGTATGACCACTGGTTACACAAAACTCACCACTACACAAGAATGACTACACTCGGAATATTCACTCAAATTCTCCTACACTCAGAACTTTCTTTCACAAAGTTCTTACAACGATTTTCTTCCTTGGAAATCACACCTTTGCTAACGGGGTGGTTTCTCATATTTATACTTGATTCTTCATTGACTTCCTTCCTTTCTTTCCTTTGCATTTGATCCTTTCCTTCGTGCATTGATTCTGATTTGGTGGCTGTCTTTCAACGGCAGAATCCAGCTTTTCAATGCAACAGTTTAAGCAAGGATTTGTTTCCTTTTCTAAGGTGATCTTCTATCTTCATGAAGGCCCTTTGCCATATTATCTTTCCTTTTCGTTTGAATTCTGAAAAAGGAAATGAAGATCATTATAAACAATTCTCAGAATAAACGGAAGATATAGGATTAGGATATGATTTGTACTTCCCTAAGATAGCTCGATTGGTCTTTCAAACAAAATAATCGTGTGCTGACATTTGAGGTCCTCATTGACGATTACGCTGAGGTCCTCATAACCAGTTGAGGTTCTGCAGCAAGGGTTCTGGATGGGGAACCATGGACGTTCGAGAAAGCAGTACTTTGCTTGTGTGAAATCACGGGAGATCTCCAACCATCCGAGGCGGTTGAATTACTAACACACACTCCTTTCTGGGTCCGAGTATATGACCCACCATTCAAAGGTCTAAACGAAAAGAATATCAAGGCTTTGGCGGATCATCTAGGGGTAATGATGCAAATAGACAACACGGAGTTCATCGGATGGGAGAAATCGCTGAGATTTAGGGTTCTTATGGACTTGAGGGAACCTTTGCCAATCGAAATTCCAATACAGACGAAAGGGGGAAAGGAGATGGTGCTGAAGGTGAAGTATCGATGATCTGTGGCAAGTTAGGGCATAATGAACGGGATTGTATGGCGAAAGAAGAGGAAGAGGGGGAGATAACTTTCAATTATGGGGATTGGATGCGAGCCTCACCGTGGCAGACGCGACGGGGCTTGAATACTTTGGAGAAGCATGACACAAGAGGAGCGGCTCACACATTAGTGTTCCAGCCACGTAAAAAAGAGGATAGGGGGACAGCCAGTGTGGAGGATGTAGTGGAGGGTCTAGGAAGAATTAATGTGAATGATGAAGGAGAATCCACCAAAAAGCGGGAGAATGATGGAGAACAAGGGGGAACGGAGGTGGAGGAAGAAGCACTTCAAATCTGGTGGTAGCCGACATAAGTGAGAACGAGGGTGTAGAGGAGTATGCTGCAGCGGAGGGATTGAAAAATGGAGTCGAAGGAAAGTGGAAGCGAATGCCCAGGAATAATAGGTCATCCAGTGAGGAACATATAGCAGCCCACCCTCTGGGAAAGAGACGTGAGATAGAAAGGGTGGAGGAAATGCCGATGGAGCTATGGAAGAAAGAAAGCAAAGAACGACCACTTGATAGACCCGGAGACAGTAGCGGAGGCTGTAAATCAGCCTCGCGAAGAGCAATGAAAATCTTAGCATGGAACTGCCGTGGGCTTGGGAACCCACGTGCGGTTAGAGGCTTGAAACGCCTCATAGTTGATGAAGGTCCCGATGTAGTTTTTCTCAGCGAAACAAAGTTGAAGGATTGGGAAGCAGGAGAGCTAAGAAGAAGAATAAATATGGAGAATGAAGTCTTTGAAATTTGCGAAGGTGAAGGCCGCTCGAGGGGGGGGGGGGGCTTAGCCTTGCTGTGGAAAAACAACTTGGAGCTAGAATTGGCCTCCAAGTCCTATCGCTACATTGATATGGTGTGTTGGGGACCCCAAAGAGAGAAGCTTTGGCGTTTTACGGGAATGTATGGGCATCCAGATGAAGTCGACCGAGAAAAGACGTGGCGCCTAGTGCAAGCTCTGAGAGACGATGACTCCATCCCATGGATTTGTGGGGGAGATTTCAACAACATTCTTTTGCAGGAGGAGAAAAAGGGAGGAAACGCAAAAGACGAGAGACTTTTGGAGGGTTTCAGGGAGGCTCTGGAGTTCTGTGATCTTCAGGACCTAGGATGGGAAGGTCATATGTTTACTTGGAGCAATGGGAGAGATGGGGAGGAAAATGTTCAGGAGAGACTGGATAGATTCGTCGGTAATAGGGCTTGGAGACAGGTTTATGCATGGAATTATGTCATTCATCTACACAAGCGAAGGTCGGATCATCTCCCAATCCTTCTACAAAGCTCAAAGCACAGTACAAACTCTTGGCGGGTGGGAAAGAAATACAGACCATGTCGTTTCGAAAAGGGCTGGATACATGATGACAACTGTGAGACAGTGATTGAAGAAGCTTGGGGAAAAAGAGAAAGATGGGGAATGGAGGCTCGGCTGGTGGGGTGTTGCAAGGAGGCAAAGGCTCTGTTGGGGGAAGACATGCGAAAGCTTAGGGACGAAGCACAATCTGTAAAGAAACAAATCTCTCAGGCCCAAACAAATGAGCCCAATGAAACAAACAACACCAACATTGCTCTTTTGGTGCGAAAGCTAGAGGAGCTAGAAGAGAAGGAAGAGAGGTACTGGGTTCAAAGAAGCTGTCAGAACTGGCTGCGGGACGGCGACAAGAACACTAGTTTTTTCCATGAAAAAGCTACGCAAAGGAATAGGAGGAATCAGATCGTACGTATTCAGGATGAACTGGGGGTTTGGAGAGAAACCGAGGAGGAAATGGAGGGGGTTTTTGTTAGATACTTTGAACACATTTTCTCGTCGCAAGAGGTGGTGGACACAAACCCGGTGACAGCCCTAGTCAAAACCAAAGTCACGGAGGAAATGAATATGCAACTCAGGAAACCCTATACAGGAGAGGAAGTCATTGATGCGCTGCGCCAAATGCATCCTACAAAGGCCCCGGGCCCAGATGGTATGCCTGCACTTTTTTACCAAAATTTTTGGCATGATGTTCTGTCTTTTGTTCTGGGTGTTTTAAATGATGGAAATTCGCCTGATGAGGTGAATCGAACTTTCATTGCTCTAATCCCGAAAGTTAAAACCCCCACGACCACCAAGGAGTTCAGACCCATTAGTCTTTGTAATGTGATCTACAAACTCATATCTAAGGCCATTACTAATAGACTAAAAAATATCCTCCCTCATATCATCCATGAGTCCCAGAGTGCTTTTGTCCCAGGTCGTCTGATAACAGACAACATCCTTGTAGCTTTTGAACACTTCCACTACCTGAAAAAGCGTCCCAAACACGTTAAAAAAGCTCACATGGCCCTGAAACTCGATATGAGTAAGGCATACGACAGAGTTGAGTGGCCTTTCATAGAGGAAATGATGAAAGCTTTGGGGTTCGAGGATGACTTCGTGTCCCTGATTATGAAATGTGTGACTTCTGTACGTTACCAGGTTCTAGTTAATGGGAAGCCTTCCGATGGGATCACCCCGAAACGGGGTCTCCGTCAGGGCGACCCATTGTCACCTTATCTCTTTTTAATCTGTGCAGAAGGTCTGTCCGCTCTCATCAGGGACAAGGAAGAGAACCACCTCATCCACGGTATCAAAGTAGCTCGGGGGGCACCAACTGTCTCTCATCTTTTCTTCGCAGATGATAGCCTCTTATTTGTACGGGCGACGCAGAATGAGGCGTTGCAGGTGATGGAATTCCTAAAACAGTATGAACGGGCGTCAGGTCACACGAGGTCAGACGATCTACATAGATAAGTCTGAAGTCTCTTATGGCCGTAATGTGAGCGAACACCTGAAGCATTCACTCCAAAGGAGTTTGGGTTTCAAAGCGGTAGAGACTCATGATCGGTACCTGGGGATGCCTACGTTCATAGGGCGTTCAAAGAAAATGGTTTTCCAGCATGTCCAAGATCGGGTTTGGAAAAAGCTCAAAGGATGGAAGGAGCAACACTTATCTCGTGCCGGCAAGGAGACCCTCATCAAAGCGGTTGCTCAAGCTATACCTACATATGCTATGCAATGCTTTGAGTTGCTAGCGACGGTTATTAAAAATATTGAGGGACAATGTCGGTGCTTCTGGTGGGGACGAGGAGGAGAACACAAAGGAATAAATTGGGTGAAGTGGGACAGCCTGTGTGAAGCAAAAGCTCGAGGAGGAATGGGGTTCATACATTTACAATGCTTCAACCGTGCCCTACTATCCAAACAGGCATGGCGGCTAACCACCGAGCCTAACTCTTTAGCTGCCAGGGTAATGAGAGCAAAGTACTATCCCGGGGGTACCTTTTGGGATGCAAAGATGGGCCCCCAACCGAGTTACACCTGGAGGAGTATCCTAGGCGCGATAGATTTGATCAAGGAAGGAGCTATGTGGTGCATTGGAGATGGTCGAAGTGTCAAGATTTGGGGTGACAAATGGGTTCCGGGTCTCAACCAAGGGAAAATCACAACACCTCCATCTGTTTTGGGGTGTGAGGCTAGAGTGGAGGTGCTAATTGATTGTGAAAATGGTGAGTGGAAGACAGACTTACTAAACAACTGCTTTGACCAACAAACCATGCAAGCCATCAAGGCGATTCCTCTGGGGCATAACCAGCGACAAGATTGCCTGTACTGGTCCTGCACCCACAGTGGTACTTTCAGTGTACGGTCGGCATATCGACTGGCAAGAGAAATGCATCGAGACAAACAACAGCGGGAGGAAGCCTGCTCGAAAAGTGATGACCAAGAAGCACAGCTGATTTGGCAAGCAACCGCACTTCCAAGAGCGCAACACTGCGCGTAGAGAGTGTGGAAGGACACCCTGCCCAATTGAGTAAATTTGGCCAAAAGAAAGATGAGCTCAGACCCGATATGTCCGATGTGTGGTGATGGTTATGAGACGAATAACCACCTCTTCCTAGGATGTGAGTGGCCTCAAAAAATATGGAAATGCTCACTTTTCCGTTTCGAGGTGGGAAAGTGAGAAATGGAGGACATGGGACAATGGATGGTGCTGCGAATGAAGGAAATGGATGCAGAGACGCGTGGCCTGTTGGTTATGACAATTTGGATGATATGGAATGCGAGGAACAGGAGAGTCCATAGAGGCATGGCCTTGGATCCCATGACAGTAGCGATGCAAGCTCTGGATTACTACCACCGATACCCCACAGCCCAGCAACGAGAAGAGAAAACCCAACGGCAACAAGGGGAAAGGCGTAGCAATTGGCGGAAACCGAATGAAGGTTACTGGAAATTGAATGTGGACGCCAGCTGGGGGAAAAACAGAGAAGGCGGTTGGGGAATAGTCATCCGAGATAAAAATGGGTTAGTGAGAATGGCGGAAACGGTGTTCAATGCTTTTCAATGGTCGGCCGAGCCAATGGAAGCGGGAGCCATCCGGCATGGTATGCGAAGGGCAAAAGAAATGGGTCTCCAACACATAGTGGTAGAGTCGGACTGTGAAATGGTCATCAAGGGCTTACAAGGAAAGAGAATCGTAGCCCCGGCAACTTGGAACATCATTCAGACTGCCTTGTTTTAATTCCTTTTTTTGCGAGTATTCAATTTAGTTTTAGTAATCGCCAGTGTAATAAGGTAGCTCATGAGTTGGCCCGTATTGCGGTGACTCAAAAACTCTCAAAAATCTGGATGGATTGTTATCCTCGGGAGGTTGCCATTCTGGTAGCCTCCGAGGCGGAGTTTATTTAATATAAGTTACGTTTTTTGCCTCAAAAAAAAAAAAAAAATTTAGTTCTCTTCATCTATAAACTCACATCATCTTCATTTCCCATTTTATACTACGTTATCCTATTAAACTAAAATAGTATTATCATTATATAATTCTCTATAAAATTGTGTTACTTTACATATGCATGTACTATTGAACTAAGGTATAGTATCTTCCTCCAATTCATGTTGTATTAGATTAATATATATGCCTACATGTATGGTTTTCATTGTCAAATTTGTATTGTTATATTAGTTATGTGTGATTTTGAAGTATCGATTAATATGTACTTTGTTAGATTAATGTATGGTTTTCATAGCCGAAGTTGTATGATTTAATCATTTTACTATCATTTTTATATCTTTTACTTATACTATAATACGTTATATGTTTTATTTATTTTTTTTAAAAAAATTGCAAATTCGACCATCCCAATTGTTCCCAACTCCCCATAGAAAAAAAGCGTGGTCACTTCCCTTGCCTCATTGAAACTTTTTTAGTTGATTCATTCATATAAATTTTTCCGTATTTTTATTGAGTTTGCATAAGCTGCTTGTAATATCTCATAGTTATAATAAATTTTCTTTCACATTCAATCTCGCATAGCATACCCTATTGAAAAATTAAATTTTAATATCTTAAAATACAAAAATTATAGAATAAAAAGGCGGTAATTGAGAATTGTAATGTTTTTTTTACTTGCCTAACTCAAACAATCAACGTCTTTTTTTTTTGAGGGCAAACAACCAACATCTTAATTAATATTTGAATGACAATACATTTTAGGTTTTTTTTTTTTACTTTTAATAGTTTTCATTTATATTTTTTCGAAAACAGAAAATAAAAATAAGATGTATAAAAAAAAAAAATAAAAAAAATACACTAATCAGTATGAAGAAATGAAGATTGATTTTGTTTATTTGGTTAAACGGGAGGAAGAATATGACAATCACACCAACTAGATGAACAATAGTTGGAGCATTCGCAAAGACAATTTGGATGCTATAGATTTAAATTTGTGGCTTTTAACGAGCAACATGCAAACTTCTGACATCTATGTTTGGTGTTTTTAATTTTTTTTAGTTGCACTTACTTACTGCCATAGTCCCATCTACGTTTGGTGTTTTTAATGTTTTTTTAGTTGCAATTACTTAAAAGTTGGACACCCGTGCGAACGCACGGGCACAGACTAGTAGTTCTTTTTTTTTTTTTTTGTTGGTATGGGTAGACAGATAGCAATATTTAAACCGATCCGCTGTGGAAGGACTCCCCTCTTAGCCTTTCGGGCCAGAGTGTGTGCTTCCTTAACGATTAGTCTACTAACTTTAGAAATACTACAGAAATTGAAATTTGAAAGCAAGTTCCTGCAATTATCCAATAGGTAGCCACATGTTGGGTGTATTGAGCAGTTCTCCGGAAGACGACCACCTCTTGTAGTGCGTCCGTGTGGATCCTTACTCTCTTGAATCCCCTGTTCTTCGCATCCTTGAGAGCGCTTTCTAAGGCTTGTAGTTCAGCCTGCAACGGTGAAAGGCAGACAATTTTGCCTGCACTTTCCGCCATTTTGGACTCTTCTACCTTCAAAACCCAACCAACTCCCCCCCACTAGCCTGGATTTGTCCCAAGCTCCATGACATATGTAATCAATTCTTTCTAGTTCACCTATTCTCAACCTCCATACAAAGCTTTTGTTCTCTCCTTCTCCCTTTGACGATGATTCCTGTCTTGTGCCTTCCAGTCTACTAGTGGCATATATTGCTCAGGCAATTTCCAAATCTGTTTTAACCCAACTCATCACTTCCTTCAACGAGGGAATTGAGTTATTAAAAACCTTCCTATTTCTCCCGATCCAGATGTTCCAAAGGATACAAAGGAATTCTTGTACCAACTGTTCCCCGTTTCCCTCCGTTTTGAATGACAATTGAATCAAATTGTGTATCCATCTCGAAAGGGGAACGCGCACTCCTTGTTGGTTCATCATCCCAATACTTGAAGCAAACCACAGTACAATTGCCTTATCACATTCTTTAAACAGATGCTGATTGGTCTCCCCTCCCTTACCACATAGGACACACTGAGGGTTGGCTTCCCTATCCCAGCTCATCCTCTTGTCTGCAGTCGGGTGTCCATTATGGATCACTTTCCGAAAATGGGTCTTCCACTTTGGTGGGACGTTCAACTTCCACACTCTCTTCTAGTTTCTTTCTTCCTAATCAGTGATTTTGATGCCCCATTTCCCTTCATCCCATTGCCCTACTCCAGATGAAGAAATAACTTGATTTTACTGTGAATAAACCATCTTGTGTACCTCCCCAATAGACTTTATCCTCTTCCATCGTTGGTCTCACAGGGTATGCCAGAATTGCATTTGCCAACTTCACTTGGAAATTAGTGCGAATGAGTTGACAGTTCTATTGGCCTGTGACACCTATCATAAGATCTCTGATGTTTCTCTATCTCCACTCTTCTTGGTTTATTCCTGGTCTTAGCACAAGTTCATCAATTCCAGCCCACTTGTGTACCAAAATCAATCCTTTTCTCCTGGATCCTATTTGAACCTTTATTCCTTCCTTTATGCTCTTGACTAGACCTGGTAGTTCTCGACCCGACCCGGAAACCCGACCCGCAAAAGATGGGTTTTGAACACGAAATTCGACCCGGGACTCGAAAATGACCCAACCCAAAGAACCCGGTAAAAACCGGGTCAGGTCGGGTCAAGTTTGGGTCGGGTCAGACACTTTAATTTTAAGTGTTTTGTCTACTTTGGCCTTGTGCAAAAAAATGGGTCCATTTCATGAAAATTAAGGCGGAAAAGTAAAACATTGGGTGGCTTTGGAAAGTTATGCGTAGAGAGAGACCTACAAATGAAATAATCAAATAACAAATGACCAAAACAAAATCCTAACACTGTCACTCACTCACTCTTTCAGTGAACCCTCAAACTCCTGCAGTCCCGCCGCTCTCCTCTCTTTCAGTAAAATAGTGTATTATTGTCCAAGGTCAAAGTTCAGTGCATTATTGTCCAATACCCTAAAAGTTCAGTATATTAGCATCCCAAAACCCTATATATTTCATAAGTACTGTTATTCGTGGATTGTTGACGTAAACCGCATAATAGTTGTAGACTTGAAGATTGCCAAATCGCATAAAACAATTACCGCATAATAGTTGTAAACCGCATAATAGTTGTAAACCGCATAAAACAAGTATATCTTCTAAATAGGAGGGATAGTCTTGGTAATAACAATTAAACATAAGGGCAAAATTGGTATTTAGCAGTGACTACTGAATTTCCATCTCCAATTACCACCACCCCCCTGGTAATAGATTACTGGGAGTTGGGGCATTCTATTCCCATTCCCATTACCCACTTTTTTTTAATAACCGCAAAACAAACATGGCAATAGTATTCCCAATTATCCTACTCCCATTCCTAACCCCCTACTCCCTCATACCAAACGGCCCCTTAGGTGTATAGTAATATGTCTATACAACTATGACATATCGTGGTGGTCGAACTTGGAATGAAATGGTATATTACACAGGTGTCTTTGACTAATTATAATCAATTTTATTAGTTGTAAGTGACTGAGAAAAAGGGCGGTCATGACCCGTAAACTCGACCCAAACCGCCCGAAACCGGAATACACCCGACCCGTATTTACCCGAAATACACCCGTATTTACCCGAACCCGATATACGGCCGACCCGTAACCCGCCCGCCCGCTCGTATTGACAGGTCTACTCTTGACTGCTCTGCATAGACTATTCCATCCAGGTGACCCTTTCAGCGCCTTTCTCGGTTCAATGCTACGGGGGGACGCTCTCTTATACCTGGCTCTGTAGACTCTAGCCAGTAAACCTTCCTTATTTGCTTCCAATCTCCACGCTTGTTTAGCTAGGAGGGCATCATTCATCCAAGCTGTTTTTCTTAATCCTAGCCCACCTCCTCCCTTCGGAGTGAAGAGTTTTTCTTTTGACACCCAGTGTTTCCCCCTATTATTGTTACTTGTCCACTAGAAAAAAACTGTTCATTAATCCATCCATTTTGTCCGCCAAGCCCACAGGGATTTTGTACATCGACATAATATGTCTGTGTAGGGCAGCCAATACTGAGTTAATGAGAACTAACCTTCCCGCCGGTGACAAGAGAGCCGCCTTCCACCCTTGAAGCTGTTCCTCAATGGTTTTCCATAGAACCTAAATGTGTAGTTCTGTTCCTATGGAGCGTAGGGGGACTCCCAAGTACTTGTTGAAAGATTCTTCAATTTAATAGCCAAATAGTGTCGTCAAACCTTCCTTCTCTAATTCATCCACATTTGGAGACACCATCATCTGCGATTTTTTACATATTGATCACCTGGCCCGAGATAAGGCAGAATTCATCGATGATGCTCTTTAGATTTAGACAATTAGTAGGGAGTTCCGTGAAAAAGAGGGAATCATCCGGAAAAAACATATGGGTTAACGAAGGACTCCCTCTTGCAACTCTTACTCTCATTATCTGTTCCCTGTCTTGCGCTGCTACCTTCAAGTTTGTTGCCAGAACGTCTAGGCAGAGTGTAAAATGGTAGGGTGATAGGAGGTCCCATTGGCGCAGCCCTGCTTGCGGATTGAATGATGGAGATGGACTGCCATTGACCAGGACAGAGTATTTGACCGTAGTAACACATTCCATTATGAGATTAACCCAGAGTACAGGGAGCCCTAACGATTCCAGCACCTTCTTGAGGAAATCCTAGCCGATGTGATCATAAGCTTTATTCAAATCCACTTTAATAGTTGCCAACTTTCTCCCTTGTCTTTTCCCTTTGATGAAATGAAGCACCTCGTGGGCAAGCAAACAACTGTCCCACATCAGTCTTCTTGGGATGAAGCTTAGATTACAAAAGCGCGAGGCGCAAAAAAGCGCACTGGTCCCTAAGGAGCGAGGCGCGAGGCACTGGGTGACGGCGCGGGCTTCACGCATGCGAGGCGCAATAAAGCACCATTTTGTTTCAAAATCACATAGAAGTTGTATTTTCACATGATAAGCTCAAAAGTGGCATCAAATCATGGATTAGACATAAGTAATGCGATGAAAAATCCCACAAAAAAACAAGTATATCTTCTAAATAGGAGGGATAGTCTCGGTAATAACAATTAAACCAATAAAATGAGTTAGTTAATTGTTATGTTGTATGAAAAGTTGTGAAATATTAATATTACAATCAAAGGAACTTGCATAGACCGGCCTTCACAAGATTTGCTACATCATTCATCACCATTTCCTCTATCCATAAACAAAAAAAATAATTTGAGGAAGATGGTGACATTTCAAGAATGGAGCACTAGCAAATGGTCAAAGGAGTCCGGGGGCAAGAAGATTGCAACTTATATCTTGCAAGAGAGTTATTGGAGAAGCATTGTCTATGCTCTTAAGTTGACATGTCCCCTTGTCAAGGTCCTTCGCTTGGTTGATGGAGACAAAAAGCCCGCTATGGGTTATATTTATGAGGCTATGGATAGAGTTAAGGAAACCATTATGAAAAGCTTTCAAGAGAAGAAAGAGCACTATGAGAAGGCATTTGCTTACATTAACAAAAGATGGGAATGTCAACTTCACCAACCTCTTCATGCGGCGGGGAACTTCTTGAATTCGGCATTCTTTTATTCGAATTGAGAAGCAACCTTAAGGATGTAATGAAGTGATTGATGGTTTGTATGATTGCATTACTAGAATGATTCCCAATCTTGAAACCCAACACAAGATTATGGTTGAGTTGCCCCTATACAAAACTGAGGAAGGCCTCTTTGGAAAGCCAATGACAAAAAGGCGACGCAATCTGTCATCTCCCGGTAAGAAACTATTTCTTAATTTAAACTTAGGTTCTATTTATCATTTCTAAGTTACGTACCATCTACTAGCTTAGTACCTAATTGCTTATTCTAACTTACACTTATTTTTCTAAATAGCCGAATGGTGGAGTGCATATGGATCCGCCACACCAAATTTGAGAAAGTTTGTTGTTAGGGTCCTTAGCCTTACATGTAGTGCATCGAGATGTGAGAGAAATTGGGGTGTTTTCCAACATGTAAGTTAGATCTTCAAAAAGCTATTTAATTTTGAGAAATTTCAATTATTGAAATTTAAACTAAGCAAATAACTAATTTTTATGTACTTTCTCAACAGCTTCACACCAAGAAGAGAAATAGGCTAGCACAATCTCGATTGAATGATTTGGTTTTCATTAAATCAAATCGTGCATTAAAGCGCTGCTGCCATGAGAGTGGTAGAGATCCCATCCTCTTGAATGAAATTGATGAGAGCAATGAATGGTTGCTTGGAAGGATGGAAGATGAAGAGGATGATGACGATCTTGTGTTTGAGGATGATGCTCGGACTTGGGCTACCGTTGCTGAAGCTAGTGGGGCAAATGAGTCCCGTTATAGATTTAGGCATGTATCCTCCACTAAATCTAATTCAAGGGACAAGGGAAAAGAAAAAGCTCCCATGAATGCCTCTAGTTCCAAATCTTCCCGTGCTAGATTTTAGTTAATTGATGAAGATGAGTAAGAAGAATTTGAAGAGGAAGAGGACATTGAGGATGATGATGATGATTCTGAGTGATCATCATTGTAGTTATTAGACCCTAGGGCTTTTAGGCCTTAAGATTATGTTGCTACTTGACTACTTTGTTTAGTGTGTCGTGTTGTCTATGTTTGCTTTATGACTATGCTTGTTTTATCTCTTCAGAAGACTATCTTAGCGATATATCGTATGTTAAGACTATTTGTGTGATTTTTTGTCGTATTACTTGTGTCTAATCCATGATTTGATGCCATTTTTGAGCTTATTATGTGAAAATACAACTTCTATGTGATTTTGAAACAAAATGGCGCTCTCTTGCGCCTCGCGTGCGTGAAGCCCGCGCCTTCGCGTTGCGCCTCGCGCCTCAGGGACCCGTGCACTTTTTTGCGCCTCACGCTTTTTTAATATAAGGAAAGAAATGAATGGCTTCACTCATAATCTCTTCTTTCTTTGTCATGCCGGATTCAATCCTCCCCTTAGATGCCTTTTATCCGGGTGCATTGCCTTCTCACCTGGTCGTTCCGAAAAAAGAATTTAGTAACTATATCCCCTTCTAGGTTCCAGTTTAGCTTTGCCCTCTGTCTCCAGTAGGTTTCTGCTAAATTGATCGCCTCTTTTCCACTTCCATCTGAGCATGTTTAATATGCTCTATTGCTCCGTCAAAGGGGTTTGCGTTTCCTTTTTTCCAGTTGATGCACCAAATTTTGTAGCATTCCCTTAGATTGCCTAATCTTCTCACAGTTTTGAACACAGAAGAAAACCACTCACACTCTATTTGCCATTTTTCCTAGAGCAACGAAGTGAGATCATCTATCTGAAGTGACCATGCCTCAATTCTGTACCCGCCCCTTTTGTTTTTCCTCTTTTCAATGGTTTCAAAGAGTATGACGGGGCCATGGTCACAGAGCAGTATAGGCAGATTGTAGACAAATGCCGATGCGTTTGCTTCTATGCTCTCCTGGTTATTGTATGCTCTATCCAACATTTTCATGATTAAATCTCTATCTTTTCTCTTATTGGACCAAGTGTACTGAATTCCTATTGGAGGAATATAGTTGCGTTTCTGATTTCCAGGACATAAATAGGTTTTTGCCCAGAATATTTTGTGATCCTCCCAGTTTTTGATGACCACTTTCCACCTGATTGAAATCACTCATAATAAATAGAGGTTGTTTAATCTCTTTGCACACCCTCGTGATCTCATGCCAGATTGCCAGACCTGTTCCCGCTTTTAGACTTCTAGATCTTCATAGACAAAGCAATAATAACTCGAAGTCTCCCCCATTTCATTTGCTTTACACAATACAAAATTGGGACTGACATACAAAAGGGAGACAGTACAAGGATTTGAGCTAAGTACTACTATTCCCCCACTTAACCCTATAGGATCAGTCCCCCCACAACAACAACAACAGATATCCTAAGAGAAGCAAGCCTTCTCCGAACAACATCTACTAAAGACTTACATTCAAAAAGACAAAAGATGTTAGGGGAGTGGGTACAGAGAATCTACTTGATGTAGGGAACTATAGAGGCCTCCGTGTTTCTTAACCCTCTGCAGTTCCACGTGCAAACAATCATGGTTGTTGTGGGGGTCCTTTGCGGCCGACCCCTTAGGCTCAGTCCTTCTCTTGTAGCATTTGCCTTTGAATAGTTTGGTTCGAACACCCGCTTGTTCTTTTGAGTCCTCCATACCCGTTGTAATCAGAGGTTCCCACATTGAGGAAACATTTCCAGTTCAGCTTTTTTGAATCTCTTCGCCAGCGAAGAATAAACCTCCTCCTCTTCTTTCCCTCCGGAGGAGACGCTTCCCAGCTCTGGCTTCGATGCTGCCTTTCTCTTTATTTTTTTGAAAGGCTTCAAAAGCTTCCTCCTTCGTAGCTGGTAACACCATGCTGTGAGCCTTGCTCCGCCTGCTAGTCCTTTGTTGCTTTGGCCCGCTACTACTAGACTCCTTCTCTGAAAATGCCTCCTGTTTGTGAGCCGTTATCACAAGTCCTTGTTGATGGATCAGGGGTTGCTCATCTACCTCCATGTTCTGATTGTCCTCCCCCACCTCTTGCATTTTCAGCCCCACCCTGATGTTGCATATTCCTCCATCCTAGTCGCATACTTTCAGCTTTCCCAAATTGACCTCCATCACCTATTCTTCCCCAGCCGTTTTCAGCACCTCAACGTGACGGAACTCTCTTTCGAACTCAGAGAAGTAAGGCAAAGTTGCTAGGCCCAAATCAGTGTTTGGAGACAATGGTGGAGATCTGGCTTCGATTCCAACTGAGACTGATTGGTGCCCAATAAATACCCCTCATTTGCTGGGCCCTCTCGGGTAGGTTAGGGGATGTTGATGGGATTTGATGGAAGAAGTCTTGATCGATTATTCTGAGATGGTCCCACTTTTGGCCCGTAACTCGTCTCAAAACCGACTTGCCGCGGTTTTGTCTCCATTGACCTCCTCTCCATTCCATGTTCTCGCTATCTAGTACCATCACGTTCCCATGCACCCCATGCACGTCGTTTGCTCTGCTGCTCCCTGCCCGTGGGTGACCTTGTAAAGCCCCTTCTTGTCCCGCCGGAATGATCAGCGGGCCTCACCTTGGTACCACCTGCCCACGCTCCTTTGGCAACAGGTTGTTGACTAGCATCTGACGTTGGTTAACTGTGGTGAAGATTGGAATGCCATTCTTGAATCTTGTTGTAAGGCAAGGTTCAGTTGGCGGAAACGCCAAGATCTTATGGGAATACAAAGGTTCAGAGGAGGAAATAATTTGGTATCCTTAGCGATTCCACTCATTAAACCTTTGAACAATTCCTCGAGTAGCTTCCCCAATGTTCATCTTGCAGTCCACAATCCGGTGTCCTACTAGGCCGCATTTCTTGCACATACAAAAGATTCCCTCGTACCTGAACTTTACCCATTGCGTGTCCCCTGACGTTG
The DNA here is from genome assembly GCA_029582165.1 of Portulaca oleracea. Classification (NCBI taxonomy): domain Eukaryota; kingdom Viridiplantae; phylum Streptophyta; class Magnoliopsida; order Caryophyllales; family Portulacaceae; genus Portulaca; species Portulaca oleracea. The sequence continues at coordinate 40,347,463 of CM055874.1, forward strand.
TACCGATGAACACCCCTAGTGTTAAGGGTTTGGTGAGGTCAACCTTGACTCGTATCTTTAGCCTATCCTTTGATGTATTGACCTCCTCAAAATTTGCTTCAACAAAGTCTCCCACCACTGTTGCTAGAGCTCGAACCACACTCATTCTCCTGTGCTTAAAAGGGATGCCCTCCAACTGGATCCACAAGGGTGTAATATGGAAGTTTAGCCTCTCTGGGATGCCTCCCTCACCACAGAACTTTAGGATCACTAGAGATCCTCCGACAACAGCATTCTGTACAGATCTTGGGCATCCTCCATGCAGGAAACCCTAACTCGGAACAGCATGGCATCCGCCTGTACTGCTTTCACCATTGTCGTTCCTCTTAACCCCTATTGGCGATTAATCTCCTCTTCTAGGTGAGAAGCTGACCAAATGGTCGAATCAGCCACAAGTGCAAAGAAAGAAAGATTCCATTCCTGGCAGACACTTCCTGGAGGTTCAAAGATCACGATCTGCGACCCTTTCATGATAAAGGGGCCGACATTATTTTCTAGGATGTTGGGTTTGTTGAAAGGAAAAAGGAAGGAACGAGTGTGAGACTGTAGGGCACCCATCCTTTTTGATTTTTTCCTCTTATCGGCTGGGATGTATTTTAGGATGACTGCCATCTCCCAAAACCTTCTATTAATAGTAGAAGATCCGAAAGAAAGAAAACACTTCAACAGACACTTGGGCAGACGTCCACCCACCTCTGTAATAGCTTATTTACTTCTCTGCTTCTTCACTTCAAATCGTCATCATCACTTCCGTCGTCTTCTGCCACGCCTAAGTTATTCCTCAAACCACAAAATCCTTCATTGATTCCCACCGAAGCCCGTGCGTATCAATTATTACCACTTTTGTCTCGGCCCTTAGATCTTCCCTATGCCCTCTTCTCTTTCACTTACATCGTTGATCTTGAGCTCCAAAACATCACTTCAATCGGCTTCAGTTCCTGTTAAAATTTCCTGCACTATGCAAATCTTTCCCAACACTATTCCTCCAAAGACTTCATTTCACTCTAGAGAATTCCGATGAACTCCATGGCTTACTTGCTCCCACGTCACCAGGTAGTTGGAGGTAGAGCTGGCTAATAGGTCAGGTCGAGTCGGATTCGTGTTCGTGTTAAACTTAAACGGGTTCAAAATCTTCCAACCTGAACCTAACCCCTTTATTAAACGAGTTGGAAATTGAAACCGTTTACCGTTTAAATTTTAAACGGGTTGACCTTATTTTGACCTGTGTACCCATTTAATTAAACGTGTTAGAATAAAGTAACAAATTTAGCCATTAACTCACTTATACAAAACAATTCATTATGGAATCGAAATAATGACATATCATACCCACAATTTCCGTGGTAATATAATTCGAATTATATATAAGGAGATGTCTTTTAATTCATAGTCAAAGATAAATATACTTTAATTACAGTTTAACGTACATTTCAAAGAGTATTAACTGTAACTTTCACCTAAGTTTATTGATAAACGGTATAATTGGGTAATAATTGTGGAGCAAATGACTTGATCCATGTGACAAGCCTAATTAAACGGGTTGAGTAGATATTTTTTTCGTGTCGAAAATCCTGACCTGAACCTAACCCATTTAATTAAACGGGTTTACCGTATCAACCCATTTAATTAAACGGGTTGAAAATCTCTACCTAAACCCGTTTAATATCGTGTTAGGTTCAGGTCGGTAATCGTGTCGGGTAAGCTTTTTCCAGCTCTAGTTGGAGGTTGTTTTAATAACTTTAGGTGTTTTCTTTAAAGCGGAATAAAGACGGTGGTTGCCACCAAGGCTTTCCAGCTTTTGAATAAACTTCAACCTTCCTCTAATCCTACTTTGAGAGATTCTCTCTCTAGCACTTTTCTCACTAAAGAGCTGCATATTTGCGTAGCTAAGACCATGTGATTTTACTAGTAGTTCTTAATTCTGCTATAGGTCAACAACTTTATGAATACAATTAAGAACGAAAAACTATTAACCTTCTTTGTGTAAAACCATAAACATTGTTTATAATTGGGTAATAGATTGTAGAATTATTATAATGCATGGACTTGAAAGTTATTCTAAGTTAATGTTTGGCTACATAAATTAAAGTTATTATAAGTGTTTTGGGACAAAGATGTCATGAGTCAATTTTTAGTTGATAAAATATCAATTGTTATGGTTTCGTCTAACTGTTTTATTTATTGAAATGTTAGTATCTTTTTGTTTATAATAAATTCCTATTATTCATCTTTCTTATTTCAATTTTAAGCACGAATTTACTTGTTGCTAAAGCTTTCTAAGTATATTTTTTCTTCTTAATATACCGGGTTATTCTTAGTTAGAAACATGCATTTATTTGTAAAAACACCCATGAAAATATACTTGTATATATAGAATTAAATATATAGTTATGTATCTTCTTTTTAGAAAAAGAAGAGGTCAAAGAAGAATGGATCAAGATGGATTGAAACATGTTAGTATTTTGTTAGGAGAAAGAAATACCTCCAGTATATATTTTTTATTTTATTTTTTTATTTTTATAACAAAGTTTATACTTACGGGAAATTGGATTCTAATAATCCCTACTTTTGCAAATTGGATGGCAATAATCCCTACTTTAAATTTGTATTCTGGTGGTCCAAAAAAAATTAAAATTGTATTGTAGTGGGACATAATTAAGAGTATACCCTGAATATCATAGATTTTGTGTTGCATTTGATTCAAAACTTTGTATAACACTTTACCACGATTTTTAATGAATTTACAACACTTCTCCCAATTTTTTCGAACTTTTTTTCTATTTTTTATGATTTTTTCAATTTTATTCTTTTTAAAAAATCATAATAATTGTTCAGAATCTCAAAAAAATAATTTAAAAATTGTTTTAGCAACTACACTTTATTACGTATGTGGGGGCACGAACGAAAAAAACAAAAACAATATGGGGTAGGCATGAAAAAAATAAAAAGAATGTGGTGATGGATTTGGTACCACTAAAATACAATTTTATTTTTTTTTGGACCACCAGAATACAAATTGAAAGTAGGGATTATTGCCATCCAATTTGCAAAAGTAGGGATTATTAGAATCCAATTTCCCTTATACTTACAATTACATTTGTTTTTTTTTTTTTTTGTGAGAAATTGAAAAACTATATTAGTTCATTGGATTTCTGTAAAACTAACATTCTTATCATAATATATTGACTAAATATTTTTTTATGGACATTAACTTAATATTAGAAATAATAACAGATAAGACAGTCTTTTTTTAGAAAAAAGAAAAGATATATAGACCAATGATAACTTTTCACTTTGTGATTAAAGATGCATAGGATGACATATATTATGATCTATAACTGTTGTAACCAAATATAAATGTGTGTAACATATATGTATGTTAATAAATTATTTTATATTAAATGTAAATTGCATTTCTTATATAAATATATTAATAAATTATTTTGTATGAAAAGTAAATTGTCATTTCATTTATATTTATACTATTACATTTTGTAATTATTTAATTTTTTTTATTTATAGTCAATCATTTCACTTATATTTATATTATTACATTTAGTAATTATTTACTTTTTTTTAATTTATAGTAAGTATTAACTTATCCTATCAATTAATATTTGTTATCAATATTAAGATATCCTATCAATTAATATGTATATCATTTTTAAATAAGGTAAAAATGATCAATTATAGCTTTCCAAAAACGCCCTCTTTAGAACGCACATATTCCAATTCTCACCCTTTACACATATTGTTATATATGAGTGTGCGTGTGTGTGGGTGTTTTTTTTTTTTTTTTTTTTTTTTTTTTTTTTTTTTTTTAAACTAACAAGCATGCTTGAGGTGCAAAAGAGCCCAAAGAAGCCAGGGGCGCACCCCCTTGTGCTTTTTCACATCGAGGCCCAACGTGTCCAAAAAGCCCAACCCAAGATCTTTAAGCTTTTCTGCATTCTTAGTGGGTTGCAAGGCACAGAGCTCAAGAGCTTTGTGCACCTCAAGTTGTTGCTTTCTCTCGCCTCCAGATAAGTCTCTTTTCTTCCTCTTCCAGTTTTCGTCTCCTTCCTCTCTCTGTTTCTAACTTGTCTCACTAGCTTTCTCTCTCTTTTCTAGTTCTTCCTCTTCGGAGTTCGTCTCTTCCTCTATTTTTTCTTACTTGGTGGAATCCATTGTCAGCCACATCGCTATCTTTTTTTTTTTTTCTCTTTTCTTCTTGTTTTGTTTTTATGCTAACTAATACTTGAACTTCCTTCTCTTCTTTCCTGGGTTTTTGATGTCCCGCCCCACGTATGAAAAGCCCACACCCCCCAGTATCCTTTACGCTTTGCGCTCTTCGCATGTGGGCGGGCACACACACGCTCACAAACCAATATTCTTTGAACAACTCCATCCTAATAATCAAACATCCTTGCCAAAATAAGAACCCAATGATACATAATTTTAGAAAGGAAAAATAAGGAAATTATAGATTGCAAGTGATATGATTTTGTGAAGCCATTACATGCTGAAATTTGGGGATATTTCCCATAATTAGTTGATAACCTGGCCCGAAATCATGATATGCATCATACACCATTGTTGAAAGAACTCTCTCACATGTCATTCATGAATTCTAGTGCTCTGTGAGTTGATTTCAACCGTCACAATTCAATGTGAAAATTCTGTAATACGATCATGGAGGTTGGTATATTATGTTGGGAAAATTGGATTCTAGTAATCCGTACTTTTACAAATTGTACAACAATAATTCCTACTTTCATTTTGTATTTTGGTGGTCCAAAAAAAATAAAAATAAAATTGTATTCTGGTGGGACGCCACCGAGTCAAGTGGCGGTGATTCAATGGTTTGCTGACATGTACCGGCGAAAGTTGTTTGACCAAGAAATTATAATTTTAGTTGTATTCTAGTGGTCCCATTTAAATTGGTATTATATTCTAGTAGTCTTATTGACATATTTATTGTATTTTGGTGGTCCCCTTTCATAGTTGATTATATTCTGGTGGTCCGAATCCTTGGTCAAATACACTCTCGCCGGTACATGTCAGCAAACAACCAAGTCACCACCACTTGACTTGGTGGCATCCCACTAGAATACAATTTTATTTTTTTTGGACCACTAGAATACAAAATGAAAGTAGCGATTATTAATGTATGATTTGTGAAAGTAGGGATTATTAGAATCCAATTTTCCCATTATATTGTGTGAAATCTATAATGTCCTGATCATATTTTGGAATACCTACGTTAATGGTCGATGATGCAATTTTAAAATTTCGATCCCGTTTTCGATCGCGACCCACGTCGATCCCGACCCACATCGATCTTGACCCTATTGAAATAAGGGGTAGATTTAGGAGTGGAAACTTAGATAATCAAGAGAGTCGTAGGCGTACCCACTCTCCTTTGACTTAGATACCGACCGTATATAGTCGTAGGATAAAACTTTTGCCTTATAGGAGGAGGCTTCATCAAACTCTCAATCCTTACCTAAGATGTGTTGCAATCATAGTCTAGAAAGGGGGTGTATGGGAAGGAATGAAGTAAGTGTCAAGTGGAGGAAGAACACCTCTATTTATAGGGCTAGGATGGACTCTTGGATAGGGTAGAAATGACCTTGTGGACAGGATGATGATGTATGAATGGTAAGGATAAGGTAGTTAGGATGATTAACTACATCTAACTACCCTTAACAGCACAAAAAACATGTGCTAAATTATGTTTGCTACACGTGAACCCATGAAAAAGGCAGCCAACTGCTGCACGTGATTGGCACGGTCATTCCAAGGACCGTGCTAAACCTTGGCACGCCCGTGCCAAGCACTTGGCAACCAAGTTCTGGTTTGCTGAGGCTTGGCACTCCTCCGTGCCAGGTCCGTGCCAAGCACTTGGCAGCCAAAATCTTGGTTGCCGGGGCTTGACACTCTCATGCCAAGTGCTTAAAACCAAAATACAAGTCTTTTGGAACCGGGAAGTCACTAAATGGCTTCTCTCGATCCTCTTAGCTTGTCTTACTTTCTTGTACTTCTTTTTTTTTTTTTTTTTTTTAAAACTCGGGTAAACAAGAACCATCAAGAACTTGGGGGACCCTTCTATCAAGGCATCTCCCTAAGTTAACTTACTTTCTTATACTTGGTTTTTCACACTTTTAAGATTAACAAACATATATATACACTTGAAAAACATCAACAGACCCCGGTAAATATAGGTTTGGTGTTCTTGAATCAGAGTGGTCAGATAATGTAACCCAGCTCAAGTTGATCATTGCTATTGTTTTCTTGATGATTTTGTTCCCAGCCTGAGCCCTTAGGACTGTCATCTAATATCTTTTTGTGTGCTGCAGTGGAATGCTTGTTTAATGGGGATAAAGACAATCCAAAAGCAAATGTGGAACACCTCATTGGTGTAGCTTCTGGTTCACGAGCTCAAGGTATGTTATGAGAAGGTTGATATGTGCTTTTCTCTCTTTCTTGGTGCCTAGGGGGAGGGGGTAGTAGTTAGAAAAAAGGCTGTAAATGTGTCACTGTCTACCGAATGGTTTAATTAGCTTGTGTTCACTACATTTACTTCTTATACTGCACAGGCAGCACAGCTACCGGAAAGTCAAAGCCTCGTGTGGATATAGATGGTCAAGTTGGGACTGCAATGACCAAGGTTATAGAGAGGGATTCTATTGTGAATGATGAAACTTCAAGAAACTCAGAAGATTTTAAGCAGCATATATTAGAAAATCAAACTTTAAACAATTTTACCATGGAGGATGCTGCTCTCAAGGATGAAACTTCAAGAACTGCAGAGGATTTTGAGCAGTATATATCAGACCATCAACCTTTAAAAAAGAGGAGAATCCAAATAAATGAAGGTACTGATTGTAACCTGTGATGAACACAACAGTGGTTGTTGTCCCTCATTGATAAGATAGATGGCCTTCTTATTGGATCATCTTCAACCGATTTTGAGTTGCTTCACTCTTTGTGAACTGGTTTTTTTGCTTGGAACCGCACAGAAGTTATATGCATTACTCACTCAATGCAGACTCAATTTATATAAATTTAAACAGCCTACTTTATTATCTTGGTTGGTGTTCCTGACTTCTGAATAATATATTTTCTGAATTCCTCTTGTTAAATTTCATAAACAGATTCTGCAAATCTTGTACAACCAAGTGTAGAAGATCCAAAAAGCATATTGGATCCTCTTCCCAGCTATGGGGCCAAAAGTCCACCAAACAATCTTTCCAACTGCTGTTATCAGCACCAGAATGATGCAGCTGCTAACACTGAAATTTCTCAGCCTGCAACACGTACTACTGCTAACAAGGTTAATTATGCAGTTATTGAGGTTTATCAAGATCCTGCTTTTCTAAGTTTTTACTTTTGTTGAAGTGTTTGATTGGCTATTGAGGTTTTCCTCCATGATAAGTGAAACTTAGTAGAAGCATTGGTCTATGGAGTTCTTTAGATAATTAGAATGGGAAATCATGATTACTTACGGGTGCGTTTAGTTGAATCCTCGAGTTATTTTCTCAATTTCTCTGTATGCAGGATTCTTAAGCACTTGCTGACTTGTCTGTGCATGTGTTCTAAAGAGGATGATTCCAATTCTAAAGAATTAAACATACAGAAGCTTTGGATAATGTAATCTTATCGAAATGTTCAGAGCACATATATCAAGAATACAAAAATTATTGTCCAACAGGAAGCACAGTTCCATAATTTCTCAGCGTTGTTCATTAATTATTGCTTTATAACAATTGATGAACTACCGGTCATGTATCTACTGAAGGAAAGACTTTGGTAAGGAAGTCGATACAGAAACTGAGTATTGGCAAGTACCCTAGACATTCCACTATATCCTTGTTTAGTTGGAAAGGTGCTTATTGGAATAGAGGCAGTATATGCCAAAGCTTAGACAGTTAGACCTGTTTTTTGCTGGTTTTTTGGGTGCCAAAGCTTTGTCATTGTACTAGTTTTCAGTGAGGCAGGCAATAAACTGTAGGATGGAGGATCATTTGATCTACTGTTAGGGACACTACACTGCTGCTGAGTGTAGGCAAGATGGTTTGTTAGCGAACTTCAGCTGTTTCCATCTCTTGGATAGTTCTACTTGACAAAGTTTGTCATATGTTTTACACCTGCGACATGTTGAAATCGCGCTGCTTGAAGAATAATTTATTTATGAAAATAAAAGTGGGTTATTCTATACAAGATGTCATCCTTTTCTGACTCTCTCTCTCTGTCTCTCTCTCTCTCTCTCTGCAGGATAATCGATGTTGGTTCTATGAATTGGTAAGTCCCGTTGGGTAACATTGTGCTAATCATTGACCAACATTTTGCTTTGGAACATAATCCGCTAGGGAACAACGATCACTAGTGACTAGACTTTTCTTCCATTACAAAATGTAGAAACATATAGGTACATTTCAGTTCTTGGTGCCCCGATCTCCATATATTGTATTCAGCTTTGGGCAGTTCCTGTGGTGACAGATACATTTAATTTTGAAGAAGAGGGCACAACTCTGGATACTCTGTGCTACAAATTTTGTTCTATTTTTTTTTTAAATTATTGCCCATAGCCCCATTCCTTGCTTTTCGGGGCTTTCAAATGAGCCATAAGTTATGCTGTGGTGCCTAGCTGTTCTGAGCAGTCATTGACAAGTTTTCTGGCGATAGGAAGTACTTTCCTGCCAGTGTCCTGATGACACTATAACTGTATGACATTAACTGCCATTCTAGTGTTTTAGTTTATTAGTTGCTCTGCTGCTAGTCAACGATGTAGAAAACAGGAATATGTGACAATACAGATTATGTATGGTGCTGTTTGGTAGCCCTTGTACAAATTTCTTATGATAACTGCAGGCATGGGAGGAGAAGCTGAAGATTGCTGATGAGCAAGGAAGGCTTGTGTGCTTGGATAACCTGGATACGTCATTTTTATCATCTGACATTCAGGTAATTGATCTTACATAGTATTCCTAAATGCTTTTGGGGGGCAAACTTTTTGCTTGTTTTTCAGAATTTATGCAGCTATTCTGGTGTGTAGCACTGTGAGAGCAGGACTGCTTGTATTCATAAATCCTGACTAGGTAGGGACCCTTGTGGATGTTATGGTGCTCAACACTGCTAGGCTTTGTTCAGGTTTTTTGATCTTGATACTCTACTAGTCTACTGGGATGTGGTCATACATGGATTTCTCGTTGATACTTAAATGACCAAACAGGTCATTTATTCAAATGCTGATATGACGTTTAGATAAACCTTTTCAGATTTGGGTCAAAATTCTGTGCAAAAAAGGTCCGGTCTTCGGCAGGTATAGCTGTCTAGCTATTTTACATTTGGGTCAAAATTCTGTGCCGGCGGGATATTGTTATAAAATTATAAAAGTGCCCCGAAAATTGGGGATTTTTATATGCAAAAATTCATTTCAGCTTAGGAGACTTATAAGGCATCCCATGCTTTTATATACCCATCTTAAATTTGTTTGTTTCTTTATAACTATATTTCAATTGCTACATGGACTTAAACGATTTGACTTTTGTCATTTTTGCCACAAAACTCTTAAGTGAGTCTAAGAGCATATAAAATGGCAATCTTGTTTTTTGGATTCTGGGTAGGGGTCCACCCGTTCCACATCATCAATCATTCCTATTTTTTGGAATTTCATTTCACTTGTCTACAACAGTTGGAACTCATTCCAACTTTTCACCATAAAATAATTATTTATACATCCTATACTATAAATAAATTGGTTTAACTTTAATTTTTAATATCATAAATTCACGAAGCACAAGATTTGAAAGATAAAAACTAAAAAAAAAAAGAAAAGAAGGGGCAAGTTCCAGAACGTTGCAGCGTTCTAATTTCACGTGCCCATTCATTTCGTTCCTGGCTGTAGCAAAATGCAGGAACTTGACACATGTTCCACGGAAAAGAAGCTGCCGCTGCATTTGCTCTAATATGCCACACAAGTTCAAAAAGTTGTCAGGACTTCCACAAACCCAAATTTTGACTGGCTATAGCAGATAGATCTCACTTTTTAAATTTTCCTTTATTTTCTTTAGGATTTAGGGAGATTAGAAAAATGATTAAACCTAACTTTTTTTACTGAAAAAACAAGACAATTGTAGCCGTATCACCCCCTTTAACCTCCACCTCCATTTATCTTCTTCTTCTCTGCATCTCTGCTTGTTTACAATATCTAGCACTAGTGAGTTAAACGAGTTTTTTGGTTTATTTAGACATGGATTGTTTTAAACATGAGATGAAGTACATTAGTAAACTGTAAAATGAGCAAAAGTGCAGCTGTGAAGTCTGTGGTATATTGAGACATAATTTCGATCATGTCTCGACATCCAAGCTAGGTTGAATAGTGCATGGGCCTTGTGCTTTTTTATGATAATGAAGTAGATCTGAATCTGATCCTCTTGACAAGTCTGTGGATGCTCATGAGGATGAAGGAGGTCCAATAATTGAGATTCAACTTTGAGTGTTACCCTGATAAATCGAGGAGATATAGGGAAGAGGCACCGTCTTTTATTTTAATCTTCCTAAACCCTAAACAAAAAATAAAGGAAAATAAAAAAAAGGATTAACCTTGTAAGAATCGATCATAACTTGGATTTGTGGCAGTTTTGACAGATTTTTCAAAGTTGGGTAGTATATTAGACTCACTTGAGAGTTTTGGCCAAAGTGACAAAAAGTGAGGCTTAAATGGCAGTCAAGCCATCTAGGTCTTGCTATATGTTAAAATATGTTAAATTCACTACATATGAATTATGATCCTGTTAATTTGTATCTAATAAAATAAAAATGAGGACATTGCTTAGGAATTGAAGGCAACTTAAGAGAGGAGTTGGGGATTTTTATCTCCATAAATCCTAATGATTAGTGTACATAAGTTTGAAATGCAAATTAATATAGAAGACAAGAAAATAGGAATTGCTAAATGAGCTATTAGTATATCGACCCAAATCAATCCATTATTATGCTCTAAAAAATATCGAGCGACTATTATTTCACCTTTAATGGACACTATATGGAATGATTCGACTTACTTGATCCTATGGTTATTGTGCCTATTACCTATTTCTAGTGGTGACTGGTGAGCATAGAAAAACGAAGTGAGAATTATTAGTGTGTTCTTTTACCCCTTTGAGTGGATCTTGGGAAGATTGCAATTAAGAGGCTCATCTTGTTTCCTATGTTCTCCTTAATTCCTATGCCCTGCCCTCATTATCTAGTTTTACTCTATGTTACTCTGACTCGGGTATGAGTGTCGGTCCCGGACACATATCCGTGGGTCAGACACAAGTTTTTTGCTTGTGGGACTTGGGGATAGGGTCTTATATTTGGACACGAGTACGGGGACACGGATATGGGCACATATGCAATTTTCATAATAAGATAAATAATTAAAAAGTTCATAATCATTGTTCATAAAACAACAATAACAACTTAGATCAAGTCTAACATAAAAATAAATAGTAAACTTATGGAGTTCATTCCTAAAAGAATCTGAATTTCCCTCGTTAGTGTGAGTGTATTTACTCTACATCATTCTCCAAAATAATCGCTTCAAGTTCTGGATCATCCAAGGAAAACTCAGAAGTGTCTGATTGCCAAAGTGGGTGTCGGACACATATCCTGTGTCCATGTCCATGTCCATGTCCTGGTCGTGTCGGACACGGGCACGACTACTTTTCAGAAGAGTCGGAGTATCAGAGGTTTTACTTAAATAAAACTTTGTATGCTATTAGTAATAATGTTTTATTAGTTTTAGATACAAATAAATGAGGATGATATGAAGTATGCTTAGACTCAACATTTTCAGACTCTATCAGTTAAATAACATTTACAAAGAAAAATCAATAGAAATTAAAAGCGGGTATTAAAGTATAAAAAGCATAGGATATCTTTATCAATCTCATAAATTGAAATGAACTTTTGGATGATACACAACAGAAACTAAAGGCCAGTATAAAACTATAAAAGCATGTGTTGTCTTTATTTGTCTCATAAATTGAAGTAGATTTGTGAATATAAAAATCCCCAGCTTTGGGGTAGTTTATGACTATATCCCTCTGTGGCACCCACTTGGTGGTCAGATGTTGATAAATATTACCCTCAGTAGGTGGCCAAAGTTGGGTTATTATCATGGACTACCCCTTGAGAATCTACAATAATAAAACTAATGCTTGTATTTAAGAAACTTTTAGATTTGATAATTGTAGTGGGAATTAAAACACATTTCAAGGGTGAATATTAGAGGAGATTGAATAAACTAGAAAGCAATGAGCTAAAAAAAGAATATCGATGGAGAGATCAAAAGACTAACAAATAAGAATGTTATAAGCTTTAAATAAAAGAATATATACTAGTTTGATTTGGAACTTATAGCTAGGTTTAAGTAACTACTAATAATTTACTTGATAATATTCACATCAAATTGATACTGTTTTTGAACATTATTTTTTTCGATATTAATAAGCTTTTATGCCCAAGAAGCGCGCTAGCCAAGTTGGCTATCATTCCTGTCTTCAAAGCTCCCTGTCAATGTTCAATTCTTGGTGGAAGCAAAAACAATTCCCATGTGTGGAAGTTGTGGGTTAATGGATGAGTAGTCATAGTAGGCTTTCATCATTTTCATGGTTGTAGGAGAAAATTTACATGAGCACAAACTATTTCTAATTCCACTTTGCTAGACCATAATACTAAAACTAATATGAAGAGCACCAATAAAAACAGAAAGAAAAACTAAAGCAATGTTGCATAAAAAGCTTACAAAACTTGTATAATGGTATAGACCTGGCCAAACTGTGGGGTGGTTCATGCATGTAGGAAAGTCGGGGAACCTCAAACTAACCAGTATGCAGGCTAGTATGCCCATTGACCCTGTTGGTTGGGTTGAAGGATGGTTTGCATGTTAGGATCAAAGAGCAACCACAAACAATGAAAGATAAGAGCGGAAAAGAAATAAGAAATTTAACACGAGAGGTTTAACGTGGAAAAAACCCAAAGCGAGAAAAAAAAACCCACGGAATCGATGCACTAGTAGTATGAGGATTACAATTACACTGGTTGTGTTTCTCTCTATTTCACCACTCTGTGATCCTCTCTAGGATATTCTGGGATACATAATAAGGAGAACCTGACCCCAACATATACTAGGGGTACAAGGGAAAACTTAGGTTACAATATGACAATAACTTAAAAATATGGAAATCTGCAGCAAAAAAGAAACAACTGCGAAAAGGAAACAACAATAGGAAAGGAAACAGAATCCTTGGCGCTGGCACCGTCCAAGGAAAGTCACGATAAGCATAGCACTGTAATGGAACGAAGCGCCAGTAGCGTGCTCCCGGCCACGTTACGAAGAGGCGCTGAGAGGCTCATGACGTCTGGCTTTGCGCTGCACGCAGCTAGCGCCTGGCAGCGTCTTCTTTTACCTTTCTACTTCTCCTTCTTCCTCCCTTCTTCCTCCTTTCTTCTCCCATTTGGTCTCAACACCCAACAATCTCCCACTTGGAGACTAATCCTCAACCATCCTCAACTTTCTCCACAAGTTCCCCTAGTGCATCGACCGACCTCTTTATCAGTCCAAGAGGCCTCCTGAGACCGCACCGGGCCTCAATTTCCCAACATCCACTGGCTTATCCTTGTCCTGTAGACCCACTTCTTCAAGGCTTTCTTCCTTGCAGACAACCTGACGAGCTCCCAGGTTCTGTTTTCCTCAAGTGACGCAATTTCATCGACCATTGTGTGCTCCCACTTGAACCGAGCCTCCGCCTGCACCGCCTTAGTATAGGACTCCGGCTCACCAGCATCTCTGGTAGCCCTCATGGATCTTCTCACAGTGGGGCCTGGAGTGTTCTCATCATCATTGGAGCTTTCACCTAACTCCTGTGATCCAGGTGTTTTAGCAGCCTGATCTGTAACCTGTGGAGCTTCCTGTGGTTCCTCTATTTCCTCCCTAGGCACACTAAGCCTAATAGAAACCTTGACTGCCTCAGCTCCCACTGGCTTCTTGTCACGTGAGTCACTCCATGTCTCCTTGGGTTCCCTGCCAATTTTGGTGAAACTGGCCCTCTTCTTATTCCTGCAATGTCATAAGCTAGAACAAGAAATATTAGAAATCATGTTAGTGCTATCCCTGGTAGAGTACAAAGTACCGGACCTCAATCCCTTCACCACTACCATAGCACCCTTCACGATCTTCCATCTTTCCTCCCGAAGCCTGCTGTGTAGCCCATCTTATCGAGTTGATTCACTGAAGTTAAATTCCTCTTAATTCCAGGAATATACCTCACATCCTCCAACTTCGAAAGACTACCATTAGCAGTATTAATCGTCACGTCTCCTCTACCTGTTATCTCATAACACTTGCCATTGGCAAGATACACCTTGCCAAAATTCCCACTCCTGAAATTATGAAATAACTCCCTATTGGAGGAAACATGAAAGGATGCACCAGAGTCAACTATCCATGACTCTTCAGGACTAGACACACTCAAAACTAGAGCTTCAATAAGGTCTTCCGCAGAGTTGATAGAGTCCCGGTCATCATTACCCTTCCTTTCCTAGGTTTAGGGCAATCCCTCTTAAAGTCACCAGTATCCCCTCAACCATAACACACAACGTTGCTCATGTCACTAGGCTTGCCTCTACCCTTGGACTTCGACCGTCCCCTGGAATTATTCGAATTCATATTGTCCTTCCTACCCCTGACACTTAAAGCACTTCCCGAAGATTCACCCCTAGAATTCTTCCTACGAAGGCCCTCATTAAGCAACACAGACTTGACCTCATTAAATTTCATCTCGTCTGTACTCTTAGCACAACTAACAACAGTTACAAGAGTTTCCCAAGAATCAGGCATAGAAGACGACAATAGGCAAGCTTTGACATTCTCAGCAAAAATCATTTTTACTAAAGCAAGTTGTGAGAAAATCTTAGTAATCTCATTAATATGATCAACCACATCACCATCCTCAGCCATCTTACAGTTGGTTAATTTGCGGAACAAATGTACCTGATTTGCTGCGCTTGGCTTCTCATACATCTGCTCTAGTGCCTCCAGCAATTCCTTCGTTGTCTTTTTGTCCGTGACGTTGAATTTGACGTTCCGAGCTAATGACATCCTCATCAGGGACACCGCCTGTCGATCGAGCAGATCGTACTTGGCCGGATTCATGGCATCTGACTTCTTCTCCAACAGCGTAACGTGCAGCAACTTCGAATACAACATACCTTAATCTGCAACTTCCAGTAAGTGAAGTCAAATACGTCAAATCTCTCGATTTCATACTTATCTCCCGACATTGTTTGAAAGCGAGTTCTCTTTAGTAACCCTGCAGGCTCTGATACCAGTTGTTAGGATCTAAGAGCACTCAAGCAACCACAAACAATGAAAGATAAGAGCGGAAAAGAAATAAGAAATTTAACACCAGAGGTTTAACGTGGAAAAAACCCAAAGCGGGAAAAAAAAACCACGGAATCGATGCACTAGTAGTATGAGGATTACAATTACACTGGTTGTGTTTCTCTCTATCTCACCACTCTGTGATCCTTTCTAGGTTATTCTAGGATACATAATAAGGAGAACCTGACCCTAATATATACTAGGGGTACAAGGGAAAGCCTAGGTTACAATATGGCAGTAACCTCAAAATATGGAAATCTGCAACAAAAAGGAAACAACCGCGAAAAGGAAACAACAGTCGGAAAGGAAACAGAATCCTTGGCGCTGGCACCGTCCAAGGAAAGTTGCCGACAAGCATAGGCGGTGGTAGCGGGGAACGAGCGCTGACAGCGTGTGGAAGAGGCGCTGGCAGTGGCCTCCCGATGCTGGCAGCGTCTTGCTTTGCGACGTTCGGCGCTGGTAGCGCCTAGGCCACGCTGGTGGCGCCTCCCTCAAACCCTCTTCTTCCACCTTTCTACTTCTCCTTCTTCCTCCTTCGTTCTCCCATTTGGTCTCCACACCCAACATTGCGGGTCACTCCACCCACAAGATTTGAATGAGATTCTAAAGTTCATTCACTTTTCTCTTGAAGTTCAACTATCAATGTCAAAATCTACTAAACAAAAGGCCAGATGAAACATAAAGGTTCGAACATTGAGTATCGTAATCATCACTGGTTTGTTACGGGTCTTATGCCATTGTAAGGTATGGGACTTGTCCCACATCGATAGAATGGGATATCGGTGTGGGGTTTATAGATCAAATGGGCTTTCTCTCCTGGTAGACTAGTCTTTTAGGATGAGCTCTCCCGTTTGATCTATAACAGTGGCATCAGAGTCGACTCGGAGTGGGTGGCCTGGGAAGAGCCCTGCCGTGACCCAACGTGGCCGTGACCAACGAGGACGTTGGCCCTTAAGGGGGGTCGATTGTTACGGGTCTTATGCCATTGCAAGGTATGGGACTTGTCCCGCATTGGTAGAATGGGATATCGATGTGGGGTTTATAGATCAAATGGGCTCTCTCTCCTGTCAGACTAGTCTTTTGGGATGAGCTCTCCCGTTTGATCTGTAATATTGGTATCAGAGAACGGTTCTCAAAGGAAGAGTATTAACCTGGCACACACTAGGAGTCAGACTGCCATGGGAGACTCTTTGAATGCAATCATGGAGGAACATAAGAAGTGGTTGTAAGATCAAATTGATGGCCAAAATCAAAGATTTCATGAGCAGCAGAGGCAAATGATGGAGCACCAACAACAAATGACTCAACAACACCAACAATTTATGGGTCAGGTTATGGAACAATTGCAAAACACAAACACTAACAGAGGAAGTCATGCAGAGCAATTGGTAAGGAACTCCATCTTGTTCAATCCCAAAGTAGAATTTCCCACATTTGATGGAAATGATCCTAAGGGCTGGATAAAAAAATGCACTAGATATTTTACTCTTTGTAAAATCACGTAAGAAATGTAATGGATTTAGCTGCTTTGCATTTAAAGGGGTAAGCTGAAACTTGGTTCAACAGCTATATCTTGGGTAAGAGGAATGTATCTTGGGATGAGTTTATTTTTGATCTAAGCGCCAGGTTCAAAGATAATTTGGGGAGTAAAGTGGTGGAAGAGTTCAATAGACTATCTCAAGTAGGAAGTCTAGATGAGTATATTGCCAGATTTGAGGAATTTAAAGCCCTCCTATTAATGAGAAATCCAACTATGCCCGAGTCCTATTTCTTGGAAAGTTTTGTTGGTGGTTTATCTGCTCCTGTTAAGCCAGTAGTCAGGTCGTTCAAACCCACCACAGTGTTTGAAGCTATTGAATATGCAAGGCAGCAAGAAGAGGCTATAATGGCTCTGATATTACCCTCTGATAGAGGCCCGAAAACCTACAACCAGCCTGTCAAACCAACTTTCTCACAACCATAGACACCCAAGCCTATTTTACCCTCTCCCACACCTCAGACCAAATTTCCTCCTTTACTAGCTCCACAAAATTACCCTCAAGCCAACCAAAGAGTCACTAAATTTATTCCAGCATCAGAGAGGGCTGAAAAGATTGCCTAGGGCCTCTGTTATTACCGTGATAAGCCTTTTGAAAGGGGTCATAAATTTAGTACCAAAGGCAAGCAGTTGTTTTTGGTGGAGATTCTAGAAGAGGAGGAGGAATTGAAGGAAAGGGAAGAGAATGTAAACAGTGTCATTGAGGAGATAGAGCCGCTGATTTCATTGAATGCCATGTGGGGTAACACAGGATTTCGAACCATGAGAATAATGGCCACATTTGTAAGAAAACGATTCACATCCTTATAAACTCTGGTAGTACACATAACTTTCTGGATGAAGGTTTGGCCAAGAGGTTGGGATGTAAGCTTGACCTTGTACCGGCACAGTCAGTAACTATAGCTGATGGCAAGAAGCTCCATTGTCATTATATTTCCAAAGATTTTAAGTGGTTCATTCATGGTGCAAAGTTTGAGTCTGAGGTTTATTTACTGCCGCTGGGAAGCTGCGACTTGGTTCTTGGTGTCCAATAGCTTTCTACATTAGGGGTCATCAGTTGGGATTTTAAAAATTTGAAGATGGAATTCACTCATGGAGGTAGAAATTTCTCTCTTAGGGGAATTAAGGGGGGTAAAGTCCAGCTTATGTCTCAAGAGACATTACCCAAGGCGTTGAAAACTGTAGCTCAACTTGTTATGATACAGTGGGTCCCTGATCACCCCATATCTTTAGCCTCCTTGGAGGTTCACCCACCCCACAAAATTCCACCACATTTGGAACCCCTTCTAGACACTTATCAAGAAGTATTTAAGGATCCTACTACTCTTCCATCGAGCAGGGGACACTTTGACCACATAATTCCTCTCAAGGAAGGTACCTCTCCAATCAATCTTCGGCCTTATAGGTATCCTCTCAAACATAAGAACATTATTGAGCAACTTGTCCAAGAAATGTAGAATAAAGGAATTATTCAGCTTAGCTCTAGTCCTTTTGCCTCTCCTGTGGTCTTAGTAGGGAAAAAGGATGGCTCGTGGAGGTTATGTGTCGATTATAGGGAGCTGAATAAGCATACAGTGAAGGATAAGTTTCCGATTCCGGTCATTGAGAAGTTATTGGATGAGCTTGCTGGTTCAACTGTATATTCAAAATTGACCTCAAATCAGGCTATCACCAGGTTAAAATGAGTGAAGAGGATGTACCTACGACGGCTTTCAAGACTCACTTTGGGCACTTTGAATTTTTAGTTATGCCTTTTGGCTTAACTAATGCCCCTGCCACATTTCAGAGCCTGATGAACCACATATTCAAGAAATTTTTGAGGAAATTTGTGTTGGTGTTTTTTTGATGATATCTTGATTTACAGCCCTACTATAGAGCAACATGTGGAGCATGTCAGATTGGTGTTGCAGACCATCAATGACAATGAGTTGTTTGCAAAATTCAGCAAGTGCCAATTTGGGATTAGTAGAGTGGAGTATCTAGGGCATTACATCTCTGGTCACGGAGTAGAGACGGACCCTAGGAAGGTGGAAGTTATCATCAATTGGCTAGAACCAAGGAACCAGAAAGAACTGAGGGGCTTCCTTGGACTTTCGGGGTACTACAGGAGATTCGTACAAGGTTATGCAGCGATTGGCAAACCTCTTACTGACTTGCTCAAGAAAGACGGGTTCCAATGGACGAAGGAGGCTTCAGAGGCCTTTGAATTGTTGAAGAGGGTGATGTCTACTACCCCGGTGCTAGCATTGCCCAATTTTGAGCAACCATTTGAGATAGAAAACGATGCTTCCAATTTTGGGATAGGGGCAGTTCTACAACAGAACAAACATCCAATAGCCTTTATTAGCACGAAATTGAGACCAAGATGGCAGAAACTTTCTGTGTATGAGAAGGAGTTGTTGGCTATTGTGTTTGTTGTACAGAAATGGGAACAACATTTGATGGGAAGGCCTTTTATCATTAAGACGGATCAAAAGAGTTTGAAGCATCTGCTAGAACAGAAGATCTGAACTCCATTCCAACAGTTCTGGCTATCTAAATTGATGGGATTCGAATATGAAATGCAATACAAAAGCAGGGCTAAAAACACAGTGGCTGATGCACTCTCTAGGGTGCAAGGGTCTGAGCTACTTGTAACGGCAGTGACCTCCATCAATTCAGGTTTGTTACACTTGAATTAAAATGGGTGGAACACTGATCCTGTTCTGGTTAGTATTATCCAGCAAAAACAGCAAGATCCTGAGGCATTTCCTAAATACCAATTGGTAAATGGCCAACTGAGAAGAAGAGAGAAGCTAGTAATCAACAATGATGTTGAGTTGAGAAAGAAAATATTGCAATGGCTTCATGCAGCCCCTGTTGGTGGCCATTCGGGAAGGGATGTTACTTTGAAAAGGGTGAAGCAACTCTTCTTTTGGAAGGGAATGAATAGAGACGTGCAAAACTACATTTGGAATTGCCAGGTTTGCCAAGCTTGCAACTAATGCTCCCTATGGACTTTTACAGCCCCTGCCAGCGCCAAATGGAGTGAGGGAGGACATCTCAATAGATTTTGTGGAGGGGTTACCTAAATCTTGTGGGAAAGAGGTCATTTGGGTTGTGGTTGATAGGCTTAGCAATTATGCTCATTTTATTGCTTTGTCGCACCCCTACTCTGCTGAAACGGTAGCACAAGCATACTTAAATAATATTTTCAGATTGCATGGACTGCCAAGGAGTATTGTGAGTGACAGAGATCCCATCTTTGTCAGTGCATTTTGGCAATCATTGTTTGATACTCTAGGGGTTGATTTACACCTCTCTTCAGCCTATCACCCTCAGTCAGACGGGCAAACGGAGGTAGTTAACAGGTGCGTGGAGCAGTACTTAAGGTGTATGTATGGAAAATCCTAAAGATTGGCTGAAATGGCTTCCACGAGCAGAGTTTTGGTACAACACTTCCTTCCATGCATCCACTCAGCTCACACCTTCTGAAGTGCTCTATAATCAACCTCCCCCACTACATTTGCCTTACCTTCCAGGGGAGTCAAAGAACCTTGTTGTTGATAGAACCATGCAGGCAAGAGAGGCTATGATATAACACCTCCAACAGAACTTGTTGAAGGCACAAACCAGGATGAAGAACTTGGCTGACCAACACCTAACTGATAAGAGCTTTCGAACTGGAGATTGGGTGTGGCTCAAGTTGCAACCTTACAAGCAGGTTAGTGTGTCACAAAGGAGCAATCACAAGCTAGGGCCTAAATATTTTGGTCCCTTCATGATTATTGACAAGGTGGGTTCAGTGGCTTACAAGCTTGATCTTCCAGAAGAGGCTAAGATCCATCCAGTGGTCCATATATAACAGTTAGAAATTTTCCATGGAGAGTTAACCAGGCACCCTTACATTCCAGCTTGGATGAGAGGTTTGAATACTGATGCCGAACTAATACCTTACAAGATTTTGGCCAGAAAATTGGTGAAGAGACAGAACAAAGCTACTGTCAAATATCTTGTGCAGTGGGTTAATCAACAGGAAGATGAGGCAACTTGGGTATTTGCTGATGATTTTGATGAAAGGTACCGTCAGTTCCAGTCCCATGAATAGCCTTGAGGACCAAGGCTCTTGAAGGAGGGAGTTTTGATGCAGCTATTTTCATTTCTTGCACCATCCCACTAATTTTAGTGCAATCTGTCTTTTTCCTTTTCCCAGCTGTACTCCTTTTATTTTTACTAGTTTGTCTTATTATGAGGTGGCACTGTACTGCAGCAACGGTTATGCATGATGTAAGCGATTTATAGTGCTGGAAAAGAAATGGACGGCAACCTCATTTTTGATGAAATATTCTCTCTCTAAATTTCTCTCTTCCCCTTTTCTCTCTCTATGCAATCATTCTATTACAGAAAATTATCGAAGCTCTCCCTCTTTCTATTTTGAGCAGGTTCCTTGATTTTACTGTATCATGGTTACTACATGAGAGTAAATAAAACGATGAGCTAAGACCCATAGAGTGAAAATGAGGGACACCAAGTATATGCAACTTCGTGTGCAAACAAAAAATGAATATGAAACCCTAGGCTGATAATAAATAACTTCATTTTTTATTCTTAAATTTAATTTTCTTCTTCCTTCTTTTTTGAGGTTGAGGGTGGTTGGGTTTGGTCAACCCCTGCCGGAACAATGAAATTGAAATGCGATTATGTAAACAAAAGGTCAGTTCTGATAAAGGAAATACTTCTGAAAGATACAACACATAGGACTAACTTGAGTGAAGTTCAAAAAATACCGTGAACCAAACCCTTGAAGAGTTGAGTAAACAGCTTGTAACAAAAAGGTCATCTGAAAAGCAAATAGGTACACTGGTGGAAGCTTATCACACTATCACTTGGAAACCCTTGAAGTTGATATATTTTCCAATACAGTTTGATCTTGCCCTTCTTGCTCTTTCATTGTTTTATTTGATGTTTGTTCTGCATACTTGTAAGATATCTAGTTCATTGTGCAAGTATTATGCATCTCAAGTATCTTTTAAGGGGTTTGAGGGACTAGTGATGCATCTTTGAATATTATTTATTCTTGCAATGGATTTCGTATGCTACTTCCCGTTTTGATTATTAAGTTACGACATCTTATCGTGCCTAAGAACATCAGTAATAACTCAAAAAGATTTTTCTGTACTTTGCTATGTTTTGCACAAATTTGCCTCTTAACAATTTTCTGTTTATTGGATGAGGAAGGGGCTGATGGTTGTGCTGGGATAGCAATGGCCTTAATTCCCTTCAATATGTTAGGTTGGGCCATTATGGTAATGGTGCCCAGATAGTGGGTTATGGTGAAGCTATGATTAATGAAATGACTGTTGCACTTGAGCAGACTTGATGCTACAACATGAAGAGCGGTTTCTATAGGAGAGTTACTTTGGCCAATTGTACAATCGGAACCGGAGCCCAAATGTATACTAGTTACAGTAATTTTTTTTTATCACATTTTTTAGGATAATTGGATTCTAATAATCGCTACTTTGGCCAATTGCACAATAATAATCCTTTTTTTTGTATTCTAGTGGTCCCTGAAAAATCAAAATTGTATTTTGTGGTACCAAACTTGTCTCCACATTTTTAAAAAAAAATTCATTCTTGCCCCCAAAAAGATTATGAAGTGTAGTAACAAAAAGAGTTTTTAAGTTATTTTTTTGAGAGTCTGAACAATTATTATGATTTTTTTAAGGAATAAAAGGGGAAAAATCATAAAAATTAGAAAAATAAATAGAAACAATTTGGAAAAAACATTGTAAATTCACTAAAAATCGTGGGAAAGTATTGTGCTATGTTTTGGAGGAAACGCAATTCAAAATCCATGATATTTAGGGTATACACCCGTAGGTGGTACCACTAAAATACAATTGTGATTTTTTTGGCACCTTAGAATATGTAAAAAAGGTAGGGATTATTATTGTACAATGGACCAAAGTAGGGATTATTAGAATCCAATTTTCCTAATTTTTACTGGATAGTATATGAAAACTTTGACACATACGCGGGTCATGCTGGTTTTGACCGGTTCAACTGGTGTCCCTGGTTGACCGGTCAAACCAGTCCAACCAATTGACACATTGACCCATTGGGTCAACCGATTTGGTGAATGGTCTGGTCTGACAACATAGGTAACTACACTTTATAACTGAGTGATTATTTGGTCCTGACAACCAGTTGATTTCTAAGGATAGGTAATTTTTCATGCTCAATGCAACTGAGTGATTATTTGGTCCTGACGCCTGGCCTAACCATTGCTTTACATAGTGAAGTGGGCCTTACTTGGATTGGAGTTCCCTCTCCATTATCTGTTCAATTTGTAAATTATCTAAATACTGATCCTTAGCTTTACTCAGGATATGATATTGATGGCTTTTAAGTTGGAAGCTGATGCAAGAATAATCCCGGGTGGATCTTTTTCCAGTCCGTCATATGGTATATAGCAGATTTTGGATCTTTTCTTGGAAACTTGCTCAGCATGAATTTTGTTAAGAGCTTTAAGCTGTGTGTTCTTGTTACAGGACAAGCACTGGTTGTATTCACATCAAAGGATGAAGCTGAACTTGTCATGTGGGAATTAAGCCAAAAATGTCTAATTGCTGGAGGAAGGTAGTGCCGCAACCAGTTTCAAACCTTTTCCTATTTCCAATGCATACAACCTGTGGAACCATCTCAACCAAAAACTTAAGCTTATGGTTGAAGCCCCATGAATGGTTTTATACTCTAACACGCCCCCTCACGCGAATGCCCTTTGGGCTTGAAGCGTGGATGCTGCAAAGGCTCCTTTCACCTTGCGCAAATGAATATGGGGGTGCTGAGATTCGAACCTGAGACCTCTTGTTTATTGGTCTGGCTCTGATACCATGTGGAACCATCTCAACCAAAAGCTTAAGCTTATGGTTGAAGCCCCATGAATGGTTTTATACTCTAACACAACCAATTACTGTACTGTCTCCCCGGCAATGGCAGAATAGAACTCTTTCCCCCCATTACTCCTGTTTTGGAATGAAGCCCATCAATGTGTATGTCAATGCATGTACTTGTCAGCAAAGCAGTTCAGGTTCAGTGTTGAAGCATGAGATGCTTCTGCCATCTGTCATGCGTTTTTATAGATTATATTTGATCGTTATATGGAATTCAATCATGGGATTAACATGCAACTTAGGTTTTGGTTGAGGTCCTTGAAAGTTGTGGCTGTTATAACTAACTCTGCTAGTAAATCCTTTTGGGTTGATACTGGAGATCTAAATTGAAAGCCTTGCCCATATCAGGCAGGCTTTTGCCTGCCGTTGTGCCCAACATTGAGAGTTCTGATTCTTGCCTTGTTGGCAAATGGCAGACCTGTTGTAGCTAGCAGGAAGCATCTTGGAGAATTCAGGAGTAAGCCGTGTGGTTTTCCTGGGCATATCATGATTGAGAAACTGAAGAAAATGAAATGGGGGGAAGATCAGGTATGCACTCTACTTTTTTTTTGCCAATAGGTCAGCACATTTCTTGTTTTTTAGGTTGTGGTTAATTTCTAAATGATTCCAATTCTTTTTTCCCAGAAAAATACAGTATCCACTTCCCATTGCTCCCAGCCAAACACAAGTGAATACAACCTGGCAATCCAGTGGCGCGCCCTTCAGACAAAATCTGATCGTTGGTGGAAAGCTTTACATGAGGTACCCATTCTGCAATCTCTTGTTATCCTATCTTAGCGTGGATCTCATTTGGGCAATGCAAATTCTAGAGTGAATGGTGATACAAGACTACAAGAGAACTATGTATGTATGAAAATATAAGCTAATGATCTATGTCCTCAACCTAGGTACAAGCAAAAGAGCTCTTGATGTGTGAGAATCGGCTGAAGAGGCGGCATGGTCCATCAAGTGAAGCTCCAGCAGGCAGTGGCAGTAGAGATAAAGCCATACCATGCATGTAGCCTAGCTTGTTTGCTGGTAAGGATGCTATTTGGTGTGATTAATTTGCTTCTGTACTTATAGTATTCATACAGTCTTCCAGCTATAACTAAAATTCCCTTGTTCAATGGCTATGCAGAGCAATGTATGTACGGATCTCCCCATTTTGGACAGTATACTGGGCCAGATCCTCAACAGTGTACAGCTAGAAATCAGTCAGTTATGGTGTTACACGTTGTCTTTACATCTTTAGCCTACTAATGTCATGTAATTCATGTTGGTGAATGTTGGGCAGTTTACAACTCCCATACATTGATTGGTAACCTGACCTGTGAATGCCCCAGTCAGTCATTCATGGGACACCCAAGAGGAGGAAGATATGGAAGGGTTTTTTTGGGGTTGTATAGCATCATATGATGTGGATGTTGCATGTCATGTCTTTAAAAAACCTAGTTACTCAAAAAAGTAACATAGTTACTCTCCCAACTTGTCTAAGTTTCTTGGCATGAACCCTAATGAAGCTACATATTATAGGCATCTATTAATTCACTATTATCGTAATTTTTACCGTTCTGTTTCATTCATTGTGTTTTCATACAGAAAAGGGATAAAAACAAAATGTAGCTCTTGCTCAGGTTTCAATTAGTCTAACTTTAAAATAAAGGGTTATTAACCATGAAGAATGACCCAAAAATCAAATTGACCATGAAGTTAAATGAGGATCACGAGGTTCCAAATTGTAACTTTTTTTTCGGTTTCAAGTGCTTGCCCTCTTCGCCCACCACCACCTATGCGCCACTCTGACGAGAACCAACGCAACACCGCCATCTTCGTTTTTCTCTACCCCCCTTCCCCCCCTCCAATTCCTCTTCCACCCCTTGCACCACAACCACTCTCAGCCTATGTTGTAAAAATCTGACTGGACTGGTCGATTCAACCGGTCCGACTAGGGACCGGGCACTGGACCGGTCCGACTCTAAGGTTAGCCCGTTTGACTGGTTTGATTGTAAAAAATCTGCTGCACCCGATTGACCCGACCGAGCCACGGTCAGACCGGTTTTTTTAAAAAAATTGCATATTTGCAAACAAAACCGAGTTGGAAAGTGGAAACTTGAAGCCCTAAACTAAGTTGTCTCCTCTTCGACTTCACTCTCTCTGCCTCTCCTGTTTGCCTGTTGTTGCGCTCTACGCCGCTCGCTCCCTCTCCTGCCTCTCATCACGCAGTCCTGGCCACCACCGGTATAGGTGAGTCTTCTTTTTTTTTTTTTTTTGGTTAGGTATGAAAGTGTTATGGGTGTGTGTGATTTGGGTGGAAATTGGATGGGTGATGATTTGAAATTGAGATGTAAGGGAGAGATGGGTGTTTTTGGTGTTACTTGGTGGCGAAAATGGTGGCTGGAGGTGGTTCTGGTGGTGGTGGTCGAAGATGGCGTACGACAGTGGTGTGCACTGTCAGTGGGAGGCCGAGAAACAAGAGTAAGTGGAATTGATGTTTTGGAGTTGAATTGAATTGATGTTTTGATATTGATTTGAATTGATGTTGGTACCCAACAGATTTAATTGAGAGTTTCTAGGAAGGAAAGAAGGATGGCAGCAGAAATGTAAATGGCATGCAAATGTGGACAGAGAAGAGGAGTAAAAGGTGGAAAGATGGAAAAGTGGTTTTGATGGAGACAATACACACATTTAGCAAGATTTTTGTACTGATTTCTTTGCTTGTGATGGAGAGAGGGGTGTATTTTTTTGTCTTTGTTGTACATTGTTGTGCATTGCCATGCTGCAATATTGTGGTGCTTTTGGAGCTCAAAGCAACAATATCTTTTTGTCATTTGGTGGTGGAGTTTTTGTTTTGCTCCTCTTTCTTGGTTTTAGACTATTATTTGAGTTAGATGGTGTACTAGTGCTTAAGGCACTTTGATCATTTAGGTGCAGACGTGCAGTTGTGAAGAACCTCGAAATTAATATTTTGAAGTACATGAATTTTTTTTTTAATTCATGACCGGTTCATCTTGCCGACCGTATTCAAATTCACTAACGGTCGAGGTCATGCGACCAGTTGAATCCTTGACCCACTGGTTGGGTCTCTGGTTCGACCGGGTTGATCGCTCGACAACATAGGTCGCGAGTGCGACCTCGCTTTGGATAACTTCTATCTGAGACTGCTCAACAGCCATCGCGGGTGTCACGCTGACTGTAGCGAGTGTCATGCCCATCAGAAGGGTGTTACGCCCATCAGAATTGTCACGCCATCAGAATGTGCTACCACTGGTTTTGATGAAAGATTTTTGCCTTTTTTGTTCTGGTTTTCCTTCTAACTCTTTATTATCCTACAAAAACACAAAATCATCATAACTAATATAAAATCAAGGGACTAAAACAAGCAAAACACCTTATAAAATGATATAAATTCGGCTCGAAACAAAACCAAACAATGGCATAAAACCCGCCGCGGTCAATGTATCGTTCACAAAATTCCCATGGATCGATCCTGCAACTTTCAAGGGGTCTTTTAAGTTGCCGCAAGTTTTCAAGGCATCCTCTTAGAAACGGCAAACAAAATTTCATAATACTACCTAAAATGGGGGCTCATTTAGTATTCCGGGCCTGATTACAATCTGCTGGACCCTAGCAGGACCTAGCATAAATTAGAATATTGGGTCATTGCCATGGCCCACAAGACAGCACTCACGGCCCAACAAAAATTCATGAAGGCCGCATGACCTTCACTGGGTAAACGACCCAACGCTTCAGCCCAGATCACATCAAGAGGCCCAGCAGAAATTCACAAAGGCCGCCTGACCTTTCCTGGATAAATGGATCATGGGTCCGGCCCAAAAAACACTCCAGAAGCCCACAAAAATGAATAAAGGCCGCTTAGCCTTTATCTTTTTAGGCGGGCCACTACTCATCATTTGGGCCAAAAACGTGGGCCGAAAAATGGTCAAAGGCTGCCTAGCCTACATTTGATATACGGGTCGAGTTTCCTAGTCGGTTTAAAAAAGTATTTTGGGTCTACATTACAAGTCGGGTTTTCGGTCGGGACACGTAAATAAAAGGATTATTCAATATCCTAAGCCACAGATATGCATCAATATAAACATGCTTAAAATAGTTAAAAATCGACAAGATATAAAAATACAAATTCGTGCTTACTTATTTTTATACTAAACTAAGCGTAAAAGAAAGGTC
The DNA here is from genome assembly GCA_029582165.1 of Portulaca oleracea. Lineage (NCBI taxonomy): Eukaryota > Viridiplantae > Streptophyta > Magnoliopsida > Caryophyllales > Portulacaceae > Portulaca > Portulaca oleracea. The sequence goes on from CM055874.1 coordinate 40,375,553, forward strand.
AGAAGTCACCTTGCCATGAGAACGGTAGGACCAAGCATGATTCTAGGATCGAGTAGTGAGATCAGAAGGGCTTGCATCCACACCGGGTACGAAGTTACGCCGAGAAGACCTTTCATGAGGCCATACCGCTGCATGGGGAAGAGGAGGATTTCTTTGGCTTCGGGGTTGCATCTTCTAATAAAACCCAAACTCTTTCTTCAAAGGAATAAAATTCTTTAAGAGAGAATGGGAAGCTATAAAGGAACGAAGGATGAGTGAATGAAATGAATGAATAATGCATTGAATTTATAGAAAAGCTTGATGAATGTGAGTCGTTCATTTCTAGGACCCGCCTCGAGATTCCAAATGCGTTTCATTGGTCGAAAATCCAAAGTTCATCACTTTGCCACCCTAGGAAGAGACAAAATGGCGTGGCTCATTTGCATCCACATGTGGGCTGGGCCCCACATGGATTCCATTCACGAGGAGGAAAAAAAAATCATCAAAAGCCGCCTGTCCTTTGTAGCAACCATGGCCCAAGTTTGCGGCCGAAATTCCCTCATCAGCCCAACAATAAAAGCTAAAGGCCGCAGAGCCTTTAACTCAACCGCGGCCCAAATGTGTGGCCCAAGCTTGTTGCAGTCCATCGAAATAAAGTCACTTGACCCACACAGTCCAAAACTGTCGACCAAGAACCCGCAGTCCTAGGATTTCTGAGGCTCAAGATCCTCTCAGGTAAAAATCTGAACCAATATTACATTTTAGGAAAACTAACGCTTTGTTTTTTTTATGATTTTCCAGGTCGCCGCTAAAAGGGACCACCTTCATCCAGCTGCCGCTAAAAGGTTGCTGACTCACGGTCGGCGCTAAAAGGGACCATCATCATCCAGATGTCGCTAAAAGGTTGCTGACTCACGGTCGCCGCTAAAAGGGACCATCATCATCCAGTTGCCGCTAAAAGGTTGCTAACTCTCGGACGCTGCTAAAAGGGACCATCATCATCCAGCTGCTGCTAAAAGGTTGTTGTCTCCCGGTCACTGCTAAAAGGGACCATCATCATCCAATTGCTGATAAAAGGTTGTTGTCTACCGGTCGCCGCTAAAAGGGACTATTATCACCCAGCTATCGCTAAAAGGTTGTTGTCTTCTAGACCCACTAAAAGGGATCATCTTCATCCAGCTGCCGCTAAAAGGTTGCTGCTGCCCGGACCCATTAAAAGGAACCAACTTCACCCAGGACGCTGTTAAAAGGCGTCACCATCGCAAAGCTCGCTAGCATTCATCTCCAAGCATGTTAGACTACTTTGACCTTCGTCCTACTCGGACTCGATCAAAGTGGGAGCTCTCTGTAGACACTGGGATTTGCACAGACAAAATCCCAACCCGTCAAAACTCAGCAAGTCAATGGGCCGAGTGCCAAAATGGGTCATTGGGTCCACAGAGTCAACAAAGCAGGCCCAACAGATCAAGTCAGCACGGATTTAATCCATAAAAGTCGCATAGCCTTTATTAATTCACAGGTGGGCCCAACACGCGAATCCAGCCCGGTAGAAATTGATAAAAGTCGCATGACCTTTGCAAGGAGTAGCGGCCCACCTTCATCCGCCACATCACCAATCTGTGCCCTTTAATCTTATAGGCCGCTTGACCTTTGCGATTTATTTGATTTTGGCGCCAGAATCATCAACAAGTATCCCTTGATCATAGCCCACGTGAGTTGACTCGGATTGACTAGAATATTATTAAAGGCCGCATGACCTTTGATTTTGCATGGGAGGGGCTTGATTTTTGGGATGTGCCCCTCACATTTTCCCTCCAAATCACTCATCCTCCACCTATAAATACCTCACCATTTTCACTCATTCATCACCAACTATCATAATCATACTACCAAAACTCTCTCAAAATTTTCTCCATTATATCCATTCTCCCTCTCTAATTCTCTCATAATCACTCTTATCATCTCCATATTATCAATTCCTATACCACCCTCCTAACCATTCTCATATACATCCTTCCATCCAAGCTCCAAACCGAGGTCAAGTCAAGTGATTGATTTTCATCTCATCTATCACCTAGCAAGGTTTGTCTTTTCATTACCATTATATTGTATCCAATTATATAATTCATGCTTTAATTGTCTCACTTGTACAGATTTTGTAAAAGAAAACTTCATTGTTTTATAAAGAATATAACATTGTGAAATACCTTAAACTTCTCCCCCCTCTTTTCATTTCAAGTTCAATTTTAGTAGAGTTTGTTTTCTAACAGGCAGATTCGAGAGTTCTTTTAACTCTCGGATTCGTATCCTTACCCCGAACTTAGAAATCGGGTTAGTAGACCGGAGTCATTTTTATTGTTTTATGGTTTGTCGATTTCCTTAAATCGGCTGGCGACTCTTTCTTCACTTTATAACCTATTTAATTATTAAAAATACACGTCTTTGCATTGGAATATTTAGAAATGATTTAATATCTCCACATTCACCAATCCAACGCCAACCTAAGAGAAAATGGGCACAGAAATCAACAAAGGCTATGCGGCCTTTGCTAATTTCCACCCATTTTTTTAATTTTTTTTTGTTTGTTTTTTTGTTTTATATCTAATCTAAGAAAGCAGTAAACTATTCACAAAACCAATACCCTAATCTATCAAATAACGTCATCCTTGGCAACGACGCCATTGTTCAGTTGTGTATTCGGGGTTTATGAGTATGGTTGTCGTATCCGCAGAGATGGTGTGTCAGGCAATAGGAAAATGGTTTGGTAAGGTTTTTGATTCGAAAGCAGTAAATAATGAAAAGCAATTAAACTGACCTAAGCATCAATTGGAAATTAAAAACTAAAAGGAAAAATCATAACTAAGAATGCAATAAATAAGGAACTAAAATTGAATTGAATACTAGAATTAAGGAAAGAAAACATGAACCAGGGATGCATTGTACTTTACTCTAATCTTGAATCTTGAATCTTGAATCTTGAATCTTGAATCTTGAATCTTGAATCTTGAATCACGAATCTTCTCCCGAACAAACAAGAAAAAAGCGTTATTTGGATTACTAAGACTGCCCGAATCCTCACTTGAAAGGAGAATTCAGGGAACCTTAATCCTCCTCTTCACTAAAAATTGGATTTTTGGCGGAAACTAATTCTAACAAAATTGACAACAGTGAAAGTGGAAAACTACTACGAATAAAAGCGAGAAGAACATGAACTAATCTTGAATTAACTTAAAAGAGAGAAAGTGAATTACAATTGAAAGAAAACTAAGAAGGCTAAGACTAATGAACTATTCTAAAACTAATACTAAAACTAATGATGTCCCTTTTAGGCTAAGTATCTCCTAAAAATGATAAAAATATAACAAAAACCCTAATCCCCCACCGTCGTTATTTTTTTCGTGTTTTCAGGGTCGTCGCGGGTGCGACCCTTTCGGCGGAAAACTTCCATCGAACTATCGAACTTCGTCGCGGGTGCTATGCTCAGCCGTCGCGGGTGCGACGACTTTCTGTTCAGCTGGTTGCGGGCGCTATGCTTTTGGCGGAAATCTTTGTTGAATTGCTGAGCATCGTCGCGGGCGCTACGCTCTGCCGTCGCGGGTGCGACGTCTTTTTTTCCAGCTCGTAGCGGGTGCTACGACCTTCTGTTGGGCTTTTAAGCTTTTTGACTCCCTTTTTCCGCTTCTCTTTGATTATTCTACAAAAACACAAAAATCAACATAACTAACTGATAGTTAAGGGACTAAAACACGCAAAACACTTTATTAAATGTATTAATTCGGCTTGAAATGAGACCGAACAATAGGCATTGGTGTAGCTCTTTACACTTATACCATTTGTCTTCTCCATAAACTAAAGACGCCTCTTTAGTTCTGACGCAACTCCTGAGAATGTTGAACGCATTAGCCCAACATTTCAAATCCGATTGAAATTTGACCTCACAAACTCTAGATATTTTTTCATGGATAACTGAATGCTCATAATGACATTCATAACTGATCCTATCACCAAAGAATATATCAGGTTTTACATACACTCTTGGGATTCTAATGTCAACTACATCCTGCTATACCAAGTGATGTGTTGATGCCATTTGGATCAAATCCCCTTCTTGTAGTTCTGTTGAACTATTTCAACAACTTATCATCATAAGTTCTATCACCATAGATCTAAACTCCATGATTTGCATTGAGCCTTATCAAGGTCCTTTTAAAATTGAAAATACATGTACCTTCAGTCTCAAAACATTAGATCAGGAAAGCTATTTTCAACTTGGAGTATGTCAACACATACATATAGGACCAAACAAGACAAACACGCTCCCACTGAATTTCTTGCAATAACAAGATCATCTGGATTCTTTAGAAGATCAAACCCGTTTTGATCACTTGATCAACAATTGATTTTGAACTCCATGCTTTTGTTGAAAATCACAACTGACTATCAGCAGCCTAAGGATTTTTCCAACAAATTTGGGAACCTCAAAACTTTCGGGACGTGTCACGTACACTCTCGGTTTCTGGAATTAAATCCAAGAAAGAGCTTTTTGACGTCCTTTTTCCATATGTCATAGTCATACTATGTGGTTATGGCTAGGAGTATTCAAATGGACCTGTGGGTTATGGGCCCACTACTGGTTAAAAGTCTATTTCATAGTCACCACTTTGAATATAGGCCATTAACAACCAGTTGACCCTCATAATTGCCTAAGTAACTATCCATGTCGATTCATTACCATAATGATCCCCTTAGTATCCTTTTAGCTCTTACTCATCTAGGAAAGACCCCCAAATTCAAAACCTGGTTTTGTTACACAAAGTCCATTTTGGAATTTTGAAAGAATCCTGACTTTCAAAGCTTGTCAATAAACGAATTCTTCCACTTGTTCTGTACTTGACCGTCCCTCAACCCATTGAGTTTGGTCAACAACTTATTGATCATTGTCCAACTAATCCACGACTATTTCTCTTAGAGATAAGCATGATCTCTTAGGAGAAAGCAACTTGAGACACAAACACTTAACCTCAGAACGAGTGAGGAATATGCATCTTTTAGTTTCTTTTGGAAAACCCACAAAGAAAACATATTTTGATATGGGTGCTAGACGGTAATAATTCAAACCTATTCATGATTCTAGTAACCCTAAATAAAAAACAAAAGGCAAGGAATAATTCCTCTCCATATCTCATATGGTGTCTTTCTTGGTAGCTTTGAAGATAGAAAATATCAGAATAGATAGGCAATTATTAAGAATGTGCCCCGAAAGCAAACATAAGACTTTCGAGTCAAGAATCATCGATCACACCATATCCAGCAGGGTATGATTCCTTTTTGCTAGACACGCCATTAACCATGGCGTTCTAGGAGGAATGAGAGTTGTGAAACAATTTTATGATCTCTTCGATGAAAACCGAACTCTTGGCTTAAAACTTCAGCACCTTGACTCACTCGAAGGGCTTTACATTTTATCTTGTCAGGTAGTTCCTATACTTCACTCAGGATAGATTTAAAGTCTTTTAAAGATCCCAAATCATGATGCATTAAGTGACATAACCTTGTCCTAGGAACATCATACAAGGTAATAAAGTATTATGGCACACTTTTGGTACTAGTTTCTTATAGAGCGAAATATGTCTAATATGTACCACCCTTAAACGTTCACTAGCCCACTCACCAATTCAAGTGAAAAGATGATAAAAGTCATTTATCCCATCAGATCTACTTTACAAACACCTTGTGTTTCAAAGTCCAACCCATCCAAAATGCCTATACGAAGCAGTATATGGATGTCTGTTCTGATTCAAAATTACTTAAGCGGAGAAACCAAATAGCGATGGATGGAGTCATAAAATCAACTTATTTTGCATTTAATTTGATGAGTATGTTTATCTTTATCTAAAATATAATAGTCATTCAACTATTCTCACAGTGTAGTACTTGAATGGAATCACCCAGTTCAATAGCGCAGGTTAAATCTAATTTAACCAGAAATTTATACAAAATGAGATTTCAAGTCTAAACACTTTAGACTTGAACCTCGAATTCCTTAGGTTCGATGTTTGAATAAAACCTGAAGTGACATTAGTTATGAGTGTGACATCATATGTCACACACATCAAACCATGCTCAACCTCATTGTTTCCAATACAATCACGAGAGCCATCGCAAATACGACGTCTAATGCAACAATTACTCGAGATGCTCAAAATGAGAGAGGAAATGCTACGAGTTTCACCAAAATCCTAAGTAAGACACCTAGTGTCGTGCTCGAGATTCCTCTTCAAACAAGGAGTTAAGGCTCAAAACCAAACCGATAGTACAACAATTGCCATGGCCAAGGCTTCCCATCTCATACCGAAAACCCACATGTGATCGTAAAGGGGGGAAAACAAAATAAACCTCCAAACCCAACCTCCAATCAATCAAAGCCAAGGTTCAACCAAAATAAGATCATTACAAATAATAATCAAAGTTAACCAACACAACATGTCAAACTAATAATTAATCTAATATGCTTACATCCTAACATATCATATCTACCAAGAGTATAACGTAAAAGGGCATAAAGAAGCTTTCTAGCAAGCTATCTAAACATGATTCAACATTTGAAACGTATATTAGAGATAGGAAAAACATAAGTATGTTACTGAGGCTCTGATACCACTGATGGGTTAGGTAGTCTAGTCCTAATTAAGCCACATGAAAAGGTGGACCTGATCTAATCGAGACCACCCAGATTAGGGGCGGAAAAAAAATCCTAGCTATATAGAATTCCCACCTACTCTATTCTAAACAAACCCAAAAAGAAACAACATAATTGAAAAGATAACAGGGACTTAATATTACCTCGAGTCTCTAAAAATGACACCCTCGGTCGGCCTTGAGCTCTTGAACGCACCGGCCTTCAAGAGGGACACCAAGTAGAAGTTTCCAAAAAGAAAACCTCCACATAAGGTCCACGTAGTACCTTTCAGCGCGACTACTAGACCGTTCAACCCTAATCCAATCGAGGTCAAAGAATATGTTGACCATATCCAATACGGTCCTTCCTTTAGCTTCCTTCCTTAGGGAGGATTCCTGAGAATCGATGACCTCTAGACTCCTAAAACCTGAAGCTTCCAAAAGGAAAGTTTTCCCGGTATCCCTTAAATCTCAATTATAGAGACTAGTCTGTACAATGGTCACTTGGGATGGAGAGATAAGTTTTTCCATCCCAAACGGACCCCCTTTTTATAGGGGAGAAGGAAAGGGAGAGAAGTTTCAACTCCTGATGTGGGATGCACCTTCTAGGTATCACCACGGACCGTGGCAACCTCACCATGGATCGTGGTGGCCCTTGCCATCCTCCGTGGTGCCTTCTTTTCACCCTCTAAGGGTTTCTGCGCCTCCTCAGATCAATATCCTATTGACTAGACCCTTTTTCCAACACACGCTTACCTTGGGACACCGACTTGTGTGACTCTATGGGACCAACTGAAACGGCTGTAATTGAACCGTTCAATTACTGATCAATAGATCTTTTAGCAAAGACTTTAATCATCATGTCACATTGGCTTAAGTACTTGGTTGTATTTGAACATTAGCGGGGCACTCCCAACAGTATCATGACGCTTGCACGGCTAGCTCTAGCGATATAAGGTTGTGAGGCTCAAGCCATGGCTTTGGACCACCTAAACTGCGTAGCCTGACACTAGTTTGGGCCGGCTTATGCCACAAGGCATTGGCTTAGGCCAGCCAGGTTGTAGTCCACAGTTTCCAACCAAACTAAATTATTGATTGGGCTTGGTGAATTTTATTAGTTCTAGTTTATTTTTGGGATGTACTCCTTCCTTTCTTCAATAATTGTCACATTTGTGTTTTGGGAAGATTTTAAGAAAATAGTATTGAGAATGATAATTATATTGGAAATTATAAAAGTTATAGATGATTTTCTATTTTGGTTATATATTTGCATTGGTAATGATAAAAGTAAGATGTAAATTTAGAAAATTGTCATTAATATTGTATTGTAATTGTAAAGTGACACATATTATGAAAAATTCAAAATTAGTTAAAACGACATATATTGATGAAAGGAGGGAGTATTAGACTAATCTAGTGATTTTGTAAGCTGCCATTTGACTAAAGAATTTTCTTGATATGCTGAAATGGAGCTTGACAAAATGTAAGGTGTACACAAAACAAAGCATGAAAATAAGTGGCCATAGAGTTCAGAGAGCAAATCAATAAACACACAAAGATTGGCCATTCGCTGCTGGAGCACCTCACTGAAACATGGCACAACTCCTTTGCATGCTACTCAGTCCTTAAGCTACTAGAAAAGCATATGAGTGAAGCTAAATTTCGTGCAGTTATTGTTGTTGAATATTATAGGTCTTCCTTCCAACATTTTCCTCCATCTAATATTTCAGCTACCTCATCCTAATCATTCCTTTGATTCTCAAAAATCAACTTATTTCTATAGTTCCATAATTTACATAGAATGGTAAAGCACTAAGATACCCAAATTTTCCTTCTTATCATGTGTTTAGAGTACACATTCGTCCAGGGCTCATACTTCCCTTTCAAACTTTCAGGTTTTGATATAATATTACATATCAAGTCCATCATGAATCCTAACTAGATGCCCCATGAAAAGGGACATCGCAGTAGTAAGGGTTTATTGTGCTCAGTTTGGTTTCTACAAATTAAAGGGACAAATATCATCCTCCCTTGATTGTATCCCTTTTCTATATAACTGAGATTGTGTATTGAATTCGCCTAACAATGCTAGCTACACGATAATTTTTATATACCTTGGGTGCAACAATCATCTTGCACATTGTGGAGTGAATGTGCTAGTTTGAGCTCCCGAGAGATGTATACTAGTTACTTTTCTCACCAAAGACTTAACACTAAGGAGCCATTGTCATCCTAAGACATTTCATCTTTCAAGTTCTCTGGATAATCATCTTGTAGCCTTTCAGTTCTTATTTCTCTATTAAATCCTTCAGTGTTAGTTCTCTAGCCCAAGTCAAAGACCATCTCCATTAATTGTGGACCTCAAACTAACCCATCTCTCCCATTTTATATCTCTTTTATCAAGAAATTTTGTAGAGTTGCAAAAATTCTAGCTTCAACACTATTTGATTCAACCAATTGCCTTCCCAAACTCTTACCTCTTTGCCATCACCAAGTCTAATTCTAAAGCTAAATGAGAAGGCCAATGTTCATCAACAAGGATTAGCCTCTTTATACTCCTTCTTTGACTTAGTATGTTTGAGATTCTTTCTCGAAGCTATGTGTGCCCCATCAACATTATGTATTGAATAAAACACTCCTTCCTTTAGATGCATACATGCAACACCATTTGGATCTTAGCATTGCATTCTGCATTAATATATCTCCAACTCCAAAACTTCCTTTTTCTTCAATCTTTGAATTATCCCCCATATTACTAAGGCATTTCCTCTTGTATCATTGCTGATGTTTTAAAGAAACCTTCTTTGCAATCTTATAACTAATTTGGGCATCTTGTATAATGATATGAAATACACAAGTAGACTATTAAGCATAACTTTGATCAATATTATCCTTCTTGAGTTTGAGAGACAATTAACTTTCCAATTCTTAAGTTGAGACTGAACTTTATCTAGACTCAGCCATCCCAAGATATGTGATTGATAGTTGTGCAAGGGTACACTTCAACTTCCTTATTATCCTTTGATCCCACTCTTCATCTTTTCTAAGAACTACGATATTAGATTTTGTACCATTCATAACAAGGCCTGAGAAATACTCAAAGGTTTATAGAATAGCTTTGATGTTGATAAAATCCTCTGTTTCTACTTTGGAGAATATTCAAATTGCAGATAGGACAACAAACACTTTTTCTCGTTATGAAGGTGTCATATTCATAACCACACACACTTTCAATATATCCTGCTTTGAGGGCTCTTTTGTAGCAGCTCGTTCAACACTTTTTTTCCCAATTATTGAACGGCAAAAGGCTTAACGGTTCACAAAAACAGCAAAATAACATTACAAAATAGTAGGCAACCGACACCAAATGACAAATGGACTACAAGCAAACACTTGCTAAATCATTAGCAAAACAACAAGACCCTGTACGCCCACACCAACCAAAAGACCTTGATCACATTTTGATCGTGACCTTAAGAGATCAACACCTTCAACTGGGTAGGATATTAAGGACTCGCACGCCAATATTATTGTCAATAATCATAGCCCTGCAATCTATTTCAACATCAATATCATCAAGACTATCATCTTCCAAGTTGAACGAGCGCCTATTCCTCCTAACCTTCAGTCCATCCTTTTGGCCAAGAGTAGGTCTACAAGTTTCATCGTCTCTGACAAGCTGCCACTTAGATTTCATCAACATCTTCTATTTTTCTCTTTCTTCTGGCTCAACACTTCGAAACCTCAAGGATGGATTCCTCGATATCAACAAGTAGGACACACTTGGTCGCACCATCAGAACGTCCAATCGGGTTACTATGAGTGCGGTCACTGCTAGAGGTGGCGTCCTGATCTCTATCCTCCACACGATTGTTTTTGCATTGGATCCCCTCAAAAGAGCATCCTTGTAGGTCATCCTGGATTCGTGTTTTCTGTTGTCCACAATGTCAATAGGGCCAATTCAACACTTTTACTATTAGAACAAACAAGAATGAAAATAAAGGATCCCTTAATACTCAGTCTCCTCCGCATTTTGAAAGATTTTGAGGGGGCACCATGAACAAGAATTGATATACTCCTCTGTTTTTTATCTGACTTTTTAACTCAACATTTCTTATTTCATATTATCTGTCACTTTACAGTCTCAATGACAAATTAATTACTAATTTTTTTAGTGTTATCCATAACATTCATTGAATAAAATACTAAAAGTTGGTTTAAATTAATATATTTAAATAACTTTTCTATTAATTACCTGATAGATTTTTACAACCTTAGTTTTACGCCAATCCTCCAAAATGACAACTAAAAACGGATGGAGTACTAGTTAATAACTTCGTTCCTTGTTATAGTTTTTTAAGTAACTTATCTCGTTTCATATTATCTATCATTTTATTTGCGATAATATATTAATCGCTTCTTTCCTTATTAAATTTTACCATTGACATTCATTGAATTAACCATAAATTTTAATTTTAATTAAGTATATTTAGTTTTTTTTTTTTGGGTGACTGTCCAATAAACTTTTGTAATATTGATATTTCCACACAAACTCATTGTGAGAGGCCGAGAATTAAGTATAAATCATAGCATTAGTTATGAGAAAAGACACTAGCTAGTTAAAATACTCCGTCCGTTTCATATTAATTGACACTTAAATTTACTTTTTTGTTTTAAAATAATTGTCACTTTTCATTTCCCAATACCTAATTTAATTATTTTAAGTTTAATAGTTATGTTAATTTTTTATTTTTTCAATAAATAAAAACTACTCCTGCTCACATTCTCTCACTACCTACATCTTGGTATCCGAAAAAATATCTTTGAAAATAGTGTTATTTAATTATATAGGTAGTTTTTTTAGTTATACATTGGTATGTGAAAATTTTTGAAATGTGTCAATTAATATGGAACGGGGAGTACTAATTGTGAGAGAACGAGAGTACAATATCTGATGAATACAAAAAGTTGGGTCCACACGTTAAAATGAATAATGAAAGACAATTAAAGATTTTGGAGCCACATTGTTCCCTTAAATCAAGGCCAATTTTCTTCACAGTAGTAGGAGGAAACAAATTTAAATACACATCCATCTAACCCTCTATTATCCAGCTCTAGGAGTATTATTAAACTAATTAGAAAAACACAAACTCATATGGGATCATTAAAAGCTTCTCTTAAAATCATCGACTCTTCTCTTGCATTTGCATTGATGAGAGAGAAATTAAAGAATGAGAAGACAACATAAAAGCTTTGTGTCCAACTAATCTATCCTTCTCATTTGCAAACAACATCAATACATGAAAGTATGAAACTCCCATCCGTCATCATCTTCTCGAGAACACCTTTCCATCTTCCTCAACCTCTCTCTTAATTAAATTTAAAACCCTCAATATATATTGTTATACTTCCTCCATATTTATTCTTTGATTCTTCAAGACTTAATGTATGAAGAAGAAAAAGAAGAGAAAAAAGGTTGGTGCTAGTGAAGAAAACTATCATGTATGAAGATGGTTTTGCATCATGGTGTAATCTTCCCTCTCCAACCTGCATGAGAAATGGTTAGCAGATCAGAGCTTCTACCTTTCTTCCATGGCGTACATGGGAAAGCCAGGCATTTCTCTCTTTCTCTCTCTCTCTCTATCTCTCTAGAATATTAATAGGTGTATAGGTTAATGGTTTAATTTTTTTGAGGTTATGTATTTCGTTTAATTAACTGTAAAATAATCATTAACAAGTAAACTACCAATTCTTCTTCCCTTGTTTTGCCTTTTTGAAGCCATATGTAATGTTTGTTCTTTTATGAAATAAAACTTTGCTGGTTTTCCTGGCCCATGTAATTTGTTTATTGTAATTTCATATTGAGATTATCGCACTTTAAATATGTAGCTAGCATTTCCCGATTCGTATATGGTATTAATCTCATGAATCATGTGCACTTTCAATTCCCTGTGGGAGAGGCAAACCGGTGAATAATATGCATTTATTGCTTAATTATGTCTTCTACAGGCCTCTTAAGTTTTTCTCTCCCTTTGTTAGTTCCATTAACACTAGAATGAATTGCCAAAAACAAATTTTGAGAAAAAGAATATATTTAAATTAGAAGACAGTAGATACAACAGAAGTACACATTGATATGAAATTAGAATTCTAAGGGTTTGGGTATGGAATTAGAACCCTAAAATGAAGTGTTTGCTGAGGATTGAAATGAAATAAAAGTTATAGTTATTATTATTATTATTATTATTATTATTATTATTATTATTATTATGACAATAATTAAATTTTAATAATTAATAATTATCAATTAGCTATTATCTATTATCTATTAATTATATTAAAACAAAATGTGCTTATTCCACAACTTGTCATGTGGCATTCATAGGTAATGAATTAAATTTCAATTTTTTTTATCAAAAATAAACTCCCGAATTGAAGTCTCTTAAATTTCTTAGATTTATTATAATACTTTATTACAAAACAATTATACAAAAAACTATAAATAAATTAAGTATAAAATTTTATAAAATAATTCATTCCTTATTGCAATATCATTGTCGAAATAATTTGCATTAACAACAAAAAAATGATAATACTAATGACAATCTTTGATGCAACTACAAGAAAATAAAAAATAGTCAAGAGCACAACAACAGTAACAAACAAGGTATGCATATGTAACAAATTGTCACGTAACATTCATATGTAGCAAATTATACTCCTACTTTTTTTTTAAGTCACAATTAAGCTCCAAAACTAAAGTCCCACAAGTTTCTCATATTTTAATTAATACTTTATCACTACTCGGTCTGAAAAATGAAAATGAATACAAGTAAATTAAGGGTAAAACCTTACAGTTATCAAAACAATAATATAATTATCGAAATAATTCGCATGGACAATGAAAGAAAAAAGATAATGGCAATACTTGATATAACAACAGGAAAATCATGAACACTCGGGACGATAACAGTAGTAACAAACCGCAACCATCATGCAATAACCATCTTAGAATATTATAGAAGGTTTTAGTGCAAATCTCTTTTTATTTACAGAACATTCCAAAAGATGTCAAGCAAAAAAAAATAATGAAAATCAATGTAAATTTCGTATTACTCCTTGAACTAAACATTGAAGAAACAAAGAAAAAACATAATCGTAATTAAATTGAAAACTAACAAATAAGAGAAAATAACCCGTACATCATACAGGCACAAAAACTAGTTACATATTAATTAATAATAATATTATATAAATTATAAATTATTAATTGTTATTATTATAATTAATTATTAATTATTTTTTATTGTTTACTATTTATCAATTATAAATTATAATAATTTATTATTAATAATAAATTATTATTTATAATTTATTGATTATTTTTTATTTTTTATCAATTATCAATTATTAATTATTATCAATTACTAAATTAACTATTATTATAAATTATTATTAATTAATTATAACATTTAATAATTAATTATTAGCAATAATTATTAATATTTATATTTATAATTATAATGATAACAATAATAATAATAATTATTATTATTATTGTTGTTGTTGTTGTTATTATTATTATTAATGGTCTTGTTGTTGTTGTGAATGAAAATGGATAGCCTATTTCCCCCACAATTGCAAGTTTCTAATTCCCCTACTTGGGAGGGATAGCAAATCCCTTGAAATTGCAATTTAATTCCAAAACTGCTCTACAAACAGGGCCAAAAAAAAGGAACTAGAATTCATTTCTTCTCCATTTGATTCCTTTTGTATTCACAAAACATGCCCGGGTGTTGGTAGAACCAAAGAATATTTTGGTATTGGTATTTAGCTACTTCCAGGAGGTTAAAACAACTAATTGAGTGTTTGTTGAACAATTTAATTAACAATTTTTTTTTATCGTTGGAAGCCAACAGGCTAAAAAGAATTAAAGATGCTACAAAATATCCGTCGAAACAACAAAGAGTTTAAAAAACAATTATAGTAATGTCAGTATATTTAATATACAATATATTTTAAATTATATACTAAGTAAAATTAAGTTAATAGAAGGGGAGCCTTGGCGCAACGGTTGAGTTATTGTCTTGTGATCGTGAGGTCACGGGTTCGAGTCTTGGAAACATCCTCTTGCAGAAATGCAAGGTAAGGTCTGCGTACATTACACCTTTACGGTTGGGACCCTTCCCCGAACTCCCCCTTGCGGGGACGCTTTGTGCACCGGGCTGCCCTTTAAAATTAAGTTAATACTTTATTTAGTGCTTAATAATAAAATAAAGAATGAAAGCATTTTACTAGTAGAGTATGTTTGGTTGGAAGGAAATTGAATTTCGAGGAAATCGTTTTCTAGGAGAAAAGGTTTTCCAAGTAAAATGGTTCTTCATGTCAAAATTTTCTTTGTTTGGTAGGAGACAAATCATTTTTTGGAAAATGATCATATATGTCAATATAAGTAGCGATATATATCTGTTACAAATGAAAATATTTGGAGCTCAAAATTCATATTCGAGATTTTTTTTTTTTATCATTTGCATCATATTGTAAAGTTTCGAGGCAAACTGATAAAATTGAATTTTGCTCTAAAATTTCAATCATATTTAACACCAAAAAAAACGTGGACAAAAGTGGTGATATATATTACAAATGAAAATATTTGGAGCTCAAATTTCATATTTGAGCTTTTTTTAGTCTATACTATTATACAATAAAGTTTAAATTCAAACAACTAAGTTTGAATTTTTTTTTTAAAAGTTTCAGTTAGTTTTAGCGGCAAAATATTTTGTTATATATCGCAATAAATTTATCAGATAAAAATATTTTGAGCTAAAAATTTATATTTGAGATTTTTTTTAATAAATTCTACCGTATTAAAAATTTTTGAGCCAAACCGTTGAATTGAATTTCACCCTCAAATTTCAGTTAGAGTTAGCAGTAAAAATGGATCTAACAATCAAGCGTGGAAAATATTTTTCTAAGTTAAACAAAGGAAGTCAATTTCCTTCCTATAGAGAAAAATGATTCTCTTCACAACAACAAGAAAAATTACTTTGGACAACAAAAAAGTATGTTGTCTTAATCCAATTTTTGTTGCCCTTTAACATGGGGCTACAAAAAAGAATCGTCACGATTTGGTAGTTTTTGTTGCCCTTTAACATGGGGCAACCACTTTTCTTTAAATTGTTCCCCAGGCTATCTATATCAATTGCAACAAAAAAAAAGTTTTGTTGTCACATATAGTGTATTTAACTACAAAATTATTTAGTTGCCCTATTTAGTTACACCTTTACGGTTGGGACCCTTCCCCGAACTCCCGCTTGCGGGGACGCTTTGTGCACCGGGCTGCCCTTTAAAATTAAGTTAATACTTTATTTAGTGCTTAATAATAAAATAAAGAATGAAAGCATTTTACTAGTAGAGTATGTTTGGTTGGAAGGAAATTGAATTTCGAGGAAATCGTTTTCTAGGAGAAAATGTTTTCCAAGGAAAATGGTTCTCCATGTCAAATTTTTCTTTGTTTGGTAGGAGACAAATCATTTTTTGGAAAATGATCATATATGTCAATATAAGTAGCGATATATATATGTTACAAATGAAAATATTTGGAGCTCAAAATTCATATTCGAGATTTTTTTTTATCATTTGCATCATATTGTAAAGTTTCGAGGCAAACCGATAAAATTGAATTTTGCTCTAAAATTTCAATCATATTTAACACCAAAAAAAACGTGGACAAAAGTGGTGATATATATTACAAATGAAAATATTTGGAGTTCAAATTTCATATTTGAGCTTTTTTTAGTCCATACTATTATACAATAAAGTTTAAATTCAAACAACTAAATTTGAATTTTTTTTTAAAAGTTTCAGTTAGTTTTAGCGGCAAAATATTTTGTTATATATCGCAATAAATTTATCAGATAAAAATATTTTGAGCTAAAAATTTATATTTGAGATTTTTTTTAATAAATTCTACCGTATTAAAAATTTTTGAGCCAAACCGTTGAATTGAATTTCACCCTCAAATTTCAGTTAGAGTTAGCAGTAAAAATGGATCTAACAATCAAGCGTGGAAAATATTTTTCTAAGTTAAACAAAGGAAGTCAATTTCCTTCCTATAGAGAAAAATGATTATCTTCACAACAACAAGAAAAATTACTTTGGACAACAAAAAAGTATGTTGTCTTAATCCAATTTTTGTTGCCCTTTAACATGGGGCTACAAAAAAGAATCGTCACGATTTAGTAGTTTTTGTTGCCCTTTAACATGGGGCAACCACTTTTCTTTAAATTGTTCCCCAGGCTATCTATATCAATTGCAACAAAAAAAAGTTTTGTTGTCACATATAGTGTATTTAACTACAAAATTATTTAGTTGCCCTATTTTAACTTAATGCAATAATAATGTTTTTGTTGCCCAAACTACTCTAAATTTGTTGCCGAAACATATTTTTCTCGTTGTGAGCTTTGAAAATGATTTTCCAAATCCTTTTTGCACCAAATATTAAAAAAATGGGAAAACATTTCCTAAAAGTGTTTTCCCCTCTACCAAACACTCCCTAAGGACTATATGGAATAATACCATATATATATATATATATTTTTTGAAACCAAACATAATGATTTCATTAATAACAAACGATACGACACTTACAATGAAAATCGTGATTGAACAATTGTAGATCTAAAACATAGATATGAAATTCAACTTCCAAATAACTAATACTAGTCTTAGTAACGTTCCCCTCCAATTTCTTCGATGACTCTGCATCTTTACCATTGATGGAGAATCTCACAACTCGTAATATAACGATTTGAAAGTCAATCTTTATCCAACATATTAGACCACACCAATTGAACAAAAACTCTAGAAAGAGACTAAAAACCATAAATAATGGTACAAAAAAACTCTGACAAAAGAAGAGATTAACTTTCTTTACGAAAACGTAAAATCAAACTAATAATTGGAGTAGAAATCAATCAAATTGGGGCTTACCATCGACAAAAGAATCGATGACAGTCCCCCAAAAAAAAAGAGGCTAGAAAAACCCTAATCTTCTCTTTTCTTTTTCTCTCTAAAAACTCTACCACATATATCTTTGTTAAATAACTACTAATCTGTTAAACTTTTTTTTCTTGAAACAACTCATTCAATTAGCTTACGCAATGGTGCTAACGCAAATACAAATAATTATTAGCTAACAACTAATATATCTTTTCCTTCCATGTTTTCTTTATGTCGATATTACAGTTTTAAAATGTCATTCTCAAACAAATTGATTGAATGAATATCTTTGACTAATTAATGCTTCTTAGATGGATTATATTGCAGTATTTTGTTGTGAGTAATCCGTTCTAAGAAAGAATTTTCTAAAAGAATCTAGTATTTTTTCTGTGAGTAATACTTTCTTTTTCTTTTTTTTATTTATAAAGTAACAGTTGCTTATGGTAAAAATAGAAATTAGAGAATGGATTTTAATACTTTTCTTTGATGGAGTACAGTATTTTGTTGAACTATTCTATACGTCTAGGCAGCTTTAACGTGATTATAAAAATATTTTTGAAAGAAATTAATCAACCCTATTTGATGGTCTATTAATTTCAAAATTTCAGAATTGTTAAATTAATTTCAGAAATTAACAGTTAATTATTGTTAGATTAATTTCAGAATTTAATAAGTCCAAGTTGTCCAACCGAGAAAATTCATAATGTAGAAATTATAGTATCTACTATCAAGTTTTTTTTTTATTTTTGATAGCCAAAAGACTTAAAAGTTTTCAGAGTACAACAAACTACAAAATACAACAGCAACCAACCAGCTCTAAAAGAAAAAGATAACAACCAAACACTGCTAAATATAAATAGCACAGCAAGGACATTCGCAGCTACTTACATTTCTAATATCAAGTTTAGATTGAGAATTGTTTCTAGGGAAATGTCTGTAAATGCTCTCATATGCAAATACTACCTCCCGGCCTATATTCTATGTTATCACCCACTTACATTTCCCCCTTTCATATTAATCGTGGTCTTTGAAATTATGTATTCAAATTTTAAAATTTTGATTATAAATTTTTCTATATATAAATAATAACTTGTTATATAAAATTACTATCATTAGTTTCGTAATGAAAAATATTATCCTAAAAATATAATATTCTACTTATTAATAAAATAATATAAAAATTATCAATTAAAGAGTAACATTGGGGATCGTAACCTATCATGTGGAACAAAGAGATTACACATTCTCAAAGTTTAAAATTTTTGACTAGCTACGAATTTATAACATAATGGTCTATTATGAAATTATTATAATTAGATCTATAATAAAAAAATATTTTCATAAAAATTTGATGTCGTTTTTTGGGTAAATATTATGTTTAAGATAAGTTATGATCAACAGAGCCTATTGAAAACTATGAAAACGTCAAACCTATAAATATTGTGAAATTGGTGTAAATTAGTTTAATAAGGTATATATAAGAGCAAGAATCACGATTGTATGCTATGCACGGGAGCATGGTGTTCCGGTGCGCCCATTTTTTTAATTTTCAATTTTCTTAATTCATTTTCTGTTTTAATTTTTTTAGTTTTTTTTTTATAATTTAACCATTATAACATATTTCTAAAGAATATAAACTATGTTGATAATGCTCAAAAATTTCATGAACAATGTTCATAAAAATACAATACAATGCTCATAAAAACTTCAGAGAGACAGAAGATGAATGTTCAAGTAGATGTACTATAGTGTTCATAATCTCTAAAATGGCATAAATATACTCACTAAATAACATCTTTAGAAAGCTATAATACGATGTTTGTAATTTCTAATACGGATGTTTAGAAAGAAACACTATAATGTTCATAATTTTTAAGTTGAATGTTTATAATGTCTAATAAGAATATTTACTAAATAATGATATTCATAATTTCTACTATAGATGTTCAGAAAAACACACTATAATGTTCATAAGTTTTAAGATTAATGTTCATAATGTCTAATAAGAATTCTCACTAAATAATAATGTTCATTATTTTTAATATGAATATTCAGAAAGATACACTACAATGTTCATAATTTTTAAGATGAATATTCATAATGTCTAATAAGAATACTCACTAACTAATGGTGATAATAATTTCTAATATAGATATTCAAAAAAATACACTATAATGTTCATAATTTTTAAAATAGATGTTTATAATGTCTAATAAAAATATCCACTAAATAACGATGTTTAGAATTTCTATTATGGATGTTTAGAAAGGTATATTGTAATGTTCATAATTTTAAAATGGATGTGAATTGAATACACCTAATTACACTCGAGAAAAAAGATTTAAAAAGTTCAAAAATACACATGTTGGTATTGTAGCAAGAAACCAAAAGGGAATGTAATGAAAAATTGTAAAGAAAATTAAAAATAAAAAGAAATAATAAAAGATACAAGCGGATTAGTTAGAAACTCAAACTTAAGTTAAACTAAATACAAGAGAGGTGCCTCATAAAATAAAAAGAAAAAGAAAGAAAAATATTTCGGGCACACAAATGCATGGAGCACAATCAAATTTTTAATATGAGATCGCCTGCTATCAATCTAGTTATAAACTTTTTTTTATAAACCTTTATCTATCATCACTATAAAAGGAGCTAAGGAAACCATGTCACAAAAGTTGATTTCCTAAAATACACTTGCCTATATTTTAAAGTTACATTTCAACCTAACTTATTAAGTTACCTACTACTACTACTACTACTACTACTACTATTATTATTATTATTATTATTATTATTATTATTATTATTATTATTTAGTAGCTAAAGAGACATATGTCATATATATTGACTCCTAAATTACCCTACCCATTTTTTAAATATACATTTTACCATAACTTATTAAAGTTATTTTTATTATTATTATTATTATTATCATCATTATTATTAATTATTTGAGAGCTATATTATTATTATTATTACTATTATTATTATTATTATTATTATTATTATTATTATTATTATTATTATTATTATTATTATTTAGTAGCTAAGGAAACATATGTCATAAATATTGACTCCTAAATTACCCCTGCCCATTTTTTAAATATACATTTGACTTTAACTTCTTATATCTACTTATTATTATTATTATTATTATTATTATTATTATTATTATTATTATCATTTGAGAGCTAATTAAAGGAAACTCATGTAATAAATATTGATTTTCTGAAATACCCCTACCCATGTTTTAAATTTACATTTTACCCTAACTTATTGAAGCTATCAATAATAATAATAATAATAATAATAATAATAATAACTATAATAATAATAATAGTAATAATAGTAATAATAATAATAATGATAATAATAATAGTTATTATTATTTTTATCATCATCATCATCATCATCCTCATTTCCATTCAATATTTAGGTTTTTTTGTTGTATTGTTGTTGTTATTTATAAATTATACTTATAATAACATGTAATAACCTTCAGAATTTTCAATGTTTTCACATAATTTTTATTTCTTTAAATTTTTATTCAAAAAAAATAAACTACATAACTATGTATTCGACTTTCTATATCGTTTTAACATATCTCAAAAGATAGTTACTAATTAAACATTATTGTTAATTTTAAAGTTGTGTTCACATGATATGATAGAGACAAGTCTAACAAATTTTCAAATTGTACTGGTAAGTTAATTTACGTTAAATATTTTTTATATCATTTTTTTAATAATCAAATAATCGACTACTTGAGCTAAATTAGGATTGAAATTAATTTTATATGTTCTGTAAAAAATTTATTTAGCATTCTGATACTAAAATTAATATTTACGATTGTTGAATCAGCGCGTGTGCAGCACGCGCTGGCACGATTAGTATTGGAAACGTGTACTAAAATCATCTAATTTCTTGACAACAATATTTGATTTCTAATTTCATTAAATTTTAAATATAATTCGAGTAGGGGTCAAGGTACACTTAGAGGGGGTCTTGCCTACAAATAGAGGGTTCACCTTGTTTGATGCGGCCCGTTTAATGTCTTCTATGCGAAGAAGTGTATTCATTCGGAAATTCATTCATTTTGTATTCCAATTAGTCACACTTTGTGAGAGTTTGTTTGAGTTGTTATATTCTTTGTGAATATATCTCAGAATAAAATCGTTCTTTGTAATCTCTTCGAATTGTATATTCATTTGCGTTTGTACCGCCTTTAATTTTTTTGTCAATTGGGTTCCCATTTTAAATTCTAATTCCCTTTTATCTTCCACTTTTTTTCGATGCTTCTTAATAGTCATTTTATTTTGCTTCCAGTAGAGTTTATCAACTTTTATTTAACCCTAACATCTTATATTTTTGAAATAATGTTTCCCCTTTTTTTTTGGATTATTAGCTGGTTGTCAATTCTAATAATATGGAGCCAATGATGCACATATGAAAACAATTTAATAGATATATGCATAAAAGTTCCACTAAGACAAAAACAAAAAGATATGAGAGTGGCAAAGTTTGGATGTGGTTCGGGCTTCATTCATGGGGATTCTGAGACTATAGCGGAGCGGCTCAAAGAGAAATGATGAAAAAAGAAAATGTCAATTTCAAAAAAATAGTTTTGTTATATTATTTCTTGTTGTTAAGTTGTGATGTTCCAAGTGTTTCTTTGCTATTTTGTAATGTTATTAGGATATTTTCAGCCTGTTTGGACCTTGAAATATAAAAAAATCTCCAATACAACAATGAATATTTCATAATTTTGCAGCCGGTTCAAAGCAACACAATTTATTCTCAACAATATCATGCTTGTTGATCACTTTTACAACTAAATGCCCTAAGAGCTTTTCTTGTCCTTAAATAATTGAAAAACAAATCAAGCCAACTTTTTACCCAATTTATGAGGTGTATTACCATCAACTAAGCTAAAACCTATCTTACTAAAAAAAGTTGTCTCTACAATGGTATCGGTTTTGAAAGGAAGAGAGAGAAAAAATGAGAGATCGAGGACGAGCGAAAAACTAATCAACACTAGATATGGTCTAATACTTCAATGTTTGGCACACTTAACTATAGCATATAAAAATTTTGAAAATGAAAATGACATGAATTTTGAGATAGGATATTTTTTAAAGGCTTTATCTTGACATAAATTTATATAATTTTATATAAGTACAAAGATAATGATATAATTGACCTTTATACTTATGGTACTATATAGAAACTGTAAATAATTATAATTTTTATATTTTGTTAAATCAACCAAAAAGTCCTAAAATGTATTTAATGGATATGATTCATTCGATTAGGTATCATTTATGATTGTTGGTGTAACCCACACATTCCAGACTTGTACAATTAATATTAATAGTATTATAAAAAAAAATATTGTCAGCAACTATGAAATATATTAATTTCATAAAAAGTAAGGCATTTAGATAACCATTTGTCCCAAAATACATATCATTAATTATTAAGTGTTTGTGTTTATGTTAACAGCTTTGTTTGCTTACCTTTAATTTATGGTTTACTTACTGCTCTGTTCTACAGGTTGGTTACAAAATGTAGTGCATAGTTTCTTTCTTTCTAATGTATATATAGAAATAAATGTACATTATTCAATAATGCGTATTTTGATTTGGAAAATAGAATTTAATTGGCTACCTACAAATGATTGTGCCAAAAATTATTGGTTGGTATGATGGCGTTTTGATGGACAGGTCTGAATACCCTTCCTAACCACCGTTGTTATGTCCTTTTAAATATTTGTAGTTGTATCTCAGGATTCATGCTTAAACGTTGACACCTTTCTCTTCCCATTCATAGTAATTTGATTATACTAATCAACGTCCTGACACTCTATTATATATATATATATATATATATATATATATATGAAAATTGGATTCTAATAATCCCTACTTTCACCAATTGACTGATAGTGGGCCGTAATCACTTCAGACTTTGTATTCTGGTGGTCCAAAAAAAAATAAAATTGGATTGTAGTGGGATATTTTCGAGAGAATCATAGATTTTGTGTTGCATTTGATTCAAAACTTAGTATAACACTTTACAATGATTTTTAATGAATTTACAGCGTTTCTCCCAATTTTTTTTCATTTTTTACTATTTTTTACGATTTTTTCACTTTTATTATTTTTAAAAAATCATAATAATTATTCGGAGTCTCAAAAAAATAATTTAAAAAATGTTTTAGAAACTACAATTCATTAACTTTCTAGGGGCAGAAACGAAAAAAACAAAAACAATATAATGTAGGAATGAAAAAAATAAGAAGAATGTGGAGGTGGATTTGGTACCACTACAATCCTTTTTTTTTTTGACCACCAGAATACAAAGTGAAAGTACGGTCCACCATTGTCCAATTGGTAAAAGTAGGGATTATTAGAATCCAATTATCATATATATATATATGTATATATATATATATGTTTATATATTTATTTATATGTGTGTGTGTATATATATATTTGTGCCCCAACGTCGTGTAGCTCAGTTGGTTAAGGGGATGAAGTGGAAACACTGGTCGGAGGTTCGAAACCTACCATAGACCTATATCCCTCGCCCTGCCGCTGAGTTAGGCGGTTTAAACTCCTCGTCAGTGAGTGGGGAAGTTGGCGGGGCCCACAAGGGAAGGGTATTTCCTTTTTTTTATATATATATTTGTGTATGTGTAAATTTCATGTACGGTTCTTTTCGCACTGTTACGGATACGAAAATAATGAAAAAAATTGGGTTCAATTGTCAACTACTCCTATTAGAAATTGGATTGACTACGGATTTGAGCCATAGCACATGCTTTCATAAAAGCGTACGATTTTCCCGATCTAATCAAGCAGGTTTTACATGGAAGATTTGTCTCGACATGTTCTATTCGATATAGGTAGGACAAGAACCCAACTTGGTATTTTAAAAAAAATAGAGGAATAAGAAAGAAGTCAAGATGATACAGATCAACCCCTTTTTCTTGCGCCAAAGATCTTACCCTTTCCAAAGGAACTTCAGTTCTATCTCTTCCATTCAAGAGTTCTTATGTGTTTCCACTCCACCTTGAGACCCTGCAAAATGGACAAATTCCTTTTCTTAGGAACACATACAACATTCGTCACTCCAAAAAGGATAATAGTAACCCAACCATTAACCACTTCATTTATATGTATATTTGAAAGAGGTTGACTTCCTTGCTTCTCTCATTGTCGTACATCCTCTTCCCGACGAGCTCTCCTTCTCCTCAATCCACAAAGACAAAATGTAGGACTGGCGCCAGCCAACAGTTCATCACGGAAGAAGGGACTCACTGAGCCGAGATCACTAACAAATACTAAATCTAATAGAAAATACTAATATAATAGAAAAGAACTATCTTTTCTATATACTTCCCCAAGTTCTCTTGCTACCGCAGGCTTTACGCAATAGATCATATCATATATATATCCCTTCAACACAACATAGGTCATCAAAAGGATCTAGAAGACACACCAAAGCATGAAAGCCAGGATCTTTCAGAAAATGAATTCCTATTCGAAGAGTGCATAACCACAGGGATAAGCTCACACTAACCCGTCAATTTGTGATGATCCAATTCAGGATTTTCCTTGGGAGGTATCGCGAAGGAATTGGAATGTAATAATATATATCGATTCATGCACAATAAAAGGTTCTCTATTAATTCAAACGTTGTACTAATGGGATAGGGATAGAGGACGAGAAAAACCCGAGGATTTCACACAGTACTTTTGATCGAAAAAGAAAAATCAATCTGATTTATTTCGTACCCTTCGCTCAATGAGAAAATGGGTCATATTCTACAGGATCAAACCTATAAGACTTAAAGAATTATGGAAGGGATCCAATGGCTTCGAAAGAAGTGAATGTGATAAATTTTGAAGAGAGAAAAGATTGTCAAAAATTCTTCTTCTTCTCATGCCTTTTCATAATCAGTAGATGATTTATATATCTCACTTTAACCCTACTCCTAATGGTATTAGCATTAAGAAACTAATAAAATAGAAAACCAAATAACCCTACACCTAAAGGTATTGGAATTAAGAAACTAATAAACTAGTAAATCAAATAATACTCTGCTAACACCCATAACAACTCTAGTCTTCCTAGGATACATAGTCATACTAGAATTCTACTAATACGTTAATACTCACCCTCAAGTTGGAGCATGGGGGTCAATAATGCCTAACTTGGACTTGAGGTAGTGAAATTGATCTCTGCCAAGCGCTTTGGTGAAGATGTCGACAGGTTGTTCCTTGGTGTGGATCTTGAATAAGAGGAGTAGACCAGCTTCAACCTTCTCACGGACAAAATGACAGTCAATCTCAATATGTTTAGTCCTTTCATGATAGACTGAATTAGTAGCAATGTGTAAAGCTACTTGATTGTCACAGAATAACCTCATTGGTTGTAATGTAGGAATACCACGAGCAGACAAGAAAGTCATAATCCAAGTCAATTCACATGTCGTAGTTGCCATATAGCGATATTGTTGTTAAGCAGATGAGTGAGATACTGTAGATTGCTTTTTAGTCTTTCATGACACAGACGCTCCTCCAAGTGTGACAAAATACCCCCGTTAAGGATCTTCGTGTAGTTGGACAGGCTCCCAATCAGAATCACAAATAGGAAACTAATTGCAGGTTAGATCCTCTTGGCAACAAAATTCCTTGCCCCGGTGATCCCTTAATGTAGCGGACGATCCTTGTCACTGCTTCCGTATGTTCTTCCTTTGAGTTTTGTATGAATTGAGAAAGGATATGAATTGCGTATATGAGATCTGCCTTAATAATGGTCAAATAAATCAATCTTCCTACAAGCCTTGTGTAAGAACTTGGATCTTGTAATTCTTTTCCTTGAGCAAGGGCAAGCTAGTGATTTTGCTCCATGGGAAAAGCTGCAAGTTTTGCACCTAAAAGACAACATCCATCCACTATCTCCAAAGCATACTTCCGTTAACAAAGGAACAAACCCTTTTCTCCTTATGGCACCTCAATGCTAAAAAATACTTCAATGGACCTAAGTCATTAATACTGAAACACGCATTCAAAGAAGCTTTAAACTTTTGACATTCTTAGACATTGTTAGTGGCTAGAATAATGTCATCCACATAGATAAGAAGTGCCATAAAAATTTCTCCTTTTCGATATGTGAAAAGTGAATAATAAGCATAACACTTGATACAACCATACTCACAAAGCTTGGAGGAGAGTTTTTCAAACCATTGCCTAGGTACCTGTTTAAGCCCATAAAGCGATTTTCTCAATGTACAGACTTTTCCAGGAGTCGAGGCATGATATCCTGGTGGCAACTTCATGTAAACTTCCTCATAAAGGTCTCCCTGTAAGAAAGCATTGTTTACCTCTAATTGATGCAATTCCAATCCTTTTGTTATGGCCACAGAAAGAAAACAACGAACACTCGTCATGTTAGCAACAGGTGCAAAAGTCTCATTATAATCAACATTTTCTTCCTTATGATCTCCACGAATAACAAGTCTAGCTTTGTATCTCTTAATAGACCCATATGCATTGTATTTCACCTGATAGACCCACTTACATCTGATCTGTTTCTTTCCTGCATGAAGGTCAACAATATCTGAAGTACATGTTTTATGCAAAGCATTGACTTCCTCATTCATAGTTTCTCGCCACTTACTATGTTTGACAGCCTCATGGAAAAATCTAGGTTCGTCAACTTTCATAATACTTGACAAAAAAATTTTACATGAAGGAGAGAACTTTACACAGCTCACATAATTATGTAAAGGGTAGGGCATATACCTGAAAACTCATTTTGATAAGACAAGGCAGCAGAGACAGGGTCTTTGACTCTTGCATGATAGAAAATATAATCATTCAGCCAGGTTGTTAGTCGTCGAGTCCATTCCAATCTTCGAGCTTCTAGAGCACCGGGTATAGTAGGCTGATGTTGTTGTTCATGTTCCTCACTAGAATCAAGCTCATCACATGATGTCTTCGGCCCAGCATCTCCCCCTAAGGGTTCAACCCCAATTAACACAGCTTGTTCAGCCTCATTATCTTCATTTGCTTCATTGTCAACTCCAAACCCAATTGTTGAGTCCTCCAAGTTGACCCTATGTTGGCTTAGATCACTCTTCATCTGATCTAAATGGCATTCTAAGGGTTTATAGTGAATTGACCCTTCCCTTCCAATAAGGAGATTTCTTAACTCATCATCCGAAAATTGAGTGTTATTCCAAACCTGTGGGCTGCAATTTTGCCCTTGTTTTTGCTCAGGTGGTGTTGAGAAAGGAAAAACGTGTTCAACAAACCTCACATCCCTACTTTCAAAAAAATGTTGAGTTTCTAAATCATACAAACTCCACCATTTCTTTCCAAAATGTTGAGTTTCTAAATAAAATTTCCCATCTCTTGATGTATGTATGTATCTATATGTGGATATATGTATATATGTATCTAGAGCGGGGAAAAGCTGACCCGACACGATTACCGACCTGACCTAACACGATATTAAACGGGTTTAGGTAGAAATTTTCAACTCGTTTAATTAAATGGGTTGACACGATAAACCCATTTAATTAAACAGGTTAGGTTCAGGTCAAGATTTTTGACACGAAAAAACACCTACAATAAACGGGTAAATGGGTCAACCCATTTACCGACTAACATGTTTACCCAATTAACCCATTTACTAATTAGTTAGGTCAAAACTAAAAAAATCTACGCTTGTCATAATTCATGTAATTTGTTATTTTGTTTAAGGCAAGAAATTACAAAAGGTTGGCACTCAATCCACTCATTATTTTGGAAAGGAATCAATATATCGGTGGGAAGAACTAATCACTGGTCAACACAAAGGATCAAAACATCCATTAAACACTCTATTTTCTACATACTTTCCCATTTGAAATCCAGGAAAAAGGAAAGAAGATCAACTCCTCCATTTTCGTAGCTTTATAGTTCTAACTTTCAAAACAAAATCCTCCCTATAAATACCTTCTTCTCCATCAATGTCTTCATCTACCTCACTAGCGTTGGTCCATACAGTAAATTATCTCTACAATCTATCCCTCTCTCACTGTTTGTGCAATTTATTAATTAATACAGGTTAGTTTCATTTCGATATACCTAGATCTGTTATTTTATTTTTTGCATAAACAGGTTATCAGTTCACAGGTAAACGGGCAACCTAATTTTGACTCGTTTACTTAAACGGGTATATGGGTTAAAATTAGGTTAACCCGTTTAATATTTAAACGGTAAAAGGTTTTAACTTTCGACCTGTTTAATAAACGGGTTAGTTTCAGGTTGGGTGATTTTCAACACGTTTATGTTCAACACGAACACGAACACGACACGACCTGACCTATTAGCCAGCCCTATATGTATCTATTCATTTGGTAATAGTATTATTTTCATTAATTCAAGGGTCGATACTCTTGATGTGTTGAACATTAGTGACTACATTAGAATATAGAAAACGTAATTATGTTCCTTTTTATTCTGAATTTTTTCTTATTGTTCTGATTTATCTTAGTGTGTTAATTTTTAGGTTTATTTACTTGTCTTGATCTATAATTAGATTTGTTGTTGTTGCCTATGTTTGAGTTATTTTTCGCTTGGTGGGGGTGAACATAATAAGGCTATTGATCAAAGAGAGATAATATATCTGCATACGGGTGGGAATGGATTTCTGTTAAGGAAGTAGGGTTTTTGATAAATCAAAGGACGAATATGGTATGCTTCATATCTTTGAAAGAAATATGCAATTTTGTTTACAAAATTAAGGATTATATTATGCAGATTTTAGAAAATTATGTATTTGTTGTTGTTTATTCTTTTATCTATAAATATTGATTAAACAACTTTGATTCATTTATGTAATCTGAAATTGTACTAATAAGATTACATTAAAATAAATTGAATTAGATATAGATATAGATATGTATAGATAATTTGCATCCCTCCTTCTCCTAATCCAGGTAGGGTTTATCGTGATTTTTTTTTTTTAAAAAAAATGTTAGTATTGTATTTTGATGCCTGGGAGTTTCTCATCTGAGATATTCAATTTATTTTTTTTTTGTAATTTGTATTTTGATGCATGAGAGTTAGTCATCTAAGATATTCATTTCGTTGGTTTTTATAGTTTTTATTTAATTTTATCTCACTTCTTTTTAATACTTTGCATGTTGCTATGTCGAGCAACCTTTTCATGGCATTGGATATGTGATTGTCTACCTTCATTGGTGAATTGTTCAGACCCCATGGTCTTCGACCCCGCCAAAGCTGTGGTCGGTATGACTTCTTTTTGATACTTCAAAATCTTTATAAATTTCTACTAGATCCATTGATTACATTAATGTTTTAATAGCTAGTATTTTGAGTTCTTGTTGAAATAGATGAATTCTAACTTGGATTGGTGATATCTTTGTTTGGTAATATATCCTACTTAATTTTATGATGCCAAAAGTTGAAGCAAGTTGGATTTTTTTTAAAGAAATGGGGATTTGATAAATCAAAGGAAGAATATACTATGATTCATATTTTTGAGAGAAATATGCAAATTTTTTTTTAATGAAAAAATGAGGATTATATTATGCAGATTTTAGAAAGTTATGTGTTTGTTGATGTTTGTTCTTTTATCTATTAATATTGATTAAACAACTTTGATTCATACATGTAATATGAAAATGTACTAATAAGATTACTTTAAAACATATTGAATTAGATAATGATATGTAATGATTGATTAAACATATTATTTTAGGCTTAGAATAGGGAAATTGGATTCTAATAATCCCTACTTTTGTAAATTGGATGGCAATAATCCCTACTTTAAATTTGTATTCTGGTGGTCCAAAAAAATTAAAATTGTATTGTAGTGGGACATAATTAAGAGTATATCCTGAATATCATAGATTTTGTGTTGCATTTGATTCAAAACTTTGTATAACACTTTACCACGATTTTTAATGAATTTACAACACTTCTCCCAATTTTTTTGAATTTTTTTTCTATTTTTTATGATTTTTTTCAATTTTATTCTTTTTAAAAAGGGAAATTGGATTCTAATAATCCCTACTTTTGCAAATTGGATGACAATAATCCCTACTTTAAATTTGTATTCTGGTGGTCCAAAAATAGTGGGACAAAATTAAGAGTATACCCTGAATATCATAGATTTTGTGTTGCATTTGATTCAAAACTTTGTATAACACTTTACCACGATTTTTAATGAATTTACAACACTTCTCCCAATTTTTTTGAATTTTTTTCTATTTTTTATGATTTTTTCAATTTTAATCTTTTTAAAAAATCATAATAATTGCTCCGAATATCAAAAAAATAATTTAAAAAATGTTTTAACAACTACACTTTATTACCTATCTGGGGGCAGGAACGAAAAAAGCATAAACAATATGGGGTAGGCATGAAAAAAATAAAAAGAATGTAGTGATGGGATTTGGTACCACTAAAATATAATTTTATTTTTTTTTACCACCAGAATACAAATTTAAAGTAGGGATTATTGCCATCCAATTTGCAAAAGTAGGGATTATTAGAATCCAATTTCCCTTTTAATGAATTTACAACACTTCTCCCAATTTTTTTGAATTTTTTTTCTATGTTTTATGATTTTTTTTTCAATTTTATTCTTTTTAAAAAATCATAATAATTGCTCCGAATCTCAAAAAAATAATTTAAAAAATGTTTTAGCAACTACACTTTATTACCTATCTGGGGGCAGGAACGAAAAAAACATAAATAATATGAGGTAGACATGAAAAGAATAAAAAGAATGTAGTGATGGATTTGGTACCACTAAAATACATTTTTATTTTTTTTTGGACCATCAGAATACAAATTGAAAGTAGGGATTATTGCTATCCAATTTGCAAAAGTAGGGATTATTAGAATCCAATTTCCCCTTAGAATATTGGTTTATAGACTTTGCAATGTGGTAAGTTTTCACTTTTTGTATATATTTTCTTCCAAATTAGTTGCCTCGGATTTTGCTATTTTATAAAGACACCTAAAGAAATTAATTTTTTTTTGTGGGTGAATTATATTGTAATCTATATACTGATGTTAAGATTATTTTAGTTTTAATAATATTTCTCACCGTGAACTATATTTAATGTCATGATTATTGAGTTTCTAATTTTCTCACTATGAATTGTATTTAAACTCAATTTTCAGTTCCAAATCAGTTGCAGTTTGTATTTTAATGCATGTGAGTTATGAGATGTTCATTTCATTGGTTTTTATTAGTTTTATCTCATTTCTTTTCGATACTTTGCATATTGATCTGTCGAGTGGCCTTTTCATGGCATCGAATTCGTGAGTGTCTACCTTCATCAGTGAATTGTTCAGACCCCATGGTCTTGGACCCCACCAAAGTTGTGATCGGTATGACTTCTTATTGATACTTCAAAATCTGTACAAACTTCTACTAGATCCATTGGTTACATCGATGTTTAGTAGCTAGTATTTTGAAAATCTACAAATTTCTACTAGATCCGATCCATTGGTTACATCGATGTTTTAGTAACTAGTATTTTGAGTTCTTGTTGAAACAGATGAATTCTAACTTGGATTGGTGATATTCTTTATCTGGTAACATATCCTTCTTTTATGATGCAAAAATTTTAAGTAAGTCAGATTAGTAGATAGTATTTTGAGTTCTTGTTGGAAAGATGAATTCTATTTTGAACTGGTGATAATCTTTATCTGGTAATATATCCTTCTTTTATGATGCAAAAATTTTACAATCAGATTTTTTTTAAAAAAAATGGAAATGGGGTTTTTGATAAATCAAAGGTAGAATATGGTATGATCCATATCTTTGAGAAAAATATGCAATCTTTTTTTAAAAAATTGAGGATTATATTATGCGGATTTTAGAATATTATGTATTAATTGATGTTTGTTCTTCTATCTATAAATATTGATTAGACAACTTTGATTCATATATGTAATATGAAAATGTACTAATAAGATTACATTAAAAAATCGAATTAGATAATTATATATAAATATTGATTAAACATATTATTTTAGGCTTAAAATATTAATTTATAGACTTTACAATGTGGTAAGTCTTCACTTTTTGTATATATTTTCTTCGAAATCAGTTGCCTCAGATTTTACTATTTTATAAATATACCTAAAAAAGTTAATTTTTTGTGGGTGAACTATATTGTAATCTATATACCGATGTCAAGATTATTTTAGTTTTCAATAATATTTCTCACTGTGAACTGTATTTAATGTCTATATTATTAAGTTTTTAACTTTTCTCACTTTGAACTGTATTTAAACTCATTTTTCTGTTCCAAATCAGTTTCCTTTATTTTATCTAACTTTTTGGGCTACTATTCGATGTTCATTTTTGAAATGTTTGATATGCATATGAATTTGGAAGTTGTCATTTGATTTGAATGTTTGTATTAATTTGTATTCTTTTTCTCGAGGTTTTGATTTGATTCAAACAGGAATGGGATTCGTGAGTACAGAAGGAAACAACCATCCATCTATCATGTGTCAGGTAGGTTTGGTTATGTATATAAATATATTTTTGTGTTCTGAACTATATTGTAATATAGAGTAAACAATGGTTAAACTCAATGTACAAATTTAAGTTGGAGTAACGTGTAGTGTATACTTAGGGAATGATGGAGTGTATCGGCTGGGTATGATTATCATTTGTATTTTGGAGGGGTTATGGGTGAGGTTTTTTTGTGTGTTTGTTGTTTAATGTATTCTATGTATTTTGGAGGGGTTATGGGTGAAGTTTCTTTCTCTGTATGCAGTTTAATATATTCTATGTATTTTGAAGGGGTTATGGGTGAGGTTTATATCTTTGTATGCAATTTAATGTATTCAAATTTTACTGCTGATGATACCGTACTATAACTGATGATGCACCTCTTCAGAAATAATTTTTGCTACTTCATCAATAGATTAAATGAATCAGTACTATAACAAATTCAACAACGATAATTGCAACATTGGATGCGTGGTTTTGGTTAACTTACTTGAACTTGGTGCTGCACTTCTAAAGAAACAATGATTGCTCCTTATTCAATATAATCGATGAATAAGTACCATAACAAATTAAACAAGAATCGCAATGTTGGAATGACAAGGAATTTGGTATTGATTAACTTACTTAAATTGGTGGTGTACTTCTTCAGAAACGTTGATTGCTCCTTCATCAATATATTCAATAAATAAGTACCATAACAAATTAATAAAACAACAATAACAATTTTGGAAAGGTATGAAACATGAAATGGTAGAGTACTGATCTTGTCAATCGTCAAACAAATTAGCAGCAGGAAGATTGTTAGTATACGACTATGTTTGAAGTGAGTTTTTAGGAAATGGCAATGTAACAGAAATGAGTTGTGGGTGATGGATCGTTTAAAATAATCTCGCCTCAGATTCGTCCTATTTCCGAGATTTGAGTGAATTGTGGGAGTGTAGGTTTTTCAACTTTGGCAAAAGTAACCGTCTAGATGCAGAATTTAATATCTGCGGAATTTGCTTTGACGAAAGTAACCGAGTAACCGTTCATAAGCATAATTAAATAAAATAATATGAAATGAGATTTATCTTGCAGCTGTTGACTTGTTATCCGAGATTTAATCTCTTTGCTACTTTCCTATTAATAGTATATACATATCTACGTTTTTTATACACTTGTACATCAACACTTGACAATACTATCTTTTCATTTGACAACATGATTAATGTTTTATTCTTTCTAATTTATATTTGTATTTTATACTTTGTTTTTTAAATTAACATATATTTTGTTGCACTCCATGCATTGCACGAGTTTAAGAATAGTACAATATAATAACAAACATCTTGCTTTGTAGCTTATGTCTACACTCGAATTACTATTTTTCCCTCAAATATAATAACCAATTAAGTTCCTAGCTACCATCAATGAAAAATTAAGCTATTCTATCAATTCAAATGGATGGGTTGGATATAGGTTGTAAATATATCTGATTAAAGCAAATATAAATTATGGGCATTTATAATTTAGACAAATTTGACATAAAATATATGAAATGGGTATATCTAAATTCTGGTAGAATTTTCAATAATTTTATATTAATGAAACTTAACCCTAACTAGTTGTTAATGATGGAAAGCAGCATCTCCAAAAGTTGAAACACAAAGTGCATTTTCCTTTTGGGAAAAAAATTAGAAAGGAATCCACAAGTCATGACTCACAGAAAAAACATACATTTTTCTTACTTTTTGGGATTAAACAATTGTTTTTTCTTTTTGAAAGGAATGAAGCACAAATATTCTGCGAATTTTTAAAATTAAAAATGAAAAAGAGAAAAAGAAAAAGAAAAAAACAAAACAAAAAGGGAAGTCCCCTGGCCAGGCGGAGGGCTTCACATCGGTCCAGAGTCCAGCCAGAGTATGCCAACAGGCTAACAGCTAACTACAACCGTCACCGAACACCCTCTCTCTAACTCTCTCTCTCTCTTTCTCTCTCTTCTTTCTCTCTCTTCCCCGCAAACTTGAACGAAGAAGAATCACTGTTTACAACAAACCTTCACAACTCCCAGTTTTCAAAATTCGATTTCTATCAGCATTCCTGCTTCCACAATCCATACTTTCCGCGTATCTCGCTGGTGAGTTTCTTTCTCCCTCTTCCAAATTTTGTTTAGTTTTTATTATTTTTGGAGTCCACTCTATGGTTTCTACTGCTTTTGAATTTTGGATTCATGTTTTCTGCTGATTATACATTCATTGCCGGTAATGCTCTCTCCACTTTCTATTCTTCTGTTTGAGTGTGTGAATTTGAATCTGAACTTTAGGCACCCTGGTTTTTGGTATTTTTTTGAATCTAGTGCATTATGATCGTGGGGTTTTTGAGTAAGCCTGTCTATGCCTTTTTTTCTTAATTTTAGTGTCTGTAATGTGCAAGTATGGTTTTGGTGGAATTGTCATATTATAGTCGTTGATATTATGATTTTGACAATTGTTTGATAGTGGATCAACTGGGTTTTCCATCTTCTTTTCTTGGTTTTGGTAGTTGGTATAGTCAAACCAAATAAAAGAATGAGAAGTTCTGATATTTTTTTTGTATACATTAGGGATATTTGCCATGTCACTTGCACTTGGATAATGGCTAGTATCCCTATCCTATTTATATGTATTTCGCACCTAAACATGGGTATTTCCTTTCTCATATGAGAATTTTGTTTCAGAACAAAGACTTAACATTAGGATACTAGCACTCTTAGTGTAGTGCACTCCATGAGCTGTTCGGTGCAGAGTATGTTGTTTTACATGTGCAGTTGGAAAACTTTTCTTGATAGAGATGAAGCAATGAATTGAGCAGAAAACAATCTATTAGCACATTTGGTCAGTCAATTGATATTGAGCAGTGCAAATAGAACTGCTCTAGTAGTTTATGAATATGCAGGCTTGGGGTGTGTTTCTTTCATAGTATAGGTGGTAAGTGAGAAACGTAGGTACAGTTATTGGAGGCAATTTGTTTTATATACTGAAGTTTGTGGGACTTT
Source organism: Portulaca oleracea (assembly GCA_029582165.1). Taxonomy (NCBI): domain Eukaryota; kingdom Viridiplantae; phylum Streptophyta; class Magnoliopsida; order Caryophyllales; family Portulacaceae; genus Portulaca; species Portulaca oleracea. The sequence goes on from CM055874.1 coordinate 40,411,785, forward strand.
TGCTCCTTGGGCATTGAACTATGTTCTTTGGTGCTATGAGATAGGCAAGAGGGAATGAGAACATATAAGAAACATGGTAATATATGATCAAGTTCTAATCCATCTCTAAGAAACACAATGATCAATGGTGATGAGGCTCCTTTTGTTCAGCCATAATGTTATCTCCCGTCCTTTCGGCCTCTTGTGTTCAAAGTTCTAATCTATCTCAATGTTTGTTCTCAATTTGAAAATTGTCTTATTGATTGGATTTGGAATTGATGGCTGTGCTAAAGAGTTCAAAGATTTTCGACTTCAAAATGTTTCCTGAGAACTTTTTTATGGGTTGTATGGAATCAGCCTCTCTGTGCCCTATGATGTTCGCCGAGGTAAGGCTGCCAAAATCCTGATCTCCACAGACCCCACGAAAGTGTGTCGCACACTGGGAGTTGTTGGCGGTGCTAAAGGGTCATGCCTGACTACCAGTGGTCTATTTTATTCCTATTTCAGATAGAATAGATGCTGTGAAGTGTGTTGCTCATTGGCAAATAGTAATCAACTAGGGGGCCATGCATAGAGAAGGTGGGAGTGCTCCTTCGACTCCCAAGGTTAGACGTCGGAAGCATTCAAATGAGGTTGGTTTACTTATTCTGTTTTCCTGTAGTGTTTCTAGAGTTAGATAGAGGTTTCTTTTGCTTTTGTGTACTTACAAGTTTGATTATTGAATATGAGATTGATTGAAAGCCGCAGTTTAGCTGGGGCTTTGATTCCATATTACTCTATGGTCAATTGAATTGTTCCAATTTTCCAATAAAATGTTTCCCATCAGATTCCTGCGGAAGCTGCCAAGCCAAATGGGGCCCATTTACTTGTTAACGATAATAGCAAGTACAAATCAATGTGGATCCGTACATGTTCAACTCTTTGGATGATTGGGGGATTTGTCTTCATAATCTACATGGGTCATTTGTATATTTGTGCTATGGTGGTTGTGATCCAAATCCTCATGGCAAAAGAGCTGTTTAATCTGTTAAGGAAGGTTCGTGAAGATCGGCATCTTCCTGGTTTCCGGCTACTTAATTGGTGAGAGTATAAAACTTTGACACTGCAAATTTAATGTCTTTTATTTGTATTCTAGCAACGAAATTAATTGTATCTTAAATTCTTAATTATGTTTCCCCGGTTTTTTCAGGCACTTTTTCTTCACTGCTATGCTGTTTGTTTATGGTCGTATTCTCAGTCAGCGGCTTGTCAATACTGTCACTTCAGATAAAGTGCTGAATAAGCTTGTGAGCAGTCTTATCAAGTACCATATGGTTATATGTTATTCCTTATACATCGCAGGTAATTTGGCATTCTGAAGTTTGTAGGATCTGAAGTATGAAAGCATTCCTTTTATGTGCTCTTACTAATTGTATCTACCTACACTTAAGTTTGAGTAAACACAACTACTGTTTGGCCTCAACTCTTTTTGCTAGTGTGCATTTTTGCTCATGATACAGTTTTACTGGGTTTATGTCTTTAAAAGGCTAGTGGACTTCTGACTGTATGCTAATATCCTTCCCTGGAAGTTTTGAGTCTCACTTCTTGTAGTATTCCTGGCTACTTAAAAGTAATATTTCGGTTGAGATCCTATCGGTTATTTGTATTAGCCCCTTCTACTGCGTCATCTAACTTTTTTCAACTTTTCATGGGTTCCTGTTGCTAATTTTTTGAGTTTAAATGCATACATGTATTTTCTAAGGTTAGTCTTACCACACTTTCGCAGTGTTTTTTGGCCCTTAATAAATTTAGTCCTTACAATTTTCTCCCTGAGATGAATTGATTTTGTAACTGACTTCAGGTTTCATGTGGTTCATTCTCACTTTGAAGAAGAAAATGTACAAGTATCAGTTTGGCCAGTATGCCTGGACGCACATGATCCTTATTGTTGTGTTCACTCAGTCAGCATTCACTGTGGCCAACATCTTTGAAGGAATATTTTGGTAAGACAATTATCACTAATGGTAGTAGTCTCATTTTTGTCGTGATATGGTTTTCATTTCTGGATGTGTCTTTCATGTTGGAAAGCTTTGCTAAGAAACTTAAAGATTTTAGCAGTGCCAGCTCAGCTCCATATCTTTGTTTCCTCATATCATTTTGTTTATCCATTGGTAATCCCTTCTAGGCTTTACAATATGTTTGACTTTGGTTTGGGGGCTCATAGCTCACTAGATATTTTCTGTTGTTTACCCTAATGAATGGAAAAGTCTTGTTTGCTCAGGGCTTAGGAGGTTACTACTTCTCCTGATGTAGATATGTGTATTCTTCGGTTCACATTGGCTTGTGATGGATCCTTGCTATTCGGAGGTATTAGGTGTGTCATTGTCCTAGAAATTTTTTTTATCCTGTAGAGTTGTGTTCTTTATTTCCAAAGAGCCTTGCATACGAAGATGATGCTAACCTGTATATTTTAAGGGAGGACGAATCACCTATTTTTTTCAACATATAATAACATTTCCAGACCTCAGTGTTATGTCTGATCAGGTAGGTCTCTGGTCTCATGAGATATGAATGTATGGGGCTTGCTGTAACAATCAACGATGTTTCTAAGAGCTTCTCAAAAACTTTTTTGTCAATTTCAACATTAAATCGAGAACAAATCAAATGCGAACTACGTCACTTTCACTGTTTATTCCAGGCCAAGTGTCTATCTTCTGCACCCAGTGTCTTGATCTTTGTATGATGCTTGCACTCATTCTTAGGCAAAGCCATTTATTAGTTTAAGAAAATGGGAGGCTGCTACGCGGCAGCGGTCTATTTCTTATTTAATTCTTTTCTCCCATCGTATCTTACTGTGTTCCTCCATATGCATGCAATTTCTGTTTCCTTGTTATTGATATTAAAATCTTGTCTCACTAGGGGAAGTGGAGGCTAGGTTGGGGATTTGATGAGCCTTCTTTGTGCTTGCTTCTTGTTTCCTTTTGTGTTTTCTTTGTAGAATGATTAGTCATCTTAGCGTACACACTTACCAAAGTTATGTTGTGTCTACCTCCATGATTTCATATAACAAACTGATTGCGAAAGGACTGATAAGATATTGTTTTTGGATGCTTTGGATTTTTCTTGTTTTTACATTGTACAATGTTAGGTATTAGGTGTAGGAATATTAAATACCCAGATCCTTTAAACTTGCTGAATATTCATAAAAGAATGTTGCCTATGGTTCGTGGAAAAAATGCCCTCACCCATTTCATCTCATTTGACCAGTGTTGATATTTATATCAGACTAACTTAACAATCGTAAAAACATTTCCTACAATTCATAATTATAAACTCTAATTTTCATAAAAAAGAGTACAAGGACACTATACCTGCGCGCAATATAATATGCTATTTTTTTAGTATCTTTGACAAGATAGTTCATAGCTTTCTTGTGCTGCATGTTTCATGGCATTTGTGAAGCACATGGTGTGTTATGAGCCATATATTTGCTTATTTTAATTTTCTAGGTTTAATTATCCGGTGATACTGTGTGGTGGAAGCAGAAAGAACGATATATAAGGGTTGTGATGTTTACTTTTTTGGTTTCTTTGATTGGATCATGAATTCATGATATTGATCTTTAGCATATAGGTGACTTCAAACTGTTCTCTTTTGTTTGTTTTTACTCTGGATGGTTTCTACTTACTTATGTTTGATTGCTTTTCTTTTTATTGCTGTTGTTTGATCATGTACCTCCTCTCTGTGGTTCACCCAGATGTTAATGTGTTGATATTTAGTCCTTTTCCACTAATACTTTTTACTTGATTTAGTCTCAATAGAATGTATGCCTCTGATTTCTATTTTCTGGAAAAAGATATATATTGACCCAAAATGGTGGCAATCGTGAATCCTGAATGAAGTGTCTTAGACTCCTCTATGTTGTCTACTTAAATTTTACCTCCTGGAATTTTTCGTATATGCATTTATGGTGCGCACCATTTCAATTTCTAGTAGAGAAGTTATTCTAACACAATAATGAATGGAAGGCTCGTATCAAATTGAGCCTTGAGTCTGCTCATATTTATATTACAGTGATGTACAAGTTACATTGGGGTTTCCATATATATTCTCTATGACACACCCCCTCATGGATGTATTGGCAGATTGACTTTTAGAAATAATAAAAATATTAACGAATTGACGTTGAGGCCTAAGTGGGAACATAACGTAAGCCAGATCACCATGACAAACTCGTTGACGGATGACATGACAGTCCACTTTAATGTGCTTACTGCAATCATGATGAACTGGACTGACAACGAGGCATGTGATAGTGATATTATCACACGGACACTTGAACATGAGTGGTGACTCTGGAAGTAGGTATTGTAGCCATAGAGTCCCAGTGACTATTTATGCCATGACACCATACTCAACAGTGGCGGATTTCGAAACATTTGGTTGCTTCTAGGAGCGTCAAGAAACTAGATTAGGACCTGAGAATATGTTATAGCCGACGACAAAGCGGGAGCTTTCAGGGCAACCAGCCAAGTCAACATCAGAATATGTGAGAACCACCTAAAGTTTTTAATGTGTTTTAATAGCAAATCATAATCCACAATACCCCACAAATAACAAAAAATGTGTTGCTCAACAAGGTGAGAGGAACAAGATGCGTGAATAAATTGTGGAACTAATAACAACATTATTAGTATCTGACCTATTCATATTCAAATCAAGGTTCTTAGAATTGGAATCCGTGTTAGGATCATATAATATGTAATATCTTAATGAATGTTATATGGAAAAGAAAAAACACCATAAAGCACAAGTATATTGAATAATTGTTGGTTTCAAAAAAAAAAAATTGAATAATTGTTGTACAAAAACTTATATTGTTGTACTCTTGGATTTTATTCAGCGAAATATTATCAAGTTCAAGTAAAGATCATAGTTTGGATCTTAGGCTCATAGAAATGTATTTCGATTTTAACATGTAATATTTGGACAAAAGAAACATCACAGTCTAATGGGAGTTGGATCGATGGAATATTTTTGGATTGTAGAATCGTAGGATCATACGATCCGGATTGGGAGTTTAACAACTATGATTCGAATACTTTAAGGCAGTGCTATGCTATAATATTGGAAGGGGCCTGCCGATAACTCACCATCGAGGAGAGATAATGTGGTCCGATGTAGAAAGGTTGTAGAGCTTCCGATAAAGATGATGTCATCACTCTAGAGTAAAAGAATAAGGATAATGCTAGACTTACAATAGATGAACATGGAAGAGTAAGTGTGACTGCAGGTGAATCCCAAAAAGAGAAGATAACTTCCGAATTTGTGAAACCAAGCTTGAGTAGCATATTTGACGTAATTGAGAGATGTTTTGAGCTTAACATGAGTAGGGAATTCAATATTAACAAATTGTTGAGGTTGGTCGTGTAACCATTCTTTGTGAGGTCATCATCAAGAAAGACATTCATAACATCTAGGCAACGAATGATCTAGCCCTAGGAAACAAGTTGAAGACAACTCTAAGTATGGTAGCTTTCACAACTGGGCTAAAAGTGTTATGATACCAAATACTCTACAATCCAGACCCTTGAATTCATGAAACCCACTTTTCTGTCGATAGCTAACCATAGATTCATACTTATTCCTATACACTCATTTACAGTTTAATAGATTCATGTCGTTATGGTAAGGGACTAAGGTCTAAGTGTCATTTTGAACAAGAGTAGTAAATTCATCTGCCATAACCTTGTGCCATTCTTGATATTTTAAATCTTGTGAATAACATGTAGGTTCAAATTTAGGTGAAGTAGATGCATGCAAAGACAATAGTTTGATTTTGTAGACATTAGACTTAGAACGAGTCTGTATAGTAGAGTGTTTGTGGCCTGTTGGGGTGGAGCATGCGTCCCATGTTATGATGGGATATGGACATGGTGCAGTCTGGGGAAGGGACATGAGAAGAAGACAAGGGGTTTATAGAAGAGGTTTGAGATGTAGGTGTAGTGGGTAAAGTGGGTGAGGATATAGGAGGGCTAGAAGTTCTAGAGGCAGATAAATGGGTGCATTGGGTTAGGTAGTGCATCTACTTATGTGAACTAGGGGTGATGAGTGTGAGTGGGAGATGAGGTCAGGACATGGAGGTGGAGGTCGAATGAGGGGGAGGAGGCACTAAGGGTAAGGAACTAACAACAGAAGAGAAATGGTGTGGAACCTAATGGAGTTACTGACAAGAGCAGTGTAGACACACCCAACACAAGATCAAGACATTGGTACCCTTTAATAATAGTTGGATGTATAGCTACGGAAAACATGAGACCTTGCTGCAAGCTTTTGTTGCTGAGATAGAATGGTAGGAAATCATTTGCATTCAAAAACTCTTAGAAACAAATTCTCAGAAACCTTTGCAAATAATCGTTTGTATGGAGAATATTGTTTGGAGTTAGAAGACGATTAATGATGTAGATGGCTGCATAGGTCACATCTGCCCAGAACTGTTACATTCAAAAGCGTGAAGATGTGTTGAATTATCTGAATGATATGCGAATGTTTTCATTCAACAATCTGGCCAAGTGTACAAGGACATGATTGTTGAAAGGAAGTCTCATATGGTTGAAAATGAAGTTGTGGGGTGTGCATTGTCTAATTTCCAACCACCCATGACTTTCGAAACAATTTAATTTTCCTATGAGACTTCTTTTTCAACCAGTTTCGAAAATGTTAGAAGAATGGAGTAAACCTCAAATTTTTGTTTGGGATAAATCCAAGTATAACAAGTGTTGCCATCCACAAAACATAGTAAATGTGCCTAAGTTTGAAGCCATTGGGATTGCCGAAAATAAAAGTCGGGGTGAGCAACAAATTCAAAACCGGTAATCCTAACTGTGAACCGGGCGATCAAACCGCGACCAGCAAAATCGTGATGAACCAATAGGTTAGTAGGTTGGTTCCGGTTCATGATTTTGGAACTGACGGTTAAGCGAAACTGAACTGATATCCTTTTTATTTTTTTTCACCTAATTTCTATGCCTAAAATTTCTATTATCGTGTTTGCTAAATTGTCGATTGTGTGAAAGAATTTTATTTTCAATGTTGATGTTTCTATGTTGTGTGTTAGATGCCGGGTTGAACATTGAACAATAGGCAGTAGCTTACTGGGCAAATGTGCATAAACACCACACAATACAAGGCATTATGCAATTAGCATAATTAATTTATTTTATAACGAAATAAAGACTTGCATTATCCAATATTCATATACAAATAGTTACATTCTATCATTGAATTTATTTTTAGCAAATTAAGCTTATAAATAAAAACAAACCATGGCAGTGTAGTGCAAAAAAAAAAGTTTTTATTTAATTGGTTCCGGTTAACCGGTGAACTGAACTGAAAATCATGGTTAACTGACCCTTGGTTAACCGATTTATCCAGTTCCAGTTCATGGTTTCCGGAATCGAATAATCCGGTTAATCGGAGCTAAATAACCTACACCGGACTGAACCACGTTTACCCCTACATAAGAGTCTATGCTACACCTATGTGCTAACACAATGTTCTACATAAGCGATGGGCTTTAACCATCTTACAAGCAACATATTTATCTAGAACTTAGACGCAAAAGAAAAAAACTTCTTATGCTTGAGTATGTTTAAGATATGAAACTCACAATGTCTTAGCCGACTGTGCCAAACAGAAGAGTTAATGATAATGACTAGACACTATTAGCACGAGAACCCGTCGCAAGAGTTGTCCCCATTGCTGTGTCCTTAACAACCACAGAAGAATCTTTAAATTGGATCATGTAGTTATTGTCACAACATAATTGATGGATACATAAATTTAAGTTTCTTGTTGTACACATGCAAGTATGCAGCACATCAGTTAATTTTAATGGCTTTGTCAGGTCTCTAACATTGATTTACCGACATTACAAATAGGAAGCTTAGTTTCATCACCAATAACAACATTATTTATTCCAGTGTATGGATGGGGGTGTTTAGAAGTCAGTATACCTTTAGGTGATGTCACATTGGTTAATACTGTAGAGTTGGGATGCCATGCAACATTGTTAGCCTCACCAGAATGGATGATGGCAAACACAGTTAGAGCAGGAGTGGATGTAGGGTTAACAACTACAATAATAAAGAAACGGGGACATAACAATCATGTGACCCAGATGAAAACAGAGTTGGCAAACAATTAAAGGTAGGTGGGGGACACATTATTTATTGGAGACCCAAATTTGACAGTGGTTACTGATGAAGCATCATAGGCGACTAAACCAATGTATGAACTAGAATTAGAGGATATACCTGATGCTGGATAAGTAACAGTAGCGGCATGCTAGGGGTGCGTTGACTAAAAAATTAGAGTGATTATGGTTGTTTACGACATCCTCATCCTCCGCATTGACTTTGCCCATGACCAGCTCGACGCCATGAATTACATCTGCAACGACATTGTCCAACATTGTCAGTTGATTGATGATTTGATTGTGTGAAGAGTGTGGAATGTGGATATGTAGTTGGTATTATGATGGAGTTGATTCACACATTGCTCATACAAGATCAATTTAGCAAGTAGTTCATAGGTGATATAGCCACCATAATACGTAGTGAGACTGACCAAATTTTGAGTTATAATCCCAACCAAAATAGGACATTGTATGATACCAAGAGTTCTTGATCTACAAAAGGAGAATTATTTGCTGTGAAAGAGAGATTCGACCTTAATCTCTTGTACATAAGCCTCCATTGATTGATTTCCTTTCTTCTTGATGTGAGTAAGCTGGTACTTGAGTTCAATTGTTTCAACAACGTAACTATCAAGAACCGTCTATGGATGTGATTCCAAATCATGTAATAAGGTGAAAGTTTATGCATTTCTATGCGGATCTTCGTAGAAGCAAATAGCAAATAGCCACAAGTGCATTTGTTGGTTACCTTAAAGCTAATGTTGGAAGTTCGAAGTTTGATATACTTCCCATCAACATCAATTACACAAAGTGGTGGAGGGATGGGAACATCAACAAAACCCAACAAAATGTGCCCAATTAGGTGCGTAACAAACCGTTGTCACAATGACATATACCTCCAGTCAAGTGAAAGGATTATTGACAATAGGCTGTTGATAGGGTAGGCAGAGGTGGTAGGGCATCACTCAAGGCACTAGGACTACCATCCCCGCCTAAAGAGAGAGGCAAGTATACTCTTGAGGGTTTGGTGGTTGGTTGGATTGGTTGTGAACTAGAGTTTCCCATCTCAAATATGCTATTGGAGAACAAAGGGGTGGAATTTAGGGTGGTTTGCAACTGCCGCGACAAAGGAGGGATTAGTGTTAGGGTTTGGTAGGGGTTAGTGTTGTGGTAAGTGGTAACTAGGATTATGTGTGGCAATTAGGGTTAGTGTTTTGTGGCAGCCATGATAGATGAAGAATGAGGTGTTGAGTAGGGCCAGGTGGTGAGCACGATGGCTGATGTTGATAAGCATGATTCTTGTGGGTCGACGTGGTGCTATCCGTCGTGGGTGACAGAAAGGTGGCGGCGTAATGGACCTATGGTTATGGTGTGGACAAGCATGATTTTTGTTTGTAGGTCATGGTTCGGGAAAAGGGCACTTGGGAGCAGACAACTTGGGCAATGTGGATGGGGTTGTTGTGGGCAGCCCACGACGCCATGACTGTAAGTGGGAAGGGTTACATTGCCGGCATCAAGAGTGGTGACTGGTGGGTGTTTGAGTTATTCAAGGTCTCCAAAAGGGTTCGGGTTACTAAAATCCTGATCTAGTCTTATTAGAATCTTAAAGTAGTTAGGATCTTACTATTCTCGTTTAGTCAGAATATTGTGTGTTAAAATCGCAATCCGATTCTATGATTCTACGATCCGATCCACAATCCTACGTGAATTTGATAATATTTTGCATATTATCAGGTTTAAAATTTCGTCTGAACAAAATCAATTTTGTATTAAAGTTATCCGCTGAAATACAATTTAAATATTGCTTCATTTTTAGTAAATATTTGTTTAGATTTTAACTATTATAGAACCTTTTGCTATTTGCCTAATATATTAGAGTCTTATGATCCTCGATCCAATTCTACTATTCCGATTCTAACGACCCCATCGATCCTAACTAGGATTCTGATTCTAACAACCTTGGTTGGGTGGTGGTCTGCTGTTGTCGAGTGGGAGGCAGTGAGCGACAGGATGTATGACGTGGACAAGGTGGTGGAGGCAGGGCATCAAGACCGAAGTTGGCTGGCGCTGGAATCATGGGTAACTGGTGATAGTGTTTCTACGATGGCTAGAGTTTATTGAGCCCTAGTCTACTCATATATTTACATTATAGTGAATGCACATATTTCCTTAAAATTTCTAAATGTATATTCTATTAGTTATTTCTACGTGACCATTTACCAGTACCAAAGGTGGCAAAACTCAGGTTTGGGTTAAGTCAAAGCGGAAGACTGGGCATTCATAGAATTGTTTGCTAGATTTTGTGTTGGGGATTACTATTATTATCAATAGATGGGTTATGATTTACTTCATAAATTTGGTGCATAATTTACAAAAGGTTGCTATGCTGATTATAGCTTTGAGGCTTCCTCTTTTTCTTTTTTCTTTTTCACATTAATCCTAACATGTATATAACTTGAGGTCCTGAAGGCTGTCATACTTGCTTCTCACTGTTTAAGACAAGTGTGCTTACCCAAGCTTTTATTCACAGATGTTTACGGTCAATTGCTCTCTAATCGAATTGCAGGTTTCTTCTTCCTGCATCGCTTATTGTCATAAATGACATTGCAGCTTACTTATTTGGATTTTTCTTCGGGAGGACCCCTTTGATTAAGCTGTCTCCAAAAAAAACATGGGAAGGTTTCATAGGGGCATCTGTTGCAACCATCATTTCTGCTTTTCTGGTGCGTACTATTCTTCTTCTGATCTTACCCTAAGCTTGGCATATCTTTACTTTTAGCCTGTTGCATGAATTGGGCTAGTCTTCACTCAATATTGTAAACAATTGACTTGTAGATCACCTTTTGTAATGAACTTAAGAAGTGAACCTGATGTCAATTTGTTTGTCCATATGGTGTAAACATTTGATGACCGTGATAGAACATCTCAACATGAATGTAGCCAGTAGATTGATCCCTTTTGATAGACTTTGCTCTCTTTTTCACATGAGTATGCAGCTTGCAAATGTCATGGGGCAGTTTGATTGGGTAACTTGTCCAAGGACGGTATGCCTTTCTTCTGATTGCTGGCTAATTTTTTAGTCAAGTGTTTAACGTTTGCTGTTCTAAATTGTTTGGGATTTGCATTTGTAAAGGACTTATCTACTGGGTGGCTTCATTGTGATCCTGGACCACTTTTTAAGCCGGAGAATTACAGCTTACCTAGCTGGGTAAGTTATTAATTTTGTACTACTTATAGTTAAGCGAAATGATTTCCTTGATTTGGTAATCTATTGATTTATTCTCCCTGTCCTAGTGAAGGTATCATCCCCATGTTTGTTTGGCCTGCAATTTCAAGCTTATTGTGTTCATTCTATTATGTGTTTAATGTTTATGTGCTTTTTTAATTTTTTTTTTTTAAAACGTGCATCTTCTCTTCCTAATTTGCATCTCTTGTGGAGCTACAGTGATTGTTGGTCCTGTTTTGTATTGTTGAGAGATGTTTCAATAGGGAGGTAGTGGTATTTTCGTGAGTAGACCTCTCAATTTTTGACCCGACCTAAACCCGCTTGAAAATTTTGGATTTCAAACACGTTTTTTTACCCAAACCCAAAATAAACCGAACCAAGATAACCTGCAAATTTGCGGATCAAACCCGACCCACCAGTTTGATCCAAAAATTGTCTTTTCTTGTTCAATTCTGTTGGAATTTGTGATTTTTCGTTGGAATTTAAATTACAAGCGCAACTCATTCATCTATTACTTTTCTAATTTAAGTTGAAACATTCATAATAATCTATCGCTGCTAGAAGATAATGGTATTTTGTTATGTATATTGTACAAAATATAGTACTTAGAGACAACTTTTTTCAAAGAAAAAGTGGAAAAGATCGCAGCCATAACCCGTTTAGTTGACCTAAGACCGAAATACACTGCCCGTATTTACCCAAATACAAAATACACGTGACAATATTTACCCGAACCTGATGTACATCCGACATGTATTTAACCTACCCGCCCGAATTGACAGGTCTACTCGTGATTGATCTCTTGGCTGAATATAGTCTTAGGCATGGTTTATTTTGCAGCATCCATAATTAGACTCTAGTCCAAGCATCAAGCCTGACATCCCAAAGCCAGGCGAACTCAATAATCGGTCATGTTGACATCCCAAAAACTGGTCCTTTCAGTTGCAGCTGAAATGTTGAGGTGGCTGTCACTAGCAATGGAAAGAGTTTGAGTCTAGGTTGAATCGGTCATGTTGAAATTTGCACTTGAAATTAATGTTTAATGCCCAGCTTTTTCGGGTCCAAGAAATCCTATTTGCCTAAATTCGGGTCAAGAATGGGTTCCGGCAACATAGAAAAGAGAAATATTGTGTCTGAATTATTGGTCCAATCGGTCCATTAAATTCAGACGAAAAAATCTGACTGGAAGCAATTGTATTTTTTCTCAGGTCGGACAAATTTTGCTAGCACTATATGCAACTGGCTTATTGTCACCTCTTTCTTTCTTACCTTTTTTTTTTCTTTTGCAGTTTTACCAATTTATTTTAGGCAAATTGGATTCTAATAATCCCTACTTTCACCAATTGGACAATGGTGGACCGTACTTTCACTTTGTATTCTGGTGGTCCAAAAAAAAATAAAATTGGATTGTAGTGGGATATTTTCGAGAGAATCATAGATTTTGTGTTGCATTTGATTCAAAACTTAGTATAACACTTTACAATGATTTTTAATGAATTTACAGCGTTTCTCCCAATTTTTTTCATTTTTTTACTATTTTTTACGATTTTTTCACTTTTATTATTTTTAAAAAATCATAATAATTATTCGGAGTCTCAAAAAAATAATTTAAAAAATGTTTTAGAAACTACAATTCATTAACTTTCTAGGGGCAGGAACGAAAAAAACAAAAACAATATAGTGTAGGAATGAAAAAAATAAGAAGAATGTGGAGGTGGATTTGGTACCACTACAATCCAATTTTATTTTTTTGGACCACCAGAATACAAAGTGAAAGTACGGTCCACCATTGTCCAATTGGTGAAAGTAGGGATTATTAGAATCCAATTATCCTTTATTTTAACTCTGCAACATTTTTAATGCTCTCTGCACTCTACTTGCAGGACAGATTTTCTTATAAAAGAATACTTCTGGTGTGTTAGTGACATTTTACAGAAGGTTTCTTGTAGTTCATACATAACGTGGTTTGCCTTGGTGGGAAATTGTGTCATCAAGTCCCTGCTTTCCTTGCCAACATTATGTGGATGAATTTCAACATATTTGCTGATTCCTCTTTCCCCTGACATTCATGTGTGTTTACTTTTTAGCTCCACGTTGCTTCTTTCTCTCTGGATTTCTAATATTTTTTAGTTAACCCTGTTGTTCTGATTCCTTCTCTTATATTTATCTCACATAATATATTTATTGGGTGAAGTACAAGCATCTATGGGCAGAAATAGGAACATCTAGAAGTTATAGTCTCCAGAGGTTTAACAACTTGAATTGCTGTTGCGTTGATCATCTTTGTTGTAACCTATGGTTTTATTAAAATACACCCAGCATTCATGGTGTCAAATTGTTCCATCAAATTGGGTCATAGTCAAGAGTCAGATAACTATAACTTCCCTCATCCAAACGAAGCAAAATACATTGGATCTCCGACTGCCATGAAACAGGGTTTGCTACTTGTGATATACTGATATGTGGATTCTTTGATCTTCTCTCTGTTTTCCCGCCCCCTTCGTTTAGTATCTCTTCTTAGTCATCCAACTATGACCGAACCCTAATGTTTGCTTTTTGTAGTGTTCAATCTTCCATGATCTTTGATCCAGTTCCGATCCCCCTTCATCCTTTCTTATGCTGTATTCTGGTATCTGTCCACATTTCTCCAAAGATTGTCATAAATTGATGGCCTCTAGATTGACACATTGCAACTGAGAGATGTTTCGTTTAGACCACGAAATTGTGCATTAAGGCATTGATATCAAGTTTTTGCGCCTTTGATGTTCATGAGTAAAATCATCTTTTCTTGCAGTCCCCGTGGAAGGAGATCTCTATCATGCCAGTCCAATGGCATTCATTGTGCCTGGGTTTGTTTGCTTCAATTATAGCACCTTTTGGAGGTTTCTTCGCAAGTGGGTTTAAACGGGCCTTCAAAATCAAGGTTTTTACTTGCACCTATTCATACAAGACCATATGCTGTGGTGTCAACTGTGATTACAATTTTTTTAATTTCCATCTGTGGTTTTCACAGGATTTTGGTGATAGCATCCCTGGACATGGAGGAATCACAGACAGAATGGATTGTCAGGTATGCTGGGAAAATGTTTGGAAGTTCTCTTATTTTGTTCGATGGCTCCATTGTGATGACAAACTAATGTACAAAATGACTGGTACCGTTTTTAGTTCATTCATGGACTGCTTTGATTGAAGTATGAACTATGAAAGATCTATGTTGGATTCTTATTCATATTATTCCGACTAGTATGCTTTTGTATTGAAATTTGTTGTTATTGAATATGGGCTTTAGACACAGCCTATGATAAATAACTCTGAACTTGTTTCCTTGAAACTTTCTGCTATCGTGTATGCATAGTAAAGAAAGAACATTATTGACTCTCTGAATAAACTTCAAAGCCATACTTACACTTATGATAAGATTTGCTTGTATATGATCTCCTTATCTTGTGTGAGGTGAAGCCAATGGTACTATGTGAATGAAACTAATCTGATTGTATGTTCATTTTACTAGATGGTGATGGCTGTCTTTGCATATATCTATCATCAGTCATTTGTCAAGCCTCAAAGCTTCTCAGTTGAGACTATTGTGGAGCAGGTATACTCCATTCTTATTGTTTGATTAGGATTTTGCTGTAGAGGTTTTAACTCGTAAAAGATGTGTTTATGTTCTGGTCTTACTAATCATATCATTGATATAGATATTGATGAACCTTGCGTTTGAGGAGCAATTTGAACTGTATCGGAGGCTAGGTGAAATCTTGCAGGAGAGACGGTTTAGGCAATCTTAGAACTGCAGAATGATCTATGTAAGTTTTCTATGTTTAGTTTCTGCTTGTACTGCTCCCTAACTAATTATGTTATGCTGTTTGTACTGGTAGTATGTGCTCTCAGATTTTTCCAATCTTTTCAGCATATAGGTAGTCTTTTTTCTTATCAATACATTTGCTTATGAATGAGTGAATTGATTTGCCATTATATCAAAAATTATAGGACAAACCCAGTTGGCGGTCATCGGAGATAGTTTTTGTACCTGTGAACTGGTAGTTCCTAACACACCTGGTTATCATCGAGATTGGGAGTCAGAGGCGAAAATGTTGCATTTTCATGGAGCGGGTATGTTTGGTTCTGGGAAATATGTGCAAATGGCATTAGCTTGACTAACCTATCATTGCTGAAGAGCGTAGGTAGAGGGTCGATTCTGACCCTTAACTTTGTATGTACCAAAAATGTGTCCATATTTCTCTACTACTGCATCCTTTTAGTGACCCAGAAGTAAGTGTTGGCAACATTTGACATTTGAGTTTCTAATTCTCAGTCTTTTGATTTTGAGGTTCAGCCATCTTTGTTATTATAGCAGTTTACAATATGTTGAGCCAGTTGCCATAATATTCTTCTCATGGATTTGTGAAGCTTTCAGGTTCCAGGTTACATTATTGACCTGGCTAACTGTAGTTTACAATGTGATTGTAATATTGTCACATCTGATTAATATTTTCTTTGATTTTTCATTTTCAGCTAATAAATTTGGGTAGTCAAATTGCAAGTTGAACTTGATTTTTCTCAGGGGACCTTCATTCCCCTTGTTAGACCTGTCAATACGGGCGGGTGGGCGGGTTACGGGTCGGTCGTATATCGGGTTCGGGTAAATACGGGTCGGGTGTATTCCGGTTTCGGGCGGTTTGGGTCGGGTTTACGGGTCATGACCGCCCTTTTTCTCAGTCACTTACAACTAATAAAATTGATTATAATTAGTCAAAGACGCCTATGTAATGTATCATTCCATTCCAAGTTCGACTAACATGATATGTCATAGTTGTATTGATATATTATTATACACCTAATGGACAAAATTTAACAATCTTCAAGTCTACAAGTATTATGCGGTTTACGTCAACAATCACGAATAACAATACTTATGAAATATATAGGGTTTTGGGATGCTAATACACTAAGCTTTTGGTGTATTGGACAATAATGCACTGAACTTTGACCTTTGACAATAATACACTATTTTACTGAAAGAGAGGAGAGAGGCGGGACTGCAGGAGTTTGAGGGTTCACTGAAAGAGTGAGTGAGTGACAGTGTTAGGTTTTGTTTTGGTCATTTGTTATTTGATTATTTCATTTGTATATCTCTCTCTATGCATAGCTTTCTAAAACCACCCAATATTTTACTTTTGGGCCTTAATTTTCATGGAATGGGCCCATTTTTTTGCACAAGACCAAAGTAGACAAAACACTTAAAATTAAAGTGTCTGACCCAACGGGTTGACCCAAACCTGACCCGACCTGACCCACTTTTTACCGGGTTCTTTGGGTCGGGTCATTTTCGGGTCCCGGGTCAGAATTTCGTGTTCAAAACCCACTTTTTGCGGGTCGGTTTGGGTCGGGTCGAGAATTGCCAGGTCTACCCCTTGTACATCCAAATCAGAATGTAAAGCTGTGCAACAACATTAAAGTGTTTTCTAGTTTTCTACCCAGCCTGGGGTCTGCCTTTGCTCAAGGGATTCCTAGGAAGGATTTTCCATGCTGTCCAACTAATCTGTGTTTCCCATGAGGACCCAGTAGTACATAAAATGTATCAATTGTGTTAGAAGTAAAAGATCATGATTACTACTTTACTAGTCATTCAGGGCTGGTCACTGAACAGGGGCTTACTTGGCTTGCTTGATCGACCGGGCTAGAAAATGGTTGAGCTTGCTTTAGATGTAAACTGCTGAGTCTTTTATAGCTTTTTTCTGTGGTCCCAATTCTCCAATTAACCCCCACAGCTAGTCATTGCCACCACCGCCACTAGTCTCTCTTCTTTTGGGGTCTTGACTCTTATCGAATTGAAGTTTCCAATCTTTCGGTTATGTAGTCGCTCGTTTTGCCTAATTTGTGTTTGAGATGAGATAGTTTTGTGATGGGATGATGGCTTTTTTGGAGGTTTGAATCTGAATTTAAGATGAATTCAAATTATTAATGGTACGATTATGGGTTCAAGGCTCTCATTTTTCGTGTTTGGAAACGGTGAGGTTTTATGGATTGTGTTTGTCATGGCCCATGGGCAGTTTGGTGATTGATGACTTGTATCTAGTGATTTAGTCTATCTTATGTCGACATTCTTGGTTGAGCATGCATCATTTTGATCTTTGCTGCTGTAGTTTGCTGCATTTAGTAAAGCTGTATAGCTTACCATTTGTATTTATGTAGTTATTGTGTAGGCATTAGTAAAGCATACTTGCAGTCGATTGGATCTTTGCCTTAGTGGCAAGGATCACCACCTTCTCTCCCCTCCCACCAGGGTTCGAATCCTAGCGGGCGGGACCGCTTACCCTTGTAAAAAGAAAAAAAAAAGTAAAGCAAGGGGAAGGTACCCGTATTTGATCCCATGACCTCAAGTATAAATATAAAAAATAAAAATAATTGACGCGAGGGCCATGTGTGGGCCATGTGTCAATGTCACAACTAAAAAATAAAAATAAAAAATAAAAATAATTGAAAAGCTTATGGGCCATGTGTGGGCCAGAAGCTCCAAACCTGACCCAACCCAATCCAGAAACTGATTCTATTGGCCTGGCCCAACTCATTTTCCTTTTTGTTAGTTCGAATGAACCCGGCTCACACCATTGCCGAATTGCCCCAATTGTGTCATTTTTGCCAATCTCCAATAAAAGCGTCATTGGATTCAATTGCAGATTAATTTGCATACCTTATTTATTGAGCTATGAAGCCTATAGCTAGAATCTCTTTATACAATGATAATTTTCTTTTTCTTTCTTTCTTTCTTTCTTTGTTTTTTCCATGCTTTTTGCTTTGTACATGATGTTTTCATTTGAATTTTGATGCGAGGTATTTTCAATTGGATATTTTTCCGGGGAAATGCTTTCTAAATTAATCCCTAGGCAGTAGGAATGCACCACATGCATTATTAGAAACTGCATAGCTTTCTCATGCATAAGGAGTTTCATGTTTTTGTGATGTCCAAACTTGGTATGCTTTTGCATGCATGTTGTGTGATATGATTGTATGACGATAAACTTTGTTTGGGTTTCCTTTATCAACCTAACAACTTATATTCGTAACAACATTCTATTATGTATCTTAGCATTGTTTTGCCTTTAATTTTTTTGAACAAAAACTGATGATGGAAAAGAAAGGAAAACAGTTACATTTCGAGAAATATACATTTGGATATAGGAAAAACTACATACGTGTTCAAAGATTACTTTGAAAGTACATCGATTTAGTGTACATTTTTTTCCCCTTTTGGAGCACTATGGTTTTTTAATCGTTCTTTTTTGTCACCAAAATATGTATTAAACTACTAAACCACCAACTTTAGTTCTGATATTTTTGAATTTCCTTTTGGATAAACATTGGGTATTACATATTTGGGTCTTTGGCTTAAAAGTTGCTTGCCCAATGCCCATGACTCCATTCCTTGGAAGTAAATACCCTAAACAAATGAATGAAAGCATTTGCAATTGGAAGATTATTTGATCGAGCCACAAACCTTTGGTTGGGCCAACTCTTCATGCTATTAGATCCAAGTTGAGTACATGGTCTTAAGTTCAAATTTCAGCAACTCCTCTGTTCATTTGCACAAGGTTATGGGGGCCTTTACAGTATCTATGTTTAAACTCAAGGGACATTCACATAAGAGACGTCTTGAAATATTTACAATATCATTGGACCTTCATTAGTTTAAACTTTGGTTGAGATACTTTTACATGATACTAGAGCCAAACTTAGTAATAAGGTCTTAGGTTTGAATCTTAGCCTGCCAGCCCCCCACATATATTTGAGCAAGGCTAAGTGGTCTATGGGCATTCAACTTCAGGCCAAAGAGCATTTGCATACGGTGTGTTAGAGTATAAACCCATTATTCGAACTTCATATATTGGTTTAGCCTTCAGTGGAGATAGTTCCATATATATGTTAGGAAAAAAACTCACAATATATGGATGGGTTTTCAAGCAAATTAAAAACTAAACCGAATCATACTTGAACTAAACTAAACCGACTTATACTTGACATGGGTATGAGTCATTGGAGCACACTCGAAATATACCAGACTCAATCTTCAAGCGAACTGAAAATATATACAATCAATACATGCCTAAACTGAAAATGACCTGAACTTAAATAAGCTCAGACCTATTAGACCAATTTACCAAGTCTTAGTGTGAGCACAAGTACATATGTTTCTCCTACCCCAATTTTCTATTTTTACTTTTCATATAATAAACTAAGATCAATACTCCATAATTCCGCACAGTCAAGATATATATTGGGGAGGGGGGGTTAGATAGAGGAAAATTGGATTCTAATAATTTATATTTTTAATTTTTGTATGTTAGTCGTCGCTATATTTTTTTTTTGTATTATGGTAGTCCTAAAAACTAAAAAGTTGTATTTTAGTAGTATTAAATCTACCTCGGTATTTGTTTTTTAAAGTTTTTCATTATTGCCTCATATTAATTTATTTTTTTCATTCCTGCCTTTCATAAAGTATTGAAGTATAGTAACCAAAAAATTTTAATTATTTTTTTGAGAATCGAAGGAATTATTATAATTTTTAAAATGAATAAAAGTGAAAAAATCATAAAAAAAAATAATTGGTACCGTTGTAAAGTCACTAAAAATTGCAGGGAAATGTTGCGCTAAGTTTTGAACCAAATGCAAGAAATTTATGATCTTTAGAGTAGAATTCGGTGGTGTCCTATCATAATATAATTGATATTTTTTTTGGGACCATCATAATACAAAAATAAAATAGGGATTATTGACATAAAAAAGTTGAAACTGGAGATTATTAGAATCCAATTTTTCTCGGATATCAGTCTTACTCTTTTAATTTTATAATTTAGAGAGACTAACTCTAATGAAACCATGATTTAAAAATCATTTGGATCACTAACTATTATTCCATGAAAAAGAAGCAGAAAACGAGATTAAATGAACATTTATTTTAGTCTATTTTAATTTTAAGTAGAAAAACTAATCCTTTTTTAAGTATATCCAAATGATGAACATACTTTTCGATATATAATGTACGCATAATGTAATATGAATATTAATTCGTAGAATTAATAAAGTTAATTATATGCAGTGCGTTGGGAACCACATGTTGTATGTTACGTTGCATGCATGTGATGTAGATGGCAAAATAGAACCAATCCAAATCCACGCAACAAGTGTGGGAACCATTCGCCGTTTTTTTTAATTTTATTTTTTAGTGGATAAATTAAAATTAATTAGCAGATTATATTATTGATTATGTCATTACGCAATCAAACATATCAAGAGTCGGCGCTTTTGTGGGGCTAACCAATATTAGGAATCACAAACATTTTATATTTACCGAAGGCAATCAGCCCTCCCTATCTTCCTTAAAGAATTTAAAGAAAAGGACCAACCACATGTTCTTCAACAATCGTACATTCTAGGGTTTATGAGCTATTGTGAATATTGTCCGATTTTTCGAAACAAATTCGTCCATGATGGCCAGCGAATTGAAGTGAAGTTTTAAACTTATGAATCAATATATAATTTATTTTTGGGAAGATTATCAATTTAAATCTAAACTAGTGGTGATTAAAATAAATAATTCTAAACTAAGGTTATATATCCTGCGGCTCATAAAAAATCCCCAAAAAAATCGAAAATGACACGATCGTGCTGCTCCGGCTATATGGCACGATCATGCGAGAGGGCTTGCCCGATCGTCACCTGGGTTCCTCCTGGGTTGGCTTCACGAACGGCAAGATTGTGTGCTCATGCGACACGATTGTGTAGGACCCTCGGGACAGAGTGGCATGATCATGCGGTCGTCTAGCATGATCGTGCACCTGGGCTTGCTCAAAAGACCCAAGGACATCGACATCGGCATGATCGTGCGTCCCTGTGGCACGATCTTACGCCCTGCTGAACTTCCCTTTTCTTCTTCTTTGATACTTCTCTTTATAACCAGGCTTGATCCCAACACCCTAACACCGATATGGATAAAAAGATGATGTTGTCGCCATTTATTATCTCTGATATGGGTCATTACTCAAGGGCCGCCTTGCCAAGCCAACGGAGGACCGAGCTTGACGGTGGCGCACCCGAACCCGAGGTAAATTGTACCTCCAAGTCCTTAACCGTCGAAGCCTTCCTTTCTTAGCTGAGCAAAGTAGAGAAGAGACCCGAGACCTCTCTAGAATCTTTGGCTTGGAAGGCATTACTTCGTCATAGTGATATCTTTAGAAAAGGTAGTTTGTGGATGCTTAGCGATGGGAAAACATTAGTTCCTACAATGATAACTAGTGTTTGCAGGTTACTTTGATGAATGTAAATAGCATAACAATTTAGGATTCTATTGATCAGGACCTTAAAGTTTCATATTATATCACTTCAACTAAAGAGCGGAACATCCCTCCTCTTCGGTCAATAGTCAATGAGAAATCTTTAGAACTTATTAGAGTAACTCCTATTCCAAACCTTGAAATTCAAGATGAATAGTATTGGAGTCTAGTTAGCAATTGCATTTTCTCTAACCATTGAGCCACTTATATGGCCCACAATATCCATCTTGAATGTCCTCCTTGGGACCTTAGATAGATTTGGAGGTTAGATATCCCCTAAAACTCAAAGTATTTCTATAGTAGCTTGGTTGTAAAGAATTTACAGAGAACTATTGATAAAATTGGAGTAAAAATTCATAAAGCTTGTTTCTCTCTCTTTGTTGATTTTTCATTGATTACTATCGTTCTTAAATACAAGAGATGCGAGCTCATCTTAACAGACGAGAACTCTACACTAATAAGGAGTCCATAACCATGTGGGATAAGGATTCCTAAACCAACTAGAGTTTAGATGTTAACAATAACTCAAAGACTAGGAGTTTAATGATAAAGTAAACACTAGTAGACTAGGAATTTAATAGTAAAGTAAACACTAGTCTAATACTCCACCTCAAGTTGGAGCATAAGGATCAAGAATGCCCAACTTGGACTGCAGATACTTGAATTGATCTTGACCTAGCGCTTTGGTGAAAATATCCGTTGGTTGTTCCTTTGTGTGGATCTTGACCAGGTGTATGAGCCCAGCTTCGAGCTTTTCACGAACAAAGTGGCAGTCTATTTCAGTGTGCTTAGTGCGTTCATAATAGACTGGGTTGCTTGCAATATGGATTGCTGCTTGGCTATCACAGTGTAACTGCATCGATTGATCACAAGGGACGCCAAGGAATGCAAGGAATGTTTTAAGCCAAATGAGCTCGCTGGTAGCAGCTGCCATGGACCGATACTCAGATTCAATAGATGATCGAGAGACAGTAGATTGCTTCTTGGTTTTCCAAGAGATAGGAGAATGTCCAAGTGCAATAAAATACCCTTTTAATGATCTTCTGGAAATTGGACAGACTCCCCAATCTGAATCGCAATAACTTATCAACTGTAAGGTGGAGTCTTTGGACAAGAGAATTCCTTGTCCAAGTGACCCCTTGATGTAGCGAACCACTCGCTTGGTAGCCTCCATGTGTTCTTCCTTAGGAGCTTGCCTGAACTGAGATAAAATATGCACAACATATGTAAGATCTGGTCTAGAGATTGTCAAGTAGATCAATCGCCTTATAAGACGATGGTAAGAAGTGGGGTCGTCTAAGTCTTTCCCTTGGGCCAAAGCAAGCTTATGATTTTGCTCCGTAGGAAAAGTTGCGGGTTCGGCACCCAATAATCCACATTCATCTACTATTTCCAAAGCATATTTGCGCTGACATAAAAAGAGACCCCTTGATCCTCTTTCTATTTCTATCCCCAAGAAGTACTTTAAAGGACCTAAATCCGTTATACTAAAACATTGATGGAGATAGTCTTTAAATTATTGACAAGCTTGAGAGTTGTTCGTACTAAGAACAATGTCATCCACATATACTAAGAGTACCATGAAAACACCTCCTCTTTGATAGGTGAACAAAGAGTAGTCTGCAAAGGATCTCACAAAACTGTATTGATGGAGCTTTGAGGTGAGCTTAGCAAACCATTGTCTAGGAGCCTACTTGAGACCATAGAGGGACTTCTTCAATCTACATACTTTTGTTGACGTGGAGGCACTATATCCGGGTGGCAATTTCATATAAGCTTCCTCTTCTAAGTCTCCATGCAAGAAGGCATTATTCACATCTAGTTGATGTAATTCCGAACCTTTTGTAACTGCAACTGAGAGGAAACAACAAATGCTAGTCATTTTTGCAACTAGTGCAAAAGTCTCATTATAGTCTATGCCTTCCACCTGATGATCTCCCCGTATCACCGATCGTGCTTTATAGCATTGTATAGTTTCATCTGAATTGTACTTGACTTTGTAAACCCACTTACATCCGATGGGTTTCTTTCATGAAGGCAAATCCACAATGTCCCATGTTCCTATTTTGATAACAGCGCATACCTCATCATTCATAGCATCACGCCACTTCTTGTCCTTTATTGCCTCATGATAAAATTGGGGCTCCATAATCTTCATAATAGCTGCTAGGAAAGCCTTATGTGAAGTAGAAAAATTTGTATAAGCAACATATTTATGTAAAGGATAACGCATACCTGAAAATTCCTCTTGACATGGGCTCGCTGTGGTGACGGGGTTTTTTACTTGAGTTTTGTAGCATATATAGTCGTTCAAACGGGCTGGAGGTCGCCTTTCCCGTTGTACTCGATCGGGCCCAGAAGCTCGGACTTCCTCTCTTTCGGTATGTGCCAAAGTATTGTTAGGTTCTCCCCCTAGGTTAGTCACCGAAATAGACGAAGGAACTGGACCTGTATCTCCTGCTTGGGCTAATGTGTGTGTTGGGCCTATGTTGCAGGGATCATATGTAGGCCTTATGTTGGTTTCTTGGGAACCACTTTGCTCCTCAACATCTATCCAACTATGTTGGTTGATAGACAAAGGAGCTTTAGAATTTTGGAGTGCTTGTGTATCACTGGAATAAGGGAATTGCTCTTCAAAGAATACGACATCCCTACTATCAAAGAATTTATGATTTTCCAAATCATAAAGTCTCCAACCCTTTTTCCCAAAAGGGTACCCTAGCCTACAAACATACATTTTCGACTTTGAGAAGCAAACTTATCTTGACCTTTAGAAAGGTGTTTTGCAAAACACAAACACCCAAACGTCTTCACATGATCATAGCTAGGCATTTTGTTATAGATGGCCTCATTGGGGTTTTCCCTTTTAACAGTTTGCTCGGCGTCCTATTTATCAGGTAAGCTGCAGTTAGGACACATTCCCCATAAAATTCTAAAGGCAAGTTTGCTTGAAATCATAGAGCACGAGCAACATTAAGCAAATGTCAATGCTTTCTTTCAACCCGACCATTTTGTTGAGGAGTTTCAACACAACTAGTCTGATGTATAATTCAAACACTTTCGTAAAATTCATCCATTGATCGAGATTTGAATTCCATACCATTATCACTCTTAAGAATTTTGATAGTTGCATTAAACTGAGTTTTTACCATAGTCACAAAATTCTTAAGGAGTTTTCCAGTTTGCCCTTTATCATGCATCAAAGAAACCCATACACCTCGACTAAAATCATCAACAATAGTAATGAAATATCGAGCACCAGAAGAAGATGAAATTCCGTAAGGTCCCCATATGTCACATTGAATAATTTCAAATAAATCATCTGCCTTGTTTTCACTTAAAGAAAAAGGATTTCTGGTTTGCTTAGCACGAAAACAAATCTCACAAGCTTCTTTATTTGACTCATAGCTATTGTCACAATCTAAACTTTTGAAAAAAAATATTCATCACTTCATGAGATTGATGACCCAACCGCTGATACCATAACTGACCCGTTTTGACGAAATTGACCTGATTGTTCCTTTGTTGTCTCTTCTTCAAGTAATAAACCCCGTCTTTTTGCTCACCCATACCAATTGGAATCTTCGTGATGCCGTCCTGTAAGACACATAAATTCTCATCAAATGTTGCTATACACAATTTAAGTCATGGCATATGCGAGACACAAATAATAGATTATAGCTCAAAGAAGAAACATAAAGGGTGTTCTTCAGGTATAATGTATCCACAACAGCATGCCCATTCTCTATGGCCAATGTCGTCTCTCCATTTGGCAGGTCAATATCCACGGGACGAACAATAGTTATATCTGTCAAAAAAATTTTATTGCCCGTCATATGAGTGGATGGTCCACTGTCAATTAACCAAGGAAGGTCACCTGTGAGTTGATCCTTTAATTTTGGGTTTTCAACAAGAGCCAATATCTTTTGGACCTGGGCCTTTGTAAATCCAGTGAAGAACTCACTACCTCCTGGGTTCGGGTTCTCACTAGCAGTTTCGACCATGGCGGCGTGAGCACCTTCTCTACCACCGCCTCTTCCTCTACCACCAGTTCTTCCACCGTGGCTGTCGCGTCTTATTCGTTCACCTCGTCCTTTGCCACGTGTCGTCCAACCAGATGGGTAGCCCACAATCTCCCAACACTTTGCCTCCTCGTGCCCAGTTGTTCCGCAGTGAGTGCACCAAACTCTTTCACCGGTTTGCACCCCAGCTCCGCCTTGAACAACGAAGAGTGATGCTTGAGGCTTCTTCACAATATGTTGATGACTCTCCTCTTGCCGAGCTAGATTGAAGGCATAATCGAGATGTGGCAATGGCTCCATGGCAAGGATATGAGCTCGGACAATTTGAAGTTTCTCATCATCCAAACCCATCAAAAATTGATGAGTTTTTTCTTCTTCAGCATCACGAACAAGCTTTTCACCAATCTTACATTTGCAATTTCCACAGGTACATCGATGGTGAATGCTCACTGCATCCAATTCACTCCCAAAACTCATTAATTTAGAGTAATACTCGACAATAGATGTACCTTCGGTTTGTTTGCAATTCACAATCTTGGACTTTAATTCGTGCTTCTATGTTATATCTGATGTCCCATAGCGCTTCTTCAGGTCATCCCACATTGTCTTTGCTTTTTGGTATAAGCGATGGAGAGTTTGATCTTGTCATGGACCACGTTGAGTAGCCACGAGTAGATTGTGGCATTCACCATGACCCATGCATCATTCTCGCCTTGTTCAACATCTTCTGTGAGGGTGAATGTACGATTAATGAAATCAAGTTTGTTTCTTGATCTGAGGGTTATGGTGACAGTTTTTTCCTAAAAATCGTAATTTTCTCCATCGAAAATTACTGTAGTGGTTATAGCTCCTGATCCTTCACATGGATGGATGTAGTATCGGGAGGTACTGTCGACTACAAACTTGGTGCACATCTTGAAAAAAAAATCTCCCACAAGATCTTCTTGCTCTAATACCATAAAGAATTTACAGAGAACTATTGATAAAATTGGAGTGAAAATTCATAAAGCTTGTTTCTCTCTCTCTCTCTCTCTGTTGATTTTTCATTGATTACTATCGTGCATAAATACAAGAGATGAGATGAGAGAGCTCATCTTAACATACGAAAACTCTATAATCATGTGGGATAAGGATTCCTAAAGGAGTCCATAACCATGTGGGATAAGGATTCCAAAACCAAATAGAGTTTGGATGTTAACAATAACTCAAAGACTAGGAATTTAATAATAAAGTAAACACTAGTAGACTAGAAATTTAATAGTAAAGTGAACACTAGTCTAATAGGTTGTAAGGGCCCTTCCACTAAACATGCCTTTGCTAAGAGGGGAATGGAAATTACTATTTTGTGTCCACATTGTAACTCATGCAAGGAAACCATTGATCATTTATTTGTTCATTGCCCGATCTCTAAGGGCATTTAGGATCTTGGTATTTAGCATAAATGGAATCCACTAAAGGTTTCTTATTCTTGTCAAGGTGTAATTTTTCATGTTTTGTCTAATTTGAGAGTTGTCATTATAATCCAGCCACATTGGATCATATAAGTGCTCATTGATGGAGCATTTAGAAGATACAAAATACCAAAGTATTTCGTAATGTTCCCCCAAACAAGATTTTCACTCTAATTAAATCGAAAAAGGCAAATGTTAAGCGGAATATTTGTAATAAACTCTCCATTTTTTGTCATTATCTTCTTCTTCCTCCCCTCTCATCTTCAAATAGAGAGGTCTCTTAGTGGGAGACATGGAAGCTTCCTCAAGAATGGAGATGCAAAATCAATTTTAATGGGTCCAAGAGACTTCTTTAGGTGCTATTGGAGGGGCTATAATTTGCAATTAGAGAGGGGAGATGGTTGCTACTTATTCCTATAATTTTGGAGCTACTTCTAGTATGGTAGCAGAAGGCAACTACTTTGCTTAATAGTTTAAAGGAAGCCATTAGTATGGGTGAGTGTGCAAAATCAAATTGCAAAACTAGTTAACTGTTTAGTTTTTTAAAATCTGTGGTTTTGGTTAACCATACCGATTTAACCAGTTCGGATTTTGGTTATTCCTTTATGTGAAGCGATTAATCGATTTTGATTTGTTTATAGAAAAATGAGAAATTTGAAAGTAGAATATCAATTTTCTTTTGTAGTTGCGACTTTAAATTTTTAGGAACCAGTGGTTCATGACAATTAACTGTAAATCGAATTCAGAAAGCGCTTAACCGTGTTTTTAATGCAGTTAATTGATGATTTCGGTCTCCATATTTCACTTGTGGTTAACAGCATAATGCGATTCAGGTTGAGGTTTATGAGATCTATAAACCGCAAATGAGGTGAACCGAAAATGCATTAACCTTATGCCCACCGCGAGCTATTAGTAGGGAGTTTGGTGACATTAGTATTGATGGTAACAACAAGATTCTCATTAACACAGTTTGTGACGATTACAACATTTCTTGGTAGATTTCTTAGTTCTTCACATTAGAAGATATCTAGATAAATGTAATTGTTATGATGTATCTCCTATTGTTACGAGGATTAATAGAGCAAACACTAGCTTACAAAAGTTAGTCATAGTGTTAATTAGTAGGGGTGGGCATTACTAGCTAGCCACATTGGTGGTTTATGAATTTTGTAAACTTACCAAAACCGTATTATGCGGTTATTTGATTTGTGGTTAGCCACAAGTGAAATCTAGAACCGAAACTATAGGTTAACCACATTTAAAATCTGATGTATATTCACCAAGCCTAAGTCTCACACTTGGGGATTCAAGGTTGTTGGGTAGTAGCCAATGTGATGCAAGGAAGGAGTATGGCCAGCAAAGAATTCAAGTAAAACACTTATAGTATAAAGTACCATTCCTCCCGTTTGGTACCTATGCTATTTGTCAATATCTCAAATTTGAGACTTCTCCTCCACTTTTTCTCTTGGAGACTTTTGTAGATCGGTGAATGAGCTTTCCAAATATCCAAGATCAATCAATTTGGAGTTCATTTGCATTCTACACAGCCTATGCAATCAGATCCAGCGCTAAGGAAGCAAACTGGAGCAGTGCAATTTTCTTGGAGAAACTTCACAGGCCTCATTTCAAGTCCGTTTGGCTTGATTTTTGGCAGTCATGATCCTCATAATTTATCATATTTTTCAGCCAAGTTTGAGGATTAAAGCTTGTGTGGATCACTCTCAGCAAAGCATTTTCCAGATTGTTTTTTGCCTAGAAAATCAGTTTTTACATGCTATAGAGTTTTGCTTTGTACATGCTCATTTGGTGTCCAAAATAGTTGATTCCAAAGCCATTTGCTCACTTAATGAGTCTTCTAACACTGCCCAAAGAGTGCACATAACTTAATTTGAAGGACATTTTCTACAGCTCAATCAGTCCGGGTATGTTAGGGAAGGGTCTGTTATGGGCAACTTTAGTATTTTGCAATCTTAAAGGGTTATTTTGGAGTTTTCACCCTATGCTCGAGTTACCTACAGTACATATATTTCCTAAGATGATGTAGCAGCTTGTGGAGGCTTAGGGAAAGTAATTACTCAAGAGGAGGTGGAGTTTATGCATGGAATTCATTTAATACAAGTGCTGGCCCAATAGAAATCAACTTGTTATTTTGGTTATTCAGCAAGGCTACTTTGGACTTTTCAGCAAGTTTGTGTTATTCTCCTTTCTTTGGACAACCAAGTCCTCTACTGAATGAAGAAGCACTACCTATACCTATGTAACAGATGGTAGCCAAGGATTGCAATCCAAGTGAAATATGATGCACCAATGGGAGAGTACCATGTAGCTTATTTCAATTGGTCTCTATTGCTGCTATATTGGACGAGAACTTCAGCATGAAGCATTGTATTAGTTTAATTATGATGTACTTAAGTTAATTAAGTTAATTAAGCTAGATTATAGGTTACTTCATGATTAGAAAATCTCTAATTAGATAGTTTAGTTAGGCTCCTGACTTTGCTTGCTTTCCCATACTTGTTCCAGCCGTGTAATATATATCACCTTGTAATAGCTTTCAGCTTGATTAAGTCTTTGAATGAAACAGAGTGAGCCTAGAGCTTTCCTTGTTTGTGAGTAACTAATAACTCTCAAAATTTCTACTCCAGTATGTTGATTTGGCTAATCAAGTGGTGTTGTGTAGAGCTTGATTTCAATCTTTTGGTGGTGTATGTGTATCCAAAAGAGAGATTCAAGTACCAGTCCTTGTGAGAATTGATTGTGGTGTGTCTGTATCAATCGAAACTCACTTATTCTATCTTATGTTTGTGATTCGTGGTGTGACTATATCGAGTTTCAAACACTTGTTCTATCTTTAATTTCCTTTGTTTTTCTTTTCTTTATGCTTGAATCACCTTTCTGATTTGAGTTTCATACCAAACGAGTGGTTTTTACTGTCCTATGGTGTTGTAAGCTTGCTAAATTCAAGTTCCTAGTGAGCCTACAAACATCAAAATGTAATTAGCCGTTTTTTGGATTTGAATTATATTTAATTAACTGTTGGTTTATATAAATTTAAGCTATGGAAGAAATTTTGTACTTTGCTTTCAAATTGTATACTTTGCTACTAAATTAATCAAAATCAATTAACCGCTTCATAAAAATGCAAAATCAAAGGCTCAACCAGTTCGATTAACTGGACAGTCAATTTCAAAAAAGGCTAAATGATTAATCAGCTTTATTGGTTCAATTTTACAGTTTTACAGTTTTGTTTTTTGTTTTGGTTTTCTGCACCTGCATCTATTAATGAAGTTATTATTTGGGAGAGAACCCTCATAGAGATCTTTACAATATTATAATTGAAGACGGTTGTAATAGAATCTTAAAAAGAAGCACTACCTAGTGTATACCTCTTACTTCCTCTGCTGTATATTAATTATCGTGTTTGGAAATTATGGAGTAAAATTGTAAAAATATTGACCATAAATTTCTCAATATATACGATGACTTGTTATATAAATTACTACTATTAGATTTATGACAAAAAATACTACCATACAAGTATAATATTACGATTGTTAATAAAATGTTATATAAGAAATTATCAATCAAAGAATGTCATTAAATACTGTTACAGTCAACTAATAACAATTAATATGGAACAAAAGCAATATATGTCTTTTCACATAAATGATTCTATAATAATTTTATGAATGAATGATTATATATATCATGAGAAATTTAGTAGGTAGGCACAGGTAGCTCCAAATAGTCATGAACTATGCCTTTAATTGGGAAATCCTGTCACGTGCTACACAAATATTGTAGCACTATGTCTACATTAATGTTTTGGACTGTTGATGTACACATTTACCAGACGAGAATTTCTATTTCTACGGTTGAATAATACTAAATTCAGGAGAAAATAGAAATAAAGAAGGGGCGAGGAAATGAAGGTAAAGGAAATATAATTTCTTTCTCTTAAGGCCCTATTCTTTTAGCAATTTGCGGTGCCACAACCAACCGCATTTTACCACAACCCACCACAACATACCATTCCACCACAATTCACCACAACCCACCACAAATTATTTTTTCAAATTTATTATATATCTTTAATATAAATTTTCAATCAATACTTTTTCACAATTACCAATACAATATATATATATATATACACACAAAAAACTTACCACAATTCCACCATACCCATCACAATTTCACTACACCATACCGTGTCATACTGCAGCACACCCAATAAAAGAACAAGGCCTAAATGATAGTGAAGAAGATTCTTCCTTAAGAGGAAGATGTAGACAGGGTACGGCCATACAGAGACACTCACACAGATTGGGAATGGGAAGGAGCTGTGCTTGTGCAATTGAAAACAAACTCAGCTCACACATGCCTCACGCGTTTTCCGGAGGACTAATAGTTATTGTTCTAGAACCTATAGATGCATACCAATTACCAACCAAGTCCAAAAGAAGAAAATTATACGCTAAAAAAAAAAAGAGAAAATAATGAAAAAAATTTGACAAATAATGTCCGTTCATGGATTATGTATACTCATCAAACAACTTTACATTGCAGTACAAATTCCAGCTTGGTATGGGTCTCAGTGTATCCCATCAATTATACCACCAATGCATTGCAATCCAAGGGACAAATAATATGCGTATACTACCTCCGTCCCATTTTATTTGTCCATCTACCTAACTTGAGAAGACTAATGTGTATTGGAAATTGAGATGAAAAGTTTGTAATTTATCCAAATTACCTTTACTTTAATTGAAGATAATAGTTGTAGGAATTGTAAAAAGTAATAAATGAGTCTATTAATTATGGGTAGAAAGGATCAGAATTACATTGTTGAAATTATAAATGGAATAAATATTTTGGGACAAATAAGTAAGATAAAAAGACAAATATTTTGGGACAAAGGTAGTATATCTTAGTGGTTGCAGTACGATAAAAGTCGTGTTCTTTGGATAAATTATTTTCAAGTTAGGATAGTTAAGTTATGAAAAATTAGGATAAGTTAGAATGTTTTTTTTGGGAATTGTGTTTTTAGGGTGGATATTTATTTGAAAATTGTGTTAGGTTAGGGTAAGTTAAGATAATTAGGTTTAACCTAACAAAAGAATAGGGTAAAAAAAAAAAGATTGAAATTTTAGGCTTTGTCAGGTCCTTGAAAAATAGAACGGAAAGCAATTTTTTGAAAGAAAAATAATTCTTTTACTTGGCTTCGAAAAAGAATTACGAAAGAGTTAAATGGAAAACAACACGAAAAATTTGTTTATCATCAATATTTTTCTTCTAAATTTGAAAGGAAAATACGATAAGCTAAGCATGATCATAGAATTGAGGAGGGAGAAAATCAAAGAAAAATTGGTGAAGAGAATGAGATTTTTATAACAGATTAGTAATGAGAGATAAAACAAAAACCTTTTTATTTTTGAAAATGATAGGAGTCTTGGTATAAGATATTTTTTAAGTGTCTTATCCTATCATTAAAACTATATTATTATATATTAAGTTTAAATAAAATTATATGATTGAATTCTATAACTACAATATTACATATAAATTTCGTAAACTTATACTTTTATCCATTATTTTTTATATTTTGAAAAATGCCTAAAATATGCCTAACGAATGATGTTTATTTGATTAGAGTATCATTGGTGCTCATTGACGTATCAAACATAGCTAAAGCTTCTTATAATTTTTAATTAATACTAGGCCTCAACCCGTGCGATGCACGGAGTAAACTCAATTAGTTACTCTTAAAATTTTATAAAAGTCATGGATGCGAAACTTACTGATGAATATTGAGAAAAACGTTTATGAATGTGAAACTTATTGATGGGAAAGGTGAAGGATTATGTCTATATGGTTCTGAAGTGCGATAAAATTGATCTTGCTTGCTCCTGACTGTAGATGAAGACAGGTTTAATTTTGGGATATTTAGTATATTGTTTGTGAAAGTAGATGCAAAATAATAAGTTAATATTTTCCTCAAAAAAAAAGTTAATATCTGAAGATATATATAACCTCTAACATGTGTTATATTTATATAAATATCTAAAAAAACTCATGAATCTCATTGACCTAACTGCAAGGGTCATGTTAATAATCTAATTGGTAATAGTTTTGAAGTGTTTCGGATATTAAGGTCAATAGTTATGGACGGTTTTGTTTTAGTGGTGTAATTAAATTAAAATTGAATTCAATACTACTGTTTGAGATTTTGTAGGACTCGTTTAAGGTTATATTTTTTAATTTCTTGAATTGTAAATAAAATATGGAAAGAAATAGAAAATAAAATACAATTTAAATTAAAATTGAACACTATTGTTTGAGACTTAGTAGGACTTGTTTTGAATGTAACTATTGTCAAGCAGACGTGGATTAATGATGTATTTTTTTAATTGTAAATAAAATCTGGAAAGAAATAGAAAATAAAATACAATGTAAATTAAAATTGAACACTACTGTTTGAGACTTAGTAGGACTTGTTTTCAATGTAACTGTTGTCAAACAGACGTGGATTAAGGATATATTTTTAATTCCTTTAATTGTAAATAAAATCTAGAAAGAAATTGAAAATAAAATACAATTTACTGCACTGTGATTGGTCTAGACTTCGAGAAACGCTCCCGTGACTTTATTTTGTGGGGTTCACAATAATTTCTATTATGATATATAGATTTACTATTAAATAATTAATATCAAAAATCATTAAAAATACTTATTTAAAAAAGAATAAGATAGTTAAAAAAATATCTTCGGATAAGACTTCTATCATCACCCTTTTATTTACACTCCTTAATCAATGGCAAATGTAATGCGAATAGTTGAAATCTTGGAAAAACTTGAGGACAAATTTTCCGGTGACAAATACTATTGGTAAGAGTTTATTATCAAAACTATGCCATCCCGTTTGATAGATGAAAGTTAAGAGTGGCAATGAGAATAGAAGAACAATTAATAGAATTTTTAATCTTTTATGGAATTTGATAATGTTGGAAAATAATGAGATGGAATATAGAACCACGGAAGATGGGGGATCACTTGGGTGACTAGGAGTCGACGGTTACACCGGCTCCCCTTAAGGCTTATTCACTACACCGTGAAAAGACTTAAGGGTAAAACCTAACTTCTTGTAAGCAAAGTTACAAGATTTCTCAAAGGGAACTCAAAGAGTTGCTGCAGTCAACACCTTAAGAACGTGTTGAATGCTCTCTCGAAGAAAGAAGAGGAGGAATGAGGGGGTGTAGATGAGTGTTGAATTCATCCACCTTATATAAAGAACCTTTGGAGTCATAAGGAGGTCAAACTTTCCAATTGCATTGGGCACAATCCAAGGGATTTGAGTTGAATGATATTAATGAGAAATCATGACTGATTTCTCAGTCAATATCATCCAAAAACATGACCAAATTCATTTCAACACGAGGCATAAATCAAGGGATTTGAAATTCAATCCCGACTGTGATCAACATGGGTCGTGTTAGATCAACACGGACCGTGTTGAAGTCAACACGACCCGTGTTGATCCAGTGCACATTTTCTGTGCTCTCTGGACGTCAACACGAGTCGTGTCATACTGAACACGATCCGTGTTGAGTCCCTTTTCTTAGTTATGCTTGTATTTGACCTCTCCGGTCGATCCCATGCTTATAACTTATACCTTATGCCTCTTAACTCTTGAAACACTCCAACAATCCCCCGCCATTTCAAGAGTACCACTTGAAATAGCCCGAGATCCCTCACTTGGGTAAAAATAACCCCCGCCATACATGGCGACTTCTAGAAAGATTCAACACCCGAGAAATCGAAAAGTTGTTATGCGTCATAAAAGTGCCTTTCGACTTGAACTTCCACTTAGTGTATATAATTTCAATTAGTTTGAATGTATAAGTAGACAAGTCCTTGAACTTTACATCCTTATTAAACTAATTGGATACATATCACACACACAACCCAAAACCTTGCTTAAAAAATAGACACTATTTTACAACCGGCCATGTGTCCCATACCCTTCGCGAGAACAATCAAGCCCAGCCCTAGGCTATCTGAAGCGGCCCACTTCACGTCCTCGCATAGGCAGACTTTTACGCCCCGTAATAGAGCTCCACATCTTATCGATTCAAAGTCTGTTAATGAGTCATAGACTCAAACCTCTTGAACATTACAGTTTTTGAGCATCACCTTGTCCTTGGGATGATTTAACTTGAAGATCTTGATGCTCACATTATCATTCAACGTCATCGACCATTGAACTCGAGGCTTGACAAGAGGTGTCAAGCGTGAGTTGGAGCTCCGTTGATGATAATCATTTGATTGGGCTAACTCCCATCCCCTTTGATGTTTCAAACACCAACTCCTTAGTCAATCCTTTAGTGAAAGGATCGGCCAAGTTCTCACTTGACATACGTCACCGCCACAACTCCATCCTTGATGAGTTGATGAACATAAGCGTGTCGTAACCCAATGTGCCTTGACTTGCCATTGTAGACACGATTATAAACACTTGCAATTGTGGCATTATTGTCACAATAAAGTGTTGTTGGAGGCATAGGCTTCCTCCATAGAGGAATTTCCAACAACAAATTATGTAGCCATTCCGCCTCTTTACAAGCGGCGGCCAACGCTACAAACTCGGAAGCCATGGTGGAATCCGAAATACATGCTTATTTCTTATAACCCCATGAAACAGCACCTCCACCAAGTAGAAGCACCCAACCGGAGGTTGAGGTGTAATCATCCTTGTCGCTTATCCAACTTGCATCGGAGTATCCTTCTAAAACTGAAGGTTCTCCCTTAAACCGCAAGCTATAGTTTTGGGTAAGTTTTAGGTATCCCAAAACCCTCTTGACCGCTTGCCAATGCTCTTTGCTTGGGTTGCTAGTAAATCTACTAAGCTTCCCTACCGCAAAAGCTATATCCGGCCTAGTACAAGTCATAGCATACATTAGGCTACCTATGACTTTAGCGTACTCCAATTGGGCATAAGGTCTCCCAATGTTCTTGCTTAGTTTGATGCTTGGATCAAATGGGTTAGTTGCCACGTAGGAACTCTTGTGAAACTTTTGATGCTATTGCTTTAGGTGTTTGCTTTAGACCATACAAAGATTTTATGAGTTTACATACTTTATTCTCATGACCCTTTTCAACTAACTCCTCGGGTTGTTCCATATATACCTCCTCTTCTAGTTCTCCATTCAAGAATGTCGTCTTGACATCCATTTGATGGATTACTAGCTTATGGATTGTGGTTAAAGCTATAAGTACTCTTATAGTTGCAATCCTAGCCACGGGTGCATACATATCAAAGTAATCGATACCATATCTTTGAGTAAAGCCCCTTACTACTAACCGGGTTTTAAATCTTCCTATGGTACCATCTACTTTGTTTTTGCACTTAAAGATCCATTTTGATGTAATAGGTTTACATCCCGGTGGTAAGTCTACTAAAATCCAAACATTATTTTCCTTAATGGAGCCTATCTCAACTTGTACCACTTCCTTCCAAAATGAAGCATCTTGTGACTCCATGGCCTCTTTGAAAGATTTAGGATCCTCATCTACATTATAGATGTAGGGAGTCTTATACTCAATAGAGTTCCTATCTCCCTCTAATAAATAGACAACGAAATCCGATCCATAATCCTTGGATTTCTTTGTCCTCTTACTCCTTCTTATTTCCTCAACATCTTGTTGAGTTTCTTGAATAGCATCCTTTGGAATCATGTCATGAATGACATCCTTGGGTCTAGGAATTGAAGAGAAACGAGTCTCATCAAAATTGCATCTATTGACTCTATTACGGTATTCACCGTTATGTAGGCATTTGGTTCTATGACCATAAACCTATAGGCTTTGCTTTCAAAAGCATAGCTTATTGTAAACGCTGAATTTTGTCACTCAATTCAGCTTTGTAATTATATAATTGATTTTAATCATTTTTTAAATCTTTATTTTTAGGATTAAATGCCAAGATTTTTGAAGTGCACACATTTTTCACATGTTAAAATCCCCCAAAATCAAATCAAACCCAATCAAATCCCTCTTTATCTTATTTCATTCTTCCTCTTTTCCAAATCAAATAAAATCAACCTTTATTTGATTTTATCCTCCCAATATTCTTTCATTCACCACCATAAATAAACTCCCTCCACCACTATAAATACACCCTCATTTCCACTCTTTTTCCACACCTCACAATCATCCTAGGAGTATTGACACTAGGTGATTTTATCTTTCTTCTCCTCCCTCCTTCTTCTTCTTCTCATCATCGTCATCTTGCATTCATAATCTTGGCATTAACTTTAGGTTAGTATTATTTTTTTCTTATTTTATTCTCACTTTATTATGATGTAAATCCAACTTAAATAATAATATTGATGCTCTAATCAAATTGACTAAATGTTAACTTGTAAATGTTTATACTTTTGTTCTTTTATTTCATTCTTCTATTCGCATTTATTTTATTTTTACATTTAATCATTTCATTTGTGTGCACTAAATAATACTGATTAATCTAATTAATTCTCCTCTTCTACTCTTTTCTTTAAATTAACCGATTTAGTAGAGTCCGTTCTTTGAACGGGCGAATTCGAGGGTTTTTACTTTCGAATTCGTAACCTTACCCCCGGATCCGAATCTCATGGTTCGTGGTTTATGGAGTTTAAATTTGAGTTTATTAATTTTCATTAAAAATTAATTGGCGAATCTTTTTATTTTTATTATTTTTATTCATTTGAACATCATAATAAAATGTATTTAAATCCCTTCCAAGAAAAGACACCCCTTTCGATTCGCTGTACACCGCGAGGGATAACGGGGATTTTCCAGGGTTCCACAAATGACGACTCCACTGGGGACTTACTTTAAAGGGTAAAACTTGAAAAACCGGTTTTTAAAATTTTTGAGTAGAAAAAGAGAAATTAATTTTTGTAATTTTAATTATTTAGTTAGGCATCGTGCATGCGGACCTCCATCTCGGTTTTTAATAAATCGGGATGAACCCAAAGGTACCGTCTAGGTTAACCCAATTTTCCTTTTGGGTAAAGTATATTTTCGAATTCAAGGAATGAACCCCACATTTCGAGAAGGTCGCGAATTGCTTTCCCACTCATGAAGCACTCCAAAATTCTCGGGATTATGAATTATATTTTCCCTTTAATTTTGCGAGAAACGTACGGGTCACACTACTATGAATTCCATAGAATTTGTGACGAGTGAAAGACATGAGTATGTTAGTTTTAGGTATCCCACCTTAAACATTTGAATATAGAACATTGGTTAGGTACATTACCCATTTTGTATGCTATGTGCATTCTTATTGTGATATGTGTAAATTGTGCTATATGTTTTTTCTTTTTTTAAGAGTCGGTCTCATTGTTTTTCCCCCTAAATACTGCTTTAGCTTGGGTAATAATCAAACAAAAGTTAAAGAAGACCTAGAGGTCTCTCTTGGGCCCAAATCAAAGAGTTTTGATTAAACCCAAGATCTTAGCTTGATTTTGTCCAACCCTTGGTTGTATTTGGGCTTATAAAGTGTGTATCCGCTTGTTATTTGAATTCGAGTTCATTAAGACTTTAATGTTGACTCAATCTTATGATAGCTCGATGGACCTTCCCCGTACATAGTCTCATCTTAGGCTAGAGGTCGTCATGCAAGCCCAATGCTGGGTGAGTCAAGTCAAAAGGAAAAAATTAGCATATAGGCATGGTCTGCATTAGGTTGTCTCATATGGGTCGCTACGTCTTTGGGTAGTTCAATGTCAGGGTTAATTATTGAGGTTTATGGTTTTCATACAGGCAGAATAAGGATCTGGTGACCGACCTTGAACTCGGAGTAAACACGTTGCCTTCTTTGCATCACTGTCTCCAATGGCCTCCAACGGAATACCTAGCGACAATGAACTCAATCTCTTCATCTCCCAACATTTGACAGAAATTTCACAGCAAATGCAAGGCAACAATAGGAGAATAGATGAAATCATCGATACGTTAACAAGGATGGATGATGAGCTGAATTTTCTTGATAAAGATGGAAGCAACACTCGTCATAGTGAAATGTCATGCATGCGTGAAATAGAGAGAGAGATCCCTATGTCTGCAAATCACTATATGGACAAGGGACTCACTTCTATTCATAGAGTTGATCAACCACATAAGTCCAACTCACCAATGGAGAAGTTCAAAACAGTTCCAAATGTCTCCCGATCACCTTTAACTAAGAAGAAAGACCAAATTCCGCCCTTAGCTACAGGAGGATATCAAGAAAGAAGATGTGGTGAACGAGAAAGTTCTTTTATGGACAAACTCTTTACCACAATAATTCAAATGCAATCACGCATGGAGGGTCTGGACCGAAAAATGGATATGATCCTTTGGATTCTACAAAACGATAGAAGGACGATCAATATTGAACATTGCATCAGAAAAAATATTGGAGAAGGATCATCATCAATGGAATTGCATAACACTGATATTCATCAAAGGGCTCCTAATTCCTCTGCTAAGAATGTTGAAGTTCCAATCTACACCACCAATATCGAGGCTCTCAATTGTCTTCTTAAGGAAGGAAAGATCGAGCTTGCCCCTGTTTGATGCGAACCCGGAACTGAGGTAAAATTTTGGAACTCAAGTAAGTTTTGCAGATATCATAGACATCGAGGTCATGACACTGAAAACTGCTTCATCCTCAAGAAAAAAACTTGAAGAAGTGTTCCAATTAGGAGAACTGTCGCCAGCACAAACAAAACAGAAACCCCATTAGAAATTCAGGTTGTACAGGGATCTTCCGCTGCAAGCTCTATAATCTCGGGTTACATCAGAGTAGAAGATGACAAGGCTTAATTAGGAGATTTTCTATTATCATTCCTTTTCTTTTCGTGAAAGTTGACATTTATTTTCAGAGTCAGTTGGGATGTATCCCAAGTAGTTGTTTTTTTATGTATTCATCTTAGTTGCATTCAATAAAGATGAAACCTTTCATGATTATGACTCTTGCCTTCCCCGACCCTTCATTTGCTTCTAAACTGCTAAGGAAAGTCTTGTGCTTGTATTCCTGATTTGAATTGAAGAGCTCACTCACCCATATGACCATCCAAGTCTGACACATCTATCTTCTCACATCCTTCACTCCATCTCACATCTCTACCACATTTTCTCTATGCTTTTTTCCTACCCCGAGTCCAAGGTCAATAGAGAGAAGAGAGGTTAACTTCACCGCCAAAGCGAAGTTAGGAAAAAGGAGAGAAAAAAAAAGAGAGAGGCCAACTTGAACACGCATCTAACAAATTGGGCAAAAGGAGAGGTGAATGAGTAAAAATTAAGAGGAGGGAAGCTAACCTGAACACTCACCCAACAGGTTAGGAAAAAGGAGAGAATTCAAAGCGATCAATAGTCTCTAAAAGTGAATGTCACTATCAAATAAATCATGCAGCTTAAAAAGATATGCCTATGATAGAAGGCTTTCATCCCTTACCACCTACATCATAACCACCTTCATTTTCACTTTGCCGCTTTACCTACATTATTACCTTCTCACACCATCTTCTTAACCACCACCACGAACTCGGTCATTCATTTTATGACCATATCATCCCTAAATCCATTTTAAGCCAACTAATGTGTTGCGGGTGACAAATATCATAGGAGAATCTAGATTGAGGTTGGCGAGTTCAAAAAAAAAAGAAAGAAAAAAAAAGAGAAAGAAGAAAGCAAGAATAAGAGGCATAAGAAGCAGTTGTCGGTTTACATTGGTCACTCGCACACATCCCGTCCAACCTTCACACATGTCCTTCCCATTAAACTTTCGACCCATCTCAAAGTCCTTCTTGAGGCATCAATCTTTTAAAGTTGCACCTGTTGAACAACGACTGGCCTGATTCCACACTGGATACGTAGGAGAACCTCTTTGAGGCCCGGCCGCTGCAATTCACTTTAGAGAAAATTCATCATCAAATCACTGGGTCTTTGAGAGATAGAATAAAGAGTAGCTAGCTCGAAAACCTTATCAGGCGAGCTAGGCAAAAGGAGAGGAAACCTTGGTCTCTAAGGATAATGAAAAGTTGTCATATTTCTTTCACCAAAGCACACCCACCTTTTCCCATCAGACTTAGATCACCCTTCATACCTAAATCCATCAAACCAAAGTCATTTGACCATCTCTTTCCTTATGAGATTAACCCACGAGACATGGTGCTCCATCTATAGACCATCTCGTTCACCTCCATCAGTTCGAACCTCTGTACATCTTATCACTACTCTCGCCTAGCCATCCATAGCCTCATTTGGCCCACCATTGGGGCCTAACCACTCACAAACATACTTTCTATATCACCATTCCTACCTTTTCCATAATCCATCCTCCGTTGTCCCTACCCTGTGAGCTCTTTTGATTTGGTCATTAGTATATGTATGAGATTCGTCAGTTAATCCTCGCTTCCAGAACACCTGAGTGAGGGATAATTCCTTTAGCAGAACAAGAAGCCAATTGCATCAATATAAGGTTACTTGAAGACAACACCCACCTAGGTCCGTCATTCTGACTTGCCTGAAGATATTTATTTGTTCACTGATATTGGGGGATTGGTGCTTACATGTTCCTACCTAAAAGAGTCAAGAAGAATAGAGAAAAGGCAAGAGATATCAAGACGACTTGTCACTTGATTCTTCTTAGTGCTTGGGGTTCCTAACCATGACATCAAGGTCGAACATCCTGACTATCCCATCATGCAACTTAAGCAGGCCGAGTCTTCCATTAATATCCTCTTTTACAGCTTTCCAACTGGGGGCTCGCTCATCACTCAATATCAGCATCATGGCAACTTGCGAGGCAATTCGAGAAGATGAACTCATCATTTTCACTATTTTTGCCTTGTCCTGAAACTCACTTCGAAACCACTCTTGACATTTAGAGTTTTGATTTACTTTTCCTTATTCTATTTTTTCCTTGGGAAAGTGGGGGCTGTTCATATCGCATACATGCAGCAAATCAATGTGCATTTTTTCTTTTTAGTTTTCGTTTTTAGATCATGTGCATTTTTCATTTTAAGTCACAGTAGTTTGCATTTTGAGTCATATCATTTCATTTTTTTTATTTTCATTTTGAGTCATGTTAGTTTTTTTAGTTTTTATTTATTTATTTTTCTTTTTTTTCTTCTCAAGTCAAATAAGAAAAAGTCACATGCATTGCATAAATAAAAAAAAGTACAGAAAAATAAAAAAAAGTCACATCAAGCATTAAAATTAGGACTGCATAAAATCATGTATAAAGAATCTTATAGAATATAATGCATAATAGAGTTGTGTATTGTACATGAAAGAGTTTTGTACATATTTATTTTCATGTAATTCATGTAGCATAACATGCATGAGACCGCATTTGCATTCTTCTGCCTCCCACCCGAACATCAAAAGAAATGCAACTATGGGGGCTAGAAATCAAGCAAGCTCACTTTGAGTCTTAATCGCCTTCGGGCATATTGCCAGAAACTCAAAGGACGGTGCCGATGAAGAGATAATTCGAGTTTTACGAGAATTAACTCATCTTCCGAGTTAAACTCTGAAAATTCGGATCACAAATTTTTATGAGAATTAGCTCATTTTTCGAGTTAAACTCTAAAATTCGGATTACAAATTTTTATGAGAATTAACTCATCTTCCGAGTTAAACTCTAAAAAATTCGGTTCACAAATTTTTATGAGAATTAGCTCATTTTTCGAGTTAAACTCTAAAATTCCGATCACAAATTTTTATGAGAATTAGCTCATTTTCGGGTTAAACTCTAAAACGGATCGCAAATTTTTATGAGAAATAATTTGGAAAATAATTCATTTTCTGAGTTAAACTCTAAAAATTCAATTCACAATGTTCACGAGAATTAGTTTGGAAATAATTCATTTCTGAATTAATTGTGAAGACCCGAGCATACAGACAAACTCGACTCATATTGCCAAGAACAAGACAGGTCTAGGTCTTGCAAGCGGACACCATATCACCAAGTACAGTCCGGACCCGGTTCCACATACAACACCACCAAGAAAAAAAATGGACTCGATGCGAAGACAAGATGCAAGATTTCACAGAGCAATACCTGGCAGTATGCTCGGCAGAGGGGACTCAAGGTTGGGCAATGCGAAGGAAAAAAAAACATCGGACAGAGCGCCATGCCTGCAGGCATGGCATCCTATTTAGGGTTCCGCGCAACGAGTGAAATTCGGCTGACCGATC
Source organism: Portulaca oleracea (assembly GCA_029582165.1). Taxonomy (NCBI): domain Eukaryota; kingdom Viridiplantae; phylum Streptophyta; class Magnoliopsida; order Caryophyllales; family Portulacaceae; genus Portulaca; species Portulaca oleracea. Next base: position 40,455,203 of record CM055874.1, read on the forward strand.
CTGGGCTGGACAGAGTTGCATGCCTGGAGGCATGACAACCTGACTAGACCCCAAATCTGATGAAGCAGTGTAAAAACAAAGAAAAGTGGACAGAATTCAGCACACATAGTAGCATACATGGAGGCATGCGAGCCTGCCCAAACTTGAATCTGTCCAGATTATGCAGAAAAACTCCAGACATAGTACCATACCTGGAGGCATGCCAACCTGCCCAGACTTAAATCTGTCCAAACCATGCAGAAAAACTCCGGACAGAGCACCATACCTGGAGGCATGCCAACCTGCCCAGACTTAAATCTGTCCAGACCATGCAGAAAAACTCCGGACAGAGCACCATACCTGCAGTATGGTAGCCGCTGTGGTTCTCCGAACAACAAGCAAGGACCAATCGATCAATCGACGGACAGAGCCGCATGCCCGAGGCATGACACCGATCGCATAAGGATTTGAAAAAACAGATAAAAAGTATGGAAAACTGGACGGAGCTGCATTTCAACGACATCGGAAAAGACTGAACTACATTTCAACGACCTCGGGAAAGACTGAAGTACAACGACATCGGGAAAGACTGAGCTACATTTGAACGACATCGGGAAAGACTGAGCTACATTTGAACGACATCGGGAAAGACTGAACTACATTTAAACGACGTCAGGAAAGACTGAACTACATTTCAACGACATCGGGAAAGACTGAACTACATTTCAATGACATCGGGAAAGACTGAACTACATTTGAACGACATCGGGAAATACTGAACTACATTTGAACGACATCGGGAGAGACTGAACTACATTTGAACGACATCGGGAAATACTGAACTACATTTCAACGACACCAGGAAAGACTGGAAGATCAATATTGGCATCGGGAAAGACCAAAAAATATCAAGAATACTTTGATTAGCGTCCTACTCGGACTCGATCAAAGTGGGGTTAATCAGACGCGAATTCTGTCACTCAATTCAGCTTTGTAATTATGTAATTGATTTTAATCATTTTTTTATCTTTATTTTTAGGATTAAATGCCAAGATTTTTGAAATGCACACATTTTGCATATGTTAAAATCCCCCAAAATCAAATCAAACCCAATCAAATCCCTCTTTATCTTATTTCATTCTTCCTCCCTTTTCCAAATCAAATAAAATCAACCTTTATTTGATTTTATCCTCCCAATATTCTTTCATTCACCACCATAAATAAACTCCCCTCCACCACTATAAATACACCCTCATTTCCACTCTTTTTCCACACCTCACAATCATCCTAGGAGTATTGACACTAGGTGATTTTATCTTTCTTCTCCTCCCTCCTCCTTCTTCTTCTTCTCATCATCGTCATCTTGCATTCATAATCTTGGCATTAACTTGAGGTTAGTATTATTTTTTTCTTATTTTATTCTCACTTTATTATGATGTAAATCCAACTTAAATAATAATATTGATGCTCTAATCAAATTGACTAAATGTTAACTTGTAAATGTTTATACTTTTGTTCTTTTATTTCATTCTTCTATTCGCATTTATTTTATTTTTATATTTAATCATTTCATTTGTGTGCACTAAATAATACTGATTAATCTAATTAATTCTCCTCTTCTACTCTTTTCTTTAAATTAACCGATTTAGTAGAGTCCGTTCTTTGAACGGGCGAATTCGAGGGTTTTTACTTTCGAATTCGTAACCTTACCCCCGGATCTGAATCTCATGGTTCATGGTTTATGGAGTTTAAATTTGAGTTTATTAATTCTCATTAAAAATTAATTGGCGACTCTTTTTATTTTTATTATTTTGATTTATTTGAACATCATAATAAAATGTATTTAAATCCCTTCCAAGAAAAGACACCCCTTTCGATTCGCCGTACACCGCGAGGGATAACGGGGATTTTCCCGGGTCCCACACCTATAAAGATGCATTCAATTCCTCTTTCTCCCAATTTCCTTTTCTTTGGTTCCGGGACCCTTACAAGTTACAATGGCCCGACACCCCCATACTCTAAAGTGCTTTAGAGTTGGCTTTCTTTTATTCCAAAGTTCATATGGGGTTTTAGGGTTCACTTTTAGAGGAACTCTATTTAAAACATAACAAGTCGTTAACAAGGCTTCACCCCAAAATCCTTCACTTAAACTGGAGTAAGATAGCATGGAGTTAACCATTTCTTTTAATGTCCTATTTTTCTTTTCGGCCACACCATTTTGTTAAGGTGTATAAGGTGTCGTTGTCTCATGCACCACACCACAACCTTGAAAATAAATTGGATCATAGTATTCACCACTCCTATCGGATCTTAGTCTTTTTATTTGGGCCTCACATTGTAACTCACTTTTAGCTTTGTATATTTTAAACTTGTCAATACTTGGCAATACTTAGAAAAATTATCAATGAAAGTCACATAGTATCTTTTACCTCCTATAGAAGGAGTGCTATGGAAATCTACTAAATCACTATGAATCAATTCAAGCAATTTAGAATTTCTCATAATACTTGGAAAAGAACTTTTGGTGATCTTAGTTAACATGCATGTTCTACACTTTTCAAACTTATCATCCAAACTTGGAATTAGGTCACGATTAGACATGTATTTTATCTTATTGTAATTAACATGTCCAAGTCTCAAATGCCAAAGAGAAGATTTCAAACAAGAACCAAGCAAGTAAACGGAAACATCATTCTTATTGCCACTTGTAGCGTTAACCTTAAACATATCACCACATGCATAGCCTTTTCCTACAAAGACCCCTCCCTTAGACAAAACATAGTTGTCCCCTTCATACACTTGCTTAAACCCAAACTTACTCAAGAGAAAACCTAAAACAAGATTCTTACATATTTTCCGGAACTAAATAGACATTGTTTAAAAGCAATGTCTTTCCGGAAGTAAATAGTTCAACTTGTCCTATTCCTTCCACCTTGACCGGGGAGTTGTTGCCCATAAAGAGCTTCCTCCCCTCTTCGCCGTGTTTGATAGTCTTGAAGAGAGAACGTTCAATGCAAACGTGCCGAGCCGCACCCGAATTAACCGACCAAATATCGTCGCTCGAAACGACATTAATTTGGTCCTTAATCATAGCTACGAAGGGTCCATTGGACTCCTTCTTACCACCATGATTCTTAGTGTTGTTGTTCGAAAGCCCATGCTTTTTCCTCCAACCCGGACATTCCCTCTTGGGATGACCCGACTTGCCGCATTCCTAATAAACCATTTTTGGTTTCTTATTGCTCTTGTTCTCAAACTTATTCTTGTTCTTTGTTCCTCTTGTGTTCTCTTGAACCACATGCACCTTGGAGGGATTCTCCTTGGTAACATCCTGCATTCTCAATTCCTCCTCAATACGGAGATGGTTAGCCAAACCCTCAAGAGATATGGGCTCCTTAGAATACATTAAGGTTCTCTTAGTTTCTTTCCATGAAGGGGGGGAGCTTGCCAATTATTGAAGATACAATATAGGCCTCATCTATGTGGATCTTATGTTGAACAAAATTGCTTAATATATGTTGAATTTCATGCAATTGGTCAAGAACTTTTCTACCTTCAACCATCTTAAAATTATTAAATTGGCTAACGAGAAAGTTCTTATTTGTAGAATCTTCCGACATATATTTAGCTTCGAGTATCTCCCAAAGCTCTTTGGCGGACACGACGTTTTGATAGACGTCGAATAGAGCATCCGTCATCCCATTGAGAATGTGACCTACATAAATGTAGTTGTCGTTCTCCATCTTGAGCCGACGCCTCGTTTGTTCCGCCGTCTCGTCTTCACCCTCTACCGGAACGTCTTGGGTATGCATATACACCACTTTGAGAGTGGTGAGCATGAAGTGCATCTTCTTTTGCCATCTATGAAAATCGATCCCCTCAAACTTATCCAACTTTTGAAAGTTGTTGGTCATGTCTTTCAAGGAATGAGACATCGCGGATAAGTCTTAAGATTGTTGGAAAACAATGAGATGGAATATAGAACCATGGAAGATGGGGGATCACTTAGGTGGCTAGGAGTCGACGGTTACACCGGCTCCCCTTAAGGCTTATTCACTACACCGTGAAAAGACTCAAGGGTAAAACCTAACTTCTTGTAAGCAAAGTTACAAGATTTCTCAAAGGGAACTCAAAGAGTTGCTGCAGTCAACACCTTAAGAACGTGTTGAATGCTCTCTCGAAGAGGAATGAGGGGGTGTAGATGAATGTTGAATTCATCCACCTTATATAGAGAACCTTTGGAGTCATAAGGAGGTCAAACTTTTCAATTGCATTGGGCACAATCCAAGGGATTTGAGTTGAATGATATTAATGAGAAATCATGACTGATTTCTCAGTCAATATCATCCAAAAACATGACCAAATTCATTTCAACACGAGGCATAAATCAAGGGATTTGAAATTCAATCCCGACTGTGATCAACACGGGTCGTGTTAGATCAACACGGACCGTGTTGAAGTCAACACGACCCGTGTTGGATCAACACGGACCGTGTTGATCCAGTGCACATTTTCGTGCTATTCGACGCCAACACGTCGGTTACATCGAACACGATCCGTGTTGAGTCCCTTTTCTTAGTTATGCTTGTATTCGACCTCTCCGGTCGATCCCATGCTTATAACTTATACCTTATGCCGCTTAACTCTTGAAATACTCCAACAGATAAAAAGATACAGTTATAGTGATTGTAAATCATGACAACCATAATAAGTAAAATAAATTTTATTTATTTATGTGTTAAGTTTTATCTTAATTATTAGTTTTTTTGTTTAACATAAAATAATAAAATATATTCTTTTAATTTTAGTTTATTTAAAAAAAATTAAAATAAATATTTTGCAATATATGATTGTTTACTAGGTTAATATTTAGAGTTAAGATTTTTAATTTTTATTGTGAAAATAAATGGTGAAATAAAAGTTGATATATATATGAATGAAATTTATTTTTATTGTGATGATTATTATGGTTGACAATTATTATAAATTTTATAAGAAAATAAGGATGACATCAAAAGTTATCGACTCCAATCCCAATAACTTATTATCACAGCTGTAGAGAAGATGATAATTGAAATGAAAATCATAAATATTGTCAAATATACATATACTTCCTACATATTAAATTATTATTATCATCATCACTATTACATTAGATATTTCTTAAATTTTAGTAACTGTTTGTTCCAAATACTAGTCCTATTTTAAATTTTCGCACACCTAACATAAAATTAGAAATTATATATAAACACATTTCTACTCCCATTTTGTTTTTGAATTTTCATTTCCAATCTCATAACAAATTTTGACCAAAGTGCCTAGCTCCCCCTTTCAGACTTTCAGTCAAAGTTCTAATGCCGTAAGAATAATTTTACTCAAAACAGTGGTGATGATACATTTCTTGCCCCAACTCGTTCACTTGAGTGTCTAGTTTTTCACTAAATCAATATTTAATTATAATTTCAACACTAACTCTTTAATAATAATATTTAAGGTAAAAATGTGTCATATAAAATTATCATGAAATGGAACCTTTTCACGATAACTTTTATATATTTTATTATAATTAATAAATTATATTATAATGATTATTTAATACAAATGTATGTAACTAATAATCTATTCAACGATAATTTTTATTAAAGTCACCTTAAAAAATTTATTAATCACCCTTATATTCATAATTGATCATCATAAAAGTGTAGATCACATGACAAGTTTATAGTAAATGATATCACGTAAGAACAAAAGTGGGGTATTCATTAATTTAAGTTTTGGTAAATGATATCACGTAAGAACAAAAGTGGGGTATTCATTAATTTAAGTTTTGTTGATAAAAGTATAAAACTGGTATAAGAGTAGGGTATGCAACGTAACCAGAGGGTGCTACTCTGAGATGGACCGGCGTGACTTGTCTACTCCTATCTTGACTTGGAGGGTTGGCTCTTTTGGATTTGCCCCTTCTATTTCATTACGAGTTCAATAATATTAATTTTATATGATAAATCATAATAAACATTATATTCTTTTGACTAAATTTATTTACTGAAAACTTCCATCCCAACTAGTAATAATAAATAAGAGAATGTTTACCTTGGGAATTGTGCAAATTTGTTGAGTGTTCTTATGCATGTTAGGTTGTTTTCTTTCCCTTTTTGACCACATTACCCTTTTGTTAAGGTTTTATAATTTTTCATGGCAATGTTAGCATTCCCATCAAGTATATTGTTCACTAAATTGATTTTTTTTTTTTATAGAAGTAGCTAATTTATACTACCTTCATTCCATATTATTTGTGCTATTCAAAAATTGTGTAGTGAAGCTTAAAAAAAAATTTGACCATAAATTTTTCGATGTATATAATGATTTGCTAAATTACTAGCATTAGATTCGTAATAAAAAATATTATGCTAAAAGTATGTTGGAATATGTGTTTCAATTCTTGGATTCTTGTCTTCTTGATTCTTGATTTGTTGTTAGTTGGGTTCATTACCCTTGTTTTGTTGTATAAATACCAATGCTTTGTTGTTGTACAAAGATAGAGGCTTATTGTACAAGAACAGAGGATTACAATAAACTTCTTCACTTTGTCATTCAATTTCTTTTCTCTGTTCTCTATCTTTCTTTCCCTCTCACTGTTTATCACATTCGTTGGTAAACCTTAACAAAGTATAATATTGCAATTATCAATAAGATATTATATAAGAAATTATCAATCAAAAAATGGCATTGGACACTGTGATAGTCAACAGACAGACTAATAATATGAAATTCAGGGAGTACATTGATTATTTAGTTATTTATTGTATATTTAATTTATAATTTCTATGACTTACTAAAAATTAATTATAAGCAACAATAAAATTTAGGTTAGTTATTTTATATTTTTTCAATGGTTGAACTCAACATAAAGAATATGTAATATTTCATCTGTTAGTCCTTATATTAATTTAAGAATATGAAATTGAATTATTTAAAAATTATAAACATTAATTACCAATTAATTTAACAATTTATTAAGTGGTGACAAAAAAGTAATTCATGTTATTTTTAAAATGTATCAAAAATGTAAAACTAGTGTTTATGTAATCATGAAATAATATCATAAATGAAGCTTAGAATTTTGTCTATTCTTTTAGACTTTTAGTCAGTACAATACTATTAAATCTTTTGTCTAATTTATTTTTTAAGAAATAGTCATTTTTTAGTATATGTTGGAGACTGTTTATTGATTATTAAATTATTCTCTTATGAATGTTATATTTCAATAAATAAATATTGAATTTAAATATAATATACGGGGCATAAAAAATTCAGGTGCAAATCATCAGGCCTGGACTAATTCAAAGTTATGTTAAAAATGATTTTGTTGTGATCATTGTTTTCACGTCAGAATTAGCTATAAGCTGTACAAATAATGAAAATATTGTGACTTTGGTGTCTAAATTTTCAACAACATCATAACCATCCAAACTTAAAAGTAAAATGTAGAAACATACCTTTTTCCTTAGTATTTTGGGGATAGATAGATTTAAGTATTCGGACTAGATAATATTTTGACCAACACCTAATATTATTCATTTACCTATACTTTTTATAAATAAATGCTAATATTCTAAAAGTATATAAATTGCCATGTCTAAAGGACAGGTTGTCCAGCTAGTCTTTATATAAATTTCATTGATTATTTTTCTCATTTTCATTAATTTATTTGTTTAAACTTTTCAATGTTATCTTCCAATGCTTCTTTTGTAATCATACCCCAATCGGTATGTTTTTCCTCAATCGCATTGCTTGGTTCGACTTTGAATTCACCTTGTTCTACTTGTTTTTATTCCGGCACCTCCGAATAAGAAGCAAGTCTACCAAACGAGAATGAGAACCCTGCTAATAATCTTTACTCGTTGGACCAGACTTGTTTCATCTACTATTAGGATGACAAAAAGGAAACTAAAATGAAAAATAAGGTTATCTTCTGTCAATAAAAGAAGTTGACAGGGAGTATTTCAGTCAAATATTATTTGAAACTTATGATTTTCTTGGGAAGCTTGGATGTTTTAAAATCGAATCTAAAATAGGGAGTATCAAAGTTGAAAGAATCCTAAAGGGGGTGAATAGGGTTATATAAATATTTCTGGACTTATAAACACAAGATCGTTAATAGCAACATATTAGACTGAATAATACTTCTTGATTAAATAAAGCTTGAGGTACAAAGAGAGATGAGGAGATTAGAGTACTCGGTAGTTTCAGGACTGTGAGGTCCTCAGAACTGCTTACAAGGTCACAAGCTTGAATGTCGCTTCTGTAGACAGACCTCGCTAAGGAGGGTCACGAAGATACACTCACTAAAGATAGAACCACTCTCTCTTTAGCTACACAAATATGAAGGCCTCACCAGAATCACTCTTCTGGTTACAAAACTCACCACTAACACTCTAGTGGCTACAACTCAGAATTTTCTTCACTGAAATTCTTACACTTCGATTACACTTCCTTGGAAACGATTATCACTTTGGAGAGGACAGTTTAGGGCTCTTTATAGGAAGCTTCTTCATCCTTAACGGATTTCTCAATTGCTTTCCTTGCTTGTTGATTCTTGTATTTTCTTGATTGCTTTCCTTTCTTGTTGATACTTTCCAATCTTGCCTTGATTTTCAATCTTCACTTCTTTGGAAGCTTCTGGACAAGCCTTTCGATTCATTATCTTCAAAAGCAAGTATATAAATTAGTATGGATTATCTCAGGGAATATTCAGATATGGTAATGTATAATTCTCTGATACTTCCCTTTAATTTTGTTCTTTCAAACGTAATCTGCTGGTGATGCTTGAGGTTCTCAATGGTGATGCTTGAGGTCCTCAGAGGAAGGGTCGTGGAGGCATCAGGTGCGTTAACTGTTTCTTCAAAAATGATTGGCAAAACAATGTGGGAAAATTTAAAATCCTCCATGTGTAACTTTAAGGAGCATATATTTAAATATCAAAATTACTATATCATGCTTTTATTATGCTCAATAGCTCCTATCAATTAGGGGTAAATATATTTCACATCATGTTATTTTTCCTTAATCTTGGTTTACAACAAGGAGCTACAGTTTTACCTTGTCCTAATCCCAATTGCAATCGAGTTTAAAATCATCGACCAAATCCTAGTTTTGGTAGGATCAGTGTTAAGCTTACTTTAAGGAGTACGGGAAGGAATGATGTCAAACTAAGATGGTGTTGAATTTTTCAAGTGTTTCAATTGGAAAGGTTTTAACTTTTGAGTATTGTCAAAATCATCATCTTGATTAGCAATTCTTGAATATGAAAGAAAGAAATGACAGAGAAAGAGAATAAAGAAATGTGTTTATTATTTTCAGACAATGTAATTGAATGAATACAAATAAAGAGCCTTCATCCCCTTATATAGGATCGAAGGAAGAAGCAACAAAATAGAAATAAAAGAGTTGGCTATAACTAACCTAACAAATTTTGTCTAGCTCGGCAAAAGAAATAAACTAACTTTAAGACTAACTTTGAATCTCCCTTCCAATATCCTCCCTCAAGCATGGATAGTGAGGAAGCATCCCAAGCTTGTCCAAAAAGAGAAATGTTGGTTGGAAGGTAAAATTTTAGTGAGAACATCAGTCAACTGATGCTGAGTAGGAACATAACTCAGCTGCAACAATCCTTCCATCACTTTGTCTCTAGTGAAATACAATCCACTTCTATATGCTTATTCCTTTCACGGAAAATAGGATTTCTTGCAATGTGAAGAGCTGACTAGTTATCACGATGAAGAGTGATAGGCTTGCTGATGTTGACACCCAACTTTTTCAAGATACTAACTAACTAGTTTACTTTTGCTGAAGCTTGAGCCATTGCCCTATACTCAGCTCCAGCTGAAAATCGTGCCATAGTGGATTGCTCTTTAGATTTCCAGCTAATAGGAGAATGATCAAGTAACACTAGATAACCAGTAACTGATATTCTGCTAATTGGGCAAGCTGCCCAATTAGAGTCTGAAAATGCTTTTAACTAAAGATTATCAGTTCCTCTTAGTACTATACCATGCCCAGATGTGCTAGCAATATATCTAAGAAGATGATCTAAAGCTGCCATGTGAGCTGTAGTAGGAGTCTGCATAATCTGACTTAAGGTTTGAACTGCAAAAGAAATTTCAGGGCGAGTGTTAGACAAAACAAAATAAGTTTACCAATGAAGGTTCTATAAACGCTAGTATCTTCTAAAACAACCGCAGAATCATATGACAATTTACAATTCAAAGGTAAAGGAGTAATAACGGGTTTAGAATGTAAATGTCCTGGTTCTTTGAGCAATTCTTGAGTGAATTTTCTCTGTGTGAGATTTATTCCTTGAGGGAGATGAGATAATTCAAGTCTCAAAAAATAACTTAACAACCTTAGATCTTTAATGCCAAAGGAACTGTTGAGCTATTGTTTAAGCCTATTAATCTCAGCTACAGAAGAACCTGTAAGCAATATATCTTCAACATAAACAGGCACTATTCTTAGATCAGTAGGAGTTTGCTTGGTGAATAAACTATAATCATTCTTAGACTATTTATATACTTGAATTTTTAGAAAATCATCCAATTTAGAGTCCTACTGTTTTGAAGCTTGCTTCAAACCATACAAAGATTTCTGTAGTTTACAAACTTTATTATGAGGATTATGAATTCCTTCTGCCATCTTCATATATACTTCCTCATGCAAATCTCCATGTAGAAAAGTTATTAACATCAAGTTGAAATAAAGACCACTTTCTAGCAGCTGCCATAGCAATGATAACTCTAATGGCAGTCATCTTGACCACTAGACATAAAATCTCAGCATAATTAATCCCTTCCCTTCGAGTATTTCCTCTAATAACAAGTCTAACTCTGATACCATGTCAAAATCATCATCTAGATTTGCAATTCTTGAATATGAAAGAAGAATTGACAGAGAAAGAGAACAAAGAAATGTGTTTATTATTTTCAAATATTGTAATTGAATGAATACAAAGGAAGAGCCTTCATCCCTTTATATAGGATTGAAGGAAGAAGAAACAAAACAAAAATAAAAGAGTTGAGCTACAACTAACCTATCAAACTTTGTCCAACTTAGCAAAAGAAATAAACTAACTTTGAATCTCCCTTCCAATAAGTATCAAATGCAATATTTCTAATTGAAGCAACAAATTAACTTAACTAAACTAATGACACAACTAATAACAACTAAATAAACTAGAACCATTCAAGTGCTAACTTGAATAAATAAAACAAATGTTATTATTAATCTATCGTACAATGACTAATTAAACTATAATCATGCAATCAAAATATATAATCACAATTAAATATAAATATCACAAAATCAACTATAAGATGATGACAATCTTTTCAGATTCGACATGGCTTAGAATCAACACTAAGAAATCTCAGTACTCTAATTCTCACTCACAAAAATCATCGATCTATTGTTAATCTCTAATAACTTGAATTAAAATAACTAAAAATGAGGAAAGATTATAATCTAAGCCATAACATTAGCAATCCAATGTGAAGTTTAAATTCAACTTGAATGATACTTTTCTGATAATTGGTGGACATTGACCTTCTTATTCAACATTCAACTAAGTGCCCTGTAGCATAGACCTATAGGATCCAAAACCTATAGTGACCTATAATGTCTAGCTCTAGCCATGCTCTTATTTCTTTCCTTTCAATAATGTGATACACCTTCTAAGATTTACCCTAGTTACGAAAGCTTATTGTGGCTATTATCCGTAGGCAAAACATAAGAATAACAAAGAATAACAAAGAACAACAAAAATAGAATAAATTTAGAAGAGAGTATAGTGAATCCTAAACTTGAATGGTATTTCCTCTAGCAAAAGTAAAAAGAGTAAGTTCAATTATTAAGAATTCACAAAACCTCATATTTTGATGCACATTTTAAACAAACCATAGTCACCCTCTTCACAAAAATAGATGGCGGATGTTGGAAAATTCACTAAAAAATCTTTTTAATATAAGCAGAAGGTAAATATTAAGTATTACAAAGAGAAACAAAAGAGAAATTGCAATAAATGTTCAACATACCTTGTAAATTCAACCTTAAATATCCAATAACACTCCCAAAAACTAGAGAGAGAAAGATAAGAGGAAGAGAGAGAAATTAATTCCCTTAAAGCATAAGCTGATTCTCCAAAATTTCAAGTAAAGGGATCATTTATTTTGGGTGAAAAGTGGCTAAATCAAATCATTTCAATAGAGTTATTCACGCCTCACACAGAAAGAGTCACAGGAGGGACCTCCAGCAGTCACAATGGTGCCTCTAGTTATACTAAAAACTATACTTTATATCTCTTGGTCTGCAACCACGACCCTCTAGGACACCATGGTCATGACTGCTATTTATCTTTGATTTTTTGGTTCGATCTTCATTTTTTCGATGTTTGCTCAAGTTGATCTTAATGCACTTGGATTCCTTAACTTCAAAGTGTATCCAAGTTTGACTTTTAGCCTCATTTCATTTATAAAGAAAGTAAAACCTACAACGATCGAACAATCAAGATCAAACAATCTCTACTCCAGATCGAACAATCGGGTACTCGTTACTAGATTTTCATCAATACCTAAGGGAAAGGTTGAAAGAATAGGCCAAGAATTTTATCAACAAGGGGGCGTATTTGATCTAAATCAGAGGGAAAACTTCCAGTGGATAAGTGGAGCTGGAATATAATTAGTCAAGGCCCAAGGGGTTCGCCACTGATAAGTGCTAATTGTGTCTATAATTTTAGGGGATTTTAATAGTGGATTAGGGATGATTTTAATTGCGAATCTTAATTAATATCTCAATTTCCCTATTACTCTCGGTGTTGTTGTTTTTGATGAAAACTTGTAGGTTTGGAGCCAAAACACTAGCATTTCCTCAACTTTTGGAAAGATCAAACACACCACGGGCCTTCATTACAAACAGCCAGACCGTGATACGAATTTCATAAGCGTCGGAGCGAAACCTGGCCAACCAGCGGACACCACGTTCAGACCGTGGTGGTGCCATTTCGTGCGTAGTAGCAAAGAGGAGCAGAACCAGGTGAACAGCTATAGACACCGAGTATTAGCATGTTAATATATAACATAAACTATATAGTATAAAGTAGAAATAAAGAAGGAGAAGCTGAATAATAATGCGTAAATACATGCACTTAGATGTACATTATTCACTTAAAACCACATACATGATCACATGTGAAATTAGCTAGCTGCATGCACATTTCTTACGTAAGAAAGTAAGCCATGCAAGCCATGCAAAGGTACGTAAGCACGTGCAAGGAGGTCACAAGTTCGAAACCTCGCAAAAGCACCTCAAAGACACTCTAAAAAGCTTGTGAAATGCAATTGTCGTCCACAATGTGAAACACCAGTTTCCAATGCAAACACATTCACACGTACACCACCGTCCAAGAATGCATGGATGAATCAAGATTCATCCTCCCCCACTGTGAAGGCCGATCGGCCATGAACTCCATCCACACCTAGATTCATTCATTTGCAATTGCCAACCGCCAAAGACACATCCCTTGCACCTAGTAGTTTGTGCATGTTGACTACGAATTGTGTAGGTGAATGTATGTGCATGTATGTTCATCCTCTCTTGAAGCCTCCTCCAACCTATAAATACTCTCTGTTGTTGAAGCCAAACTCACTCCATCATTCATTCATTCACCAACTCATTCATCCTTCCTTCCCCTACACTTCTATTCTCTCATTTCTCTCATCATCTTTCTCTACTCTATTCTATCTTCATCCCTAAACTCTACTAAATTCTCGCTTTCCTAATCTTCATTTCTCCACCTTCTTAAACCTCTAATCTTCATCTCCATATTATCCCCCCCCCCCTTATCTCTACATAAACACCACAAAACTTCACAAAAAGCTTAACTTTAAACTATCCTAAAAACCCACAAAAAAGAGCCCTTTTCCTACTCTTTTCCATTCCTTTTTCCTACCATTGTTCCATCACTTTCCTACCACCATAATCACCATTTCTATACTCTTTTAAACCTCTAATCTCTAATCCTATCCTACCTTTCATTATTTTTTCATAAAACCTCACAAAACTTCATTAAAAACTCACAAAAAGAACCCTTTCTTACAATCTTCTTATCCCTTTTTTTTCATATACTTTTCTATCCCTTTTTCATAATCTTTCCATCCACATCTTTGGTAATATTTAGGCATCTTCAAGAGGAGCATTAATTCTTAGCACTGGAATGGAGCTCCTACAAGGGCTAGGCAAGACTTTTTCTAAAAAAGGTATAATGTAAGCTTTTATGTGTTTCCCTTTCATGTAAATAAAGTGTATATGTTGTACTTTTCTTTAATTCATTTTGCATGTTATATGAAATAATGTTATAAAGTTCTTATTTATCTTCCTTCCAAACTTTATCAAATGTACACTTAAAACTTTTAGTAGAATCTTTCCTTTTGTGAGTGGCGAACTATTAAGGTTCCTACCTTTCGAGTTCGTAACCTTACCCCCGAATCCAGTCTCGGTTTCGTAGGCGGAGTCTTTCTTTATTTTTTTCGGTTTTGTCTTGGCTTTTCCCTTACAAAAGTCGGGTGGCAACTCCTTTTCGAAATAAAATACATCGGGATTTCATAAACTGTGTTTAATATGATTTTACAATGTACCGATACAACTTTAAGGTATTCCTTGTATATTTCTAAATAATATTTGCCTAATGATAGGCGTAAAATGTGTTTAGGTGTATACCGCAAGTGTACGGGTCTGAGTAGTATATAATTGTCGTTCTCTCTCAGGGATTTCTGTTCAACTACACATTAAACTAGTTCACTACAAAGGATGCTAGGTCGATCAAATAGTTGTGGGTAACGATTCAGAAAATTAAACTAAGCAAGCAGGAATTTTAGGGTTTTATCAAATAGTTAAAAGAGTTCGGGGGAATCCACTCTAGTCAATCAATTAACTAATCAATAATTCTGGTGTAAAGTGATAAAAGAATTTAGAGTCTACAACCTTTCTAAGGCCTTTCACAGCAATCTTTCGATTCGAGGTGAGTTACAGTGATTAGACTAAACACCTATTTTCATGGCTATTTAACCTAATTAAAAATAAGAACTGATTGTAATTGACCCTAAGCAAGAAACCATTATCTCTAACAGTTTTCTAGCCTATTCAATCTTCGTCTTTCCAATTCAAAATACAAACTTTCGTTCTGATATTAAGAATCCAAACCAAGCAAAAGGCAGTTAACTAAATTCTATGACATACGAATTACGAAGATTAAACGATTAAAAATAACTTCACACCGAGATTGTATTCAAAATCAATCGAAGGACATTGAGTTTATCCCCCAAACAAAGGGATTTAGCTACTCATAATACTAGAAATTAACAACACACAAACTGAATTAAAACTGAAAAGCATAAAGAAAATAGAAGTAATCGAGTGTTTGAAGTAGCGGAATCGATCTCTTCATGTCACCCGAATCGATCTTCTTCTTCTCTTAAATCACTTTATAATAATCTAAAAACTACTCATAATCCTAAAGAACTAAACTTTAATGAAAGAAACTCTAAAGAAAACAAGAAGTGTTCTTGAAAAAACTCTCTAAAAACCTACTCTAAAATCTGATCTCTCAATCCTTGGATGTTGTCAAACGGTCGGTCGAAGAATTCTTTTACAGTGCTTGATTAGGGCGCCAGGCGTTGGCTGTGTCCCATTAGGCGCTGGCAGCGTCTGGCTTAAAAAACATATTCTCCGTGTCCGCACGCTGGCATCATCTGATTTAACTCTGGCAGCGTCCAAAGTTTTCTTCCACATACGAAGTTTCTACCAGGGGCGCTGGCAGCATCTGAGTCATCCGCCCAAAATTTGGGTCGGGCCTTGCAGTTTGGGCCATTTCTTCCTATTTTTCTTCTCCTTCAACTTTCTTTTTAATTTCTTCTCATTTTTCTCCCTTTTTCAATGATCCCTACAAAATGTACCAATCTCGCAACCAAGTGAAGAAATCATAGAAATTGGTATAAAAAATGGAATTCAGGTATAAAAAGCATGAAATACATGTGTTTGAGCCCTAAAAATTACTATAAAATAATCACTTATCAAATCCCCCCATGCTTAGCTCTTGCTTGTCCCCAAGCAAGTCAGAATTAAAAACAGGAGGAATGACTCAAACAGGAAAAACGGGACTTAGGAAGAAAGAGAAGCGACATGAGTTTTCGATAGGGTTAAAAAGAATAAAATTAAACACCCCCTTAGGCTAACCAATCAAACACATAAGTTCAACAAGCAAACACTAAGATCAATCTGGAAGAGAACAAAAAATTAGTGCAAAATAGATAGGATGAAGTTTTCGAAACCAAGAAGAGAGAACAAGTACTTCAAAGGACAAATCCGCCAACAGTCTCAAGAAAAATGCAAATATGCGCGGTTAGTTATGGACGTAAGTCAGTCAAAAGAGCAAAATCTCACTAAAGGATAGAATATGAACGCTCAAACACTCAAATTTGAACAAGTGACCTACCATAAGTTTGGTAAGAATCTCGCTCTCCACTGCTAGAATGCAATGCACAAGTGACAATCAAGAGAACTTTTCGGGGTTGTAACGAGGATTAGGCTAGGGGAAATGAGTGGTAAAATTTAGGGTATGAGGAGCTAAAGAGTCATGCTTGGATTGATTTTCAACAAAGTCTTGCTTTCAACTCACCTTCTTGCTTAATTTAGGCAGGGAATTCACTTTTCTCCCTCATTGATATCAAACACCTCAACTAACTTTACAACCAAGTCAAAAGCTTTCAGAACTTTCAATTGAGTCATCCTAATCACCCTTTTCTTTTTGAAACTCTTTTTCTCTTTTTTTTATTTTTTTTATTTTACTACTTCTCTTTTTGGTGGGTGATCAAGGGAGAAGAAAAACATAAAAACATAGCTTTGACCTCAATATGATATAAGAACAACAAAATCAATCACTGACAAACCAAAAGATGGGGAATTCAGCTTATTCCAAATTAAAACAATGATCACAATTACTCCCCAACTCCTTACTTTCATTCAAAGCACACCAAACCAATTCTTCTCTTCAAAAATAACAAACTCTCACACATCCAAGCAAGGCAAAGGATATGAATTATTACAGGCCAAAGCTTGTATTGTCAAGGTTCAATCATAAAAGAAGGATAAACAAAGGCTAGGCGAGGCAAAAAAGTGGTAATTATAATGTCAGGGAGGCTATTTGACTATGTAGTTTAACAAATTGCCTCATCACTTTGTCACAATGCAATGCAAAGATGCAGTCTCAAGCAAGATGCAAAACAAGTTTTAGAGATGCAACTAATGGTGGAGTCACTATGAAATAAAAGGATCGATAAAAGTTATCAATCCATACTTTTGGTTATGTGGACTCACGGGATATGGCTCAATCAACTAAACCTAACCCAAAGATTTACGGCATGCATATTTACACCTACAAAGATAGTCAAAGCAGTTTAAGCACACTTTTCATAACTTGACTCAAAATCATAAGATTTGAAGAAATTAGTTTCAAAAACTTTTGAGTTTTCATTCAGATTTTACTAGGCGAAGCAAAGCAAACTGAAAGTAAAATTGGTTTACAAATCATCACTGAAGGTGTTTCAGATTATTAATCCTAATCCTATCTTATATTTTTGGGTTTTTCTTGTCTTTTCTAATTTTTGGTTTTTTCCTAATTTTCCGAATTTTTTTTGGATTTTTGGATTTTGTCAAAGTTAATGCAAAAGAAAGAAAAAGAAATCAAACTAAGAAAAGAAAAGAAAGAAAAATCTAGTATGCTCTAACTAAAGCAATCTAGGTGAATGCAATTCTAAAACTAGAAGAAAAACTAAGAAGAAAACTTAGAAAGGAAGTCTAAAAACAATCAAAGAAATACACAAACTAAAAAAAAAAACTCAAACAAAAGGAAACACACTAAAATAAGAATTCAATCAAGAAACACACTAAAAACAAGAAAATCACACTAATATATGAAAAATAAGCAAGAAACAAGAAAAAGAAAGATGAAAATAAACTAAAATAAAAGAAAATGAAAGAAAATTAGAGAAATAAAGAGAAATAAGAAGAAATGTTCACAAAGTGGATATATAAACCCCTCCCCCCCCCCCCCCATGCTTAAACACTGCATTGTCCTCAATGCAGAAGACAATGGTGAAGAGGGGAGGAATAGAGCAAAGGATCAATCATCCTCGCTTGGTGGGGATGAGGCGGTTGGGTCTTTCGGTGTAGAAGATGGGTAATGGTACATGGCCTGAATAAGGCCGGAAAGGTGGGCG
Organism: Portulaca oleracea; assembly: GCA_029582165.1. Lineage (NCBI taxonomy): Eukaryota > Viridiplantae > Streptophyta > Magnoliopsida > Caryophyllales > Portulacaceae > Portulaca > Portulaca oleracea. The sequence goes on from CM055874.1 coordinate 40,473,508, forward strand.
ATAAACTCATCCACACGTGTGAAACGCACGTCGGATTGGCTCCTCATCTCAACAAGATACTCCTGCAACTCATCAACACGGTGCTCGGTCCGGCCAATAGCTAACTGGAGGTCGCGGTAACGCGCCTCATGATCTATGGGAGGTTGTTAGGGCTGAGGGTCAGACTGTTGTTGGGGTTCAGGCTGTTTTGGGGCTCGGCATCAGGAAGGGGAGGCATCCAAAAAAGGTTTGCTTCATTTTGAGGGGAGATGTGGGGGTGAGGCAAGGGAAACCTTACATTGTTAGGATAAATCCACAAACAACGCTGGTCACTATCGAATTTGCATATATTAAAGGAACGACACTGGTCTCCATATATATACATGCTACCAGGAACACGGTCGGGGGCAGCCGTGGTCGGTCTAAAGCCAAATTGGCACGCAAGATGTGTGATATATCCACCTATAGCTATCCCTGCGGTGGATGAGGTAGCAAGGCGTGAAAGGTCTGAGGCAAACAGGGCGGCAAGGTTAGCAAGGTTGTCGACATCAAGCATAGCATGCAGCATATAACAATCAGATTTGGTGGCCTTGTTTGAACTTCCAGGCCTCCCAAAGATATCGCATGAAAGGATGTGGTGAGCATACCTCAAAGCGGGGTTCCTAATAAGGGTGGAGGTGGAGTTACTAGGGTCCTAGTTACCGACACCAGATATCCTGCGAAAGAAACCCTCCTCGTCTCAGTTCAATGGAATAAGGTGCGGGTCTCTACAAGTGCGCTCAGGAAGACCAAAAGCACAGGCAAATTCAGAGACAGTCATCTCCCTAATCCTACCAAGAAGTTGAAAACGAATAAGACCATCCCTCCATTGGAGGTTCACCTTAACAGTACTCAGAAATTCCAAAGTAATCCCCTTATAGGGGTGTTCATCGGTTCAAAACCGAACCGAATAAGGGATAAAGTCCAAACCGAAAACCGAACCGAATAAAATCGATTCGGTGTTCGGTTTATTCGGTTTTGAACCGAATAATGCACACTTTTTATGGTTTTTATGGTTCGGTTTGGACCGGTTCGGTTCGGTTCTCGGTTTATTCGGTTCAAAACCGAATAATGCACACCCCTATCCCCTTATAGGTTGGATCACCTAGCCTAGCAATGTGGGTCATTTGGCCACGTCCCAGCAACCAAAGAACATCATCAAATATACCACAGTTTCTCAAGAAATCCTCATGTAGATATTTAGTAGGTATTAAAACTCGTTTTGAAAGAGAATCATACCTAGCTTTGATGTCCCCTTCAAAATTGAAGGGGTTGCTACTTCTTGAGTCTCTAGAAGGGGCAACTTTTTGCTTCCCCTTTTCCGCCGCAGAAGCCTTGCGTTTCCGGCTTCCGTTTCCACAATCATCACCGGATGGAGGCCCGGAAAAGTTCACATTCTTGGTTCTTACCATCTAAAATGATCAAGGATTAGTGTAACTACCAAGATAACATCAAAACATCAAAGAAGAATGAGTATAATGTAAATTGATATGACTAAATACTCCCCCATGCTTGTTTGATGCCAAGAATGGAAATTAAATAATTCTAACCTATAAGAATCACCGAAAACAGAGTACAACACCACAAGATAATCACCATCCCAAATCAAACCTAAATTTCACAATTTTTCTATCACATTACTCCCAAAACACACCCAACACAATAAATTCTCAATCTTGAAGCTAAAAAGGATCACATTCATCAAACTCCTTTATGCCCTAATTCAAGAACTCAACCTCAAAGACAACCCAAGCAAAAATTACTTGAAATATTTGAGCATAAACATGGTATATCAAATAATTTCAACAAATTACCATGTAATTCATGAATCAAAACAATATTATACCACAACTACTAGATATTATTAGAGTAAAAGAGGGAGATTGAAGAGTTTACCTTGATGAAGTTGTGGAACTAAAGATTGAAGTAAAAACTTGTATGTGGCAAGGTAAGTGTGAGAGAGAGGTGGAAGAAGGAAGGAGGAAGAAGAATAGTGGTGGAGGTAAGGTTCTGCGCCGGTGAAGAGCAAGAGAAGAGGAAGAGGATGAGGGAGAGGGGGGTATCGTGCGTCGAGGGAGAATAAGAGAGTGAAAAGGAAAGTTGGGTTTTAACTTGAAAGGGAGGGAGGCGACTTAAGTGAGAAGGTGGGCAAATTTTCGTGAAAAACCCAGAAACGCTGCCAGCGTTTGCTAGGCGCTGGCAATGTGCGACAGAATTACATTACCTGCTTGCTGTTGGAAGAGGCGCTGCCAGCGTTTAGTAGGCGCTGACAGCATTTTTGCACCTGACATAATTTGCTCGATTTTTCCCAGATTTTGCTTTGCTTATCCCCTTTTTCCTTGTTTCCTTTTACTTCTTCTACACTTTGACATGCCTTAAGTCCCTACAAACATCCGCTCACTCTAAAATCATTAGGTTAAAAAGTAAAACTTCAAAAAGAACCAAAAATTCACCTAAATTTCTTCTTTTCTCTGCACAATAAAAAGAAAATTAACAAAATAACAAGATAAAAATTACTCAAGAGATAAACATAGGAAGAAATAACAAAAATTAAAAAAAAAGTGGGGAGGAATAGATAATAGAAGAGTGATGTACCCTCCCCGAGGTGTTTTGTTTAACGTCGTTAGCTCGACGTCAATGACCCCTAATCATAGGGGTCCTTGATCCGTTCTTGGATTGATTTCAGAACTGGATCACCATCATCTTGAATCTTTTCCATTGCTTGTTTTGGGACTTTCTTGTTTGCTTGTACCTCATACTCTATCATCTACTTTCCTAACTCGATAACCATTGTCCCTTTCTTCATATCTATCTTGCAATTCATAGTTGAAAGGAAGAATTTTCCTAGGATAATCTGCGGTGCAGGATCCTCTCCTGTGTCTAGAACCATGAAATCTACTGGCACCAAGTGTTCTCCTATCTTAAGAGGGGCGTTATATAAGACTCCTAGGGGTTGTCTAAGGGCATTATCTGCCAATCAAAGAGTTGTGCTAGTCACTCTTAATTCCTTATGGTTCAATTTTGCTAGGTAGGACTTTGGAAGGACATTTACCCTAGACCCTGTGTCACATATAGACCTGGAAAACTGACTCGAGACCCACTCCGGAAAGACCCGACCCAAACCTGAACCGACAATGACCCAAGACCATATAATGAACCGACCCAGAACTGAACCGAACCTATGACCCGATTTTAACCAACATCGAAATAGATCTGAACTGATTTAAACCCGAACTAACTCAAACCTGAACCGAGGCTGACTCGGGAAAATTGAACCAAACCAGAGCCGACCCAAACCCGAATTGTACCTGAACCGATTGTTGACCCGCACCAAAGTAGACATAGACCGACCTAAACCCGAACCCATTCAGACCCAATAAAAATGACCCAAACCCGAATCAGTTCAAACCTTAATTATACCCGAACCTAAATAAATTCAAAGATAAACAACTCGAATCGACCCAAAATAATTCAAACCCGAATTGTACCTGAACCGATAGTTTTATATTTGATTTTTATTGCTCTTTAATAATCGTTAGTAAAATTACAAATTCAAACATTCATGAAAATCATACCATAAGCCTATATTTTGAAATAATGCTAATGTGGTTTCTAAATAACTAGTAAAAAAATCTACATACTTGAAAAAATGGGTCCACCAAGTAATGGTAAGTTTAAGTTCAATTAGTATTTTAACTTTTTATTTTAGACATTTATTTTTTCATATGACTCCTACCCAATTCCAATTATACCTGACTTAAATCTTAATCAACTTGAGGTTGACCCAATTTGAATATTTAGACGACCAATGGTTGACCCAAATTTTACTCGTCTTGAGGTTGACCCGACCCGAATCTCACTCAACATGATGTTGACCTGCCCCGAATCTTACTCGACCCGATGTTGACCCGACTCGAATATTAATCGACTTGAGGTTCATCAGACCCGAGGTTGATATGGACCATTGAACCCATAGCTGACCCGGGCCATAACTGAACTGATTCGAAGTATCATAACCCGACGCGAATCGAACCTTATCGCACCGAACCTTGTTCGACCCAAATGGGTTGACCCGGACTCTGCCCCAACCCAAACATTACCCATACCTATACCCATACCCGACCCAAATTATACTGACCCAAACAAACCCAACTTCCCCGACCCAGACCCGACCTAATGGACCCATTTGCCAGGTCTACACCTAGAGTAGACAATGTAGACCTCGAGCCCAACCGAAGTGAGGGAACCATAACACCCTCGATTATGCCTAAAAAGGGAGATCCAGGGAGTTTGAAGATCCCTTGTCAGTTAGATGGTAGGACGATTGAATATGCTGTATGTGAGTTGTAATAGAAGAATATAATTTCTTAGTACCTTTTTTTTTTGAAAAACACACGTCAAAGCAAATTTATTAAACTGAAGAAACCCGAGCCTCCTCGGCAGCCATAGCAGCCACGCTAGGAGGGCAAACACCCAACCACAAGTTCAACTCTTTTCTAACTACAGCAGCAAGAGCAAGGGAGTGGGCACATTTATTTCCATCCCTTTTGACAAACAAAGGTTTAATCAAACGAAAAGCGGTAAATAGATTCAGACAGTCTGCAATAATAGCTCGGGCTTCCACATCTCCCTTTTGTTTGTTGGTGAAGGTTAAGTATACCTTATCTGTATTTACCAAATCCCGAAATATATGAAACCCGTATTTACCTGAATTCAAAATATATAGATCTATTTTTAACTCGTCCATCCAAATCAATGAATTCTAAGTACAACTTGTCAAACGATAATTTTTACAAATTCATTAGACACTAATATGTTTTAAAAAAGTAACATCATATTCTTCTAAAAAATTTTATTGTACAAACTTGAAAAGCCCTATACTAAGTGGAGCTGGAAAAAGCTGACCTGACACGATTACCGACCTGAATCTAACACGATATTAAACGGGTTTAGGTAGAAATTTTCAACCTGTTTAATTAAATGGGTTGACACGGTAAACTCGTTTAATTAAATGGGTTAGGTTCAGGTCAGGAGTTTCGACATGAAAAAAATACTTATTTAACCCGTTTAATTAGGCATGTCACGTGGATCAAGTCATTTGCTCCATAATTATTACCCAATTATACCGTTTATCAATAAACTTAGGTGAAAGTTACCGTTAATACTCTTTGAAATATATGTAAAACTTGTAATTTTAACTTATATTTATCTTTGACTATGAATTAAAAGATATATCCTTATATATAATTCGAATTATATTACCACGAAAATTACTTGGTATGATATGTCATTATTTCGATTCACAATGAATTGTTTTGTATAAGTGAGTTAATGGCTAAATGGGTAAATTGGTAATTTTATTCTAACACGTTTATTTAAATGGGTAAACATGTCAAAATAAGGTCAACCTGTTTAAAATTTAAATGGTAAACGGTTTCAATTTCCAACCCGTTTAATAAATGTGTTAGGTTCAGGTCGGAAGATTTTGAACCCGTTTAAGTTTGACACGAACACAAAAGTAGTAACGCTTCTAAAAAAACTTTAATGAAAGGGAAGCATAAAAGAGATTGAAAAAGACGCGTAGAAATTAGTGTGGGTGATAAAGGTGAATGCAACAGTAACTAATTTGGCAATTTCTTCCTGTATTTTATTTACAGTATCAATTTCTGCCTGTATCTAATTTATCTTTATTTTTGTTGGTATTGTGGAAATCGATGTAAAACAAAGAGCAACATTGACTGTATACGACCAAAATTCTTGACTGGCTAGTACGAGTGCCAGCTAATGAAGAGAGAGAAAAAGGGTCTGGACACACTGCACCAAAATCGCAGAATGGGCCCCACCCCGTCCAGCCCGCGTCTTTTTAAACCCCCTCCTTCTCCCCATTCCTACCGTCTTTCTAGTTTCTACTCCTTCCTAAGGACTAAGGAGAGACTCTCTGAGATAGAAACACTTTGTGTACAAAACTCCGACGCCAGAAATCTTCTCCGCCCAGATCTCACCTTGTAAGATGCGTCTATTCTCAAATCAACCCAATCAATGCACAATGCATGCCTTTAAATTCATACAATACGCATTGATTTCCATACAGATTCACCCATTCAGATCTCTCTAACTTTTGTTTGTTTCTCATACTGATGTTTGTGATCCACACTGATTTTATTGTTTGATTTCTCTCTTCTTTTGGTTGCTTTTCTTTCTGTTAGAGATTATAGGCCGTATATCGTTCATCATTTGTATGTGTACAGCTCTTAGATTGTATTTTGTTTCCTAAATACTCGTTTGGTTGTGATTTCCTCCTTATTTCTTGCTGCCAATAGACTAGATATTGTTTTTTCTTTTAATTTTTCGTTTTTGATGGCTGTAGTGGTTACTAAATTTGGAAACGTATATTCATTGACAGAAGATTTTACTGAGATGGAAGGGGTAGGGGGAGGGAATGAGTTGCATTCCGTCTACTGCTTGTTTTGTTTTGATTTATAGCAGATACAAATTAATATGAGATGTTCAATCTCCAACTACCGTGTTTTTCTGTACATATTATACCTGCCCTGCTTTCAATGGTGTTTGTTTCTTTCGAAAAGCATGTATTAATTTGGTGGTTGGAAAACACTTGATCCAGAAATAGGAATCATGAAGGCTCCATTTGACGGGATTTTGAGTGATATCAATGGCAGACTCAAATGTTACAAACAGGATTGGATTGGTGGAATATGTTCCGGGTTTGGGTAATTTTCTTTTCCCCCTACCTTAAATAAGCTAATAGTTCAGTACGTTCCCTTCTGTCATCCATGGAAATTAATTACTGCTTATTATTTTTTTCTATATTTATTGATTTCTTGTCATTATTTTTGTACAGAATATTGGCCCCAACTACATACATCTTCTTTGCTTCTGCTCTTCCTGTCATAGCCTTTGGAGAGCAACTCAGCAGAGAAACAGGTATTTTTTTCATCTCACATCTTGTAACGGGTCATTCAAGTTATTTATTTATTTGGGTACCGAGTTATGATATTGTACTATTTACACATATAGATGGAAGCTTGAGCACTGTTGAAACTTTGGCATCAACAGCAATATGTGGGATCATACATTCAATACTTGGTGGGCAGCCTCTTCTGATATTAGGAGTTGCAGAGCCAACTGTAATAATGTATGGTTATCTCTACAACTTTGCCAAACGCCAGGAAGGATTGGGAAAAGAACTTTATTTGGCATGGGCAGGATGGTATATATACTTGTCAAATATATCCAAGTCATTCCTTATTGAGTATCATGATTATTGGTGCAAATAAGCTTGGTGGCTGAATTTGGGTGCATTTTCTTTGCTATTCAGGGTTTGTGTTTGGACATCCCTCATGTTATTTCTTCTATCCATATTCAATGCTGCAACGATCATCAATCGGTTCACCAGGATAGCAGGGGAGCTCTTTGGCATGTTAATTACTGTTCTTTTCTTCCAAGAGGCTATCAAGGTACCCCCAATAATTTTAACTTTTACTTAGGTGAATATAATTACCATAAATATTAGTCCCAAGTCCCAAACCAATCGAATTATCGAAATCAATATAATTTAGTCGCACTGTGGCAAATAGTAAGGAATTATTAGATATAGAAGTGTGCCTTGTGAATTGTGGAGGGGAGATGGCGTCTCCATTGGGTCAGTGCCAACAACCTCTGGCCCCTTCTCCATTTTTTTTAAAAAGAAAAAGGAAAAACACAGTTTAACTAGCCATTTTGTTCAAGTCTTCTACGAGCAAATATTGAATGACTACGAAGTTGATTTTTCCAACTAGCATAAAAATGGGCAAATAAGAATGACTGTATTTGAAACCACAAAACGTCAAGAATCCTGATGGATGTTCAAAATGTTTATTGGTTTCCCTTTGCCTTCGTTTGTGCTAATATTGACCGAGTGAGGCGTAATTGGTGGAATTTAGGGGTCAAATTTGCTTCAGGATAAACCAGTGCTTCTCGTTAGTTTTTTTTTTTCTTTTTTTTTTAAATGGATGTGCTTATCGTAAGTTTGTCAAGTAAACAACCAGAGTAATTGGAACCATAATTATTTCAGAAAGTTTTCAATATTTGGGTTGAATCAAAATTTGGTTACAGCTCCTAATTTTGCTTTAGTCACGTTAATTTGACATGGGATACTTGCCATAGACTCATCTAAACTTGTGTGATGAGATTTTCATGCACATTTTTATTACAGGGAGTGATAAGCGAGTTTCACATCAATGGGAACCACAATGCTGAAAGTAACGAATTCCAGTGGCGATACATGAATGGGTTACTAGGGATTATCTTCAGCTTTGGTCTTCTTTGCACATCAATAAAGAGCCGAAGGGCAAGAGCATGGTGGTATGGCACAAGTCCTATTAGGAGCTTCATAGCAGATTATGGTGTTCCTTTGATGGTAGTGGTTTGGACCCTCTTATCATTCAGTGTACCCTCTGGAGTTCCTTCTGGGGTACCAAGGAGACTCCTAAGTCCTCTGCCATGGGACTCTGCATCCTTGTCTCATTGGACAGTTGTCAAGGTACTAACTCATTTGGGAGTACCAAAGAACCCATGAAAGTATTATAAACTTGGATTATATTTGAGGTTAAACTTTTGGTTTCAAATGCAGGATATGACAAAAGTGCCTGTAGGATACATTTTTGCTGCTTTCATCCCAGCTGTGATGGTAGCTGGACTGTACTTTTTTGACCATAGTGTTGCTTCACAATTGGCCCAGCAAAAGGAGTTCAATCTTAAGAACCCCTCCGCCTACCACTACGATATTTTGGTGCTTGGGTTTACGGTAATCAATTTATGACTACTGGAAAGTTTTTGAATTTCAGTTTTATTTTTTGAAAATTAATTGTCTAAAATTCTGGCTGCTGTCTTTGATAGACTTTGCTTTGTGGATTGATTGGACTACCTCCCTCCAATGGAGTGCTGCCACAGTCTCCCATGCATACTAAAAGCCTTGCTGTCCTCAAGAGACAGTTGATGCGGAGAAAGATGGTGGAGTCTGCAAAGGAAAATATTAAGAAAAATGCTCCTACCTCTGAAATTTATGGCCAGTTGCAAGCCATCTTTATTGAAATGGACCACAGCCCTGATGTAAGTTCACTTGGACTCATAACCTGATCTGTATTAACTATTAAACACACCCAATCTCAATGGCATGAATTTCCTTGAACTCTGTGGATAGTATTTTATTTCACAAGCTTACATGAAAAATATAGCCAGAGTGCATACTACTTGATTGAACCCAGATCTGACCTAAACATTCCATCCACCTTTTTAACTTGATTCGTAAATAAATTGGCATGGACCTGATGCCAGAACTTAGGTACTACTGATGATGCCGAGAAATTTGCTTGAAAAGTAATGGAAATTAACTTGACCATTATAGAAACCCATCCCTAAGCTGATGCTAGGGTTCCTGCTTGTTTCAGCATGATGGAGTTGCCAAGGAGCTGGAAGAATTGAAACAGGCTGTCATGAAGGGAGACTCCAAAGAAGGGGAGGAAGACAGTACCTTTAGACTTGAGCAGATCGATGCCTATTTGCCCGTTCGAGTTAATGAGCAAAGAGTAAGCAATTTATTGCAGTCAATCTTCGTGGCGGGCTCTGTATTCGCTATGCCTGTGATCAAGAAGATACCCACGTCTGTTCTTTGGGGATATTTTGCATACATGGCCATTGACAGCCTCCCTGGAAGCCAGTTCTGGGAAAGAATCCTATTCCTATTCATTACCCCAAGCAGACGTTACAAGTGAGCTCAAATCCAATTTCTTAATTAATCTGATTAGGACATTAATCAGATTAAACTCACCGTAATATGTGTTACGTGCAGGGTATTGCAGGAAGCCCACGCCTCATATGTGGAGAATGTGCCTTTCAAATATGTAGCGGGTTTTACTTTATTTCAATTTGTCTACTTGATGATATGTTTTGGAGTGACCTGGATACCAATAGCTGGCATCCTATTCCCCTTGCCTTTCTTCTTGCTCATAAGCATACGGCAATACATCCTGCCAAAACTGTTTTACCCTTCTCATCTTCAAGAACTGGATGCTGCTGAGTATGAAGAGATTGTTGGTGCACCAAGGCGTGTTCTTAGCTTGTCCTACAGGGTATTTGAAGCCTCCCCATCTCTTGATTCTCCTAACCTGACATGAAATGTTTAAGACAGGCAACACTGTATTCTAATGTCTTTTTTTTTTTTCTTCCTCATTGTGTTGATGTGTATAATTAGGAAGGGGATGCTCACATTGATGACGAACCGGAGGGTGATCATGGTGAGATACTAGATGAACTGACGACAAGTAGAGGGGAGTTCAAGATCAGAACGTTAAGCTTCAAAAATCCTCAGGTCAGATAATGGTTCCCTAGGATTTGTGCTGGTACTAGCTAATGAAGATTGCAATGGGCTCATATTGTGTTTGCTTTTCTCAAATTGACTACAATGTACTTACACAACCCTTCTGCTCTTCTCAGGTTCACAGTGTAGAGAACGTTCATCCAGAGTAAGGAAAAGTGTGATGAGTAAGATGGAGGAGCTAAATGAAGGAGATAACTACGAACTTGATGAAAAACAACGCAATTTGTGGTGGGAAAATGATCAAACTTTGGTAATGATATCAACGTTTTAGACAAGGTTAGAAGGTTGATTGTGTATATGTGGTGGAGAAACCAGCAAAAAGCTGGGAATGGCTGAGGGGGGGTATTCATTTGATTTTTAAGCTGGCATATATGTGCAGACAGAAAGGTAACTTAACCATGTTACCATTAAGGTTAGGCATTGCTTGCGAGCAAAGTTGTTGCTACTTGCTACTATAGCTATAGGTGATTTAACAATTAGAATTTTGTATTTTGTGTAGTGTTTTCTACTTATTGGACGCTAATATACTGAACTATTGGGGTATTGGACAATAATATACTGAACTTTGACATTGGACAATAATATACCAAACTTTGGGGGGTGATGGACAATATTGCACCCGGAACTATTCCGGCGATGGTTAACTCGGTGGATATCATATGTGGCAGGCGTAGGTGCTAAGTTGGCAAAAAAAAAAAAAATTTTTTTGACAGATCAGATTAGCTAATATACTGAACTATTGGGGTATTGGACTATAATATACCGAACTTTGACCTTTGACAATTATATACCGAACTTTGGGGGGTGTTGGACAATATTACACCCGGAACTATTCCGACGATGGTTGACTCGGTGAAGATTATTATTATTATTATTATTATTATTATTATTATTATTATTATTATTATTATTATTATTTTGGTGTTGTCTGCTTTGGACTCTGAATTAAATTATTTTGGTCCAAATAACAGTAATTATTTTGGTGTTGCCTATAATAATAATAATAATAATAATAATAATAATAATAATAATAATAATAATAATAATTGATGATAATAATAATAATAATATAATTATAATAATAAACTATCTATATATTATAATAGAAATCATTGTTGGTCCCACAGAATAGAGCAGCGGGAGTGATTTGTAGGAGAATTGACCAATCATAACGTAAAAAATTATATATTTTTTTCTATTTTCAATTTTTTTATTTTCAATCCTAATTTTATTTTCAAATTAAAAAAAAAAACCAGAAAGTATCACTAATCATTGATTACTTTGAACTCTGAATTAAATTATTATGGAGCAAATAACAATAATTATTTTTTGTTGACCATATTAATAAGGGATCCCTATTAATAATAATAATAATAATAATAATAATAATATTAATATTAATATTAATATTAATATTAATATTAATAATAATAATAATTTATATATTATAAAGAAATCATTATGGATCCTACAGAATAGAGCAACGGGATTGATTTTAGGGGAATTGGCTAATCACAACATAGAAAATTATTTTTTTTCTATTTTCAATTTTTTTATTTTCAATCTGAATTTTATTTTAAAATTAAAAAAAACAGAAAGAATCACTAATCATTGACTGCTTTGGACTCTGAATTAAATTATTTTGGTGCAAATAACAGTAATTATTTTGGTGTTGCCTATAATAATAATCTATATATTATAATAGAAATCATTGTGGGTCCCATAGAATAGAGCAACGGGAGATTTTAGAGGAATTTGTCAATCATAACGTAGAAAATTACATTTTTTTATTTTCAATTTTTTTACTTTCAATCCGGATTTTATTTTCAAATTAAAAAACCAGAAACTATCACTAATCCTTGATTGCTTTGGACTCAGAATTAAATTATTTTGGTCCAAATAACAGTGATTATTTTGGTGTTGCATATAATAATAATAATAATAATAATAATAATAATAATAATAATAATAATAATAATAATAATAATGATGATGATGATGATGATGATGATAATAATAATAATAATATAGTTATAATAATAATAATAATCTCCATCGAGTCAACCATCGCCGAAACAGTTCCGGGGGTAATATTGTTCAACACCCCCAAAGTTCGGTATATTATTGTCCAATGCCCCAATAGTTCAGTATATTAGCTAATCTGATCTGCCAAAAAATTTAAATTTTTTTTGCCAGCTCAGCACCTCCGCCTGCCACGTATGATATCCACCGAGTCAACCATCGCCAGAATAGTTCCAGGTGCAATATTGTCGAACACCCCCCAAAGTTTGGCATATTATTGTCCAAGGTCAAAGTTCGATATATTATTGTCCAATATCCCAATAATTCAGTATATTAGCGTCCAATAACTCAAAAAAAAGGGAAAACACAAGTATTAATGGAAATGATCTCTTTTGCCTGAATACTTCCACCCTCAATGGTTTCATGATTGAATATGATGAACGGTGAAGTAAATTGACTTTAGGATTTTACACGATAGTTTTTTTGTCTCTACCACTTCTCTTTCTAGGAGAGTTTCTCATCCATGACTAATTTTGTTTTCATGAAAGTTACAAGTATGCCAAACCAATGATAAAGAAAACAACATTATTCTACAAATTAAAATAAAGGCATAATAAAAAAGTAGGTCCATAGGGCCATGTTCTTTATATATGCTATTAGACCTGGGCTGGTTGATGTATAAACATCACTGGTCATAGCGCTGATAAAAATTCGGGTTCGGGTAAATTCGTACGACAAATTGACATATCGAAATTGGACGAGAATTTATGTTCGGACCGATTTTATTTCGAATTGACGGTCGACGAAGAAAATCCTGTTGACAATAGAAAAAAGAGAAATTTTATGTCCGAATATTCGGTCAATTCAGCCAATATCAAAATTCGGACGAAAAATCTTTGTCAAGACCCGGTTTTTTCCGGGTCGGACAATTCGGGTAATCCGGGTTGGACGCAATTTTGCCAACGCTAGCTGGTCACTAAACCGGTGGACTTACTGGGTCAATTGGTTGGACCAGTTTGATCGTGTTAGACCGGTTGACCCGGGTCATAGGTTTAACTGGTCAAAATTGACATAATTCGGCTATAAATTAAAAAATCATATATTTTCTAAAATTAATCAGTAAATTCCTTCACGCTAATTTGGATAAATTGAGTCCATATCCAAATAATAATTTTAACTTATTAGGCCCATTTTTGCAAACCAAAAGACCCATTACGAATAAGGCAAATTAAAAAAATGCCACTCATTTGCGTATAATGGCAAGAAAGAGAAAATCCAGACACTACACTTGGTGCGCTGCTTTGCTCCCCCTATCTCAATCTCTCTCTCCTCATCTTTCTCTCTATCATCTCTGCTCTATAATCTCCAAAACTCATAACTGTATCACACTCTCTCTCCTCTCTTTCCCCCTTCATTCTACTGAAAGGCCAAAGCTACACTGCAACACTGCATCAGTGCAATTTGATCCAAATCTTATGATTGTTTGAACACCAAACTCAGATTGGCCTACTGATGCTACCGAGGAAAGGTCAAAACACCAACCCAGGCTGTGTAGCACGTAGGGGAGGTCAAGACTAGAGCAAAGAAGATTAAACCATAGAGCTTGGTTTGAAAAACAAGCTTTTAATAGAAAATAAAAAAATCGGTTCGACCGTGGTCCTCAAGTCATCTGAGCCAACCAGGATTTTTTTCCGGTTTACAGCGATTAAACAAGATGAACAGTCTTATGGAGGAACCAGACTGGTCTAGCCTCCGATTCCCGTTTCAACTGGGCGGTCCGATCCGATTTTGACAACACAATTTATATTAGCAGGTGAGATTTAATCATATGATATATTACCTAATTATCCAAAATAAGAAAACTATATTTTTAAATAATTTATATTTAAAATTTTTTATTCAACTTACATAATTTATTTAAAATTAAAAAAGAAATAGATAATGTGACATTTACCTATCTCCGCTACTTTCTTTATCTAATTAACCTCATTTTACCTTAACCTCATTTTACCTTACCTTAAAGACAAGGGCTAGATACAATATTTTTACACTTTGGTATGGAAAGCTTCTCGTGGAAACTAAAGATAAGTTCGGGGATAAGGTTACAAGCATAAAAAATGATCCTTTTGGCTTGTCCATCTCAAGGGCAGTTTCTACTTAAGTTAGAATTAATTTAAAATAGGGTAGAGGAAAGAGAATAACAATATTTCTAAATTCAATTATTAAACATGGAAATAAAAAAATGCAGTAAAAAGATAACAAAAATGTAGAACAATTCACATATTATACATAGATTGATCGTCAGGATATAACATCATGCGTTGAATTGAAATAGCAAAGGATAGTAAAATGACACCAATGAATAAATACTAACCTTACAAAGATATCAAGCACATGAAAAGAGGGAAGAAAGTTAGAATAATCTCCACAATATCAATATGCCTAAGAGATTACGAGGTCATTTATTTTGTGGGAAATATGGAGGTATTTATGGGGTCAGGTTTGCAGATTAATCGATAGTAATTGAATTTGAATTAAACTCTTAGACTTGAGTCAATATGAAATTACAACCCCAAATTACTGCACTCTGTTGCTTCTGGGAGCCAAAACGACTCATTTTGGATCTAGACCATAACCGATCTGTTACGGTGTATATGTACCATAATTGGCGATATACAGTCTTGAGAGTCCTGAGTCACGTTCTCCACTCGAAGGTAGAGTTCGTGCAGGAATCGAATAAACTGGCGGTAATCGGTAGGTTTCCCTTTGGATCTTTTGTAACTGGTGGGTTACACTATGATGCTAGCGTAACCAGCCGGTTACGCTGAGCTTCCAACGTTCCGTATTGATTTTGCACGGGGAGGAGGGTCCTCCTACCTAGGCGTAATCGATAAGTTACGCCTTGTGTTGGACCTTTTTGTAGTCTTTTGAGATTTTTATTTGTGAGTCATGCTTTTTTTGGATTTCTCTGTTTGTTATGCTATTTGTACGAGCCTACTGTATGCGTAGAAACTAGAAATAAAATTACATCTTCATACTAATTACAAAAACGATGATAAATTTCGATACATATTCAAGCATTCTCTTAAAAGGAGGAATACATAAATAATTGTTAATAGACAACCGTTCAACTTTCATAATTCAAAACTCTAATCCCTAACCAGTAAAATACCTAGTTGAACTTTCGTAGGCAAGTGAAGTGACGACATCAGAACATGCACCTAGTCTTGGAAATATTGAAAACAATCACCACCACCCACTAGTAAATATATTAATCTTGTTTCGTAAAATTATCCCTGCCAAACACCAATAATGGACTTCAAAGACCTCAACTCAAGTAAAGAGATACAAATAATTAATGGCATGATGTTAAAGATACCCAAATCCACGGCTAACGCAAGCAAATATCACAAATATCACCTCAATAACTATCATTTCGGATAATTAACGAACAAAGCTCAAACCAAACAACCCCCAACCTAAAACCATGGCCCCGGTTGGAAATAAGCCCACTACGTTTAAGGGCTTGTTTGGTGAACTAAAAAGGGATGGAATGAGCCTGGAATGAGTTCTAATTCCAGACATTTTATTTGGAGAACACAAAATAGAATGAGATTACAATCCCTGGGAATTTCCTATCTTACCCAAATGGGAGGAATTAGATACCTCCCAATTACGGGGATGAATGAGTTTCAATCCCTTGGAATAGATTCACATATTTAAAAAATAGAAAAGAAAAATTAAAAATCAATTCACCCAACCATCGACAATTACATCTTACACACCATACTCATTTCGTTCATCCCACCCAACCATCGTCAATTCCAGAGAGAGGAGTAAAGAAGAGAGACAAGGCAAAGGGAGCAGCGGCCACCGGAGATGGCACAGTTGTGGTTGCCGACGGGTTTAGGAGCATTGGCAAAGGGAGCAGCAATGGGCGATGTGCGGTGGCGGTATTGGGTCGCCGGAACAACGGGAAAAAGATGAGGATTTTGGGGCATTTTTCAACCGTGGTTCAGAGTGTTTCCGACTACCTTTAAACTAAAATTCGTACCATTCAAATTGATGAATTATAACCGTGGTGAGGATTTGTGGGATGGCTAGTGATTGGGTTTCAGAGATGGATGAGAGAGATGGAGAAGGCGAGGCTGTTGAAATGAGTAACACTTTCTGGAAATTTCATCAACATATACCCCATGCACTATCGAAAAATCTAGATGAACAACTAATATCTTCCATTCCACCACCCCCACCACCCTCCAATTTCTTTTTAAAAAAAATGCTCAGAGGGGACATGGATTCTAGTGGTTACTAACAATTTGGCCCTAGGTTTTCAAAAAAGAACTCATAGGTTTCATACATTTTTTTATTTTGCTGGCTTTTTGGTGATAATCCAATGAGTTGAGCTGATCTCAACCCAAAAATTATGAAAAGATAAAATTACCTTTATTTTTCATTTTAATTTACCATTTAATTCCCGTTGGCTCTCTCTCCACATGTCACTTTCTAACCACATAAACGAATTCAAGAAAAATGAAGGACCATCGGATTAAGCTAGTGATCAATTCAAGAAAGTAAACAATATATAAAGAACCCATATAATCAAATAAGTTCAGAGTTATGGAGGATGAGGCATATCTATGTACTCTCTCCATTCCAAGACATGTATTTAAGTTGTCCATATAACTTTTGTTGTAAAGGACTTCAAAGGAATTAAAATTAGCCCTTTTCCTCAATCTTTTATGGCCTTTGAGAGAAGTAACGAACGCATTCATTTTTAGTCCTTTCAAAGTGTTCAACGTTTTCCTAGCATACTAAGCCAATGGTCGTTTATGACTCGAGGAGTTGGGGCCCTAATATTCTAATTCGGTATTTTGTTTTCAAGTACGGTTCTAGGTAACAAGATTGGGGAAATTTCAAATTATACTAAATAAAGCACGGTAGCAAATATGGTTAACAGATAATAGAAGGAGGGCTCGGGGGTATTACCGAGCCTCTAACGAGAGAAGAAGGCTTTGTAGAGAGGTTTAGGAGTGATTCGTAGGCAAGTTATTCAACATGGGAATTAGGGGGATGAATTAGCATTGAATCTCTCGCGCCAGAGTTAGGATTTTATGCTTACTCTCTAGATTCCATCACTATTCCCATAGGGATGGTTTCTAGGAAGCATAATGGCCTAATTCTGCTAATTAAACACTAATCACGCGTCAAAGTATATTAGTGTTCAATTAATCCTTCCATAACCCTACAATTCGATGTTGGGAGATAATTCATCACCTTCCGGTATAAGGAATATCGACATCTAATGGAGAGATATGGAGGGAAGTACTAAACAAATCACAGAATCATCCTAA
Organism: Portulaca oleracea; assembly: GCA_029582165.1. NCBI lineage: Eukaryota > Viridiplantae > Streptophyta > Magnoliopsida > Caryophyllales > Portulacaceae > Portulaca > Portulaca oleracea. The sequence continues at coordinate 40,491,277 of CM055874.1, forward strand.
TCCACTAAATCTAACCTAATCCCCTATTAGGGTTCCTAATCACCCCTAACCTAGAGGAAATCAGCCACACATATTCTTAAATATCTCTACTTTAATAATCAACTCAACATTCAACATGATTCTATTAAATCTAACAGAACAACACTAATCAAACTAATTAAAATCATAAACAAGGTAATCTAACAAGTAATTCTACTAATTGAAAATTAAAATTAAGAGGGAGAGGGAGTAAACTCACTAGAGTGGGTATCAAATTGATTCTCCAATTGCAAGAAAACAATAACAATACTCCAATTGCAATAATAACCTTGATTCTTCAATGAGAATAATGTAGATTACACAAATGATTTAGAGAGGGATTAAGAGAAATCTCACTAATTGAAAGTAAGAAAAACCTAAAAATCTCTAAAACTCTAGTGTGTAAAACCTGCTGCGCTGTCGAATATTTTACGTTATATACTCGGGAGGAAATGGGTCAAAACACAATCGTTTTGGCCCCAAAATTAAGTCGGGAAAACAGGGTGTCACGGTCGTGAGGCCTCTTTCTTGAGGAAGGGAAAATATGCAATCAGTTCCTCATGGGCATGACCAATGGAGGTCATGGTCGCGAGGACCCTTCTGTCTTGAACTGCTCTTTGATGGTCATAGCCGTGAGGCGCATGGTCACGGGCGTGTGGTCCTTTATACCTTGAACCCAGAATTTCTTTCAATGTGTCACAACCGTGAGGACTCGTGGTCATGGCCGTGACACCCTTTCTGTCTGAGGGGTCATGACACTTCAATTTCTTGGCCTTGGGAGGATTTAATTACGGTCATGCACGGGGTGACTCACGGCCGTGAGACCCCTGCTAGCTTGAGTCCTCTTGAGACCCTTAAAACTAAGGACCTTGGATTCTGCCTTCTCGGGTCGAGTTTTCTTAAGATTCACATTCGGATTCCGGCTTTTCTTTAGATCGTCCTGGTTTTTGCCTCTTTTTGCGCACTTTTCCTCCCTTTGCACATTATTGCAGAAGGTACCTAAAAAGGGAAGAAAAGTAGCATAAGAACACTATATTTGTTTGCGAAATCGAGGAATTTGCTAAAGAAAAATAATGCATTTAGGCTTAAAACCAAGCCTAAACACCAAGTTTGAGCAAGCAAAAGATCCAATTGAGCATTTCTGCAGGATTAAAGTGTTACAATCGTAAAATAAGGAAAGATTCTCAGAAACACTGGGAATGAGCTTGAACTTTAAGGGTGCAGACATATTCAACATGTCGTGTATTTGCATACAATACGAGGAGTGTTTCCATACAATGGTTATGTGGTGGGTGGATGTATCCATGCCCACATGTTGTACCCTGACTTAAAGGGTTCTCTTTAAACATGTTGTCACATATCAGCAGAAAATCGGAGAGGCCACAAAATTTGTGCATATAAAAAATTAGTCCCAAAGGAAATTAGGAGTTGTTTAAGGGTTGTTTGCCCTTCTCCGTGGTGGTTGTTGTGACTGGTGGTCACCTCTGAGATTTCTCATCAATAAAACAATCCTTGTCCATTTGAGTTATGCTCAGAACATGTTCATTTCATTAGGAAACTGATGTTGTTTTCATCCATTTATCTTTGTCTTTATGAACACTAATTGAACGTGCCAAAAAAGTAGAGATGAGGACGATGTTTAGATTGTTCAAAGTAGAGAATGTACATTGGTTTTGGGCTGGCTTATTGTGGTTGAGACATAGGTAACAATCATTTTTTTATAATTAGCGGGTTTAACCCATTTTAATAATCCGATAGGGAAAAATGACATCGACCCATACAAAGGATCAGAAAATGCCCAAGCCACACACCAAATCCATGAAAAGACACCAAAATTAAAACAACCAAAACACAAGCCTAAACCCCAAATTACAATCAAAATTGCAAACAACCTCAGGGACAATAGCACTGGCACAACAGTATGGTATAAGCAGAACCCTTCCTCTACATTACTCCAATCAACCATCAACCTCCCCTAAACAAACAAACATATAAATCCAAATTTTCTTCAAAAGCATCCATGCAATAACACCCCCTTTCCTTTTTTCACTTGAATTGTTCTCCACACTTTCTAAAAAGCCTTCCACTTTTTGTCTTTTAACCTCCATGTAAATACGTAATAGCATACAATGAATAAAGATAGCCTTGTCTTGTCTTGATCTCTCTTTTCCTTTTTTGTCCAAACCATGCTAGACACCATCAAGTATAGTCATTGTCAAACTACCCCAAATGCATACACTCAACACTTGATAAACACCCATTGCCTTCCTTTGATTTTATTTCCATTCTCTCAATCCTTTTCAAGCTGTAGACTTTCCTTCTCTGACAATCTTCATGTGCAATTCACCCATAAACCATACCCGAATTAAAACACTCTTAGCCTCCAAGACTTCAAAGACATCATCAAGTTATTCAATCCCTTGATGCTTTTAAAGCTTTTTCTTGTTCTTCTTCCCCTTTTTCCCTTTCCTAATTGAAAGCTTTTCCTCAAAATACTCAGGTCCCTTGATATTTTTCTTGGCCCTAACGAAGCCAGTCACCAAGCCAAATTCAACCGTCTTGTTTGCAATTACTTTTCTCGCCTTGATCACTGTGTCATCACTTGAAGTCTGACTATGTTGCTCTTCAGAAAAACTCTGTCTTGATTGCTCCACTTCTTCAAAAGTTTTCTCCATTCTTCATGGACTTGTTGATCATTATTTTCTCTGCTTATCAAGCCTTGAAACCCATCTTGTTCCACTCTTTGCTCTTCTAGGGCTCCTTCAAAATCTGCAGTATCAATTAATTCATCCAATTGTGTGTCATTAATAATTGGAATGTCAACCAGAATTGGCTCACTTCTTGAGGAGTTCTCCCCAACGTCCTCCAACCTTTCTACTCCTCCCTCCATTAGTGACTCAAATTCTCCCCAGTTTTGCAATCCCAAGGCCCTTTTCAGCTTCTCCTTTAATGCATTAGTTTGTTCATCCAACTTTCTAACTTGTTCAATAAATCCACTATTAGAAAGTTGTTGAAGTATTGTCTTGGAAATGCCACTCGAATTCTACTGCATTGAATGTGACCCTCCACATTCATTTGCACTCTCGGTTCCTCTGATTGATATTGCAGTCATTGGAGTTTCTTGAACTCTTTCTGAATTATCACCGTTTCTTCTTTCTGGATTAAATTCCCCTAAGCTTGCAATGGCATCAGGTTCTCCATCATCAGTTGACAGATCAACTCTTTTAACATCTTCACTGGTTTGAAAAGGCACATTTGTTGGTATGAACTGAGAATGTACCTCCCGAATGAACACCTTGTATGAGCAGTCAAGGATCTCCAGAATAACTTCTCCCTCCAATCTTCTTAAGATATCAGTAATAATGAGTCCCCTCATCACCTCGAATTGCTCTGTTGTATTGATGCTTCTTCCCAACGATATAAGCTTGCCCCAAGGACTTGTACACTTTTCGAAATTCTCCCAACTCCATCCATGGGGAGGGATGCCAATGATATCCACCCAAACTCTCCTCGTCTCTGCCGTATCATACACCGACCATTTTTTGATGTCAATGAACCAATCTCTCAGCTCTTTGGGATCATCTAGTGTTTCCTCCATTTCTTCAATGGATGGAAGGGTGATAATAAACTTTACAACACTCAAAGCTGTTATCTTTGAAATGGGACTAAAGTTATGTATCACAAGAGACGCCAGATTATCCAGGTCTCTTGGTTCATTGCTTGTACAGACAATGCTCCTCTGCAACCACTCCTGGAAATCTTCATTTATCTCTCCTTGGATGCGTTCTGTTCTCCCCGAATTGCTCTGAATTTCTTCTGCTCTTGGTCTCTTTTCGAAACAAGCTTTCCCAGCTTTCTTGGTGTATCTATTTCTCTTGGACCAATCCACTACAATCCTTCTGCCTCTAAGAACTCTGAAGTTCATTTGTTGTATTGCTCTCGCAGCATCTTATTGACTCCAAAAATGAACAAAAAGATAGTTGGGTTGTTCACCTTGTCTTGTCATGATGACTCTTTGACTCTACCCCAACGCTTGAACACTCCCATTAAGCCATGTTTATCAATATTCTTAGGTAGGTTACCAACAAATATTGAGAACTCATGAGCTTTGTAATTCAAGTTTCTCATTCTCTCTCTCTCTCTCTCTCTCTCTCTCTCTCTCTCTCTCTCTCTCTCTCTCCTCTATATCCAACAATCATACCGACAAAAGAAAGAGAATGTTTTAGAAAGAGAGATAGAGAATAAGTGACATGTGTTTTTTTTGGGGGGGGGGGGGGGTGGGTGGTTCTTGAGCAGAACCTTCAAACTACACACCCTCAATTGGTGGCGACTATAAGCACTCCCCAATGACAAGCGCTATGAGAAAAACCCCACTGCGAGCAAAGCTCTTGAACCTCACTTAAGCTAACTCCACAAACCATGGTGACTGCAACAAGTTGAATACACCAACAAAAGAAACCAAGCATAATACATTGAAAGAGTTTCGAAACCGAAACCCACGTAAGTCCACACCATTCCCCTACCATCCAACACAACACCGTAGATCTAGTTAACTATACTCCTGAATCACTCGCTAAGTCTGAATCCATCCCAACCAAAAATAACCTCAAACACATTAAATACCAACAAAAACTATGAAAGCAAAAAACCACGCCCAAGAAAAAGCACTCGTAAATGATGGCTAAACAGAAGAGAAAGACAATCCAAAACCCTGTTTGAACGAACACCATAAAGATAAATAATGACCAAGATTCTTTGTCACTAGAAACACTCACCTGAAATCCCACTAAAATCGACCCTAGCATGATACTCTAACAGACGCGTCTACTTTGTTATTAGGGAAATTGGATTCTAATAATACGAACTCTTGACCATATAAGACTGAATAATACGAACTTTTGATTTGGTGATAAATAATACAAATTTTAACCCCATGTTGCTCTGAACAGTATGCCACCAAGTTAAGTTGAACTTAACTCGGCAGCGGATGACATGGCGGTGGAGAAAGTGTGACTAACCCCCCAAAACTCAAGCCCAATTACACCTTCTCCGCCGCCACGTCATCCACCTCCGATTTAAGTTTAACTTAACTCGGTGGTGTACTGTTCTGAGCAACATGGGATTAAAGTTCATATTATTTATTACCAAGTCAAAAATTCGTATTATTAGAATCCAATTTCCCTTATTATATTTTATGTATTGTTAATATCAAACTCTATCCTAAACCCTAACACCCAAAAAAAAAATTCAGTATGCTATTCATTTTTTATGGAGTATTGCTAGTTCCTCTAGGTCAGACCTGCCCAACTTTCAACTATGTTCGATTATGTTACTTATGACATTTAAGCTAATCTTCTTATCCCTGTCATCCCCATCCAGTCTTTTAAGTTCTCATTTGCATGTCTTAAGACCACCTATACAATTTAGTCTTTATCATTCGCTAGCAAAAATCTATCTGATTCGCATGTCGGAATTTGTCCAATATGGAACTAAACTGCGCATGATCACCATTTTTTCATCCTGAGTTTAAAATCGGTCAATTTCTAAACGTTCAAATGCAAAATTGGGTCGATTACGTAGGGTTTACATGTTGTCCGAATTTTGTGTCAAGTTCGAGTTCATATATATATTCGACCAATTCAGACACTGTCCTAATCCACTATTAAAAATATGTGTATTACCAACCACTTTTTTCCGACCAATTTAAATCCGTAGGAAAACCATCCATTTTAACAATCATTTCACATTCCAACTATTTTTCAAAAATGTTAGTGGGAAAAAGAGTGGGAAATTCCAACCACTTTTGCTAAAATGGTTATAAATTTTTTATGCCATCCTTTTTCCTATTATTTGAAATTTGTTGGAAAAACGGTTAGTAATCCGACTATTTTTCCAACCATTTTCAAATAGTAGGAACAAGGATGGTAGGGAAAATTTTCAACAATTTTAGCACAAGTGGTTGAAATTTCCAACCCTTTTTCCCACATAAAATTTTTGAAAAACAGTTAGAATATAAAATGGTTGCTAAAATAATTGGTTTTTCCAACCATTTTAAATTGGTTGGAAAAAAATAGTTAGTAATACACATAATTTTAGTTGTGACCTGAACCTGAGTATTTGGATAATGTATAACAAATTCGAACATTCAATCGATTCAGTCAATTCTCTCAATTATGGTCAATTTGTCATTAACAAAATTCAGAATATTCAATCAAATCGGATAACTTGTGTCCAAATTGAGACATTAAAAATTTGTCCCAGATTGAAATTGAGACAGTATTCTGGTTTGTGATTCTTGTCCAAATGTCTAAACCTAAATGAAAAGAACCTAAGTTTTTGCCTCTGCTGCAAACGCATATTATGACAATCAGCTACATGACAATGTTAATTTTATTAAATTAGGGTAGGATTACAAGCACCACCAGCTCTTTCTTTAGGTTGTCATGTACTCGTTACTCATTGGATCAAGCTGAACCTTATCTACTACTGTCTTTGGTCAACAATGGACGTGGATATTGTTATTCTTAATTAAAACATGACTTTAAAATTAAAGCATAACATGAAGGGGTACGGTATCATACAATATCATAATGTCCAAAGGTACTTGTAAGAGTATTAACAATTTACATCATGAAAATTGTAGTTATATGGTTCCAATGAACCAACATTTAATTTTGAACCGTTTTCTAGCTTGCCCCAGAAAATGAGAAATGGGAGAGAAAGATATTTATTGTAAAGGCGCATTAAGCCCCCATATATTATTATATTACCTCCGTTTTTATTTATCTATCGTCTAGAAAAATTATGTTAAAATTATTGATCGTTAATATCTTAATTTGTATAATGATTTACCATACAAAATTTGTAATAAAAATACTACTACTATTAAAAAAGAATATGTTATAATATTTTTATAAAAATTTTACATTAGAAACTATTGATTAAATATTAATATTAAAAATCATAAATGACAAATAAAAAAAGAACGGAGAGAATAATTATTTTCATAATAATTTCACTTTTTTTTATCATAATAATTTCACTTTGAAAATCAATAGAAAATTTTTTTAATGTAGGAGAACAGTGACGATTGATTAAAGGGCACAACAATTATGATGACAATTTCATTTTCTTTGTGTTTTTAATTTTACTAAAAAATGCAATATGATTACGATAAAAAAATTTCACTGGTACGAATTTGACTATAATAATTTAAGTTTCTTCTATTTTTTATAATATTTTAAAAAACTATGGTGTTGAGAAAACCAAAAAAAGTATTTAATCTTAGGCTCTGTTCGGCAAAATTAGTATTTTAGATAGCGGATAACGGTTTAAGCATCGGATATTGGTTTAAATAGCGGATAGCGGATGACTAGTCAAATAAGAATTGTGTTCGGTAAATTTAGTAGTTTAATTAAAAGATTAATGTGAATTGATATAAAAGGATATCAATAATTTCCAAAGATAAAATTTTCAAAGGGTATTTTTTGACCGAAAAATATGAAACGTTACTCCAAATGCTAAATGTTAACTTTATTAACGTTTCACAAAACGCTCCTTTAAACGCTAAACGCTCCTTAAAACACTAGTTTATTGAACGCTAATATTTATGCAATTAGAGTTTTGACTTGATCAAGACACTAAACACTACTCCAAACGCTACTGCCTAACACAACCTTAAAACAATTAAAGTATTCTATAGCTTTTAGTTGTATTGTAAATAATGATATTTATGGAATTGTAAATTATTTCAATTTTGAGCAACAAAATCTCAAAAACTTCACCATTTTCGGTAGTAGCATACTAGCATAGTTCTTGATCAATGTTTGGAATGATGGCTTAATTACATCCCTGCTTGACAGATTCAAAATGTGTATACTGTCCGCCGCGTGCAGCTAATGTAATATAAAATAAAAATAAAAATAAAAATAAAAATCACTAATTAAATCAAATACCTCGTAAGCTTTAAGCAATGGATAGATACGATAAGTGCTTCATCTTTTCATATTGGAAGATAGAAAAGCTTTTATCTCACATGTGGTCAGCAAATTAATAGATATGCAAGTTTGAATTATTTAAAATATTGTAAATATATGGTAAACAACTATTGACAGGGTTAGCGGAGATAACGTTATTTATATCTAAACTTCTTTGTACCCATGCGTTTATATAGACTAGGTAACCCATCCGTCCATACGAGTTAAATATACTTGATTTATATTTACTTAAACCTAAAATGCATGTATTTTTATTACTAATGTCAAATTTTTATTAATTTAAAATACACTCACCCTTTATTTGCCATAACCCAATATACGTTCCAAATTCTAAGTATATTTAACCCGTCCGTCTAAATTGATAGCTTATAATACTTGAGTATGAAATTCAAATTATCATGCTTAACAAGAAGTATAAGTATTTACTTGAATTCAAAATACATCTGACTCGCATTTTTAATGTCAAATTTGTCTGACCTGTACTTAATTCTCACGTCCAAATGGATAAGTTTAGTAACTTAATTTTCATTTGATGTTAGAATTCTTATTTATTATATTTAAGGATAAAAGAGTAAATTTATGTGTAAACACAAGCCAGAAGACATGTAACTAGCTAGAAATATTGCTAAAACAAATTATTATATTAATTATTAATTGTTAATTATCATATCCACATATGACAGAGTAAATACGTGTGCGAACACAAGCTAGCAAGCAACTAATCAAATATGTGTGCGAACATAAGAGTAAGTGCAATTAAAACCATTTAAAAATATTGTGTTTGTCATTGAAGTAGTTTGTAAAATATAATAATAATGTTGAAAATTATTTTAAAATAAAGTTTAATAATTACTTAACGTTCATTAAAAAAATTTAAATACGCAATATTCAAACGCCCCACATTTTTTTCCGATAATTAGAAAGCCAAAAAGACTAAGGAAGCATCAAAAATGCTATAAGATCACAAAAACAGAAGAACACCTAGAATCCAGCAATCAAAGAACAACACAAAACCGCAACAAAGGACTACAACAAAACAAAAGAAAATAATATTTGGTTAATATTAATTATGGATGAAATGTAAATATGGACAACGAATTTATTAATATAATAAAAAAATTCTTTGAATTTATACTTGCACCAGATTCAAATCTGACCAGATACTCCTCCTCAAAATTGAAATCTCTATAAATATTAATAAATTAATCGCTATATTAGTAAATTATATTAGTAGATTGTCACTTTACTATCCAGTTTATCCTACGATGCACTATATAATTCATCAATAAAATTAGATTGTCACTTTAATGGTAGGATGCATATTGTTTTATCATATATAGTTGTGGTTTAACAATTGGTTCTCTTCATAACATAAAAAAAAAATGAAAGAAGATAATTTCCTTTTAACTAAATAATGAAAACATAACCTTCATGGGCATTGTCCTATTTTAATTCTATTAGTGTTAAACCCGTACTATACACAGGCATATTAAAAAGTAATTGTCTAACCATTAAAACGACAAATTATAATATAAGTGTATATAAAAATTATAATGGAAACTCATAGGTGTAAATTGTATGAAACATATTTAGTCGCAATAAGTGTAGCAATACTCGTGATGCCCGGGTGTATTAAAAAAATACAAATTTAATAATAAAAAGACAACAACAATATAAATATTCATAGAGATTATAAAGTCAAAATACATAAATAATATCATTAGACATGGGTTAGCATATAACCTATGTACAAATTTTGAAGGAGAGGCAAAAATAATATCATCACATAAAAGAATGACATTATAAAATATTCCAATGAAAATTACATGATACAAATGTTGAATAAAGTGGCATCAATGATGAAGCACGTCATACTTCTCGCACTTGCCGTTAAAATTTATCATTTATTCAGTTATACAATTGCATGAAATAAATAATATAGATTGAATTTAATGTGTAAAAGTTATGTAACTCTTTGGGAAGCCGTTTTTCTTCCCAATGTTAAAAATAAGGAACAATAAGCTTAAATGGACTTTTTATGACAGTTGAAACAGAATACATAGAAGTATAATCATGGATAATCAAACATTATTTTTTTATTCATAATATTTACTTACTATTATAGTTAAGCTTCTTAACATATCTATATTTTGATTGAATAAGAATAAGAATAAATGCGCATTTGGTTGATTTGTCTTCTTAACAAAAAGGTGGTAGGATCAACGCATGAAAAGTTTGTAAAACAAAGAATCTCCTATGCTTCTTACAATCATTGTTTGAAAACATAAAACAAAATAGTATCATATGTAGTGTGGCCAAATGTAATTTCTATCTAGCCTACCTTGTGCTTAGAGATGCTAATCCAGCAGCGGACTGGCTGCCAAAAGCAAGTCTTAGTATAGAGGACAATATTAGTTGCGATATGTGTAGTAGGGCTGGCAATGAGTCGAGCCGAGCCCGAGCTTGGCATGCTCGAGACTTGGCTCGTGAGCTACATTGCAAGCTTGGCTCGGCTCGCGAGCTTGGCGAGCCTGAAAAGTTAGGCTCGCGGCTTGGCTCGCTAAGGCTCGCGAGCTCTCACGAGCTTTAACGAGCCCAAATTTTTTCATTGTTAGTCATTTTGTTGACCTACAAAGTGATAATAAAGAGTAGTCGAGAATAGTAAAAAAAAAAAGCACTTATAACAAAGTCAAATAATGATATAAGATTGAAAATTAATTAATTCAAAATAACAATCATAGGATATAAAATAATCTTTTAGCGATAATGAAAATAATTTGTGATTGTGGATTTATAACACATAAAAAAAAAAGATGTATCGAAAGCACAAGTTTCAATTCATGTGAATAAGGTAATTTTATATTGGAAATTGTATTATCAAACACAACATATTTCGTCCAATTTTCCATTTTCACGAGCCTTACGAGCTTCATGAGCCGAGCTTCCTTGGGCTCGGCTTGGCTTGTTTATGTGACGAGCTCGAGCCCGAGCCACATCGAGCTTATTGCGAGCCGAGCTTATCAAGCTTCCCGCCGAGTTGGCTCGCGAGGGCTCACGAGCCGGCTTGGCTCATTGTCAGCCCTAATGTGTAGTGCTAAAGATCTCTTTTGTATCATTCAAAAAGATAGGTTAGATAAAACTTTTGAGAGAAGAGCTACCTAACTTATGCTGCTTACCTAAAAAAAAAAATATAGACTCACCTAATTTATGGTTCATGGTTGTTTAGGGTTAGGGTTAGATAAAACTCTTGAGAGAAGAGCTACCTAACTTATGCTGCTTACCTAAAAAAAATGTAGAGCAACCATTGTCAAATTATAATTCCACCGTTAAAAACCAAAAACATATTTTTTTGTACCCTTATTTCCAAATCTAGAAAAAAGAAGCTAAACTTTCCTGACAAAGATTCCTTAAAAATTTAATTATAACACTTTCTAATTTAATCCAATGATGGATAAATACTTCATTTTTATCGAACCAAAGCTTATTTTATTGTACCCTTGTTTCCAATTGTGCAAAGAATTACTATCATTGGCTCAATTAAGCCTAGATTGGGATCAATAATACTCATACATCATATCAAAATTGTTGGTTAGCTATAATCATATAAACAATCATCTTACTGTGAATGATAATCAATGAACCCACTCATTAAACATCCTAATATGTACCTCAGTGAAGAAAAGCTCCGATCAACACCAGCCGTCTTTGCGCAATAAATTGGTGTTCAATTAAAAGCATGTTGGATACAGTTATACAAAGGATGGCTTGGGTCAACGCTAGACCTGTCAATACGGGCGGGCGGGCGGGTTACGGGTCGGTCGTATATCGGGTTCGGGTAAATACGGGTCGGGTGTATTTCGGGTTCGGGTAAATACAGGTCGAGTGTATTCCAGTTGCGGGCGGTTTGGGTCGGGTTTACGGGTCATGACCGCCCTTTTTCTCAGTCACTTACAACTAATAAAATTGATTATAATTAGTCAAAGACACCTGTGTAATGTACCATTCCATTCCAAGTTCGACCACCACAACATGTCATAGTTGTATAGACATATTACTATACACCTAAGGGACAAAATTTGGCAATCTTCAAGTCTACAAGTATGCGGTTTACATCAACAATCCACGAATAACAGTACTTATGAAATATATAGCGTTTTGGGATGCTAGTATACTGAACTTTTAGGTTATTGGACAATAATGAATTGAACTGTGACCTTAGATAATAATACACTATTTTACTAAAAGAGAGGAGAAAGGCGGGACTACAGGAGTTTGAGGGTTCATTGAAAGAGTGAGTGACAGTGTTAAGGTTTTGTTTTGGTCATTTGTTACTTGATTATTTCATTTGTATGTCTCTCTACGCATAGCTTTCCAAAATCATCCAATATTTTACTTTTGGGCCTTAATTTTCATGAAATGAGCCCATTTTTTTGCATAAGGCCAAAGTAGATAAAAACTTAAAATTAAAGTGTCTGACCCAACGGGTTGACCCAAACCTGACCCAACCTGACCCGTTTTTTATCGGGTTCTTTGGGTTGGGTCATTTTCGGGTCCCGGGTCGGAATTTCGTGTTCAAATCCCATTTTTTGCGGGTCAGTTTGGGTCGGGTTTCCGGGTCAGGTCGAGAATTGCCAGGTCTAGTCAACGCTATTGACGATTTAAAACAAATAACAAAGGAAATGAATAAGATCACCATAGATTTTACTTATGCTGGACATACTTGAAAACATGAAGGTTAAAAGTAAGATGGGAATGCCATAAGTTATTGAGTGATAATTAAAAGCAATGCAATAATTTAAAAGTAAGAATGTCAGTTTTATCTAGGGGTTAATCATTAAGAGGAATTGGTTAATTGCCTGAGCAAGATATTTCCAATGGTTGGGCCAATTACCATAATAATGTCCGGAATGAACAAATCTTAAATGAGTTGAAGTGCTTAATGCTCAAAAATTCATCAAATGATATTAGAGAATTTGCTTCAAATACTAAAAGCGAATTTATAGTAAAAAAACTCGAGACTATAACATAATAAGATAATACGATTGTTATCTTTAGATCAGTAGTAATATATCCTACATCATGGGTTGAAAGCACGAATTTGCGAACCATAGAAGCATATATACCCACTATCAAAATGTATGAGACATACATGAATCAAGACCCATAAAGTAACAAATTAAAAGGAAAATCACGTCAAAAACTGAGAAGAAAACTAAAATAAAACTACGTATAAGCACCAAAATCTTACGAAATTACGTTTGTGAAGACCCATTCAAAACAACACTGATGCTTGACATTTTACTAAGTTGGACCAATCGCTTTCAAGATTAACCAATAAAATGGAAGTAGTTTATGACTTTAATTTCAACACTTAATTTGATATTTATATTAGGGAAGACGTTATCATCGCCCTCACCGAACCCCATCGTGTCATCAGACAATGATGATGTAGAACGTGAATAAGCACCGACAATCAAGCAATGATGATGCTTTTATATTTCATGGATTGTTATTAATGGTCACCAACAGGAATGAGAGGGATGACTTCCAAACTTAGTGTTTCAAATATTGAAGAGGATAAATATAAAGAATTATAATTGAAAAAAATCAAATATTGAAGGTGGTTATAACTGCAAAAATCCAGGGATAATAAAATCAAATATTGAAGGTGGTTATAACAGCAAAAATCAAGGGATAATAACTGCAAAGGTTTAGAGTTTGATTTTGGGTAAAATTGTACTGTATTTTTTATGGGCGGGAAAAGTGGTAGCTGATTTTTATTTTTCTAAATTTTCATTGACTAGAAAGACCGAAATTCACTTACAGCTCACAATTTCAAAATTCAAAGATATTACTTTTATATATTAATAAATACATTGATTTACATAATTTCATATACATAATTGTGACCTAATATTCAAAATATAAAAAATATTATTATAAAATAGTCTTCAATTTTAGTTCTCTCCATTTATAAACTGACACCATCTTTATTTTTCATTTTCTACATGATAGTATTACAATTATATAATTTGTATAAAATTATGTCACTTCACATATATGTCTGCTATTGAATTAAGGTATTATATCCTCCACTCTTAAATAATACTCTTAAATAATTACATGATAGTGTATATGACTATATGCATATATTTTATTAGATTGATATTTATTATATACGATTTTCGTATGATTAGACTAATTATAATATCATTTTTGACAAGTTGTATGGTTTTAAGTTCTTTGTCTGGTTACCATCATTTTCGTGCATTTTATTTACTAACACAACAGTACTTTATCGATTTTCCCTTGACAAATTACAAATTCAACTATCTTATTTGTTCCCGACTCTCTACAGAAAAAAGCTATAGTCACTTCCCGTAAGTCACCGAAACTCCCCGCGGACGTGATTTGGAGGAATAAGGTGGGGGTAGTGCCCACGAAGACGCGGTTGGCGCCTCCAAAATTAACGTAGCTGGAGTGAGCTGCGCCCCCCTAGCACAGGCCGCGTGCTTCACTTTCTACTCTCTAACTAAGGCGCGCCTCTTGTCTCTCCTGGCGCAGGTGGCGCCTCGCTTTCTCCTGCAAATTGCACCTCGTGGATCCAATGGGCCACACAAACCCAAAATCTCCACCTTGGACCATGATCCGACTCAACGGTCTAAATAAACACATTAACTGTCACTATAAACACGCCCCTCCGCAGGGCGTAGCCCCGCAGGGCTTTTATCTGCTCAAAACGCCAACTAAGTCCAAACAATATTCGAACTTATCTATAGATAAAGGCTTGGTTAACATATCTGCAGGGTTATTAGAAGTGTGTACCTTCTTCACCAGAATCTCACCTGCAACAACTGTATCTCTGATGAAGTGATACCTGACGCTTATATGCTTGGTCTTTGAATGGTAAGTGTCATTCTTGGTCAGATGAATAGCACTCTAACTATCTGAATAAACCATGCACGGTCTCGCCCTGTGGGACACCAAGCTCCATACCAAACCCCTCAACCAAATAGCCTCCTTCACCCCTTCTGTAGCAGCAAAATATTCAGCCTCTGTAGTAGAGAGGATTGCTATATATAAAAGTGAGGCCTTCCAGGACACTACTCCACCACACATAGTAAACACGTACCCTGAAATTGAGCTCTCCTATCTAAATCTCCACCATAATCAGCATCCACAGAACCTGCAATATCAAACGTTGCAGTACTGCCTCTATCATACATGATTCCCTTCTCCAAAGTGCTCTTGACATACAAAAAGATCCACTTTACTCCTTCCCAATACTCCTTCAATTCCCTGGATTCTGCATATATCTACTCACCACGCTAACTGCATGGGATAGTCAAGTCTGGTGCACACCATAACATACATCAAACTACCAACTGCACTAACATAGGGAACATTAGACATCCTCCTTACCTCTAATTCAGATTTAGGACAATTATCATCAGACAACTTGAAGTGTGCAGCCAAGTTTGTTGAAACTGCCTTACAGTTTCTCTTGTTGAATATGTCCAACACCTACTCCAGATACCTCTTCTGAGATAGGAGCAACTTCCCTTCCTTTCTATCTCTCTGGATTTCCATTCCCAAAATCTTCTTTGCTGCTCCGAGGTCTTTCATCTCAAACTCCTGGTTGAGTTGAGACTTCAGCTTCTTGACTAGTGACATGTCCCCAGAGGCAATCAACATGTCATCAACGTACAATAGTAAATAAATGAAAGACCCATTGTCAAATTGCCTGAGGTACACATAGTTTTCATAATGACTCCTTGTGTATCCTTGCCCTACCATAAAGGTATCAAACCTTTTGTACCACTGCCTGGGTGTCTGTTTACGTCTATACAAGGACTTCTTTAATATGCACACTTGTTCCTCCTTACCAGGGAGTTAGGGATGGTGAAACCCTGTGGTTTCCTCATATATATTTCCTCCTCCAACTCGCCATGGAGTAAAGCTGTCTTCACGTCAAGTTGCTCTAACTCCAAGTCAAATAGAGCAACGAAGGCTAGCAAGGTGAGAATCTTTGTATGCCTCACAACTGGCGAGACCACTTCGTTGTAGTCGATAACCTCTCTTTGGTTGCAACCTCTAACCACCAATTTGGCTTTCCACCTTGCACTATCAACACGAGGGATACCTTCTTTCTTCTTGTACACCCATTTTGCTTTAAGAGCTCATTGCCCTTTAGGTAACTCACACGGCTCCCATGTATGATTCTTCTGCAGACTCTCCATCTCCTCTTGCATAGCTCCTATCCAGTTTGAGGCACTTGGACAGGAGATGACCTCTTGATATGTAGAAGGTTCAGCACTTTCAGGAGTCTCCTTTGCAACACTCAGCGCAACTACGATCATAACATTATCTTCCTCCGTATACCGCGTTGATCTCCTGATCTCTCTCCTGGGACGATCTCTGGCTATGCTATGTTCTTCCTCCATTTGAGGAACATCGGTCTCGATCTCAGGCTCATCAACCTAAGCTAATTTAGGAGCATCATCAGTAGCTTGCTCTTGATTGCAGCTTCCAGTAGCTCCACCTTGAGCCTCAACCTGCTCCACCTCGAACTCAACTCTGCCTGCATCCTCCTTCTGATTGCTTGCATCATCATAAATAACAATAAATACCACTCTAGATAACATAGCAGTTTCATTAAAGGTTACATCTCTAAATTGTATTACTTTCTTCAAGTTAGGACACCACATTCTGTATCCCTTAGACTCAGACACATAACCTAGAAACATGCATTTAACAACCCTAGGGGACAACTTCCCCTCTTTCACTTGGACATATACAAGACGTCCAAAAATTCTCAAATTAGAATAGTTAACTGGATTACCTGTCCATACCTCCTCTGGAATATGGAACTCAATGGACACATGAGGTGATCTGTTCAGCAGATAACAAGCAGTAGATATCGCATCTGCCCAGAATGATCTGTTCTTCCAAAGCCCTGCATTTGAGAACATGCAGCGAACTTTCTCCATGAATTACCTGTTGATCCTCTCAGCTACACCGTTTTGTTAAGGTTTACCCACCAAGGTTCGATGCATAATGTCCCATGTTGCTCGCAGAACTCAGTAAACTCAGAATCAACGAACTCCAACCCATTGTCTGTCCTGAGTTTCTTTATCTTCCTGCTAGTCTGGTTCTCCACTAAAGCTTTGAACTTCTTGAAGTTTGAGAATGTCTCATTCTAGTGCTGCGGGAAATAAACCCTGGTCTTCCTTGAGAAGTCATCCACGAATGTCAACATATAGCGCTTGCCACCCATTGATGGCACTCTAGCAGGACCTCATAAATCTGAGTGAATATAGTCGAGGATCCATGCTGTTGTATGCATAGCCCTAGAGAAGCTGAACCTCTTCTATTTCCCATAGACACAATGGTCGCAAAACTCCAGCTTGCTGATATGTGCGCCTCCAAGATATCCTTTCTTGTTCAGTATTGACATCCTCTTCTCTCTTAAGTGGCCTAGTCTCATATGCCACAATTTTGTGCTGTTGGACTCATTAGGATTTGAAACTACAGTTGCAGTTCCTGTCACTATAGACTCCTACAGGATGTAAAGGCTACCTTTCCTGATTCCTTTCATCAGAACCATGAAACCCCTGCACACTTTCAGGACACCATCATCTCCTTTGTACTTACAACCGTTAGCCACAAGAGTACCCAAAGAAATTAAATTGCAGGTCATGTTAGGAATATAACAAACCTCTTTTAGGGTTCTAACAATACCATCATGGATCCTGATCCTAATGCTACCAATCCCTGCAATCATGCAGGCTATGTTGTTACCTATGACCACAATGCTAATGTCAACACTCTCATAGGACTCAAACCAATCCTTATGAGGATATATATGATAGGTATACCTAGTATTAAGAACCCACTCATTTCTAGTTGTCTTACTCGATGTGGTAGCCAAAGCATCATCTATAACTATAAACCCTTCAACATCTAACTCAGACTCAACACAGTTTGAGGTACTAGGTTTGGTGTGGTTATCTTTGTTACCCTACTTATGTTCTCTCTACTTCGCCCAACAATCAATCTCTATATGGCTCTTCTTACTGCAATAATTACACTTCTTATTCTTGTGAGGATTCCTAGACTTTGAACAGTGTTTAGACATCCCTCTAAACTCGTTTCCCCTGCGATCATTGCCCCTTCCCCTTACAAATAAGGCATCACTACCCTGGTCATCACCCTCAGCATCAAATTTCTCATTAGATAGTAAACTAGCCTTTATTTCACTAAGGTTAAGGACACCACGGTTTTCATATAACATAATCTCCTTAAATTGTTTATGTGACGCAGGTAGGGACAAGATTAAATGTAAAGCCTTATCCTCATCAGTGTATTTCATATCCATTGATTCAAACTCAGTAATGAGAATCGAAATTGCTAAGATGTGCTTGCATAGAAGTACTTGTGGGCACTCATAGCTTATAGAGCTTCTCCTTCATTCAGTACTTGTTGGCGAGACTATTTAACATGTACAACTCTTCCAGTTTAGTCCAATGCTTCTGAGGTTCCTCGATATGCACAACCTCTCTCTGAATATGCTCTACCAAAAACAAGTGAATCCCTACCAGAGTCTTATCCTCCAACTTCTTCCACTATCTAGCACTCAAGTTACCCTGGATCTCCTTTTGGAGTTTTTAGAATTCTTCATCGCTCATCATTTCACAGTCTTCGTGTCGGGATACTCGATCACATCCCAAAACCCATGCTGAATCAGGACCGCCTTTATCTGCAGTCCACATAGTGAAACTCCTCGTCCCATCAAATTTTGGAATCTCACACTTCAAGATTGAATCCATCTCCACCTTGTTCTGATAGCACTAGTTATGAAAATAAGTGCAAGGTTATAGTGGAAGCGAAAACGAGATGACGGAAATTACGACAAAATTCAGGAACGAAAATTACGTGATAAAACGAACACCGAGTATATGTGGGAAACCGAAGAACTCGGAGGAAAACCCACGGATCGACGATGACAACAAGAAAATAATCTAATATGAGAAGGGAGGAGTACAACTCGATCACTATCACAGGGTGTTATGTGATTAACAATGGAGATTACAATAAAAATCTCTTAAACTCTCAACTCACAATCTCCTGGAATAACATTGGGAAAATATTTGTGAAACTGTATCTCTCTCAATATTTTCTTTTTGATCGAATCGATGAATAAAGTGGAGAAACTGATACAAAATATATATATATATATATATATATATATATATATATATATATATATATATATATATATATATAACGACTAGAGAGAAAGAATTAGGTTAAATAACATAAACCCATGACACTGGAAGAGGAAACCCACCGCGGTCGTAATTTGCAGGAATAAGGCGCGGGTCGCGCCCATGAAGATGCAGCTGGCGTCTCCAAAAATAACGCCTTCGCTTCGTCTGTTTGAGACACGGGTGGCATCCACTGCTGGAGTGAGCCGCGCGCCCTTGCCGGGGCCGCGTGCTTCACTTTCTCCTTTCTGATTGAGGCGCGCTTCGTGTCTCTCCCGACGCAGGTGGCGCCTCTCTTTCTCTCACAAATTGGACCTCGCGGATCCAATGGGTCACACAAACCCTACATTAATCTATGATAGTGGTGGGTGTTCGTGTGCAGCATAGTGCAGGTGTAATTGTCGTATCCACAGGGTGTTGGGGCTTCCAAACCAAAGAGCTAATCATCAACTAGGTTGAATCACGATGTTTTTGGTGTGAAAATGTATTAACTAATGAAACAAAATAAAAGCTACAAGTAACTAATCACATAAATAAAAAGAGAACGCCTAATTAACCAAATTCAAACATGCAATTAGAGTGATCGATTGCTCATGAAAGACCACCGAAGCTCCTCTTTCAAGGAAGTAAAGCTAGCTTAATTATCCTAACAACTTATTTCTATAGGTTAATCAAACTAAACTACAAGATGACAACCTTAGATCTAGTTAGAATTCGACTATTTACATGTCTAACCCTAACTATTTTCTCTACCCACACTAGCAAATCAACCATGCATCTCTACACAAGTCAATTGCCTAAAAGAATAGATGAAAACTTTCTCAAGCATTTCATCGAACACGTGGTGGGCACTAGAGAAAAACTCATATTACAAGCACAAACTAGGCTTAATTAGGCACAAACAAGATCAGTTATCATCCAAATACATCAATCACAATCCCAAGTTAAGCACAAATCAACATAAGATAAATTTACACAAAGACAAAAATCGAAGACAACACATGAACAAAAAGAGAGGGATAGAAAAACTTAGACTTGGATTTGGAAATGTAGATGAGCAATCTTCAATCTTGAATACAAATCCCTAAATTTATGAGAATCTAATCTAACCTAGCCTAAAAAATCACCCCTAATGGGTTTTATTAAGAGAATGAAGAAAAAAAGGAGAGAAAAAGGAGAGAGTTGGATGAATTTGAATAAGAAGAATCAGTGAGAGATTTAAATAACTCGGCAGTAAGTTACTACAGGGTCAGCACGGGGCCATGGTGAACTGGCGTGGGGCCATGCTACATTGGCAGTTTTCCTGCCGACTTTAAACTTGCATAACTTCTTCGTTTGGACTCCGAATTGACCTTATAATATATTGTTAAAAAGCTCTTGGTGTCTACTTTAAGCTCCCCAAGTTTTGAAATATATCGGACCTCTATGAAAGGAGTTATGATGGAAAGAGTATCATATGTCTTCTCTTCTGCTCAATTTCTCCAGCTTTCTTTTTTTTTTTTTAACTTATTTCCTAAAAAATAAATAAAAACATGAAAAACACTATAATACAATTGTTATAAATATAAAACTTAGGTGAATGAAGGTATACAAAATGTAATATGTGGGGGCTAACACTGGGATATGGAAGAGCAACAAAATGCATTAATTTATATTTTCAGAAAAGAAAGCTTAATAGTGCTACTAGTTGCATCATCGAGTATTGCGACTACACTACTACAAGGTAGGAAAACAACCAATTCTATTTTTATGATTCCACTACTTCTGATGAAACATATGTTTTAGTTTGTTGATCTAATAAAACTTATGAACGTGTTGGGTTGATTCGAGAAACGACTTGGATAATTTGGGATGAAGTGTTTATGACAAATATACTATTATTTGATGTAGTCGATAGACACCTCAAAGACGTATGTGATAAATGATCGTCCGTTTGGGGGTAAGTTAATAATTTTTGGTGGAGATTCTAGTTAAATTCTTCTGTCATAACGAATAAAGGTCGTGAAGTCGTGTTCTCATGTAACCTTCATATAGCATCATTTTATAGTCAATGACATGCACGAAAGGCAGTGCATTTTAAAATATGGAGACTGATGAGTTGTTACATTCCCTTCATATGTCTGGGCTTTCAAACCACTGTCTTGACCTTATAGTTAGTGCACCAGTGATTTTGTGTATGTAACGTGAACTAATCTATCAGTTTTATAATGTTACTTGATTGGTATACAAGATTGGATGATAGAGTTATTGAAAATTGAAGTCATAACTGGATCAAAAGTAAGAGAATATGTTCTCATATCGAGAACTGGCCTTTCTCCTCTAAAGGTATATTTACAAATTGCAACATGACGATTTCCTCTTAAATTAGCGTTTCCAATGACCATAAATAAAAGTCTAGGTCAAACAATGAACATGGTCGGTATACACCTTCTTAAGCCAGTGTTTAGCTAGGGACAACTATATGTTGTATTGTCACACGTCGCATATCCTTTTGAATTGAAGCTATTGGTTTGTAATAAGGAAAAAAAAACAATCCAAAAAAATTTTGTCTGCAAAGAGGTGATGTGCAGCATATAACCGTGACTTTCCGACCCATTTAAATTATTAATAGAAAAATCAATTTTCTTTTCATTCTAAAATTAATTCTTTTAATTCTCATTGTATAATTTACTTCTTTAAATATTTTTCTCAAAATCATAGTTTTGTGATTTTTAAATATCTACAAGGTACATACATGTTCGCTTTGTGAGCTTATCTACGTACAAAGTTACCATGAAGCTACAAATTATATGGTTGCACTATGAGTGCACTACTGGCAAAGGTAACATAGATATGATATCGTTGATGAATAGGTAAATTTTTCGACGGACATAATTAGTTTTGTCTTCCATATTATGATTAGACTTTTAATGTAGGAGACCTCACACTCTACTTAGAGGAAGAGGATGATATGTACTTAAGGGTAAATCCTTCTCAAGAAGGGGAGAATGATCCGGACTCCTACCTAAGACCAAAGGAGTTCGTTGTATATTCGGACCACAAAGCATTGAAGTTTTTAAACAATTAACACAAGCTCAATGCAAGGCACGCCGAGTGGGTTTTCTTCATTCCTTTAATTTTATTGCCAAGCATAGGAGGGGGGGGGGGGTTCCGATATTGTGGCGCATGCGCTTTCAAGGAGGTATTCCTTACTTTCTATTGTTAAAGTTTGAGTCCTTGGTTTTATTTGCATGAAACACTCTTACAAAGATGTTCTCGAGTTTGTCTGTATCTAATTGATGATTATTCTGGACCTAAGTCCCTTATATGAAATAAGATAGTTTTTTCTTTAAAGGAAACAAACTTTGTGTTCCTTGTAGTCCCATGAGGAAATTACTTGTTCGAAAGGTGCATGTGGGTGGCTTGGCGGGACACTTTGGGGTAAACAAGATAGTAGATACATTTTGGGAGCACTTCTTTTGGCCTAAAATGGCGGGTGATGTGCAAGATGTTGTGTCCAAGTTTATTATATGTCATAAGGCCAAGAGTCAATTTCACCAAGGGTTTTATATGCCATTGCCTATTTCACAAGACCCTTGGGAAAATGCAAGCATGGACTTTATTGTCGCCTTGTCTAGGATAGCTAAAGGTGTGGATTATATCATGGTGGTTATGAATAGATTATAGAATATGACCCATTCATTGCATGTTCCAAAACTGATGATGCGGGCTACATGCTCACTTGTACTTTTGAGAGATTGTCAGGCTTCATGACATTCCCAAGAGCATAGTATCAAATCGAGATACCAAATTCTTGGGTCATTTTTTGGAGAACTTTATGGAGATTATTGGGTACCAAGCTACTATTTAGCACCGCCTATCACGCCCAAATCGATGGCCAAACTATGATGGTGAATTGGGCTATGAGTACTTTATTCAATAGCTTGATCAAGGACAAGGTGAGGGAATGGGATTTGAGGCTTGCGCTTGCTGACTTTTCCATCAACAAGGCCCCCTCTTATGCAACGGGAGTTTATCCATTCTAGGCCTTATGTGGTGTGAGTTCACTTTCACCCATAAACCTCATTCCATTAACCGTCAATACCAAATCAAATGTTGAGGCCTCTACTAGAGCTTAAGGCCTTGTTCGGCAACAACGATTTGAGTTAGCATTTGGCGTTTCGACCGGTCAAAACATCATTTTATCAAATTTTAAATGTTTGGTAAAATAGTGTTTTGTATTAACATATAGCGTTTGAGAGACCAATTTCTTGGCGTTATTGATACTAATGTCAAGAGCCCTCACCATCGTTTAGTCTGACAAAATTACAACCATGTCCTCTGTTTTCCTTCACAATTAAAAATGCAAATAGAATACAAGTATTCCACTGCCCGAAGGAAGGGATTTACACTTTACACCCATCACATCATATCTACTACTACAAAAACTTAGAAAAGCTATTGGGGTATTCTCGAGGCCCCACAAGGTCTCTAGGGAGCTAAGTACCCTCGCCATAACAACAAGTGAGTTGGCGTTCAACGTGAGAAAGGTGGAAGGAATATACAAAAAGAAAAAAACAAATTATAAAGAAGACTAGCCGGGACATGCCCATGTTGAATACTGACACGCTTGTGTCAAACCATAAGAGCATCAAGGCATTTTCTTAGCTTAGAAGACACAATCCTGTTGAGGCTTGACATAATCGTAACACTCGTTCCGGCAAGGGGGTCATGACTAGCACAACCCTAGACACGATCGTGACCTAGCATCAATGTGCCCTCCCAACACAAAGGGACACGATTGTGTCATCACTTGACATAATCGTGAACCCCTATCCAGTGGGTGGATGCGATCATGTCATTAATGGAAACGATCGTATCATTCATGGGACATCTTTTCCTTTTCCTTTTCCTTTGATCTTTATTTTTTGTTTTCATATTCCCATATAATTTTTCTCTAATACCCCCACTTCCATGTAGTAGCAAGTGTTAATCTAAACCATTGGGTTGTAATAGGGTTCATTTAAGGGCACTGCTTAGTAGTTGTCTAAGGGCTTACCCAACAAATGCCTCTTTGAGCATTTGAAGAAGGTTGCTAACTTTGATGATGAAATAGATCCAGGTATTTTTGAGACCCAATGTCAAAATCTCCTCTCCCTCAAACTTTATCCTATTTGGTGGGTTGAAATCATTCTCTTTACAAATTACTTGGTGAAACTTTAAAGTGGCTTTGATGGAAAGCTTTTAATGGTTGAGTTTATGTCAATGGATTAGTCTTTTATGCGTGCCTTAACCCTTCGTAGAACACTTTGGTGAGTATTTTTTACAAGTGTTCTTATCTTTTATTGTTTTGTTCTTGTTTTAGTGAGGGTTTGATTGTTTTACTACAATACTTTGTTTTGGGAATCATTTTTTGGGTGGATTCCAATCTTATTAGGTTTGTTGACAGTGAACAAAGGTGATCCTTAGGACTTGATTTAGATATTAAATTTAAACTTTTTCATAGCTTACATGCATCACTTGGTACGACCCGCAATCTCATTGCTTTGGGTACATTTTAGGCTGATGGTTGCATGTACGCTGGTGAGAATGGTATCCTGAAGATGAGTGGATCGAGGATGAAGGGAATTAGATAGGTGAGTGTTTACATTTGTGCATGGATATACAATGAACTGAACTTACAACAATAACTTCGATAGCCGATGAGGTCGACAACACAAAGTTATGGCATATAAGATTCGGCTACACAGGTGAGAGAGGAATGTGATCTTGAGAAGGGTTTCTTTAGGTGCACCACAGTTTATAAGCTAAAGTTTTGTGACCATTGTGTTTATGGGAAGTATAAGAGTGCCATTTCCTCCGATGCTAAGCACAAAACTAAGGGTGTCCTAGAATATATTCATTCCAATTTGTGGGGACCAACTAAAGCATCATCGCTGAGTGGCAAGTACTATTGTTGACATTCATTGAAGGCTTTTCTAGGAAGACGTGAGTTTAATTTCTACAGCATATGAATGAGACATTCTTATCCTTCAAGAAGTTCAAGGCTTTGGTTGAGAATCAGACTGACAGGAAGATTAAGATTGAAAATGAAGACTAACAATGTTCTATACTTTGTTGATTCTAAGTTTATTGAGTTTTGTGATATATATGAGATTGCTGGGCATAAGACCCTGTTGGGTAAATCCTGGCAGAATAGAATATTTTAGAGAATTAACATGACATTGTTAGAGAAAGCTTGGTGCAAGTTCTCCGATACAGGGAATTGGAAAAGCAAGTCATTTTGGGTAAATGTTGTTGCTACTGCATGCTATTTTTTGAAGATATCACCTCACTCTCTTAACTCCTCTATTGATTTTTAGGTTCCCAAGGAAATATGGTCAAGTAATCCTATTGATTATTTCACTTTAAGAATATTTGGATGTCTTGTGTATGCATATGTGAATGATAGGAAGTTATCCCCCACAATTGTTAAATGCACGTTTCTATGTTATGGTTATGAGTCTAAAGATATAGAATGTGGTGTTTGACTTAAAAAACTTTATCGAGTCTAGGGATGTAACCTTTAATCAAACTGCAATATATGCTATCGTAGAATTTTGTTCTCTTCTAATGCTGTATATATTCAGAAGATTACTAATTTTCAAGTTGTTGAGCATGAGACTATGATCGATGATCCTCAAGTGGAGGAAGATCACAACATAGCTATAGGTTTTCCTAACAGGTAGATCAGGAGACTAGTTTGACACACTGATGATGAGGCATTAGTGGTTTCTACGCTAAATGTTACCACGGAGACTCCTGAGGATGCTAAGACTTCCAACCATAAGGAGATCAACTATCTCTTTTCCTAGTGCCTTTAATCGGATTGCAAGTACTTAGGAAAAGAATAAGAGTCTGTAGAAGAACCAGACATGGGAGATGTAGGAGTTTTCTAAGCGGTTACGAGCTCTTACTACTAAGTGGGTTTACAAAAGAAAATGGGGCATTCCTGGTGCCGAAAGTGCTAGGTGGAAAGCCAGCTTGGTAGTTAGAGGTTGCAACTAGCTAGAGAGAAGGAATGGGCTACGACGAGGTACTTTTTCCTATTGTGAGGCACATGTCAATCAATACCTTGCTCGTTTTTGTTGCATTGTTTGACATGGAGTTAGAGCAACTGGATGTGAAAACTGCATTCCGCTATGGTGAGTTGAAGAGTAGATTTACATAAAACAGCTAAAAAAATTCACAATTCCTGTTAAGAAGAGACAGGTGTGCACATTGATGAAATCCTAGTATGGACTTGAGTAGGTGTCCATGCAATGGTATAAAATGTTTGGCACCCTTATGATTGGACAAGGATACACAAGAAGGAGATAGGATAATTGTTTGTACTTTAAGTAGTCTGATAATGGATCATTTGTTTACTTAAAGCTTTATGTTGATGACATGCTAATGTCGTCCATGGACATGTCCCTGATTAGTAAGTTGAAGTCTCAATTCAACCAAGAATTTGACATAAAGGACCTTGGTGCAACAAAGAAGATTATGGGGATGGATATATAGAGAGATCAAAAGGCAGGGAAATTGTTATTTCCTCAAAAGAGGTATCTGGAAAAGGTGTTGGAAGGTTTAACATTCGAAACTGTAAGACAGTTTCTACTCCCTTAACTGCTCATTTTAAACTGTCTGGTGAGTGTTGTCCTACAACTGAATTGAAGATTACAAAGATGTTTAATGTTTTTTGTTATGCTAGTGCGCGCAGTTGGTAGTTTGATTTATGCTATGGTTAGGGACGAAGCTTCCCTTGGACAAAAGGGGGCAATTGCCCCTCCCCCCTAACCTAGAGAAAATTTCATATTAGATGCATATTGTAGCATGTTATTGCATGATTTTTTTTATTGGTAGAATTGTTAATTATGTATGCTATTAACCTTGAGGTTCCAAGTTCAAATCTTGATGGTGTGATATGTATATTTTTTACTTTTTGGAAACAAAACCAAGGGCTATTTTCTTGTTGGATTCTCTTTTATTACTGTTTTCATAATTTGTTGTTGTTTCACATTATCATTATTATTTTATTTTTAACCATTTTCTATGATAACTATATGCACTATATAATTTCTTCATATATTTTTATTGTTGCAGCACAAATTATATAGAATGATGATGTAATAAATTATTTATTGTAATTTAACTAATGAAGTTAGAGCATGTTGTGTATTGTAGCTTTTCTTTGTTGTAAATTAAAAGTTCGTAACCGCACTTGCATCACATAAAACATCGTTATGTATCATTTTTTAAGAATAATTGAATTTTTGTTAACTATATATGAACTTAAATTGTTATTACATAACAATTCTATTGTATTTCTTAAAATTATTTTGCAATTTCCAAAATTTTCTAATTATTATAATTTATTATAAAATATTTCATTTAATATTTTGCCCCCCTTGACACTAAGTCCTAGCTTTGTCCCTGGCTATGGTATGTAGTATACAAGACTTGTTATATGCAGTTAGTATAGTAAGAAGATATATATATGTAGAATCATGGAAGAGTAATGGGAAGGTGTAAAGTGAATCCTTCGTTATGTGAAGGGTACTTTAGACAAGGGCTTAGTATATAATAGAGGTAGAATTACAACGACTAATGTTGCAAGCTACGTTGAAGCTGATTATGATGGAGATCTTGACAGGAGATGTTTGATTTCGAAATACGTTTCTTCGCTTCAGTTTATGGCATCTCTTTCAACTACTGAGGTTGAGTATATAGCTGACACTGAAGGTGTGAATGAAGCTACTTGGTTAAGAGGTTTGGTCATGTAGCTTGGTCTGCCACGAAATGTAACTGTGGTGTATTCAGTTAGTAATAGTGCTATTCATCTTACCAATAATTACGCTTATCACTAGTAGACCAAGCATATTATCGCCAATAACCATTTTACTAAAGACATTGAGAGTATTTGAGAGATGACTTTTTGAGTGACTTTTTGCTTTAAAATGGTTTTTTTTGGGTGAGATTTGATTGTTTGGCTTCTCAAAAAGCTATTTAGGAGTGTTTGACAATGATAACTTATTGATTAGCTTTTCTCCATCTTAAATTCATTTTATTAAAAAAAACTACTTGGACTAGTTTTTTGGGGTTGGCTTTTGGTGGGAATAAATTACATTATTGTCCTAAAGTTTTATTACAATCACTTTAAATGCATATCCTTTTACAACCCACATTTTTAAGGGTAATTGCATGCACCTTTTGTTTAGGATGTTGTGATTTTTACTAATAATTTATAAAATACCTAATTATATATTAAAAGTAAATTGGTATAAAATTTTTAATAAATAGGTGTCAAAATTTTAACCCTATTAAATAGGTATAAAAATTTTAATCTTACTAATTATTGATAAAATAATGTTTTACCATATTTACCTTTGATTTTATCATTTCCAATAAAGTACTCCCTCCGTCTCTTAATGAATGTCAATTTTCCTAACTACCTTGTCCTTTTTTATTTGTCAATTTTACATTTTCAATAATCAAAATACCCATATTACCCTTAATTAATGAATTAGATTTTTTACTTTACCTTTTACAATTCTCCTTTATTCCTCTCTTTCTCTTTATGAGGGGTATATCTGTCTATACATAACTTTTTCATTCTATTTCAAAAACACATTGGTTTTGTAAAGTTAACTTTTTTCATGCTTGTTCGATTTGTCCGTCTCGAAAAATGTTTCAAAAATTGGGTATCAAATATCAAGTTTTAGCATAAACCTTGATTGACTCGGACCCAAATTTTTGATAGTACTAGCCACAACCACCCTTAACCCCAAAAAAATAATTTAGTATAATTTAGGATAAAATTATGATGGGAAATTGGATTCTAATAATACGAACTTTTGGTCATATAAGACTTAATAATACGAACTTTTGATTTGGTGATTAATAATACGAATTTGACCCCCTGTTGCCCCCAACAGTACGCCACCGAGTTAAGTTGAACTTAACTCGGTTCGGTGGTGGTCTGACGTGGTGGCGGAGGCACACGTCTGATTGTTTTGACTTTGTCACGTCATCCACGTTGAGAGAGAGAGAGAGGTTTTCTTGTTTTCTGGGGTTTTCTAGGAATGGGGAGGGGGAGGGGGAGGATTGAAGAAGATGAAGAAGTAAAAATGGGATCTGAGATTTTTAGAGAGAGAAAAAAAGTTCATATTATTCAGAGCAACATAGGTAAAAGTTCGTATTATTTTTTAAGTCAACGTGGATGACGTGGCAAAGTCAAAACAACCAGGCGCGTGCTTCCGCCGCCACGTAAGACCGCCACCGAGTTAAGTTCAACTTAACTCGGTGGTATACTGTTGGGGGCAACAGGGAGTCAAAGTTCGTGTGAATAATCACCAAATCAAATGTTCGTATTATTAAGTCTTATATGGCCAAATGTTCGTATTATTACAATTTCCCAATTATGATTGTATGTTTACTGAATGAATGTAATAATGTATGATCACTCGTAATTCTAAAGTCTAAATCAAAGAAATATATATATATATATATATATATATATATATATATATATATATATATATATATATATATATATATATATATATTGGAAAATTGGTGAGACTTTCCATTACTAAAACCAAAGTATACAAAATACTCCAGGCATACCCGGAGAGGATACAAAGGTTAGCCCAAAATCAACCAAAATCAAAACCTGTTGATATAAACGAAACAAATCAAAGCAAAGGTTAATCACTAAGCCTAAACTTTACATCATTTATAGCAAAACTGCAAATACCCTCAAAACTTCTTTCCATGTTCTGGAACACCCTGGAATTGCGCTCAAACCAAGTATGATATATTATAGCTGTCACACCCAAGCAAATCTTGTTCCTCATCTTCTTTGGAAGCTCAAGACAAATTTGTAACCAATTGCACCAATCCATATTAAACTCAAAGAGATTAAACAAAACATATGAGTCAATCTTCTGAGTATACTCACATCCAAAGAATAAATGTGACACTGATTCTTCTTCCTTCATGCATAAAGGACATCTGTTCGCCAAAGCATAACCAAACTTCTTCAAACGATCTTGCGTCACTAGCCTGCCATGGATCGACAACCAAGCAATAAAATAGAATTTCTGCACTTTGAGACCATTCCAAATAAAAGAGAACCATTCAACCTTCTCGCCATTATCCTTAAGGAATACATAACCATCAAATATAGTATAAGGTTTCTGTTTTCCAATAAGGTCATGAAACAGGGGTGCAAGATTATCTCGAACTTGGATAAGTCTCCTCCAATACCAGCTGTTATTTTGCTTGATTGTACAATCCCAAATATTCTATTTCTTAAGATACAAGTGATGAACCTACTTGACCCACAACGACTCCTTGTCAATAATAAGTTGCCAAACCAATTTGTCTAGAGCAACAGAATTCCAGGCATGAGGATCTCTTATATATATATATATATATATATATATATATATATATATATATATATATATATATATATATTTGTGTGTACATGAGTGCTTAGATAAAAATGTGCTTAAACTTTCCAATTTGAGAAAAAAATGCCTCTAAAAGTTTTAAAACTATCAAAACTGCAATCAAACTTTCCATTATGATAAAAAATGTCCTTCTAACATATAATTAACCTGCTATTGCACGTAAATTCCTTAAAAAATAATAAAAAGTCAAAATCTGAATTGAAAACCTAAAAATTAAAAGAAAAAACCTTAACTTCCACCTGAAATCATCTGTTTTTCATCCATAAAAAGGGTAATCCGTCACTCATGTTTCTCATCCACCTAAAATTGGGGAGTGTTTTCCATTAAAATTTTGTTTTTCTTATTTTTTTGAAAGTTTACCTGCAATATCAGGTTGATAATAGGTTAGAAAGGTATTTTTGATCATAATAAAAAGTGAGACGACAGGTTTGATAGTTTTAAAATTTTAGTAACATTTTCACCAAAAATAAAAAGCGTGAGGACATTTTTATCCAAGCATTCATGTGTACAAATATAACGATGGGATACGGACAAAATATGACCTCATAGTTTATAGCGCCCTAAAACTTTTAGTCCCGTTGCCTGAGTCAGTTACATGAACCTAGCTTCTTCAAAAACATTCTATTTACGAAACTAAAATAATACTTATTGTTAGCTAACAACTGCGGCAGCTTACCCTAAAATATTACATTTTGCCGCCCATGCGGATTTCATGACTAAAATTCAAATATAAGACCTTGCTCAACTGTGGAAAATATCAACATATTATACATGTGAGTTGTGACATGTTGAAATTGTTATTTACTTATTTTATTTAAAAAACGTATATATAGAATGAGGATAAACTGGATAATATTCAAGTGGGTGTCCATTGTCGAATGTCCACCAATTGTTGCCTATTTATAGTGATTCTATTGTAGCAAATGATAACAACAGTTTGCAGTTTGCTAATTCTTTCTCTGCCTCTGTGTTAACCATCAGTTGAATACATTCATTCGTCAAAGGTTTAATTCTTTCACTCTCTTCTATCTACCATACCATTATTAACTAGCTTTTAATTTTTCGCTCCTAACACAACTATTTCTACACTCCTCTTCAACAATGATAATTACAAATGCATTCATCATTCTGCTTTTCTAGATTTACTGTTTTTTTTTCGATTGTTCAAAATCAAATAAACTGAAAAACTACAAGGCTGCTCACTAATACCAACATATATGGGTAATTTGCATATTATAGGTGCACATTTTTCAAATGGTTTGATCGCTACGACCCTATGCACGAGTGAAATTAGGGAGGAGTCAATGAGAGCCATCAGCCATGGTACTCTTAAAGCCCTGCTCTTTTCTGCGGTTGGCAAACTGCGGTATCACAGCATACCGCAGTTTGCCACAACTCACCACACTTTACCGCAAATCATTACGTTTCTCTCTCCTCACTTTTCTCCTCTACTTTTTACATTCTCTCTCCTCACCTACCTCATATACCAATAACCTACCATAATTCCACCACACCATACCGCAAAATACCGTAAAAAAGAACAGGGCCTTAGTTAGCCAAAAACCCCCTTGATAGCAATAAATATTTAGTACTTGCACCTCCTCCCTTACAAGCATAGTTTGTTAAGCACTCGCAGCTCAATTTTATTCTGACTTAGGTGGTGCTTTGTTCAGTATTTTTAAAATTCAAATATGCTTTCATGCATGTGAATTGTTATCATTTTTGTTTTTTTTATTATTGGAAGCATCCACTATTCTATTTTTAAAATTGAGCAACATTATTTTATTTTTCTCATTAAAAAACGTAAGTATTACATGTCTTTCTTGAAGATTTTGAAAATAGTTCCAATCACTCGTGTAAAAATATATAATCATACTCAATGTCCATTAATAAATTTAACTTTTAGTAAATAAAATAATCAAGATATAATTACCATAGTGAAGAAATTAACAACTTCAAATAAATTTATAAAAATTATTATGAATAAGCTTGAATAAATATTTTAAATGACTTGTGTGTTTTTTCTTTTGGTTTTTTAAAACGGTAAACGGGCTCAAATTATTAGTCCTTAGTGGGCCAAGCGGAAGTTCAAATCCTGGAAGCCCGTTTATTGATTGTCAGATTAGCTCCAGTAGGCCATCTAGTTAGTAACTCTAACTAGTAAACATTTTGACTAACCAAGCAGCATGGATGCTTACCATAATGGCTTGCGTAAGTATTTAGTATTTACACGCATTTCCTTTATAAATGCAGGTAGAATTAAAGAAATAAAGATGGAGAATATAAAACATCCCTTTAGGGGGATCACTAAAGATATAAAAGGAAGAGCTTCTTGTTACAAGAATGATTGGATCAACAGTTTCAATTCCGGAATTGGGTATGCATGCCAATTAATAAATTGGTTTTCCACCACTTGAAGTAAAATCTATTCAAATTCGTCTTAGTTACTACAAATAATTTGAAATGAAAAAGAAAAAACGTTTCAGTTAAATTATGTGAATGTATATTATATATAGAGTTGACTAATAGGTATTGTCGAGTCGTATTCGTGTTTATGTTAAACTTAAACGGGTTCAAAATCCTCCGACCTGAACCTAACCCATTTATTAAACGGGTTGGAAATTGAAACGTTTACCGTTTAAATTTTAAATGGGTTGACCTTATTTTGACCTGTTTACCCATTTAAGTAAACATGTTAGAATAAATTTACCAATTTACCCGTTTAATCATTAACTCATTTATACAAAACAACTCATTGTGGGATTGAAATAATGACATATCATACTCCACAATTTGCTTGGTAATATAATTCGAGTTATATATAAATAGATGTCTTTTAATTCATAGTCAAATATGAATATAAGTTAAAATTACAAGTCTTACGTATATTTCAAAGAGTATTAACTGGAACTTTCACATAAGGTTATTGATAAATAGTATAATTAGGTAACAATTATCGAGCAAACGACTTGACCCATTTAACATGCCTAATTAAACGGGTTAAGTAGGTGTTTTTTCGTGTCTAAAATTCTGACCTGAACCTAACACATTTAATTAAACGTGTTTACCGTGTCAACCCATGTAATGAAACGGGTTGAAAATTTCTACCTAAACCCGTTTAATATCGTGTTAGGTTCAGGTCGTTAATCATGTTGTATCAGCTTTTCCTAGCTCTAATTATATATATTACAGGATATTGAATCCCGCAGCATGTATGTTCTTTACTTCGATACTTCCTGCCATAGCCTTCGGCGAGCAACTAAAAAAGAAAACAGGTTATCTCCTCTCTTATCTTGTTGTAAATATGTTTATACCCCACCGAACTGATAGTAAAACATGTTTATCATTGGTTTTTTCTTTTTTTAAATAGAAGATGATAACACAAGTTTCACAATAAAATTGTTAAAATATTATATAGTTCATGATCTAGAGTTTAGCATTCTAATTAATTATTAAGTGTCCTTCCATTTCTCTCTTACATAATCAGTGTTTATGTGGTTTAAGTATAAATTATAATAAATAGAATGTGATGGGTTGATAGGTGGAAGCCTGAGCACAGTACAAACATTGGCATCAACAGCAATTAGTGGGATGATACAATCAGTATTTGGAGGACAACCACTCCTAATATTAGGCATTGCAGAGCCAACTGTTCTTATGTATACCTTCCTCTATAATTTCACCAAGCAAAGAGACAATCTAGGCCACCATCTATTTTTGGCTTGGACAGCATGGTAATTCACTTCCTACTAATTAATCACTTTTTTTTTTTCCTTTGCTTTCTGTTTCAGACAATTATAGTGCATCAGTTACATTCTACTTAATTAAATAGTGATTTCTACACGGTATTTTGTAATTAATCTCTCAATATGTAACGATGAAGCAAGATATGTAAATCAATCATTCTAGTATCTATGTTGTGCATTGTTATTGAAGTTGTACAATACAATTTTCATTTCATCTTTTCAAGTACATTTTGCAGGGTTTGTGTTTGGACGAGTCTTCTATTAATGCTGCTGGCAATTGTCAATGCTGCTAATATTGTGGACAGATTTATCACAAGAGTCACAGAAGAACTTCTGGAAATGCTCATTGCTCTTCTATTCATCCAAGAAGCTGTTAAGGTAAGATAGAAAGTCACCTAAGCAATGTTAATTTTTGTATTTTATTTGTGTTGTTTGTTTTTGGTTTGGTCGTGTGGATTCTTGTTGGTTGCTGTCCTTTAGTTGTTCTTTCCTCTCCGTTTTTCGCAGTGCTGATGCTATTTCTTTAGCCTCTTTTGGCTTTCAATTAAAAAAAAAAAAGAAGTGTGTATCAAAGCCAAACCAATACGCCAATACACCATAATGCATTAAAATTAGTTAGAAGACCTAGGCACCCTATGTATTGGTACACACACCATTCAAAATATTGATTATGGAAATTACTTGGTAAACTTCAATTCAACCAAAAACTAGCCGATCGAGTTGGAAGGGCAGTGGATAACGAGTAAATTAATGGTAGCTAGCACTACACTTCAGCACATTAAAACATTAACTATAAATTCTTTCTGACCCAACATTTTTCTCGACCTATACCAAAAATAGTATTAGCTAGGTTTACTTCCTCAAGCACACAAAAATCGTGTAGCTCTTGGGAAATATGGTCCATTAAAACAGAAGTGCAGGCTCGTGTAATGCATGGAAAGGCATGTATAATGTCAACTATAATAATTATACAGCTAGAAGTGACATATATATGGCAAACACTTACTTGAAGGTTTCAATTATTACAGGGCATCATAAGTGAGTTTCAAGTACCCAAAGGGGTGAATCAAAGCTCAAGGGCATACCAATTTGATTGGCTTTACACAAATGGAGTGCTTGCAGTTATCTTCTGTTTTGGCTTTCTCTATACTGCTTTAAAATGCAGAAGGGCAAGGTCTTGGTGGTGTGGAACAGGTTAGCTGATATATATAGCGTTATCACTAGTACTCCAATAAGAATAGTAACATATCTGGTATTTGAATCCTGCACATATAAATGAATAAAATAGACCCCCAGAGAGCTAACCTTTTGCATAAATTTGTGTAGGGATTATGAGACATTTTATTGCTGATTTTGGTGTACCACTGATGGTTGTGGTATGGACAGCATTGTCATTTGGTGTTCCTGAAAAAGTTCCTTCAGGGGTTCCTAGAAGATTGTTTAGTCCACACCCTTGGCAATCTGATTCTCTACACCCATGGACCATTACCAAGGTATCTTTATTTATATCCCCCTTCAGTTCCTTCATGTCTTCCTCATATGTAGTATGTCCAACATAGAATTTTGCATGATCACAAACTATATGTCACTAAAATTAGCCTTTCCCCGATCAATTAATATTAAATCTTGTCCTGATGATGCTGTTTCATCAGTTTAATCCAAGTACCTTCACTATCAATATAGAAACATATAACAACCATATATAATCCGCCATGGTTGAAGCTTAAAGTCAGCAACTCCTATTCAATATGTTTTTAAACTAAAATTTGAAATACTATTATATCACTTATCTGCACACTACAATCATCTGTTATAATCCAATTGATGAAATTGCATATACCTGAATTATATTGCAGCGAATGGCAGAGGTCCCTTCAACATATATCTTCGGGGCGTTCATTCCAGCATTAATGCTTGCAGGATTATTCTTTTTTGAGCACAATGTTGCTTCAAAGCTGGCACAACAGAAGGATTTTAACCTTAAGAATCCTTCTTCTTATCACTATGACATCTTCCTTCTCGGAATTATGGTTTGTAACTAATACATTGTTCATTACTAAGCTGATTATTGAAATTTGTTCTTCTTTCAACTTAGACCGTCTTACTAAACCTCCGCTGCTTCTTTACTATGGAGGGGGTAGGTAGCAAACGATTTTTAAAATATTAGGTCAATTGGAACCAGTTTCTCTAAATTGTAAAATTTAAGGGTAACACTGCTACATCTGACCCATCCATACCTCCCCTAGGCAAGATTTCAGAGTGTTGGTTTTGGTAACTAAAACATTGTCCATAATCTTCAACCACTCGTTTTTGTAAAGAATCTTAACTAACAATTTGCTCATATTAATGTTGCTATGACTTGCAGACGTTGCTTTCTGGTTTGCTTGGACTTCCCCCTTCTTATGCTCTTCTTCCCCATTCTCCAATGCACACTAAGAGTCTTGTTGTTCTAAAAAGAAAGGTAAAGTAGCTTCAGTCACTCAAGTTATGTAACAGATCGAAAATTGTTTAAGAACCTCAAGTTCAGGGGCTAGCCGAAGGGGACAATGATCACCCCTATCATGAACAAAATTTATATGATGGCAAAAAATTATTATGAAATACTCTACGGCAGATGCTAAGAAAATATCAGATGTTGATTGTCCCCCTAATTTATGATTCAAATCCTTCTGTTATTATTTTAATCAAGTATAGTTTTTAAATTACATTATTTTTCAATTTGAATTATATCTTAATAACATAATTGATTGTTGTTTCTCTATATTCACCTTGAACTATAAACCGATATGTTTTTAAAAAATTATTCGGAGGTATCGTCACTTTTAGTGAAATGTTTTTCAGATACCCCAACTTTTCAAAACTCATTTTGGGGTACCCTTAATTTTTGGGTTAGAAATTATTAGGTGTTTTTCCGGTCATCAATTTGGTTAAGTGACCGAAATACCCTTATTTTTCTATTTTTGAAGAAATACCCTTGAAGAAGAAGAATAAGAGTATTTTGGTCACTTAATAAAATTGATGGCCGGAAAGGCACCAAATAATTACTGACCCAAAAATTAAGGATACCTCAAAATGAGTTTTGAAAGTTAGGGTAACGAAAAATTGTTTCCCCAAATATTGGGGTACCTTCGAGTAATTTTTTGATATATTTTAGAATAATTTGATTAATTTATTTATATTAAAACCAAAATGACAACAAGTATCCTAACAAAAATAAATAAATGTGTTTATTTTTGCAATAGATTTAATTAAAATCGTAAATAATTATTAACTAAGGTATATTTTAATGTCTTTATGAAAAATGGACATTGATGAGAGTTTTATTTTAATTTTTTAAGAGTTCTAGCTTAAATATCCACTTTATAATATAAAAAGTAGAAATAGACAAATACCTATTCAAATTAACACATTAACTCTAATCGCCCCCTCCCCCTAATAAAAGTTTCTAATTATGCCCCTTATCAAGTTGAACAAAAATTTCATGCTTTATCCTCCTATAATGGGAAATAAATCTACATAAACAATTTGGTTTTGGATAAAGTCATGGTATCAGTCCAATAGTTGACATTCTTTTCCTCCTACTTAACTATAGCTCATGCGAAAAAAGATTGTTGAAAGTGCCAAGGAAAGCATACGACAAAAGGCGAGCAACACAGAAATGTATGAAAATATGCAAGCTGCTTTCCTTGAATTGGACATAAATCCAATTGTAAGTTTTTTTTAATCAATCAGTGATTGGTACTCGATGTCTAACACAAATTTACATATATTTATCATCTTCAAGAAATTTTGAATGTCGTGAGCAACTTACCCCCTGCTCATTTTGTTCCCTCTTGGATAGACAAATGGATCGGAGTTGGATGGCTTGAAGAAAGCATTGATGAAGGAAGAAGGGGAAAATGGGTTAACAACATTTGATCCAGAGAGGAACCTTGATGGTTACTTACCAGTTAGTGTGAATGAGCAGAGATTAAGCAACTTGTTACAATCTGTGTTACTTGTCATGTCAGTTTTCGCCATGCCAGCCATAAATCTAATGCCATCATCACTCCTTTTCGGATATTTTGCCTATATGGCCATTGATGGCCTCCCTGGGAACCAATTCTGGGAGAGAATACAACTTCTTTTTGTCACCAAAGAAAGATTACACAAGTAAGTGCGCATGCTCGTCCTTCAACTCTTTTGTGACCCAAAAGATTTAATTCTTCCAACCTATAGACATAATCTGATTTATACATATTGAAAATTGACAGGGTTTTGGAAGGCAATCACGCGTCATATTTGGAATTAGTGCCATACAGACATATTGCTTCCTTTACAATATTCCAAATGGTTTACATGTTAATTTGTTATGGTATGACATGGATACCATTGGTTGGTATATTATTTCCCCTGGCCTTCTTTGGTCTTATAATCATTAGACATTGTGTACTACCAAAGTACTTTCAGCCAAATCACCTGCATGAACTGGATGCACTTGAGTATGAGGAAGTCCTTGGAACCTCTCGTAGGTCTCTAGCTTGCATGTCCCCTTTTAGGGTAGGTGGTTTCTTCTATTATGGAGCAACATGCAACTTTTCTACCAATAAGTTATATTCCTAATGTCTTACCGTACATTCAAGTTTGATATAAGCTTAACATATATGTTGGAATATGGAACCAATGCAGGGACATGTGACACCTAATTTTGGAATTGATGAAGAAGAGATGGAGGATCAAATATCTGACTCAGAATTATTAGATGAGTTAACAACCCATAGGGGAGAGCTCAAAGTTAGAACCGTGAGTTTCCGTAGTGAAAGATGTACTACAAGTGGCAGGAAAGGGTTAGAGCTCAAAGCTACAAGCTTTAGATATGACAAACTGAACAAGGTTTGTTCCCTATAACCTTGTTTTGCTCCGGCTTATGTCTTAAAAGCATTCTAAATGAGGTTATATATACTACAAAATGATAGATGAATATTTAATGTCTAATTTTTTTTTCTTCCTCGAAAAGCAGATCCATGCAGAAAATATTGTTTGAGTGTAGTGAAGGATGGAAGAACTGCTGCAATGCTTTATAAATAAAGGATGACGTGGTCGGACACAAAGTTGCCAATAGTGAAATGGCCGGACTCAAAAAGATGCGTATGAAGAAGGAAAAACTGCTAATGTGTAAATAAGTAATATACGTAAAAGTTTAGTGTATGCTAGTGATTGCGATGCTTAGACACAATTGTAACTAAACTTCATTCTTTTATTGATTAACATTGTTGTGGAAAGCAGGATAATGGTACAGATAAAAAACAATGGGCACAATGCTATAAATTGTGGACTTGCTCACTTTAATAAGAATTATGGACTTGCTCACTTTAATAAGAATTATTTATCATACGGTAAATATTCAAAGAGATAAAGTTTATCCATCTCTCTTCTTTCATTATCTCTCCCTTTTTTTTTCTCTCTCTCCACCATTCTCTCTCACGCATCCATTTAAATATTTCTCTGTCTCTCTCTCTCTCTCTCATCTTTCTCTCTCTTCACCACTCTCTCTCATTCACCCGTTTTAATATCTTTTCTCTATTTTTCTCTCTCCTGCACCCATTTTAATATTCTCTCTCTTTCTCTCTCTCTCTCTCTCTCTCTCTATCTATCTATCTATCTATCTATCTATCTATCTATCTATCTATCTCTCCCACTCCACCACTCTCTCTCATAGATGCATTTTAATTTTTGTCTCTTTATTGTCAAACAGCTGCAAATCGTTTTTCAGGAAAATTAAATTTCCTAGGTATACTAAATACAGTAAAATATCAAATGAAAAGTCATTTTCTAAGAAAATCATTTTATAAGGAAAACCATTTTCTTAGAAAAAAGTTTTTCTTTACACCAAACACACCCTAAGTATAATTTAGTACCTTCAACATGGTGTATCTTTCAATTGGCTATAACCATGACTATTTGTAGAGAGGAAATTAGGGTTAAGCCCACTAGCCAACCTTCCAAGGCACTTCAATGAGACTTAATTAAAGGTATGTTCTTTTGGGTTGGAAAAATAGAGTTGGAAGTGAAAAAAGTTGGAAGGAATTGATCAAATGGTGGAGCGTGCCACGGAGGGAGAAGATATCGAGATTGTTTGAGAAGAATAATGTAGATGATAATAATAATCCACCAAGAACTTGAAGAAATCAAAGAACACCTTGAACCAATATAGGCTAGGTCAAATATGAATCACCACCTACACTTGAATGTATCACCATGGCTTGATAGAGGTTGTACCACCACAAACCAATAAATGAGGGTTCTTTTACATTTTGGACCCCAAACTTTAGGGCTATTTATCTTCTGAACCCTTGGTTTTCAACATTAATTTTTTAGATCCCAAAGTTTGTAGGTTGAATAAAAAAGGACCTTAAAGTTTGTGGGTTGAAGAAAAAGGCCTCCGTCTCATTCTTTGTTTTCCTCCCATGTTTGAATTTATCTCTCGATTGACGTCAAACTTCAGCACTATGGTTAAAACTGATCATTGAAGCTCTAATACGCATCTCTTATTCATGTCGAGGCTACTTAGACCTCTGAGTATAGCGGTTTAAGTAACTCCAACATGACTAAGAAAGGTTTATTATAACTTTAATATCAGTTTTAACATTAGTTTTGATATTTAACGCTAATCGGAAGAGAAATTCAAACAAGAAAAAGAAAAATGTGAAACGGGCTTATTTTTCAACTCACAAACTTTAAGGTCCTTTTTTCAGGCTACAAACTTTAGAGTCCAAAAAATTAAAGTTGAAAACCAAGGGTTAAAAAAATAAATACCCCTAAAGTTCGGTTTCGAAAATACAAAAAACCCAATAAAGGAGTGGTTTAATCCACCACCAAATTGTTAATTTGGATAAAGAAAAAAGACTTGCAGAGAGAGTTTTTGAATTGGTCTAAAAACCATTCATTCATCAACTAAGTTAATTCCCTCTCTTTTCCAATCTCCCATTTATAGGTAATGTAAGGGATTAAAATCCCGTGAGAGATTTAATTTTAAAAACGGCAAATTAACCAAGTTAATTATGACTAAGAGCCAAAAATAACTCAGACATAAGGTGAGCAGATTGACTTAAAACATAATTAAAATAGTTACATAAGTAAATACAAAACTACCCCTAATTAAACAAGGGAAAACACGGATCAGGCAGGCGGGCCGCAGCCGAAACCATGGAAGTCACGGATGCGACCTGGTGACTGGTGTGTTGGGCAAAGGCGCAACTTCCTTCGAGGCCCTTCATTGGTGTCACGAACGTGATCTGAGGCATCACGGTTCGTGACCCTTGTCCATTGGATCTTAGTCACGGGCGCGGAGGGGCAGCCACGGTTGCGACGATCAAAGGCCCAAATAGACATCATGGTCGTGACACGAGCGTCTGTCTGAAAAAGCTTCACAAATTGGTTAAGACATGCAGGGAGGTCTTTCGTGACATCCTGTGCTCGAGTCATCCATTCCCAACAAGGACAGTCACAGTCATGACCAGAGAGGTTAGACCCATGACAAGATTGTTGTCCTTGAACTCTTAGGCAACTTTACCACCAACACCTCGGTCTCTCTTATCCTTTATTTGTGCCGAGATAAATAGATACCCCTCTAAAGGGCACCCTAGCCCATCCAACAGATGGTCATGACCGTCTTTCCCAGACCCGTGTCAAAGCAATACTAGATCTCCTAAGACCTCCGAGGAGCAATTATATTTTTGCCGACCCACAAGGGTAGAGTAATAAGGACCTCTGGATACTTCATCCTCCCCTTCTGAAAGAGGATTTACCCTCAAATCCACTTCAGGTTCGCCATCCTCGAGGTAAGGAGACAGATCCTCGATGTCGAAAGTGGACAAGACTCCCACTTGGCCCAATATCTCCAACTTCTAGGAAATTTCATTTATCTTCTAAAGAATCTTGAAGGGTCCATTACTCCATGGCACGAGTTTACTCTTCTTCCTCGTAGGGAACCTCTCCTCCCTTAAGTGCAACCACACCGAATCCCCGAGTTTGAAGGTAACATGTCGTGTATGCTTTTCCGCCCTCGTCTTGTACACCTCATTAACTTTCTCGAACCTAGCCTGGATTTGCTCATGTAGCTTCTTCACCTCCTTAGCCTTCTCGTTGGCCTCAACACTTGCCCTCGACTCAAGAGGTAAGGGAATCAACTTAAAGGGTGCGAAGGGATCCACTCCATAGCAAATTTCAAAAGGTGAGTGACACGTAGCAAAAGAGGAGCCCAACTGTAAGCAAAATTCGCATGGCTCAATTTCAAATCACAATCCCTCAAACTTCCACTAACTAGACCTCTAATTAAGTAAAGTGGTGAAGGTCTTGTTATTTACCTACATTTGGTCGTCGGTTTGTGGATGATGAGAAGTGCTAAAGTACAACTTCGTTCCAATAACTTCCATAACGATCTCCAAAAATGACTAACAAATTTTGTGTACCGATCCGACACGATGCTTCGTGGAATCCGATAGAGCCTAACGATCTCTTTGAAAAAGAGAGAGGTTATGTGCGTAACATCATCAGTCTTCTTAGATGCCATGAAATGGATCATTTTCAAAAATCGATCCACCACAACCATAACCGCGTCCTTTCCCCTTAGAGTCTAAGGTAATGCCACTATAAAATCCATACTTAACTCCTCATAAGGACCTTGTGGAACCGAAAAAGGTGCATAAGTACCTTGATGAAATTGGCTCTTGGATTGTTGATAAATCACACCTCGAGATTACATCATGCACATGTCCTCCCATCTTGGGCCATTATAAGTGTTCTTTGAGTATGTCTATCGTCTTGTTGATGCCAAAATGCCCGACAAGACCTCCACCGTGATTCTCCTTCACAATTAACCTCCTTAAAGGACATTAGGGTATGCACAATTTGTTTTCCTTAAATATATATCCACCTTGAAGTACATAAGGACCTCCATCTCCACCCAAATGTGGTCGGAAATATTCATCCTCCTTGTTATATTCTTGGATGGCTGGAAGCCTAAAACTTGAGCTTCCATCAAAGACAAAAGAGCGTTCCTCCTTGATATAGCACCCGCCACTACATTCACGCTCCCCTTTTTATGTTTTCCTGCAAAAATGGAACTTTGAATGAACTGAACACACTTGGCATAACAGGAGTTGAGTTTGTGTTGTCCATTTAAATACTTGAACACCTCTTGATCAGAATGCAGCACAAACTTACTCGGTCGTAGATCACGGGACCAATGATTCAAAGCGCGAACAAGGGCATAGAAGTCCTTGTCATAGGTTGAGTAATTCCTTTAGGAGTCGTTCAACATCTCACTAAAGTAAGCAATTGGGCGTCAGTTTTGCATCAAGATAGCCCCATCGCCAACTGCACTTGCATCGTAAGCTACTTCGAATACTTCAGTGAAGTCGGGCAAGGTTAGGACAGGTGCCTCACAACGCTTAGCTTTAAGCTTCTGAAACGTAGCTTGTGCCGACTTAGTCCACTCAAAAGTACCCTACTTCATACTCGGTGATAGGAGTAGTGATCATGCTAAATTCTTTAATGAACCTCTAGTAAAAAGATGCTAAGCCATGGAAGCTTCAGACTTCGGTGATGGAAGTAGGGGTTGGCCAAGAACGAACCGCCTCCACCTTGGATGAATCTATGGAGATCCCATCCCCCGAAACATTGTTCAAGAAGACGACTTGGGTTGTGCAAGAGTCACACTTTTCGATCTTCCTATATAGTTTTTTCTTCCTTAAAACCTCAAATACCTCCTCAAGATGGCCTAGATGTTCACTCTCACTTCGGGAGTACACCAAGATGTCATCGAAAT
The DNA here is from genome assembly GCA_029582165.1 of Portulaca oleracea. Classification (NCBI taxonomy): domain Eukaryota; kingdom Viridiplantae; phylum Streptophyta; class Magnoliopsida; order Caryophyllales; family Portulacaceae; genus Portulaca; species Portulaca oleracea. The sequence goes on from CM055874.1 coordinate 40,535,593, forward strand.
GTACCACAACAAACTTGTCGATTTAGGGTCTAAGACCTCATTCATATGTCTCATAAAGGTACTTGGGGCATTAGACAACCCAAATGGCATGGCCATCTACTCATATAATCCCCCTTTCATATTGAATACGGTCTTCTGTTCATCAGGTCTATCATCAAGAAAAACTGAGATCCATCTAGCTCAGCAAGGATGTCATCTAAACTCGGTATGGGATACCAATATTTGATTGTGACATTGTTGATGGCTCTATTATCCATGCATATATGAAAAGTTTATTCTTTCTTCGGCACAAGTAATATTGGCACAGAGCATGAGCTCTCTCGCACATATCCTTGCTCCACAAGCTCGTCACTTGCCTTTGTAAATCCATGGTATCTTCCGAGTTTTACCAGTAAGTCGCTCAGCTCGGAAGTGGCACTACGGGAATGAGATCGATGTGATGCTATATTTCACAAAGGGGCGATCGGTCGGGTGGCAAATTCGCCAGGAAAACATCGGCATACCGACCAACGAGTGGATTCACAAGAGGGTGAATGAGTTTCTCTTCCTCACTTTTATTGGCTTCAAGGAGGATCAAGGATAGATGCCTTTACCCTTTCCTAAAACCCTCTCCACCCGTGTTTCACTCAAGTGTTTGGCTTCTCACATCCTACCCCGGGTTTAGGAGGATTAATTTCTTAAGGAGTTAAAGGTAGAGGTTGGACCCTCTTGTTTCCATAGGAAAATATAGGTGCTTTTCAACTCATCATGGATAGCATGTTTGTCAAACTGCCATGGTTGACCCAACAAAACATGGCATGCACTCATGGGAACAACATCACAAACAATGGAATCATAGTAATTTGGACCAGCAGATAAATTTACAAATGCTTGCTTGGTTAACTTAATGTTGCCATGATCGTTAAGCCATTTAAGAGGATAAAGCTTCGGGTGAGGCAGTAACATAAACCCCAATTTTTCTACCATATAAGTTGAGCCAACATTGGTGCAATTGCCTCCGTCAATAATCACATTGCACAACTTCACTTCAACCAAGCATCGAGTATGAAATATCAATTCCCGTAGAGTTTTGTCTAGAGGGGGTTCATAGGTATGAAGTACCCTCTTCAAAATGAGCATTTATCTGGTAGGGTGGTACTAGGCTCCACATATTGATCGTTGGATTCACTACAATCTTCCACTACAAACTCCGGTTCTTCTTAAACATCCAACAACTCATTCTCGATCTCTTGAACCTCCTGGATGCTCAATGTTCGTCTTGTAGGGAAATCGGCTTGGAAATGTCCATATCCTTGACACTTAAAACATTTCTTCCCTTCTATCTTCTTTGGCAAGGCCGTGGGTGAAGGATAGGCAATCCTTTTACCCTTATCAACTCTAGGAAATGATGGAGTAGACTAGGTGTTACCATGGGGTTCGACCTTAGAGGAGGAGCAAATGGACGGCTGAAAGGCCTAACATTTGCGTTCCCCTTCTTCCTTCTTTCTTTTAATTTTGATAGCGATATTACAAACTCGTCCAAAGGTGGTACGATTGTATCTCAACCATCTTCACAATCGAGGGAGACAAACTGTTTAAAAACCTCATCATGGTTTTCTTGGGAGGTTCTTGAAGCTCACTCTTGATCAACAATTGCTCAAACTCTTGAATATAACATTTCTCTTCCCTTGGTCAAGGGGAAAGAGTCTTCGAACGATATCCTGCTTATAAGTTTTCGGTTAAGACCTCTTGTTCATTAGCTTTTAAGCTTCTCCCATAATACAATTTTCCTCTGACCATCCCGTGCCCGCTATGCCTTAACACTCTCAAACCACAAAGAAGCCACCTTTGTCAACTTCAAACTAGCCACCTTGAATGCCATCTCATCACTATAATCCTTTGCTTCAAAGATGAGTTCCACCAATTGTACGTATTGACTCCGAATAATCATTCAGGTCAAGGGAGCCATTGAACTTTGGAATAATCACTATATTTGCATATGATCTTGATTCTTCTGTGCCCTAATTTTTGTGTGTTGAGCTCAGCATGTTAGATAATATATATAGTTAAAGCCAAAGACGGGATCATGGGCATGAACTCTAGATGTGGACGTTGGTGTTGATGTGGCACGCCCATAGGAGAACGTTCACAACAACTATATATCTGATGAGTGAGCTTCGTTTCTCTTTCAGTGTAATGACCCATTCCTGTCCTATGGTAGTCTTTATCAGGTCTCCCAACACCAACAACAACACGCCTTTTGTTATCATGTGTCGTCAGTTTATAGTCAAAGCTGCTATCAGTCTTCGATTCAATCCTACAACAACCCTCAACCCGTCATGCCCAACCTCAAGATGCACCTCTTTCATGTAACTTTTACCATATGCCTAGCCCTAAAATGCAGAACCTACATAGCACTGGCTTCATGTAGACTTTTTGATCAAAACATTAGGTTGCATTTTTGTCTTTTTTCTGTGGCTGAGATTCCTTCTTATAGACTCTTTGATTAAAACGTTAGTGATAAAAATTGCATCAAATATTAATTTAATGAAGTAAAAGACACCTAAAAATTATTGCATTTTGGACTCTGAAATTTAGGGTAATTTATTTTTTGAACCCTTGGTTTCAGTAGCGAATCTAGAAATAAAATTAAGCAGGTTCAATATCAAACAAAAAAAATCAAAACAATAAATTAGAAAACTTACAATATTGTTTTCTTTTGGGTAGTTGTCCTCGACGTGGTGCCATGACTTGAAAATATTCCATGATGCCATCATTTGACACTTTCTCTAAAATATCATCCTCAAAATAAGTAATAACAGTGTTTTTCAAAAACTCATCCGAGATTCTGTTGTGCAAAACTTGTCTTGATAATCTTCATTGCGGAAAATGCACGTTCAACCGTTGTAGTGGAGACTGGTAGAAGCAAAGCCAACTTCAGAAGTGAATGCAGGAGAGGAAATGTCTTATCCAATTTTGTTTGAACCAACTTCCTTGATAGTTCACCAACTCCATCTAGGCCCATGAGCCTTAGATCATCACGCAAAGTAAAGATGACATCAAGTTCACAGCTTAATGCATCAATGGCCAATGCATCAAAATCCTCTGAATATAGCTCAGCCATTCGAAGTATCTTTTCTTTCTCAAAGGTGGACCATAGTACCTTTGGGTCTAGACAAGCCATACCAAGAAGTAACTCGGTACTTGTTTCGGGAAAACGATTGTTAAGCTCTTGCATTTGCATGTCGATAATGTTGTAAAACATTTCTACACGATAATAATGCTCATTTGTCACTTGAGAAACTCTATGACTTACTCTTTATCCCCGAACAACATGGAAAGCATCCATAGCAGGAATCTCAATATCATAATTCGTGCAAAATGTATAAACATTCTCAATCAATGGTTCCCAACCCATGTCTCTTGTTGTTTGTAATTGTCGTTTAGCTCCACCAAGCAATGCTACGACATTAACAATATCTTGATCTCTTCTTTGTAGAGCTTGACTAAGTGCATTTGTAATGCCTAAAACCAACTTCATCACATGTAGCAAGAAAACAAACTCAAACTTCTTCATACCATCTAAAGCACTTTTGGCTTTAATCCTATCATCATCACGATTTGCATGTTCTCCAATAGCATCAAGCACATCAAGAATTGCATCAAACATGAGAACAATATTGGTGAATGTCTTAAAATGAGAACCTTAAAGAGTGTCTGCGGGTCTTTGTAGTCCAACTTCTTGGTTCAAACCTCGCTCAGTTTGAAGCTCACCCAAACACAATGCCTTTTCAACCTCAGTTTGGTATAAAAAAAAAAGAAAAAAGATCAGCGTTTGTGAATTTAAACTTTAGATTTATGGAGTGAATAATAAATAAATAATTATATAGACTAAGTAATATATAAACCTTTTCAGCTTGTGTTTTCTCGAAATGCATCTCTACGTTTATAAAAACCTCCAATAACATTCAACATAATGTTAGCCACTTCCAGAAGCCATCCAACATCACTATGATGTTTCGCAACCGCCACCAAAGTTAATTGAAGCTAATGAGCGAAACAATGAATATAATGTGCCGATGGACAATCTTGTAAAATCAAGCTCCTTACCCCATTTACATGTCCCCGCATATTACTAGCTCCATCATACCCTTCCCCTCGTATTCGACAATGACTCAATGATAAATTAGAAAGTACCAAATAAATGGGCTTCTTTAATGCCAAGGGTGTAGTATCAGAAACATGAACAAGGCCAACCAAACGCTCGACAACTACACCTTCTTGATCAACAAACCTTAAAACAAGAGCCAATTGTTGCTTACATGATACATCACGTTCTTCATCCACTAATATAGAAAAATATCCATCCCCAAGTTCCCTAAGAATAGCCTTGATAATTTCTTTTCCACAAGCTTCTGCAATGCCTTTTTGAACATCAGGGCAAGTCATCTCTTGATTACCGGGAGCGTTTTTCAATGCAACACTTCCTACTTCACTATTCCTTTCAGCATAAAACTTTAACAAAGTCTTAAAAAGACCTTGCCTTCTTGAAAATTCACTTTCATCATGACCTCGAAATGGCAATCCAGAGGACAAAAGAAACCTTGCAATATCAACAGAAGCATTCAATCTAGTGTAATATTCCCACTTACTTTGCTCTGATTGTTTGTCAAAAACAACTCGAATAGATTGTTTTTGGTTCTTAAGGTCTTCAAGATGCCTCATAGATTTGTTGTGCACACTATTTGGCCCACTCATATGCATCTTGAACCTTTCTGTCTTATTCCAACTCCTAAACCCTTCAGAAGTGAATGAGCCCCCACCAAAATGACTTGAAGTTTCGAACTCATTCTTAAACAAATAACAACACAAGCAAAAAGCTGCATCCTTTCCTTTGCTATATTCTAACCAATTTCCATACATATCAAACCAAGCTTCCCTAAAATGACATTTAATTCCAGAAATCAACCTTTGAGGAAAATCATGATCTCGAGATTGATAAGGGCCTTTTAGAATATAAGCTCGTCTTACCAAATCTTGTTCATCTGGATGATATTCACATATAGGGAGTAGATTAATAGATACATTTATAATGGTTATCAACCATGACAACCATAGCAAGTAAAATATATCTTACTCGTATATGTGTAAAGTTTTATTTTGAACGTTAGCATTTCTATTTAATATAAATTGTAAAATATATTTTTTTTAAATCTTAGTTTATTTTAAAAAAAATTTAAATGAATATTTTTCAAATTATGCTTGTTTACTAGGCAAAACTTAGAGTTAAGATATTTAAATTTTAAAAAATTTCGGAAAAGGTATTTCAATTAAGAAAATATATTTTATAATGTTGTACTAAATAAAAAATGAATGACGAACATAAAAGTTGACACATGTATGGATAAACAATATTTTCATTATGGTAGTTGTCATGGTTGACAACCACTATAAGTTTTTCCGTAGAATAATGAGGACTTGGATGGTGAGTCCGCGAGCACAATGCTCCGTGCACCCGACCTTTTTTTTATTACAATGTTCATAAATCAATATATGAATGCTCATAAACTTAAACTATAATGTTCATAAATCAGTATATAAATGTTCATAAACTAGTATATGAATATTCATAATCAGTAACATTCTTACCCATAAATGTCCATGCTTTCTATTTTAAGAAACTTGAATGCTAACATATTCCACACATGTTCATAACCTGTAATAGTTGCTCATAACATATGTCATACAGTGTTCATAATTTGTAACGTGGATGTTCAAAAATCTATACTAGAATGCTCATAAGCTTTAAACACAATACTCATCGAATCCGAGACTAGTATACTCATAACATGTCGTCACAAGCATAATAAGAATGTTCATAACGCCTAATAGTCATGCTCCTATTATATCCCATACAATGCTCATAATTTGTAATGTTGGTGCTCATAAATCTATACTAGAATACTCATAAACTTTAACCACAATACTCATCGAATCCGAGACTAGTATACTCATAACATGTCACAAGCATAATAAAAATGCTCATAACGCCTAATAGTCATGCATGCTCATATTATTTCACATACAATGTTCATAATTTATAATATAGATGCTCATAAATATGTACTACAATGCTCATAAATTTTAACCATCATTTAAACTCAACTTCAATGTACATAAACCCTATAAAAAATATTTATAAAAATATATTACAACGCTTATAAAAACTTTATAGCATCAGAACATGGTAATAATAACAATATAAAATTAAAAAAGTCTGGTTCTATAACAATGTTCATAAATTAGAATGCATATCAAATATTAAAAATAATTAATATTAAATATTCAATGTAAATAAAAATATTACAAAGAAAACAAAAAAGAATGCCATGAAAACTAAAAAAATTAAAACAACAATAAATAATGAAAAAGAATTAGTATTAGAAATTCAAGAAATCTTAATAAAAATAAGAAAAGAAAAAAATGAAAAAAATAGTGATTGGGCGCACAATACTTTATATACTCGGGCGCAGGATCGTATTGTCATAAATTAATTACTAATTTATAAAAGTGACGCTTATTAATTACTACTTCTGTCTCAATTTGTTTATCAAAATAATTAATTTCTCGACCCTCTTTTTATTGTCACAGTTATAATTCAAACAATTTTCATCTCAATTGTATTTTAATAAATCAGTTTATTGAGAATTTCAACACTATTTTTTCTTTTCTGTACAAAGAATTTTGAGAGATAATTTAGGCAAGTCACAAACTTTTCAGTGCATTATCAATATGATTTGATCTTTGACAAAATAGTTAAAAGGACAAACAATTTGGGACAAAGGGAGGACATCTTTTCTTTCCTTTTTGTTTTCCCCCATTTTAATCTTCCATTAACCTTTTTATTCATCTTTTCCAAATTTTCAAGGAAATAAATTTCAGCTAAAGCCACAGACAAATATTTGGAAAGGATGGGGTACATAACAAATACTCCTTCCTTCTATTTACCTTATTTACATATCAATGAAGCTATAAAATTTTTAGTCAATAATTTATGTATGTATATTAATATATTTATGAAAATACTATCATTAGATTCGTAATCAAAAATACGATCGATATTTTAGTAAATTTTAATAAAGGTATTATATATAAAAAAATATTAGGCAAAGAAATACATTAGAAATCATTAAAATTTTACTCAATGACAAATAAAATGAAAAGGAAGGACTAAATGACATATTTAATATATATAATAATTGTAATGTTGGGATTCACCTATGAGTAAATTTACCACATCGAAAAAAGTAAAGAGAAAACACATGATATATAAGTCAAGTGGGCTACTCCTCTTAACACCAATTGGTTTTAAGATGGAACCTCACGTAACTTGTGTATCATGAGCCTTGGTTGAAGTGGACTACCCTGTTAGACCTCCCCAACATGTAAGTTATAAAATATATGGTTTTAGAGTTTTTGAAAATACTTTCATATGTATATTGCTATTATATTATTAAATATTATTGTTAAAAGTTTTTAAGGTTAACGAGAAAAATTGGGAAAAAGATAACGATATTAAAGAAGTGAGGGTGCATTTGACAGACATGATTCAGATGACTCACATGGTGTGCGTAATTTGTGAATGCAGCTTCTTTAATTGAATCAAATCAACCTCCAATGCGTAATTAATTTTATAATCGTTGAAAATTAGATAACACCTGAATACCTCATTAATGTTTCCATGGTGTATTTGTTGACCTTAGTACGTAGCTGAATATTATGGTTGTTGGGGTATGTGTTTTAATTAAATTTGATTTCTTCTTCGAACTTTCTCAAGTAGGAAAAATGTATTTCTGGCAAATCCGAAGGTTGCTCTGCACGCATGTGCCTCATGCACGTGTACACAGTGGTTTATCTTATTTTGTTTGTCTACTACTGCATATGACCATAAATTTGGAATCGTGGAAACACAAAGAAAAGAACATGACCAAAAAGGGTAGAAGGCTAGAAGCCCTATTGGCATCTGGATGGAAAGGTCTTTAGCAACGTCCCTTCCAAGAATCACATAAACATAATTATTATGACTAATAGTTCATCATGTAAATTGATTAATTCTATGAAATGGTGATCAAGTACTATCTCCGTCTCAAATTATTTGTCCTTTTATTTAATTTGTTTGTCCTAAAATATTTATTCTATTTACAATTCCAACAACTGTAATTTCTTTTTTACCCCTAATTAATAAATTCATTTATCACTTTTTACAATTCCAACAACTATTATCTTCAATTAAAGTATGAGTAATTTGGGTAAATTATAAACTGTTTACCTCAATTTCCAATATGTATTGGTCCTCACAAATTAGGTAAATAGACAAATAAAATGGGACGGATATAGTAGCAATTACTTGCACTGAATTTAGTGGGGGATCCAGACATTCATTTTAGGGGTGTCCAATATATTTTTTAAAAAAATTAAAAAATTAATAAAATTAAAATAAATATTAAAATTAAAATAAATATTAAATGACATATTCACAAGCTTAACAAAATTTCACATTGTCATATAAATATGCCAACTAAATAAATTGAATTTCACATTAACTAAATATTTATATCTTAAACTTTTGTTTTTTGAGAAACTTATTTATATCTTAAACTTATACTAATATCCAATTACCCAATTTATTGACTTACAATTTTTTATAAAAAAAAATAATTTGGTACATATATACTTCCTCCGTCCCAATTAATTTGTCCAGTTTACTATTTCACGGTCTTCGATGCAACATTTTGACCACTAATATTTCACATTTTATCTTAACAAGATTAATAATATTGTATTTAGGTAAAAAAAAATTTCATCACAAATCTAATAGTAATAATCTTGTATAAAAACTTAACATATAATTTGACAAATTAATGATCAAAATTTCAAAATTTTGACTTAATTAGTCAACTTGGACAAATTTATTTGGGACAAATGGAGTATTATTTTAAGGTTTTTAGGTCGCTACTAAATTGGACACCCCTATTATATTTTTTGAGATTTGTTTATGGTGTCCACTTACTCTAATTAAAAAAATTTCTTCCAAATAATATTAGAGAATCACAAATTTTTGTTTAGGTAGGGGTGTACGTGGTACAAGTCCGCCCCTATGATTATAGAAAAAAGAAAAAGAATCACAGCAGTAAAAGGGTGAAGACTCCGACTGTATTGAACATTAAACTAGGTACTTATAATAAACTGTTACAAATAGACGTTTGGGCAACTGCGTATTAGGGTTATTCAATCCAAATATGTTGACCTTTTCTATTAGATAGTAGTGCATTACTTTCGTTATTTTCTATTTGATTTTTTATCCAATTTTTTATTTGATTTTTTGTTATCTATTATCCTACCATTTCAATGATATATTAACTAATAAATATTAATTGAATCAAGCTCAATATTTGATTTTATCTCAACAAGAAAAATATGTTTGGACAAAACATTTAGAGTAATTTGGGCAACAAAAAATTATTATTGCAGTAATAAAATAGGACAACCAAATAATTTTGTGGTTAAACACATTATATGTGGCAATACTACTTTTTTTTTGTTGCAATTGATATAGATTGGACAACAATTTAAAGAAAAAAGGTTGTCAAAAGTTACTAAGGCAACAAACAAGTTTGGTTTCCAACCGTAACTAATTAACTTGTGCTACCATTTTTACTAATTTGTAGCCCGAACTTTGTGCTTCAAGGATAAAACTACAAAATCATAACAATTTAATTTGTTTTTGTAGCACCATGTTAAAGGGCAACAAAAATTGGATTAGGACAACAAATTTAAAGTCATTTCTCTTATTGTGTTAATTGCGCATATTCAATTAATTTTCTAACTAACTACCCTATGATTTTTGTCATCAACAATTGAGTCAAGGTTCATGTAACTCTATTTTGATATATAGTCATATATATTTCAGCTATATTATTATTTAAATGTAAAAATCGATATATTTAAGGCCAGTATCTTCAAAGTTGAGTATAATATGAATAGTTGGTTTCAGTAGTTGCTTTCTGCAAAGATCGAACTAATACTTTAAGCTTTGATTTTCGCTTATCATTTTAAATAATTTACTGTACTGAGTCCATTGTATGAGTGCCCTCTAAACTTGAGATGAAGATGATGCATTGATAGTGGCCAAATATGGAAATAAGGGTGTCTTAGGTAGATCAAATTTAGAACGTATTTTATCAAGCCTATCTCAGTTAAGGTGGATATAATTAATAAAATTAAACTTATCCCAGTTCCAATGGATTATATTATGCACATAAATGTGTTCCATTACAGTACTGGAAGTACATGCATGCTAAGTTATGGTACCTAAAATCCATAATTATCATTTTAGTACTTATCTAAGAAACTAAGTTTTTAAAAAGTGGTATGGGATGAATGTATGATATCTGAATTCCCTCATAAAAATATGATATTCGATCTGAATTTATTTTTTTACGTATTCCAATTTTTTTTAATTATTGAAAATTCAAGTCAAGCTGAAAAGTTTGCAATATATAATTTAAAATTATGCAAAATATAACAACCGGGTAGAAAAAAATAGAATATCTAAACTCATCGATGCATGTACAACAAATGCAAATAACAATGTTTCAAGGCTAATCCTTCCTCTATATTTTGTTATTTTCTTTTGTCATGTATTCTTAAAATACTTTATTGTTGTCTTTTAATTGTCTTAATAATAACAAATATTTACTATTCTGCACACCTTCTTTTTAAAGCTACCATGAAGGCTCTTCGCATATTTCCCAAATTTCAGCAAGTTATCCCTATTGTTTATCCCATTTTCTAGGGTGGTCTTACAGCTTTCAACGTGCTCTTCTTATTGATTCCTACTTGACCTCCGAGAATAAAGGTTGTTGTAGGCTACCCTGGAGATGATGTTTAGCTAGCCCAGCTCGATCTCCGGCCTAGCATTCAACAAGCTAGCAACTACTGACCTGTCAATACTGACTAAAAAAATAAAACACAAACGAATTAATCAAGTAATTAATGAAATTAGTCTCCTCCATTAATGGGGAAACTGTCAGCTGATTACTTCACTTGTCAGAACAGCAATGGCATCCCATGTAAATTCAACCAAACCTAAGCCCTTTCTCTCAGCTCGGAACGCTTAAAACTCCATGCGGCTCTCCCAAAGACTCCGCACAATTCAGTCTCTTGACTCTTTTCTGTTTTTTCACATCATTTCTCTCAGTACTCCCTGTACCTCTCAACAACACAAAATGTTCAACATCACAGGGATTTTGCTGCTACTTTTGGCCACCTTCAGTCTTCTATCTGCAGGTGCCTTTTCTACCTTTTGCATTTCACTTTAGTTATTAGATTATGATGCAATGCAAAATCAGTTAGTTGCAAACAGAAATAAATGAAGGATGTAGGAGAGTAACAAAAGAGAATAATACTTTATGAAATTTTGTCTTGTATGAGAACTAAAATGGTTACGACATTCATATTTGCAAATACCTAACTCTTTTGATGTTGTGCTGATATTGTGTTGGACAACAACATTAATCTTTATGAATGCATGGGGACAACAACATTAATCTTTATCTCAACTCTCAAGTAAAAGATAATGCCAGAAATGTAGTAAACTAATGCCTTTGACAAATGATGGCAACTAATACGTACACAACTAACAAGCAATCCTTTTGATTTCAGCATTACTCCCGAACGGGGACTTCGAAATTGCACCAAGCCCAAACCAATTGAGCGGGACAAAAGTGGAAGGGAAGCACGCGATCCCCAAATGGGAGACCTCAGGGTTTGTAGAGTACATTAAATCAGGGACAAAGCAAGGTGATTGGGTGTTGGTAGTCCCGGAAGGAGAGCACGCAGTTAGGCTGGGCCACGAAGGATCCATCAAGCAAAGAGTGTGGCTTCAAAAGGGTAGGCTCTACGCTCTCTCCTTCAGCTTCGCTCGCACCTGCTCCAAGGAAGAACAACTCAATATCTCCGTCACTGCTAAAGGCAAGACTCGTTCAGGGCTCCTCCCTCTCCAGACCATTTACAGCAGCCTCGGGTTCGACTCTTATGCTTATGGCTTTCATGCTGATGATAACACTGTTGATATCACACTCCACAACCCTGGCGAGCCTAGTGAAGACCCTGCTTGTGGGCCCCTCATCGACACTGTCGCACTCACAATCTTGGACCCACCAAGGCCTACTCGCTGTATGTATTAATTATGCCTTTTTCCTTACCTTGTTTCCCTTTCTTCTATAGTCCTAATTAATTAAACATGGTGTATATACATGATGCAGACAACCTGGTGAAGAATGGCGAGTTTGGAGAAGGACCGTATATGTCACACAGCGCAGGATGGGGAGTCCTAATCCCACCCAAGACAGAGGACAAATTCTCCCCATTGCCAGCATGGATGATCGAGTCATACAAGGCAGTCAAGTACATAGACTCCCTCCATTTCTTCGTGCCAGAGGGGAAGAGGGCAGTCGAGCTTGTTGGTGGCAAAGAGAGTTCCATTGCTCAAACCATCAGGACTCGCCCGGGGTGGACATACCTCCTCACTTTCCTCGTTGGCGATGCCAGAAATGGATGTGTTGGGCCCTTGGCTATCGAGGCCACCGTTGGAAGGCAAACCACTACTGTCAACTATAACTCCAACGGCACAGGAGGCTTCACCAAAGGCAGTCTAGTCTTCAAGGCTGACAACCATAAGACAAGGATCAGGTTCTTGAGCACATTCTACACCATGACCACTACTGGCTCCATGTGTGGTCCTGTTCTTGATGATGTCAAGGTTGTTCCTTTCCGTTATCGCCCCAGGAGTATGTGAGAAATGCATACTAATCTACGGTACCAACAACCCTTGGTTTTAAACTAAAATATAGAAACATCATCAATGCTACTTAGAACAGGGTTTTCCAAGATATCTTAGATTTTGTGAGATTTGACAAAAAGTAAATTGCTAAAACGTTATGTACCTATAGTTGTAATGTCCACTGATGAAAACAAATTTATTTATCAATACCTCAAGTGGTGAAAGTAACACAATAAATCTCTTACCAGAAAATCTTTATTACTATTGTTTTGTTGATTTATTTTCCTTTGTATTACAACCTTTTTGCTCCAAAGTAATCATATATATATGTGTGAATTAAAAAGTCATCCAATGGCATCCTAGACTATTATGATTTAATACAAATATACATATATATCAACAAAAACAATAAGTGTCTTATTTTATGGCAAAAGAAGTATTATTATATATTAACTTTAAAAAATATAATTCAATTTTATACATACAATTTATATAAATTTCATATATAAATGGTATAAAATTATATTTTTATCTTTAAATTTCATATTTATAAAAGAATGTATAAAATATATATAATCAATATTGTTGAAGTGGCTACGACATCATTCATATTGATAGCATAGACATCAAATATATGTTAACATCCTTATAATTGCAATGATAATAATTTAAAAAATAGTTTCAAACATTTGCTTTAATTTGATGGAAAAAGTAAAAACACTGAAAAAAAATCTTATCATAGGACTCATATCATCACATACATGTAAGACTAGCCTTGCCACTACCATTATATAAGCTCCATTTTACAATGCTTTAAGCTGTTCTTCGGAGTACTATGCAACCTCAAACTTGAGATATCTTCAAAAACTTTTAAGAGGACTGATACTCCGGCCGAGTGCTGGGATAAAAATGTCATCAAACTTTCCCATTTAGTCAAAATTACCACTATTCTTTTCAAATTGTCAAAAATGTCACTGCATTATCCAATTGTGTTAAAAAATGCCACCCTCTTCAATTTTACCTACTATTGCAAGTTCCACTAAACTACCTACTGTTCATCTTCATCTTCATCATCATCATCATCATCACTGATCAGCATTTGATTGAAGCTATACAGAGACATGTTCTACAAAACACTAAGTCCATAACACTCTCCAACATTGAAGCTTAGGGTATACCTTCAAAATCTACAGAACAAATTCACCAGAAACTTACCCAGATCATCAGAAATCATGGGTCTTCTTCCCCGCAAACATGGCGATGCATCATCAAACAAGTTCTCAGTCCTTAACTTCCGTTTTCGCTTCATCAGATGCTCTACTATCGCTGCTACTTCCTCCCAATTCCCACTTTTCTTGTTCTCCCCGCCAAAAATCACTGCCGCCAAGCTTCCTCTATCACTCACCCGTCGCTTCATCTCCTTCACTCTTCTTCAAACTTCTTAACTCTTCTCCATCTTCATCTTCTTTTGGTCCTGCTTTTTCTTCTTCTCCTTTGTATTCTTCTTCTGGTCCTGCGACTTTTCTTCTAAGGGTGATGATAAGTGTCTTGCCCCAAGACACTCCTTAAATGTCTTCTCCCTTATAAAATCAATACTTATTATCGTTTTTAACCCCAATTTTTTTGACAGATACTATTAATTATCAATTATAAGAAGCTTGGAATGTGTTGGCTACGCCAACAATTAAAATTGACACCCTAACGAATGAACCCCATCCGTTGGGCATATTTTAGACGCTTTTTTGTAAATTTTTAAAAATATAGATAAAAGTGTGATTTTATACAATTTATATATATTATTATAGTTATAGAAGTCAATCATGTAACTTTTTTCCAATTTAATTCACAAATATATAGGTTTTCTATAATGACAAGACACAAAATATGTGTCTTGCACAAGACTTTTATCATTTCCCTTCTTCTAAGGGTTCTTTCTTCTTTTTCACCCTGTCAAAATCACTATGCACTATGTCTATCTTCTTCGTCCTTTTCTGCAGGTGAAGAATCTGGAAAATGAGGAAGAAGATGGAGGTTTTGGAGAGGGAAGTGAATGGATTGAAGGTGGAGGTGAAGAAATTTTCTAAAAAAAAAAAAGCTTGCAATTACCGGCAGTGACCTGGAGTAACCGGTGAGAGTGGCATTTTTGAACTTAATTTGATAATGTAGTGGCATTTTTGATAATTTGGAAAGAATAGTGGTAATTTTGACTAAATGGGAAAGTATGATGGCATTTTTATCCCAACACTCTACTCCGGCCTTCCAAGAGCTTATTGACACCATAAGAAAAAGGATTTTGGGTCATAAATATTTTCGATGCCATTTAGCCAGTTTTTGACACCCTATGTCTAGGGCGCCGAATCTTATTTCGTCGTTAGTTGGCCTCCATATATGACTAAGGTAAGTCATTCCTTTGGCTTTTGTATTTAGTGGTTATTGTGTTGCGATCGCGATTTGAGGAAATCAAAGGGTAAGTGCAAAATAAGAAAAAGCTACCCTAAACGCTAAACATTAACTTTATTACGTTTCAGAAAATACTACTTGAAACACTAAACGCTCCTCAAACGTTAACTTACTGAACGATAATCGTTCTACAATTAGAGTTTTTGACTTGGTCAAAATGCTAAACGCTACCTCAAACACGACTGACAAATACAACCTAAATATTTAGGCGTTGTTACTTATAGCATTTTGATTCTTGCCTTATTGGATGTGGCGCGATGGGAGAAGATATCATGATTTCTTGAGTATTTATATGAATGATAATGACTTCGAGATAACAAAGATAAGCCATTAATAACTTGAAGAAAATCGAAGATGAACACCTTGGACCGATATAGTCTAGGATAAAGATAAATCACAACCAAGCCTTAAACAACTCACGATAATTTGATAATGGTTGGACCACCACAAATCAATAAAGGGAAGGCTTTATTCACCACCAAATTGTAATTTGGATAAAGAGCATAAGACTGAGAGAGTGTTTTGAGTGTTGTCTCAAAATACTATTCATTAATCAACCAAGTTAATTCCCCCTCTTTTCCAATTACACATTTATAGGTAAGGAAACGAACAAAACCCCCAATAGAGATTAACTTTAAAAAAAGGGGCAAGTTAACCAAAGTTAACTACAATGTAGAGCCAAAATTAATCCTAACATGGGGTGAAATAAAATTGGCTTAAAATATAACTAGGATAATTAATTACATAAGCAAACACCAAATAAGCCCTAAATAAAATAAGGGAAAACCGGCTAATACAGGTAGGTCACGGGCGTGACATGGGAAGGTAACGACCATGACGTGGTGTCTCGAGCAAGGAGCCCAACTTCAACCGGGCTTCGCGAGCGTGACTGGGCAACAGACAATCCACGGTCTACTTATCTTCGTTGGGGTCACGAGTGTAGCCTGGGAATATCACGGTCGTGACCCTGATCTAGGATCCTAGTCACGGCCATGGAGAAAACCTCACAGTCGCGACAAAAAATGGACCAAAACGGATGTCATGGGCGCGATCCGGGGTGTCACGCTCGTAATGAGCATCTGCCCATGAGTTCTTTGAAAACATTTGGCTAAGGAATGGAGGAGAAAATAAGGTCATGGTCATAACCAGGGAGGTCACGTGCCGTGATTCCCTGAACCCTAGCCAACGAGCCATCCCGCAGATGAAGATCACGGTCGTGACCAGGAAGGTCACACCTGTGACGGGCAACTATTCATTCACTTCGAAACCACTCCACCACTAACACTTCCACCTTGGTCCCTTCTCCTTTATCTGTGCCGAAAGAAACTGATACACCTCTAGAGGGAATCCCGGCCCATCCAATGGATGGCCATGACTGTCCTTCCCAGATCTAGGTCAAAATGAAATTGGTTCACCAAAAACCTCCGGAGAGCGATCAATTTTGCCCGAGTCCCACGGGTGGAATAAGGACCATTCATCTTCCCCTTTTTGAAGAAGATTTACCCTCAAATCCACTTCGAATTCGTTAGCCTCGATTGAAGGAGACAGATCTCCGATGTTGAAAGTGGATGAGACTCCCATTTTGCACAATATCTCCAACTTGTATGCATTGTCATTTATCTTCTCAAGAATCTTGAAGGATCCATCATTCCTTGGCATGAGTTTACTCTTCCGCTTCGTAGGGAACCTCTCCTTACTCAAATGCAACCAGACTAAATCTTCAGGTTTTAAGGTGATATGTTGCCTGTGCTGGTTTTCACTCACCTTGTACACTTCATCGACCTTCTTAATTCTAGCCTGGATTTGCTGGTGCAACTTCTTCAACCCCTTAGCCTTCTCGTTAGCCTCAACATTCATCCTCGACTCAAGAGGTAAGGGAATCAACTTGAGGGTTGTGAGGGGTTTCACTCAATAACATGTTTCAAAAGATGAGTGAGTCGTAGCGAAAGAAGGAGCCCGGTTATAAGCAAACTCAACATAGCTCAAATCAAGTCCCAATCCCTTAAACTCATACTAACTTGACATCAAAGTAAAGTAGTGAGGGCCTTGTTAGTTACCTTCATTTGGCCATTGGTTTATGGGTGATGATAAGTGCTAAAAAGCAACTTCATTCCCAATAACTTCCCTAGTGATCTCCAAAAATGACCAACAAATTTTGTATCTCAATTCGCACGATGCTTCATGGAATCCTATAGAGCCTAATGATCTCCTTGAAAAAGAGAGAGGTTATATGCATAGCATCATCGGTCTTCTCACATGTGACAAAACGAGCCATCTTTGAAAATTGATCTACCACAACCATGACTGCATTTTTCGCCTTTTGACTTTGTGGTAGTGCCACTATGAAATCCATACTCAAGTCCTCCCAAGGACCCTATGGAACCGAAAGAGGTTTATAAATATCTTAATGAAATTGGTTCTTGAATTGTTAACAAGTGATACACCTCAAAACAACATCACGTGCATCACCTCTATCTTAGGCCAATAGAAGTGTTCTTTGAGCATGTCTAGGGTCATGTTGATGCCAAAATGCTTGGCAATACCTCTACCATGGACCTTCTTCACCAATAATCTTCTCAAAGGACACTGGGGTATTGCACAATTTGTTTCCCTTGAATAGATATCAACCTTGAAGTACATAAGGACTCATATCTCCACTCAAATGAGGTTGGAAATCCTCACCTTCATTGTAGTATTCTTGAATAACTTGGAAGCCTAAGACTTGAGCTTCCATCATGGACAAAAGAGCATGTCTTCTTGACAAAGAATCTTCATCCATATTCACACTGCTCTTCTTATGTTTAGCTACAAAATTGAAGCTTTGGAGGAACTTAACCCACTTGGCACAGCAAGAGTTGAGTTTGTACTATGCATTCAAGTACTTGAGTGTTTCATGGCAAAAATGTAACACAAACTCGACAAAAGATAATGTGACCAATGATCCAAATCTCGCACAAGGGCATAGAACTCCTTGTCATGGGTTGAGTAATTCTTCCGTGAGTCGTTCAATTTCTCACTAAAGTAAGCAATGGGGTGTTGATTTTGCATCAATACGACCCCAATGTCAACTCCACCTACTGCAAAATTCTCTAAGATATGTAATGATTTATCAAGTGAAACTACTATCATTAGATTCATCGTAAAATTAATTTGATAAAACAACAATTTATAATGTTTTTGAAAACATGCTGTTAGAAAATGATAGTTACAGATTTATAATGAAGACCAGTAAAAATTAAAAAAAAATAAATTATCAGATATTAATAACATGAAGAAGGTTTAATCAATTATAGATCTGCTAATATTAATAAAAACTGTACCGGTATTTGTTTAATGTATTTATCACTTTTGATTGGGTTATAAATCACTCAAATACTTTAATTTATGTTTTTTAATTGACCTTTATTAGATTGTTGCATATAAAAAGATTAAATAAATATTAATGTAAAATTAAATTTCAAAAGTTAATTATGAAAAATGTCATTATATAATTTCTTGTCTGTGTCTAAACGAATTAATTTTTTCTTGCATTAAAAAGAAAATCTTATATGGAGTTACTAATATTTAATTTAATATTCAAGATAATCACATACTATTAAACATTGAATTCAAAAGTATATTAGAGGATTTAAAGACAATTTCGTTTAATGAACTGGGAAATATATGACTAAAGGCAGGGAGTCATCAAAAATCGTCGCTTTATATTAAAAAAATCCCTTTTCACCGAAAATTTCAAAGAAAATCTATTACAGGAAAATTTAGGGGGTAAAAAAAAACCCCATGCTCAAGTGAGAGGGTAAAAATTATTTAACAAATGTGAGATGTATAAAAATTATTACAGCAAACCTCAATTAGGGTCAATGTAAATTACTCTCATCCCATGTTGCATCTTGCTAAACAAACTTTTCGTTAGAATAGTCTTCTGCAAGGTGAATTTCAATTGTTATTTCATCATTTGAGCATTGGCAATGTAGTTTACTGGTTTCCAACTACACTCCCAACATTCTCATTTCATACTTGTTAGGATAAGAGGGGTTTAATTTTTTTCTCCTTGGAAACGTCTCATAGTACAATTCTAATAATCAAATTATTGAACACACAATTAATTGCATAACACAAAGTATTCTAAACTACCATGCAACAGAGAAGCATAATTATCCAAAGTTTTTGACTGATAGGTGTGATATACCTTCTACAACCAGCTTTCTTGATCCAATCAGGTATTGCTCCAGTTAAACGGTTGTGGTTCAGATACCTAGCCATTACACATTATTTATCAATAACAATGTTGATATACTTTAGTGCTGAATAAATACACTGCACTTAGGTATGATTGACCAAAAACAGCAGAGAGCAATTGTTATTGAAACAACATTAATTCTCCTGTTGAAGCCACTTTAATAATGAAAATATGCAAGCTAACTAGCATGGTGAGATGAATTCCTACGATATCCTCAGATCATGAGGTCAAGATGTAAGAATAATAATGTGCTGGCCGGATCTACAAACCCACATCTAGTTGAAGAATAAATTAAATATGACAAATAAATAAGTGAAAAGGTTTTCCTTTTTCCCCTTTTGTTTCACTCCTCTTTAAGGGGGTTGATGGGGGCACAACCAACTAGATACATGTTAGGTGTGGAGACCAAATAGGAGACGGAAAAGTAGAAAGGAGCTAGGAAGAAGAGTAAGAAGATGAGACGTCACCAGGGGGAAATTGACGCCACTAGAGGGTCTACCCCCACCAGCGTCTTGGGTTTTCTCAACAGCGCCTCGTAGGGCAAGACACTGGTAGCGTCTAAGGAGCCCCTCGACAGCGCGTGGTCTAGATGCTCCAATTTGGCGCATGCTGTCAGCGTTTTGTCCCCCTCGCCAGCGTCTGTGGTTTCCTTGCCAGGGCCTCTTGATGGTGCTATGAAGATTTGAAAATATTCGGGGAATATTTCCGAGATCTTTTCTGTTTCCTTTCTACAGTTGTTTCCTAATTCGCGGTTGTTTCCTTATTGCTGGAGACTTCCATATTGTTTAGGTTATTCCTATATTGTAACCTAGGTTTTCCCCTGTACCCTCTAGTATATATAGGAGTTCAGGTTCTCCCTATTATGTATCGCTCAGAAATCCCAGAGTGTATCCTAGAGAGAATTGGGATCAAGTGAGATAGAGAGAAACACAACCTTATATTGTAATCCTCATATTACTAGTGCATCGATTCCGTGGTTTTTTTCCCGCTTTGGGATTTTTCCACATTAAAATCCTGGTGTCAAATTTCTTATTTCTTTTCCGCTGTTATTTGTTGTTGTTTGTGGTTGCTTGAGTGCTCTTCGATCCTAACAACTGGTATCAGAGCTGTCAGGGTTGGTGAAGAGAACTCGCTTTCAAACAATAGCAGCAAATAAGTATGAAATAGAGAAATTTGATGGATCTGATTTCATCTACTGGAGTCCTGCTGTACTCAAAGTCGTTGCATGTTCCTCTGTTGGAGGCGAAGCCGGAAAAGATAGAGCAGACTGAGTACGATCTACTGGATCGACATGCGATGTCCTTGATCAGGATGTCATTGGCTTGGAACGTCAGGTTTAACGTCATGGAGAAAAAGACAACGAAGGAATTGTTGGAGGCACTAAAGGAGATGTATGAGAAGCCTAGTGCAGCAAATCAGGTATATTTGTTCACCAAATTAACCAGCTGTAAGATGGCTGAGGGTGGTGATGTGACTGATCATATTAATGAGGTTACTAAGATTTTATCACAACTTGCTTCAGTAAAGAAGATTTTTGCTGAGAATGTCAAAGCTTGCATATTGTTGTCTTCTATGCCTGATTTTGGAAAACCCTTGTAAACGCGGTTAGTAGTGCTAAGGATACTGATGAGATGAAATTTGATGAGGTCAACTCTGTATTGCTTAGTGAGGGTCTTCGTAGGAAGAATTCTGGTGAGGAATCTTCGGGAACTGCATTAAGTGTTAGGGGTAGGAAGAACAATAGGA
Source organism: Portulaca oleracea (assembly GCA_029582165.1). Taxonomy (NCBI): domain Eukaryota; kingdom Viridiplantae; phylum Streptophyta; class Magnoliopsida; order Caryophyllales; family Portulacaceae; genus Portulaca; species Portulaca oleracea. The sequence goes on from CM055874.1 coordinate 40,556,862, forward strand.
ATTTGAATAATTCCAAGGGAGGCAAGCCTAGGGACATGAGCAATGTTATGTGTTATGGTTGTGGTGATAAGGGTCACTTTAAGAGGAATTGCCCTAGACCTGGGAAGGGAAAGGGTAATGATGACCAGGACTTTGTCAACTCTGCGGAAGATCTTTGTGAAGCCCTGGTCTTGAGTGTGTCCAGCCCTGAAGAGTCTTGGATAGTTGATACTGGTGCATCCTTTCATGTTTCTTCAAACAGGGAGTTATTTCATAATTTTAGGAGTGGGAATTTTGGCAAGGTGTATCTTGCCAATGACTAGTATTATGAGATAACAGGTACAGGAGACGTGACGATTAAAACTGCTAATGGTAGTCTTTGGAAGTTGGAGGATGTGAGGTATATTCCTGGAATTAGGAGGAATTTAATTTCAGTGAATCAACTCGATGAGATGGGCTACACTGCAGGCTTCGGGAAAGGGATGTGGAAGATCATGAAGGGTGCTATGGTAGTGACGAAGGGATTGAGATTCGGTACGTTGTACTCTACCAGGGAAAGCACTAACATGATTTCTTATACTTCTTGTTCTAGTTTATGGCTTTGCAGGAATGAGAAGATGGTCAGTTTCGCCAAAACTGACAGGGAACCTGAGGAGGTATGGAGTGACTCAGGTGACAAGAAGCAAGTGGGAGCTATGGCGGTCAAGGTTTCTGGTAGGCTGAGTGTGCCTAGGGAGGAAACAGAGGAACCACAGGAAGCTCCACAGGTTGCAGATCAGGCTGCTGAAGGACCTGAACCACAGGAGCTAGGTGAAAGCTCCAGCACACCATCTACTGTGAGGAGATCCAGGAGGGCTACCGGAGATGTTGGGGAGCCAAAGACCAATACTAAGGCTGTGCAGGCGAAGGCTCGGTTCAAGTGGGAGCACACAATGGTTGATGAGATTGCATCACTTGAGGGAACTTGGAAGCCGGTGAGATTGTATGCGGGGAAGAAGGCCGTGAAGAAGTGGGTCTACGATCAAGGGTAAGCCAGTGGATGTTGGGAATTTAAGGCCGGGTGCGGTCTTAGGTGGCCTCTCGGACTGATAAAGAGGTTGGTCGATGCACTAGGGGAACTTATGGTGAAAGTTGAGGATGGTTGAGGTTTGGTCTCCAAGTGGGAGATTGTTAGGTGTGGAGACCAAATGGGAGAAGGAGAAGTAGAAAGGAGGAAGAAGAGTAAGAAGATGAGGCGCCACCGGGGGAAATTGACGCCACTAGGGGGTCTACCCCACCGCCTTCTTGTTTTTCCAATACAATGGCAAGACGGTAGCGTCTAGGAGCCCTCGACAAGCGCTCGGTCCAGATGCTCAGCTGACGACGTCATTGCTTTGTCCACCTCGCCAGCGTCTGTGGTTTCCTTGCCAGCGCGTCCTGATGGTGCTATGAAGATTTGGAAATATTCAGGGAATATTTCCGAGATCTTTTCTGTCTCCTTTCTACAGTTGTTTCCTAATTCGCGGTTGTTTCCTTATTGCTGGAGACTTCCATATTGTTTAGGTTACTGCCATATTATAACCTAGGTTTTCCCCTGTACCCTCTAGTATATATAGGCGTTCAGGTTCTCCCTATTATGTATCGCTCAGAAATCCCAGAGTGTATCCCAGAGAGAATTGGGATGAAGTGAGATAGAGAGAAACACAACCTTATATTATAATCCTCATATTTGCATCAATTCCGTGGTTTTTTTCCCGCTTTGGGTTTTTTCACGTTAAAATCCTGGTGTCAAATTTCTTATTTCTTTTCTGTTATTATTTGCTATTGTTTGTGGTTGCTTGAGTGCTCTTCGATCCTAACAATACAAGCCACTTATCACTCCGAGGGGCAGAAAGTAGTTTATAGTCAGTGACATAACCTTATATACTTTACATTTGTTGCACAAATGTAAAATTTTCTGGAATATTGCTCTGTAATTTGTTGAAGCTAAGATCTCTGTAAGATAGACAATAAAATTACATAAGTGTAAATACGAGGTAGTTTATTTAGTATATATTCATGATGGACAACAACATGTCTCTATTCACACCATTTTGTGAGCCATCAAGAGAATGACCTATAGGTAATCTAGAAATAAAATTATTAACAAATAACCCTAAACCATGATTCTCCATAAAGAAATTTCTTTTACATCTGATACCTTTGAAAGAAATTAATCCTTATGTTTAATAATTTATATCATGAAAAACAAATATGAAACGTTTAGTCTCGGTTATATGTTTGTTCCCTTTTGTTTTAAACTAGTTTTTCATACCTACAGGTATAGCTCTCTAAATATTGGGTGTTTGTGCACAAATGTATTTGTATGATTGTATGTTTAAGTACACAAGTAATAAGACGTACTGGTAGTTCTGCTTGTGTTTCTAATAACTTCTGTAAGCCATTATGTTTTGAGCCGTGCAAAGTCCAAGAGAATTAATAATGACAATTGATATGACTGAACGTTTATTCGATTCCATACCCAAACAGTGGTACAAATTTAGGACGAAACGGAGCAAGAACTGGCCGACCAGTGGCCACCACGGTCAGCCGTGGTGATCCCCACGGTCCGTGTACGGATTGTACGGACCGAAGCAGGCTTCGTGTCTATGCCATTTGTTTTCGCGAGTTGAAAAGCAAGGCAGCGATGGTTTTTCATGATTCATTGATTATCTATCATTTTTCCTTCATTCCGGAGCCGTCAGGAGAGAAAAGAAACCCTAATCCATCCCTTCACTCATCAATTACTCCATCAAGATTCAAGATTGAGATTGATTCGAAGAGAAGCGAAGTTCAAGATTCAGAAAGAGAACATCGACACTTGTGAGGAAGACTATACTCCACCCGGGGATCGAAACACTCGACGGTTGTAATTCTTCGTAGTTATCTTTGTTTTCAATTCCTTTCTTTGTTTTGAGAATTAATCATGATGTTTGGAACTTGTGTCGTGCTTTTCTTGAATATGATTGAGTAGTTTCTTTGAATTCTAGGGTGTTACAACCCAAAACAATGTAGTTTGATTCAATATTATTAGTTTGTACATGAATTCTTGTTTTGAACCAGAAGGTTGTGTTTTCCATGTTTAAGAGTGTTCTTTAGGCCTGGAATGCTTGTAATTTGAGATTAACCTGGGAAGTACTAAAAGGTGAATTAGGATAATCTGACTATCAACCTTTCTACCTTGTTTTGTGAAATTTGAGAAAAGAATAACAAACTGGGGAACCTTTTGATAACCCGAATATTTTTGAACTTCAACTTTGATTAACTTGAAAAGCATACGAAAGTTGTAATTTAGGTTAATCGAGGTAATTCTATTAGCATCGAAAGAGCAGTAGAGTTCTTATGGTTGTCGTTCTTGATTCGTTCTTGAATGTATGATTGTGCAGGCTAGGTTTTAGTAATCAGACTCGTTGTTAGGTTAGCATCTCCCTATAAATCTTTCTCTCTTGATTAAAACCCTTGATTAATTTCCTTTCTTTAGTTTTAGTTTGTTTCCTAAACCTTACCAAAACTCAAATCCTGATTAGCTTAGCAATCGCGATAGAGATTAGTTTTCTATGATGCTAATTGAGTCCCTGTGGGATCGACCTTGACGTGCTACTATGTACAAAGTGCGCTTGCGGCCCTGTCAAGTTTTTGGCGCCGTTGCCGGGGACTCTGTCTTTAGCAGTCAGTAAACTAACCACTTAGGTTGACTAAGTTGTTTTCTTTTTCTTTCTTTTTCTTTTTTTATCTTTGATTTTTTCAAAAACAAAACAAAAAAAATGGCAATTCTTGATTTTTCCCAATTTGAGCAGGAATTATTTCGGCACTATTTTGAGAGATTACTTGCATGTCCTGTTCCTTGTGGTGTTGTGCCTGGGAAATCAGATGTTCTTGACATTTTCGCTTTCAGGGTGAATAGTGAGTCTCGTACTCTATTAGAGTATTTTCGTTTCTATTATGCTCAAACTGTTAATGAAGCTTGGGGTTTGCTTGAAAGGCTTGCACGTGATACTTGTGATTTTGAATATTGTTATTGTGCATCTAGTTACTCTTTCCCCAATCCTTGTGCATCTCATGCTAGATTATATACTCAACCCCATTGTTTTCCTCCTTGTTGTTTATGTAGTTCTTTTGACCATGATGAGTCTACATGCCCCGACTTAGCTAGACTTGAGATTTTGATGAGGGCAGTGTAAGAGCAACAAGATAAGTTGGAAGCTAGTCTAGAGGAAATAGTCTACCCTTCTGAGTCATCTTTGCCAACAGTTGCTCTTTCCCATCCTAGCTTACCTAGAGACACTACTGATGGTGTCTTTGCTTTTCATAATGCATCCTTACCTTTTTTTCAGTCGACAAGGTTTGAGGTGAGTGATTCCCATGGGTTTGATGCTAGGTATGATGATGATTTATGTCATGGGTCAATTGATATTATTGATGAGGAGTCCTATGAGGGGTTTGAGGGTGGATTGGATCCTTCAAGAAAAGAATCTGATGATGTAGTCCATGCTTCTTCACTTTGTTCACTACTTTCCTTTGCCCCTATGAACTTTGAGGAGACCATTCTCTATGAAAAGACCATTGATGTTCATGCTGATGTGGAATGTGTGGTTAACTCTTATGATGTGGCTGTGATTGAGGGGACCAACAATGTCCTTGATTTGTCCTTAGGTAGGAGGATTTCATCCCTATTTTGATCCATATTACGAATGCCTAGAGGACTCAGTTAGAAAAATCATGTGGATAACTTATTTTGATTCTTTTGATTTTTCTAGTACTTTTGATCTATTTAAGAGAACGCAACTAACATTCTTTGCTATGAGTATCTTGTTGTTATCTTATCTGCAAGCTTGTGAACCGCATGCTACCGAGTTTGACAAGCTTCTAAGGGCTTTGACTGCATCTGAGGTGATCGCTTAACCATAAGGTCGTGATGGAGTGGCTGATGCTCTCGCGCCCTTTTCATAAAGAAGAGATGTTTTGGGAATCCTGCACCTAACATAGTGAGTTCTTTCTATTCTTTTTCCCTTTATTTTTCTTTGTTTTTTTAGAGAGTGTGATGCATTATGTCGCTTCCCTGTTGTGCATGCTACCCTTACTCGACATGCATAACGGACAGTGCTTTGTCCAAGCATTGGGGGGGGGGGGTTTGGGTTGGCTGTCTTGAACCTCTATGCTTGAGTGAAACTGACGTTTATAGTTGTATATTTGTTAGTTTCTTTTTGTGTTTGCTAGGCTTTGATTTTGCATCTAGGTTGCATATAGGAGTAGTTTTCTTGCTTTCTTGTGAAATGTTTAAAAATAAAAAAAAATTAGGATAGTCTTTCTCCTTTAAGAGGTATGTTTGGATTGTCATTGCAAGCATATTCTTGGGAATTCTTGGCTTGATTTTGATGATAGGAGAAACTTGGTTGTTTGTTTGATTTAGGTTGCTTGTCTTGTTTGTGATTCAACTAGTCTTGAATGACTCTTGTGCGTGATAGTGAAGTTCTTGTGTTTGATTCACCAAATGAATTAGTTGCTTATGATTGTTGTAGGTTAACCGTACCCGTGAGACTTCTTGAGCCTAAAAGACTATCATTTTTATAGTCTCATTTTCTTTTGAGTGTGACCTTACCATGTTTGCATCTCTAGAACTTGATTTGACTCTCTTTGAAACTGCATTTGACTTGCGCATGGTGTTAATATGATTGAGGCCCATTTTGAAGCCACATAGCCAAAAGCCACCTAACAATGTGACCTCTTTTTGCAAGCCCTTTACTAACCATTTTTCCTGCCTTGTTGTTACCCTATTCGTGCGCACCCTTGGCCTGTTTTTAATTCCTCGCCTTTTAGCCAAGTTAGGGGAGCAACAATTCAGTTGGGGCCAGTTTTGTAGTCTTTTTGTTGGTGACTTTGTTGGTTGTGAGTGCTTGATGAGAGAAATGTTGTTGTTGATCATTATTTATTCCCTCTCTTGTTCGAAGCTTTAATTGGGTTGAAGGGAAGAGAGTCTATCCTTATGTAACCATGCTATTCACCAAAAAAAAAAAAAAGAGAAGAATGAAACTTGTTGGAAAAAAAAAAGGAATAAGATGAAAACAAGATAAAATTTTTGAGGAATAATAGCATGGTGGTTTTCTTGCTTATATTGACTCTTCCCTTAATTTTCTTTCGGCGGGGAGGTATTATGCTTCATTGCGGTGTGATGTAAGAGGTGTTGTGCTTTATGTTTTGGGAATGTTGCTCTTTAGGTCCTTGGCTTTTAGCTCCACATTTCCTAAATGATTTCCCTACTTACCCTACACCTAAGCCCCATTACAACCCTTAAAAGTCCTTATGATTAACATTTGTGCATGTTGTCTATAGCAGTAGAGAATTGAGAGTCTTGTTATGGTAGTTTGTTTACATCGGTTAAAGGTTTTGAGTGAACCTCCATATCTATTTAAAACACATGAGGGGAGCGATTCACATACCCTAAAGTGAGGTCCTACCGATCCCAACTAGTTCGCCAAGCATGTGAGTTGATTTTGATTGCATTTGAGTTGTGATAGATTAGTTGTGTTGCTTCTTGACTTATGATTCTATTTCGAATAGCGATCTTTGTTTCAATTTAACTCTTAATCTCGCTAGGGAGTCCTTGAGTGTATGCTTGCTTTGGTAGTCTTACATTGCCCTTATATTGGAGGAGGTGTGCATTTAGTTTTTCTTTTTGAGTCCTTTCATCTAGTATTGAGTCTTGTACTTGCTTGGGGACAAGCAAGGAGTAAGCATCGGGGGATTTGATAAGTGTCTTTTGTGACTATGTTTTTAGGGGTTTTTAATAGTGAATTAGGGATAACTTTGAATTTAAATCTTGATTTATACCCCCTATTTCTCTATTATGCTCAATATTGCTATTTTTTGATGAAAACTTACAGATTTTGGGAACAAAACACCAGCTTTGGGAACATTTCTAGCATATTCCAGGACACCATAGGCCTCTAAATGTCAAGAACAGACCGTGGAATGAATTTGGGACGAAACGGAGCAAGAACTGGCCGATCAATGGCCACCACGGTGAGCCCGTGGTGATCCCCATGGTAGTAATTTGAGATTAACCTGGGAAGTACAGAAAGGTGAATTTGGATAATCTGACTACCGACCTTTCTACCTAGTTTTGTGAAATTTGAGAAAAGAATAGCAAACTAGGGAACCTTTTGATATTCATAATATTTTAGACCTTCAACTTTAATTAACTTGAAAGGCATACGAAAGTTGTAATTTAGGTTAATCGAGGTAATTCTATCAACATCGAAAGAACATTAGAGTTCTTATAGTTGTTGTTCTTGATTCGTTCTTGAATGTATGATTGTGCAGGCTAGGTTTTAGTAATCAGACTCGTTGTTAGGTTAGCATCTTCCTAGACATCTTTCTCTCTTGATTAGAACCCTTGATTAATTTCCTTGCTTTCTTTAGTTTTAGTTTGTTTCCTAAACCTTACCAAAATCCAAATCCTGATTAGCATAGCAATCGCGATAGAGATTAGTTTTCTGTGTTGCTAATTGAGTCCCTGTGGGATCGACCTTGACGTGCTACTACGTACACCGTGTGCTTGCGGCCCTTTCACTACCCCCTACGCCTAGCCACGTTGGTTTTAGAGAAAAATATATATATATGAAAGAAAAGAAATAGGAAAGAAAATAGCTTAATAAGCGAATGAAAATGTGGGGCCTTTCCTTGCGTTTCCTGTGGCCCTCACCAAGCCAAGGGCAACACAAGCAAGGGAGGGCAACACTTTGTTGACCTTTTTGCTTTGAAATGAGCTCAAGTGGTGATTTTTACTTTGGATCAATCGGAATCAACTAGGATACACTAGCACATACGCACAAAGGACCTTGTTTTGTAGGAGATGTATAGGGGTTGAAAACCTCTAAGATTGGCGATACCTTGGACTAGGTGTTCTTGATGTGCTCATATCCGTTTCTTTTGGTCGATTAGCATTGCCCTCCTTGCAGTTGATTACATGATTCTATTAGCAGGCAATTCTTTCTTTCATTTTTGAACTTTGTTTTGTTTTTAACCATTCTCCCTCTCCTTTCTCCTTTTTTATAGCTTTTGTAGGTATACTCACTACAAACCCTCATGAGACCAACCTCGTCCACCTGGGCTGCCAGGGAGTTTATGCATATGCTAAATGCACTCGTTTCCTCCCATGACAGTGGAGTAATTGTTAGTTTAGGTAGTTTTTGTTCTGTTTTGCTCGGAACGAGCAAAAGCTTAAGTGTGGGGGAGGGTGTTTAGGCCTAAGTTATACCCTTAGGCTTGATCTTTTAGCCCGATTCCGTGTTTGCTTGGTTTTTTGTTCTTTTGTAGGTTTCTCGCTTTTGATGAATAAAACAAGGAAAATGAGTATTTTAGGGGCATTTTAGGGAATTCCCGAGGCTTTTCTCGAGCCAAGTCGAGCCGAGAAACGAAGCGGAGACGACCCAGGAACCCTTTCCCTCACAATTGAAGAAAAACAGGGTCGTAGCATCCACCACAACCTTTGTAGCGGGCGCTACACCCATTGAAGTAAGGAAAGGAAGGGGACAGGAGGGCGTAGCACCCGCTACGGTAGGCGTCGCGCCCGCGACGACCCTTGATTACGCGTTTTTCTGCGGCTTAAACGACTGCGTTTTGAGCAACTCCCTTGCCTTGTATATACCTTGAGTGTCGACTTTTCTAAGGGGGGGTTAAAATCTAGCACTTAGCTAGGTTTCACCTAGCTTTTAGATAGTTTTTAGGGGATAATTAGTGAGAGATTAAGAGATTTCTACTTGGATTACTACTTGGATTTGGTTTTGTATTGAAGTTTTGGGAGATTTAACATTGTGAAGGCTATCTATTTCATTGTTCATCCTTTATAGTGGCATCAATTGATAAGTGTTTTCTTCTCTTAACTCTACTCTCCTTTTGTCAATTGCATTGCTTTCATTGTTAATTCCTTTGGTTGTCTTTCTAATTGCTTTGAGTGTCGTTATTGTTCTTGTTTGGTTCATTTCATGCTAGAATTCATGTTTAGGGTTGGGATTGTTGATGTTAGTTTAGTTAATATGTTGATTAGTGGCTAGAACCCTATGGGTTAGGGGGTAATTAGGGATGTGGATAGGAGATTAGGAGTGGGTTAACATTTTTAGTGGATAATAAGGTAGGAAATCACCTTCCCACTCCAATCCTTCCTTCAAGTGCTATGTATTTGGGTCCGAAAGTTCCCGAATACATCGAACGCTTGTCATGGAAGGATGAAGATGGGATAACTGGTACTCGCCCATGAAAATGGGAAGGAGATCAACTAGGGAATTTTGTTCCGTTTAACCCTCTGGGTCCATGGTGGACTCGGAGGTAGTTAATCCGGGCTACTCCCGAAAGGGGGAGGCCGGTGGGCTTTCTAACGGAATTACCATTTGATTCTCCTATCTTGATTACTCCCTTAACTTAAAACCTACTTCCTTGATCCCGTTCACGTCCTGAAAATCCTCCCAAGCCCATTGTCTCACCGTTGACTGAACCTTAGGTTTTCTACATCCTTGAATTTGTTTAGTTTAGTCACCTTACCTTCCTTTCGTGACCTTAGCGATCTCAACTCATTCTTCACCAAAACCTTTAGCCAAGGCCCCTTATTCCTCGAGAAGAACGATAAAACCGGTCTAACAAACCACTGCACCAGGGCTCGCATGCATTTTAATAGAAGTCAAATCACGTGCATATAAAGAGTTTACTTGCTTGCATCTTCTTGTGCATTTATTTATTTCTCGTACAACTTGTTGCTGAAAAAAAAAAAGAAAAAGAGCGAAAGGGAAAAGGGGCCTTGCCAATGATGCCTAAGAACTACTATTGTGGACCACCAAATATGCTCTTGAAAGCTGCATCCGCGAAAGAGCTCGGTTGTGACTCGTCTTGATTACCGGAAGGGCCAGGCAAGAGCTGACTTGAAGGCACGTCATAACCCTGATTATAACTAGAGGGCTGGCTGTAAGGAACGATAGAATGAGCATGATACTGAGGTGCCCATGGACTTGAAACTTTCTTCATCGAACCACGAAATCCACTAGATTTCGAGCAATCCTCTACCATGAACTAACGAATGTCAGGAGACCTCTGCCTACCTCCTGAGGACCTCGAAGAACTAGCATGGAAGTGCGAAGTTCACCCATCAAATCTTGATCCCTTCGTCGGGATGGTCCTCCTCCATGATCTCCGCGATGAACTCTCCTACTAGTTTCTCCCGCTAAAGAATGATGAGGACGACGCCTTAACGAACTTCCAGTACACGACAAACTCGCATGAGAATGAGTTTCACCAGCTTCATCATCAGCAGCTGGCATAGGGCCTCGGTACTGGCTATTCACGAAGTTCTGATCAATGAACTCCCACATTATAATGCCTTCCCTCAACAGAACATGGATATGGGCATATGCTTGTTGCATACCAAAGGGAATCAATGAGAATCCATGCAAAAAGAGAAGACTAGCCATATGTGTTACTTACTGGATTAGAATCGAAGCGTTGCCACACTTCATGATCATTTGGCACGAGCGGAATGAAACCAAACAGCATGTCTTCACCCTCCTCCTGCTCAGGCTCTTCTGCATGTCGGTCCAGTAGAGGATCATAATATCCTCCTAGCTATAAAAAAATGACTTATCAGCGAAGAGAACAAAGAAGCATCATTGCATAAACAAGAAGAATTCATACCCGAGCAAAAGCCAAGCGTCCTCTATGCTGAGCGACCGCTTTCTCTAGGTTATCCGTAGGGACAACAAAGTTAACATCAGGCTCCCCGCCCATCAGCCGAGCCATCTCATCTTCTTTCAAAGCCTACCGGTCAAAGATAAACTCAGGAGGATCTACAGGCACCCTTGAAGGCCATTCCCCTGTATGCTGGAAAAAGAAGCGCTCTCCTAAGTAGAAAACAATGCCTGAAAGACCTTCTAATAGCAAGCGACGTATGCTCGCTTCCATTTCTACACGAATATCAAAATGGAGGTCTTCCAAGAGAAAGTCGTCCCATGGAGACTAGATAATATCCTCCTACGAGGGTCATCATGACCTCAAGCAAGCAGAAAGAAAAGAAAAGAAGTGAAAGAAATGAATCATACCGGTCGAAGGTTGTCAATGATTCTCCTAAGACCATTCAGGTCTTTGAAGTGATACTTTGGAAGACGGTAGTCCAACGACTCTGGCCATCGTCCAGCAGCAGGGACGCGCAAATTGCCATTATTGGTTCCCCCAACCACAGGGAGAAAGTATGCTAAGACCCACACATGCACACCAGGAAAGATCTTAGTAGAATTAAAAATGGAAATTTTGTACATCACAAAGTTTCTAAGGAAAGATATCTTGGAGGATATCTCCAAGACCCGTGAAAGACTGCTACCCAGGTTGAGCAACTTTCATTCTGTAGTCCTCGAACGCCCCGCTATGTCACAGCCGGTAGGACAACAGGCAACCTGCATTCCTCTCACCAAATGAGCACAGGCAGCAGCTGCCCAGTTGAAATATCTCACCTCACTATAATCCAGGAGATTGTGCATCCAAGAAAGGGTAATCGTGTCCCGACGATTTGCAAAAATAGTTGCATTAATAAAATGCACCAGAACGAGAAACTGACGCTGAAGAGGGAGGTTCTAAAAACCCTCACTCTTCAAAATAGCCACCAAGTGGGTGTACCGCAAAACACCATTTTGCCTTGCCACCGCAGTAGTAGGTTGCAAGAGCTCATAAACACGAGGGTCCGGATCCTTTTGAAATTCCAGCAACTAGCCACCCCAGCTATGGCTAGTGATCATCAAAAAGTCGATAGGAGTAAGCATCATCTCACGAACAGGGAGATGAAACGAATTTGTTGTATCCCAAAATGTTCCACTATAGCCCGACCGAATATTCTCTTGCTACGAGTTTTCCAGGCATCCACACAAGCCAGGAAAGGACCAAAACCTGCATTTCTAACAGTGGTCGAGTAGAAATCCCCAGCTTTTGCATGATGGGATAAAACTACAACACTTTGCATGCTCCCGCACATTTTAAAAAAGTCATCCTATGCCAAAAGCAGCAAAAAGAGCCTAAATGTTCGTTCTGGGACACAACGTACTTCAAGCAAAATTTAGAGTATTCATCTATTTTAAATCCAACTTGAAGTACTAAAGCAAGCAATAACATGCAAAACAACTTTGGAAGATAAACATGTTACGGATAAGTGCATACCGAGACATGGGAACGGAAAAACCATGCATGCTCATCTTGACGAAACACCAGTTGAGATGGAGTGAACTCTCTATCATGGTATTCCCGTTGTACTGTCCTCGCATAAGGACACTCCCGGACTGCTGGCTGAGTAGCACGTCTGCGTCCCCTTCTTAGAAAATTCATCCTTTCGCGATGAAAATCAAAATACCCAAAAGAATTTCTAGAGAGAGAATAAGGAGAAGCAAGTGAAGCTTGAAGATATAAAGATTACTGAAGCTGAGAACTCCAATTTATAAGCATAATATCTTAGTCCACACAGCCACGTGTCAAATCCTCATTGGCCAAAGCTGAAGTCCAATTGGCCTTAGGGCTATCTAAAATTATTGTGATAAGTTGATCTCCTGCATGGCCTACAAAAGTTGAAGTGTAAGAAAAAGATTCTCTTTCTTTTCCTAGAGTTCGGCTGGCCTAGGGAAAAGAAGGAGCATTGTCTTTTCTTCATTCTTGTTTCCAAGAGACAAAGCTTGCATATTCTCAAGAAAGAGCATGGCTAAGTGTTCCCAATAAGAAGCAGTTGGTCTTCTCAAGATTGAAGCATCAAGTCCCCAAAATAAGATCATTTTCCAACGATTATGCTGACGCGATCCGAGGTAAATTACCTGGGCCAAAAATTAAATTTCATTAAAACTAACAAAAACAAATTTGCATCTTGCTGGAAAATAAGAGTCATCGACATCGGGTTCGATGAAATGTCAAGAATAAGAGCCACCTGCATCGCGTCCAATGAAGTCTCTCGACATTAAATTGCTATCAAAATCAAAACCTCGAGACACCGGCACCGTGCCCGGTGAAGTCTCGATCTCCGAGCCACCGGCATCATGGCCGGTGAAGTCTCAACCCCCAAGGCCATCGACATCGTGATCGGTGAAGTCCCTCGGTGTTGAATTGCCACCATCATCATCATCATCAAATCTCCAGAGCCATTGACATCGTGCCCGATGAAGTCTCCCCAACAAGTAAGGAGTCATTCTCGCCTGAGATCACCTATCGGCGCAAGTTCGCCAACCGCGACACAGGACTCAACTTCCAAGAGTCAGCCCACTCCTTCAAGTAGGACGCCTTCAGCGTCCGAGATCATTTCGAGTAGGACGTCAATAGACGCCCGAGATCGGTTCCAGTAGGGTGTCATTCTTACCTGAGATCATCTTCAAAGAGGCGGACACCGCCCACAACCGCGACACAGGATTCAGCTTCCAAGTGTCACCCCAGGCTTTGCACTCCAAAGTCATATCCTCAACCGGTGTCCATCAAATCAATTCTACTTTGATTTTCATCCTATTCAGGACTCAATCAAAGTGGGGGTTATCTGTAGATACCGGGTTTTGACACCTAAAATATATAGCATATCTATATAATAAGAAACAAAACTGAAGAAGAAGAAGCCAGAAAATAAAGCCTAAAGTACGTGCACCTTACACGTACAAGCTCGCCCAAAGTTGCATGCATGATCACATGCACGTTTTTTATATAAAAAGGACAAGCTATGTAAGGCACGCATGCAAATCTCATGCAAAGGTCAAAGGTTCGAAACCTCACAAAAACACTTCATGAAAGCCATCTAAATACAATTGTCGTCCAAGTGCGAACAACCCATTCTCGAGGAAAACTCTTTCGCACATTGCCGACCAAAGATGCATGGATGGAGGGAGATACATTCTAGCTCCCTCTTGTGGACGTTCGACCGACCTTCAGCACCGGCCACACGTGGTTCATTCACCACGTGTTGTTGTCCACTCTCATACACTCCCCCCTTAACCTAGTATTCTATGCTGTTGACTACCATGTTCGAGGTATGTGCATGCATACATGTATCTTCTACTCCCTCCTTCCCCTATAAATACCATACTCCTCTCAACCCTTCAACACACCATCTAATCTATTCTATCACTTCCTCACTCAATCTCTCATTCACTCATCCTCTCTACACCAACACTTCTTCTCTCATCTAAATCCATCATTCTATATACTCATTCTTCATCTCATTCTAATCTTTCTATCATCATTCTATCACCATTCGCAACATTTCTTAAACTTCTAATCCTATCTTCTTTTATCCTTACTCACAAAATGCTCCACAAAAAAACCTGTCCTAAACCTCCTAAAAACCTACAAAAATGCCCCTTTCATCCACCTTTTATCTACCTCTTTTTCCATTCATTTTTGCATCTTGAGAGGAGTCATCTAAGAATACTAAAGGAAGCATCTTCAAGCAACTACAAAGGCTAGGCAAGGCCTTTTCTTCAAATAGTACAATGTAATCTTTAAAGTGTTCTCTTTCATGTAAATGAGTGTTGTATAAGTACATTTTCTTTCTTATATTTCATCTTGTATGATTCAATGAAATAATTCTATAAAGTCTCTATTTATCTCTTTTCCAAACTTTATCAAAAGCACACTTAAAACTTTTAATAGAGTCTTTCCTTTTGTGAGAGGCGAACTCCTTAGGTTCCTACCTTTCGAGTTCTTAGCCTTACCCCCGGATTCATTCTTGGGTTTCGCAGGCGGAGTCTTTCTTGTTTTCTTTTTGGTTTTGTCTTGGATTTTTCCTTAAAAAGTCAGGTGGCGACTCCCATTTCGAACCAAAACACATTTTAGGGTGTTCTTTGTATACTCCCCAATCCACGTGGACGTTCTGAGGCCCGAACGGCGAGGAAAAATGTCCACACATACCAAGTGAAGCTATAGAACAAATCACCAAGATTTGTAGGAACTTCCTATGGAGGATGGTGAATAATACAATAAAACGCCCCCTATAAACCGGGACACTATATGCAGCAGCAAAAGTTAAAGTAGTCTAGGCCTGAAACATCTTAGTCTTTAGAACAAGGCACTCATTTTCAAGTAGGTCATGGCCATTGCCACTCACAAAGAATCTCTGTGGTAGAAATGGATTCATGAAAGATATATCAAAGACAGGGAGTAATAGGCATACAAACCAAGAGAGGATACATGCTAGTATTTCAAAAAACTCTACAAAGTCAAGGATGACATGAGAAGTTCAATTGAAAATACAAGTACATATAGTGTTAAGGAAGGCTATATATGGCTTCTAGGGGATAGGGAGAAATGGTCATGAGCCAAAATAACATTGAACAAGCTCAACATCCCTAGACACTCCTTCTGCACATGGCTAGTTCTACTCGACAGATTGCAAGTAAGAGTCAGGCTTCAGAAGCATCAACCAAGTATACCAAGCACTTGCTCTTTCAATCAAGGGCAAGAGGAAACAATTGGCCACCTCATCTTTGATTGCAACTACGCCACCCCATCAGGAAGAGTATACAGAGGTGGATTGGCATTCCAAATACCTTGAATTGGGGGCACTAGTGCAAAATGATCAGGTCCTTGAAGCTGGTCAAATGGCGCAAGGAGATTGCAATCAATAACTATTTATACCAAATATGGATCACTAGAAATAAGTTGATCTTCATGAATAAAGCAGAGGATGCTGCCCATGTTATACAAGCAATAAAGCACAATCTTAGAGATAGAACTTTGCATCTAAATAGTAAAATAAAGAAATATAATAGATATATTGATATCATATGTGCTTAGGTTGTATTCTTTAGGGGAAATTCCCCTTTTTTGAAGTGAATTACATACATTTCAAATATATATTATAAATTAAATCTTTGTATTTTTGAAAGTATTGAAAAATATTGTATATAATCAAAAATTTTTTCTTTGATAAAAATTATTAGAAAATATGAATATAATTATTCTACAATAATCTATATACTATGTACCCCCGTCCCAAAATGAGTATCAATTTGGCTAAGCTTTGACTATTGAATACTCACAAATTATAATAAGTAACAATATGAAATTACCACG
Organism: Portulaca oleracea; assembly: GCA_029582165.1. Taxonomy (NCBI): domain Eukaryota; kingdom Viridiplantae; phylum Streptophyta; class Magnoliopsida; order Caryophyllales; family Portulacaceae; genus Portulaca; species Portulaca oleracea. The sequence goes on from CM055874.1 coordinate 40,572,921, forward strand.
GTTAGAAAGATATTGTACTAAAATTTACAATAATATTGTTAATTTTATATTGTAACTTTTTATAATTTGTGAGCAATCAATGATCAAAGTTTAATAAAATCTCCACTTATTTTAGGACTGAGGGAGTACATTAATTCTTATATATGTGCTTTTAACAACATAAGTTTTATTATTGTCTCATGGAACACACGAGTCTAACTACTAGTTATTTTCTTTTTCTAGGTAGTTGATTGTGAGTATGTGACACATCATATTCTTTCGTCCTTTTCATAAATTGGATTTTGCTTCTCTTTAACTTGATAAATCCTAGTTCTGATTATGTTTGGGATTTCTTTCCCTTCGGGCATTTGGTTATTGAATCTATGGACATGTGATTTTGCCAATTCAATCGGGCCGTTGATTCGCATCCAAATTTGGAGTTTTCTTTTTCACATTTAGGCTATGGCACGATAACCATAGACTGAAAAAGATGAGAGATAACAAAGGTAGTAAGCTAAAGGAAAGTGAGAAGAAAGAAGGTACAATAACAGTGATAGAAAAAAGTGTTATGCGGAATGAGAGCCAGGGGAGGGGTAGAAAGAAGAGAAGGATCAGGGCAATTCTGTGGTTCCAATTTGCTATTAAAACGTTTTGGTATTCTTCTCCTTTTTTCCTAAGCCTTAAACAAGTAATTAAGGAAAAGTAAATATAGTTAAAATTTACCTTCTGTTGTGGGTTATAGTTTGTTCTTGTGATATTTTTGACAAGTGTTCAAAATTAAATGAAATATTTGTGTCACTTAAAAGTTTAGTGGCAAAAGTGATAAAAATATAACTTATATGAGATAGAGATAATTCAACTCATCTTTTTTTTTTTTTTTTTTTTTATAAGTAACGGCCACAAGAGCCCTTTTATTTAATCCAAAAGGAAAGTGCTAAAAAGCACACAAAACGAGTTTACAACTCATATTGATCTCCAAGTAGAGAAATGAAGAAACTAAAGTACTACTACTGCCAGCACTTTTTGCACCATAGCAACACCAAACAATTGAAAAAATGCCAACCATTGAACCCCACCCACAGCAAAAGGACAGCACACCTCAGGGACAATTTTCTACTGACCTCACTCAGTAAAAATTGTTGAGATTTGATGAAAGTGCAACACCAGATGAAAGAAATGTCACACCATACAATCCACAATGACACACAGGAGCATGGCTTTGAAGACATCATATGGATCCAAACACAGAATGCAAACACATTTCATGACTTCCGACCAACACATCATACCCAACAGACACAGCACCCCTCCTTTTTCAAAATCCGTTATAGCTTGCAGCTGCTGCACACTACTACAACCAACCATATGAACTGGACCCAAAAGAAAACTGCATTTTATAACTCCAAAATTGACCATGTCGCAGCTAAAAAACGATGATATCCATAGTCCATTTCTCTGTTTGCTATGAACCTTCCTTCAGACAAACCGAAGTCGATATTAATGCTGCTGTTGCACCAATATCTGCTTGCATCAAAGCAAGCATACTCGAGTTTGATTCAACTTCCTTAGTCACAACTTCACATTTTGTGCAAATACCAGGCACAACAAAATCTTCTCAATCTGAGCTTTTACAATTTGTGCAATCTCCATACTGTGATCATTTTCAAGCTTTGCCATGATAATTGATGTACTGATCATTTCAACTCATCTAGATGCAGTTGATTATAGATTGATGCTTATGTTTAATTTAACAATTTATATTAATTTATCGTATGACTTTTATTTGTGATACTAAATTACCTTTATAAATTTCACTTTTACATAGTTTTTTTGTTAATGAAATATATGCTTTGATTCATATAATTGATATACATTTTTAGGTGCCACCATATTACTATTGTTTTATATAGTTTTCCTTAATATTCTTCTATGTGAAGTGTCTAAAATTGGAAATCATTCCTTCTTTTTAGCATTTTGTTTGGGTCAAGTATTCAATAAAATAATATTATATTTTTCATGTGTCATTCTTATATCAGAAAAGTACGAGTGATTATTACAATACTAGGCATATTACCCGTGCAATGCACGGTATAAAAATAGTGGACCTTTTATAAAATCAACAGATAAGTAGTCTGACTGTTTTACATATTTGCTCCGACAATGATAGAAAACTTTGTACAATTATTTTAGGAAATGTTTGAAATTAAAATCATCAACCAAAAGTCTTTTTTTTTCCCAAGCATCTAAAATACTACCTCCGTTTTTAGTTATATATATGTCGTCTAGGAAATTGTGTTAAAAGCTTTGACCGTTGATTTCTTAATTTATACAAAGATTCATCATTCAAAATTAATATCATTAGATTCGTAATAAAAAATACTATAAAAAAGTATAATATTATAAATTTATATGAAAACTTTATATTCGAAATTATTGATTAAAGATTGACACTAAAATCTGTAAATGACATATAAAAGAGAACGGAGGGAGTTACATTTATTACAAGACCGAGGTAGCATAAGGTTTTCTATAACAATATGCATCAATTTTGAAACCACCAAAAACTGATGTAGTTAGTATAACCAGTCAGCTTCATTTACAGCTCTCTGCTTAACCCCATCCAAATGACGAAAGATGGATTATAGAGTACCAGGGCAAAAAAAAAAGGAAAAACCAACAGTCCACATATATTTCTTATTCAATAAACGATTTTGAAAAATAAAATAATAAAATATAAATAAATATAAATAAAAATAAAAATAAATATTGAATGACATATTCACAAGCTTAACACAAAATTTAACATCATCATATATGTCCATCAAATAAATTGAAATTTCACATTAAATATTTATATCTTAAACTTATACTGATACACAATTACCATCATCATATAAATATGTCCATCAAATAAATTGAAATTTCACATTAATTAGATATTTATATCTTAAACTTATGCTGATACACAATTATCAAATTCATTGACTTACACTTTTTGTTAATTATAAAAAAATAACTTGGTACTCCCTCCGTCCCAACTAATTTGTCCAATTTCTTTTTTCATAATCTTCCATGCAACACTTTGACCACTAATTGTTTATGTTTTATCTTAGCAAGACTAATAATATTGTATTTAAGTAAAAATACTTTTCACCACAAATGTAATAGTGGTAGTCTTATATAATAACTCAACATGTAATTTGATAAATAAACGGTCAAAATTAAAAAATTTTGACCTAATTAGTAATACTTGGACAATTTATTAGGGACGGAGGGAGTAATATTTTAGGGGTTTTGGGTTGCTACTAAATTCGACACCCCTATTATGTTTTATGGGACTATTTTTTACGGTGTCCAATTGCTCTAATTAAGAAAATTTCTTCCGAATAATATTAGAGAATCACAATATTTTTTTTTTTTGGCCAAAAGTGTCCGTGGACACCTCTATATAAGCCTGAGATCCGCCTACGATCGAGAAGTTGTTACAAAAAAAGGACACGAGGGAGACTCCATTAATTTGGCCAAAACAAGGCCTTAACTATACATGATGTAATTGATGATTTATGATGAAAAACAAGGCGTTAACCATGACCTAACAATTTATGATTTAAGACGGTCTTACGATAATTTACAGTAATATCATCTATTCATCTCACATAAAAAGTGTACTCAAAGCTTTAACTATGACTTAATTAATTTATATCTTAGTTTATATTATTGCCTTAAAATTAACTTATAATAACTCTATACCTCAAAATATAACACATATATTGTAATATTGTTAGAATATAAACTCATCTATGGACTTTTAACCATGTCACTTTAAGATAATACATAATTTTTATCTACCTAAATTTTGATTTTAACATTTTTTTTTGAATAATTTGCGGTCATTAAGCCAATTTTATTTCATCCGAAATAAGTGCTACCACATAGAAGGCTCATCCTGATAAGAAAATGGGCAAGAATTACAAGATATTACTCAACCAACTAAGAGAGGAATCAATCACACCTAGGGATAACAGTCAAATCCGAATCCGAAGCGAATCCGCTCCGATCCACCATAAAAAAATCCGATTCAAGTCCGATAAAAATAAATTCGAATCCGAATCCGATTAAAAAAGTCCGACTCCAATTATAATTGGAGCGGATATTGAGGTGACCACCTTCGATCCGATTAGGTCCGATTAGAATATAAATATATAAAAAAATCTAAAAAATTATTATATGACTGAATTTAAAGCTTAGTTTTTTTTTCCAGGATATATGGCTAGTATTTTGACGGTTGACAGACTTTTCTCACCTGTTTAATGTTATATTTTTTGTTACGTAAAAAAATATTTTGGTTTGTTGCTGCTGACTCATTTTTTAAAAGTAATGAATATGATATATTAAATTGCAATAAAAATGTTGTCAAAAAATAGAAAAATAAAAAAAATAAATAGTACAAATGCTAATAATCGGAGGACCTCCACCTCCGATTAATTGGAGGTGGAGGTCCACCTCCGATTATTAATTGGAGCGAAGGTGGAGGTACCTACCTCCGATTCGCCTCCGACCCATTGCCATCCCTAACCACACCAACACCCAACGACAACCCCCAACCAAAGATTCAAAAAAAACAGTAAAATAAGCCCATGAGATTACAGACATGTACAACACTTGGGGCCAAGAAAATACTCCCTCCATTCCTCGATAATTGTCACTTTGGAGTTTAGGGAAGATTTTAAGAAAATAGTATTGAGAATGATAATTGCATTGGAAATGATAAAAATAAGAGTTAAATTTCTATTTTAGTTATATAATTGTATTGGAAATTGTAAAAATAAGAGGTAAATTTGAAAAAATGTCATTAATGTCACATTGGAATTGTAAAGTGACAAATATTGTGGAAAATAGAAAATGGATGAAAGTGACAGATATTGAGGAATGGAGGGAGTAGTGAATTAGGTTGTTGCTCTGATTGAGATAATCAAGGCCACTAACTGCAGATCATTCTACATGCAAGTCACACATCTTCCACTAATTTTTCATAGTACTACAAACACTTCCCTCTATTCTTTCATGCTATGCTGAATTGCCTTGATCATAGTACAACAAACACCTCCCTGTCAACCTTCAGTAAGAAAGCCATCAAATTCAATTCCTTGCAAATCCCATCAAGGTTTCACACGCATAACCCATTGACAGCAACATATCAGATTTTCACCACAAGACCTACTCCATGGAAATGATCCTGGTTTATGAAAGCCAAGATAAACAACCTTTTATTCATCCACCCCCAGGGCTCACACATCCAAGCTGCAAGATTTAAAACAGAAGCCTCACGAACACTGCTCCTCCTTATATTCTTTTCAGACTTTGAGAGCTTTGGGTGCATTCATTTTCGATTCGTTTGAACTTGTATTTGCATGTATCAACAGAGTCAATAATCCAGCTCACATTCCAAAAAACACAGCTTTCAGAAAAACTAATTTTCCAAGACCTACAGGCTGACCAAGAAGGAAGAGTTGGACCTCTGAAAGCTAATTCTAACAAAAATCCCACCAGAAACACCTTGATTTCCATAATCATATGCTAAATTTTCAGCTTCTAGACCAATAATCTCAACCAAGGATGATCCCTGGACACTCGAGACACACCTACAAATGCTTGCAACGAGATTGAAATCTTTAGAATCATGCAGAGCTTCCCTACACCCACCATATCGAGATTTACTTCTTTTTCCACTGCATATTCTCCATCCAGAAAGTCAACGGCCGGGATGTCTCCCTCGACACTTCCGGATGAATGTGTTGCCCTAATTTTCCAATCCTTACCGGCCGCCGATCGGAAAAGGTGTTCTCTGATCTGTGAGCGGTGGTTCAGGACAAATGATTAGGGTACGGATCTGTGAGGAAGAGAGAAGGAAACTGCGGCAAAGAGAAAGGGGGGAGTTGAGCGCTGGAGGGAGATAGAGGGAAGAAGGAGTGAGACTGACCCGCGACCCGACCCGTAGTATTTCAGTTAATTTCAGCCCGACCCAGGTGGCCCCCAGCCCAACCCTAAGCCACCTTCAAACATTTTTTGGTTCACCCAGTGTAAATAAGCCTCTTTTATTGTATAGTAGATTTGGATTCACATTTGGTATCTAAATTTTTTAAATTATTCATTTTTTGGACATTTACATCTCTATATTTTTTTCGATTCATTTATCTAAATAAACACATGTTCGAAGAATGGGCACAAGACAAGTATAAGAACACAAAGTTTGATCAATTTTTTTTAGCAAAAAATCCTAAGGTTTTCCCCCACATTTTTTTGGTCATGAATCATGCTTTTTTAATTTTTGTTGAATTAAATATATTGAAGAAATACATGAAGGTAATTCCCACGCTACAATAGTTCATTGGGAGATTCTATCTAGTTGAATTTATTTTCAACTATAGTAGTTGAAATGTATAATTATCCTTAATTTTGTCATTAAAAATTAAAATTAATATATATATATATGCATCATAGGACTTGTTACAATAAGTAAATCTATACATGACTGTTGTTTTGAAATTGACCAGACTTTGACAGCTAAGGGTGTGTAAAATTCATGGGTAAAAAACAGTAGGGTAAAAGTTAAATTTTAGTAATTTTTAGTAAATTTTGGTAACTTTTTTGGCAAATTTATGCTCATATAGGGGTTGGAAATCGTGAAGAAGAGGAAGAAGAAGTTGCGGTTGGAAAATTTTCGAAAGAAAAAAATCGATAATGACTTTGAAATATGGAGGTCCATATTGTTGTTGAAGACAAATTATAGGGTCCATATTGTTGCCGGAGACAACGTATATGGTCTAAAATATAAACTTTGAAATATGGGAGTCCAGAAAATAAATACCCACAAAATTCGGGGTCCAAAAAGCAAAAAACCCTATTTACTGCTAGAGTTTCTACATTATCCATCTTCACTTGGCTATTTTGCTATATTTTATGTCTAACTCATATGTTGCAGAATTGTACATCTTTGAATGTTGACTTTATAAATATTTATTGACTTTCAATAGGGGAAAAAAGAAGAAATACATGAAGTTACAATCATAAAAGCTACTTCGTTTACCTCTTCAAAATTTTATAATATTGCATGCCCAGTTAGATGTTGGATTATCCTTGCCAAGTACGCTATGCACCACCGCTAACTTTAATACCCTTGAAGTCTAATTACTTGATCGTACTACCTTAGTATAAAGTCTAATTTACATACCACCGACCATATTTTTGGGTCCCCTAAAACATCTTGAATTCATTTTGATCCTAACAAGATCTAGCTGTTCTTAATTACCGGAACAGGAAACCGTTGATTAATTAGTTACTTCACCTTTAATAATAGATTAATTATCTCAATTGAGATTATAAAATATAATGTGCACGCATGCAATTAACTCATTTTTAGTTGGCAATTGAGTTATTATTATCATTATTTTTTATTATTAGTGAGGCGTAAACCTTACAACTAAAACAAGAAAAATTATTCAACTACAATAAAATGGCTAATGATAATTCTGTAAAGGATATAAAATTACAGCCCAACAAATAATAAAGTCAAGTAGGACATAATACAGGATTTTGACAAAAATATTGCTCAAGTTTTCATTTTAGTAAAAAATGTCACTGATCTTTAAAAATTATAGTTTATGTCAGTTAACTTTACAAAAAAGTTAAAATTGTCACTTTCATCTTCTATTTCGGAAAAACTGACACTCAATTTTCCCAAAAAGTCAAAAATATCTGTAAAAAGTGTCACCACCTTTTGGAGCTAACAAAAATCTCGGTCTAGGTAATTTAGGGTTCAGACAAATCGAGCATTAGATGAAAATTTGATGTCTGACACCCTGTTTTTTTATGTATTTTTCGGGCCGAACAAATCTGACAAGTGATCAATTCGGGTCTAAAGTAGTAACGAGGACTTTTGTAAATTTTATATGTTAAATTTATTTTATTTTAATTCTAATTCTACGTCTAAAGTATTCTCTATGTACATTAATTTCTCCTCACTTTTATCTTTATATAGTCTCCAAATATATATGTGTACGCGCATATGTATTTATTTATTTATGCATGAATGAATGTGTGTACTGTATAAAATAAAATAAAATTTATCGGAAAAAATAATTGACATTACTATATAAAATCTTCACTGTAAAAAAGAAAATTAAATTACAATTGCATGATTTATAAATAAAAATTTGTGTTTTCTAGTGAATCTCCATTTGAAACTTGACAGTACTTTTGTATATTAATTTAAGTGAATGACAGGTGGTGACACTTTTTACAAATTTTAACTGCGGGCGGTGACATTTTTTGCTTTTTGGTAAAGTTGAGTGCAGGTTTGCCCAAGTACCGGTGACAAGTTTCAAATTTTACCCGTAAACATACTATAGAAGGTAAAAGTGGCATTTTTGAGTTTTTTGGAAAGTTTAGTGATATTAATTACAGTTTTTCGTCAATAAATATATGAGATCACCCTTTGCTTCAACTGGATCAGAAATTGTCTTGCTAAAATCAAAGGCCAAATCTCAGTTATTCACGTAAATAAAATATTAGCATGCAACTTTACAAAGTTCTAAACTATAATGTGATCAATCGAGCCCTCAACAATGGATTACACATTTTGAGTTGGTGATTTTGTAATCTTAAATTGGAATTTTATTGTTTACCCACTTTAAGCTACGATTTATGAATGTGTGGTTTGAGCATTAAGCTTTGTTCTACCCTGTTTTTTAGTTTTTCTTTCTGTTTATTTTGTACCCTAAATATAGGTTATCAGAAAAATTGGATGGAAGTAGTTTGAATAGAAGCAGCTAACAAAAGCGGAATCTTGATTTGTGGTGGAACGGAGAAAATCAGAGATGGTAAAGTAGGGCCAATTGGAAGGTCGACGGAGATGGAGTTTCGATCGACAAAAAAATAGTGCAAAAAGTCATCTAAACCAATTATTAGTAGATGGTCCTGTCAAAATGGAGTCTTAGATTATGTTCAAGGATGGGAAGAAGAAAGGTAGAAACAGGGGTGAGAAAACAGGGGAGAGAAGCTGGTGGAGCAATTTCTTTGGAGGAAAGGCGGTCTAGTAAAAGAGGTAAGGATATATAGAAAAGGAGAAAGAAAAGGAGAACCCACCGCTTAAGTAATGGAAAGCAAACAACCAAGCAGCATAACAACAATAAACTCAACTCTCCTTTTTATTATAGGTAATAAATAAAATAATAATAAAATAATATAATATAAATAATATACACCGTATCATATATGATATATCCTAGTATTAAACCGTGTTATATAAATTGTGATGGATTACACAGTTACACATTTAGCCCTCAACTATAATGTTAAAATTTACTCAAGCAACCTCCAAAATTAAACCTTTCAAATACTGACCATTATTAGCTTCATTTGTTCTGTAGACGTCTTCTTTGTTAGCAAACCCCACAAAATCAAACATTTTAACAATTCATCAAACTTCCTTCCAATCTCCTTTGGGATATAGACATCCACGATATCCCCAAATTCATCAAAATACAAGTTTTAAATTTGATTGTTCTAAATTTGAAGGTAGATTCTCAACAAAGATTGGGAAGGGTCAAGCACTTAAACAGTAATTTGAGCTAAATATAAATTCTGAGGTTGATTCTGAACAAATTTTAAATTTGATTGTTCTAAATTTGGAGGTTGCTCATTATGAAGAACACTCCAATTAGGTGGAGATAAAGTACACATAGGCTTCATTCTTTCAAATCACCCGGAAATTCTCTAGCCTTGTTAAATAAGGTCATGGAAGCATTATCGTTAATACAACCATCAATAATAAGGGAAGAAACAAAATGAATCAGATTTGAGTGGATTTTAGAATATTTGGCATTAACCTTTATGAGAGCTAGTACATCCACGAAAGAAATGAATCCAAAACCCAAAGAGACTACTACTCAAATAATATAAGAGTACAACATACAAAGATGGACAGATTACTCATAATTAATAGCCATCAGCTAGAGCAGCCACAATGGCTTGCAATGTTGTCCTCAGGGATTCACCCACCAATGGGAGGGCAGACTGCCCTCAATCCCCGAAGGTAGGCCGTCGACATGCAGAGTGGAACGACCAAAACTGTTGATGATGCTCTTGGAGTAGTCCCTTAATGACGGATAACACCCGAAAAGTACAGAAAATAAAAAAAAAGTATATAATGTTACGTTTCTAGCTAGCCAAAATGGGAAAGGAAAAAAAAAAAGAATTGTAACTGCTATCAAGTTATTAATGGGAATCAATAAGAAGACGCAACAAAGAAGTATTTGCTACTAAGAAACATAAATAACGTGCATGGTGTCTTTCAAGCCCTCAAACTTTTTCACAATACTCTTTACGATCACCTTATTTTAAGCTTTTAGTCCAATAAGTACGCAATTTCCACTAAGCCATGAGCTAGACTATAAACACTATCCTCACAGCTATCAATAATTTGTTCATACGGTCTAGGCCGACTTTATTAGCAAGTCTCCCCTCGATAACCTTAAATTCGGGACATAAATCTATTGGGATCGGACGTCCATCGATCACAAACACATTCATCGTGCTATGAAAATGGCTGTTAGAATAAGAGATTCAAAACCACAAACAATAGTGCGTAATAACAAGAAATATAATGATATCAAACATGGATTTAAGGTGAAAAACCTAAAAAAGGGAAAACGACGAACATCGTCTTAGAAGTTACAATGGAAGTTTTGAGAACTTACAAGGACACTCATCCTAATTCTCACTCACCAATCGCCCTCACACTAAAGACATAAGGATAGTCCCAACCCTTATGACGTGTAGTGTATGATCATCTTGTCATGATGACTATACAAGCCCAAATATTACTACATTATATAGGCTAATAACTAAAGAGCTAAGAAAACCAAAGGACTCTCAATAAACATCTTTATTAAGTCATCATTAGTAATACCCATAAGAAACACGTGAAAAATAGCAAGAATCGTTGTGCAAAAATGCCACAAACTCCATATCTTAAGTGACACGACCCATATTGATGGTAACATGGCCTGTGTCACTCTTGAAACTAATGTATGTAAAACTTGTTAGAGTGCAAAGGCAAACACAGATGTTGAGTTTGCCACAGTTTTAAGAGACGGGGTAGTTTAATTTAGTGAGCCAACCAAGCAACAAGGTATCCAACTCACTTGAGAGATGTTGCAGATGAGTTTAATGAGAAACCAAGCTACAAGGGTCATGTCCTACTTTCTACCTCAGAAGGTAGTGAAGTAGAAAGAAAGGCAACCAAGGTTGCTGGCAACTTTTGAGGACAAAAAAATCAAGTTGATATGGTAAGATTTTATCCAAGCCTTTACAAGCAACTCTCTTAGGAAGCAAAAGCAAACACGGTTTGCTAGAGATTCAGAGCATATGAAATGCAGAATACAATCAGTGGAACTTTGATCTTCTCTCTCCCAGTTGGCACATTCTCTCTCCTGCTTGTAGAGTTCCAGAACTCAAAGGAATGAGAAAAAAGCAGGAGATTGATTTTTGACTGACAATACAATTACAACTTTGAGGAAATCACTCTCCTTCCACGCAAAGGTTGCTCAGCTTCCTCATACCACCTTAGTAAGATATAGTTGAGGTGGACACCCTAATGACCGACAATACAATTACAACTTAGAGGAAAGTTGATCAAACAGAATTTTTGACAACCATGTTTGAATTCCCTAGTCAATACACGATGGCGCAAGCTGAATTTTCACACTTTAATTAGGTGATGGAAGACCAAATATATCAACTGTAGTTAATCCCATCCATTTTAAGCTTAAGAAAGTCGTTTGCAATTAAGCATTTTAAAAGTGTGAGAATTTTCAAAAAATAAAATGGTCCCATCACAATTTAGTTGAATATTTACTCACTATAATCATGATTAACTTAATCCAAACGTTGATGCTACTTCCTTTGTTTCATATTAATTATCATATATTTAACTGTCATGGTTTTCAGTGTCAATTTTTGATTGATAATTTTTTTGTATAATTTTATCTTAATTATAATTACAATATTATACTTTTATGATAGTATTTTTCACTATGAAACTAATTGTAGTAATCTTATGTAGCAAGTCATTATATATATTGAGAAATTTATGATGGATCAATTTATTAATGTTTGACTACACAATTTTCAAATATAACAATTAATATGGAACAGAGGGAGGAGCATATTCATAAACTGAATTTTCATGCCACGATGACTTACTTTCCCCAGTTTTATCAAATTGGGACGAAGTTCAATTTCAACTTCAGCTGATTTATCGACTAAATTTAATAATTAAGGCCATTTAAAGTCCTATTCTTTAAGAATGTAAGATTAAGTTAGGTAAGGTAAGGTAAAGTTGGGTTATGTTAGGTTAGAAAAGTTAGGTAAAGAAAGTAGTGGATGTAAGTAAAGGTCACACCACGTATTTCCTTTTTTATTTGAATAAATTCTGTAAGTTGAATAAAGAATTTTAATAAATTATTGAAAAGTAAGTAATGTTCTTTTGGAGGATAAGGTAATATAAGGTTAGATTAGTTTCGGTTAACCAAGGATAACCCTACCGAGTTAAAGAACATGACCTAAATATTAAACTTAAAAGGCAATATAATTACAGGCACTCGGAATTTGTGCTCCAAACTATCACAAGCGAACAATCATAATAATAAAAGTAAACAATCATAACAACAAGAGTGAACAATCGTAGTATTTAGTGAACAATCATAATAACAAAAGTGAACAATCATAATATTAAGAATAAATAATCGTAGTATTTGCACATGCTCCAAGTGCACCTAATAAATTGTAATATGCAAACTCGTTTTATATTAATTGTTACTTAATCAACTATCTGATTTTCGTCGTCATTCTTTGATTGATAATTTGTATATATTATTTAATTAGCAATTGCAACATTAGAATTTTAAGATGATTTTTTTTTTCAATATGACTCTAATGGTAGTAATTTTATATGACAAGCCATTGTCCATAATGATAAATTTATATTCAAAATTTTAAAGTTTGACAACATAATTTTAAATGATGACGACTAATATGGAACGAAGGGAGTAAATACTTACACACACACACACACGGGAAAATTGGATTCTAATAATCCTTACTTTCAGTTTTTTATGTCAATAATTCCCACTTTGTTTTTATATTTTAATGGTCCAAAAAAAATGAAAATTATAATTCTTCTAGGACATCACCGAGTGTATACACTAAATATCATAGATTTTGATTTGCATTTGATTCAAAACTTATCACAACACTTTGCTGCTATTTTTAATTAATTTACAACGTTTTCTCCACATTTTTTTCAATTTTTTTTCACAATTTTTCACGATTTTTTCACGTTTCTTCCTTGAAAAATCATAATAATTGATCAGATTCTCAAAAAATTAATCTAAAATTTCGTTGAGTAACTACACTTTATAACCTTTTAGGAACATGAATAAAAAAATAAAAAATAATATAGCGCAGGAATGGAAAAATAAAAAAATATGGAGTAGGATTTCGTTCCACTAGAATATAATTTTTAGTTTTTTGGACCACCAGAATATAAAAATAAAGTACGGATTATTATCATATAAAAGTTGAAAGTTGAAATTATTAGAATCCAATTTTCACACACACACTAGAAAAATGATCGTGTGTTGGGCTTTCAATGCCTCCGTGCGCTTGGGCTGCCATTGTTGCTTGTTTTCCTTTTTTTTCTTCTTTTTTTCTTCTTTATTTCTATTTCCTTTTTTTAAAAAAAAATATAGTGAACTTTTCTCTAAGTCCAATACTCCAATACACTTTGAGTTTCTAGTCCAATTCAGTTATATATACTTTTCATTTATTTATTTTTATTTTTATTTTCTTTTTTATTTCGTTATATTCTTTTTACAATTTGGTAATTTGTTTCTGTACTTTTGTGTACATTTTCAATAAAAATAGTTTATGAGTATTGTAGTATAGATTTATAAACATACACTTTACAAATTAGGAACCATTGCATGAAATATGTTATGAGCGTTTTGATTAGTTTATGAGCATAGTAATATAGATTTATGAGCATCCATGTTACAAACTATGAACATTGCATGGACTATGTTATGAGCGTAGTGGTTAAAGTTGATGAGCATTGTAGTATAGATTTATGAGCATCCATGTTATAAATTATGAACATTGCATGGGATATGATATGAGCGTTAACGCGTTATGGTTATAGTTTATGAGCATTGTAATATAGATATATGACCATCCATGTTACAAATTATGGACATTGAATGAGCTATGTTATGAGCGTTGTGGTTAATGTTTATGAGTATTGTAATATAGATTTATGATCATCAACATTGCAAATTATAAACATTGCATGGGATATGTTATAGTGAACATTCAAGTTAGTAGCAAACAATGACTTTTTGTCCGAACCGAATGTCTGAATTTGTTCAACCGGGTTTCAACCCAGTTTTATTTGAACTTGATTTGTGACATTGACTGAAACCGAATATGTTCGGACAAAAAAATTCTACATTTTATTGTCCGAACTTGGTTTAACCCGAATTTAGCTCCCTCTGAATTTCTTGACTTGTACCACTCGAAAGAAAATTAGGTCCGGACATTAAGTTGCAATCTAAATTATAACATTGACCGAATTTGACCAATGTAAAATTACCTGGACCCAAATTTTTACCAACGTTAGATGGAGATTTGAAAAAAAAAAAAAGATAGGGGAGCACCGATCGCCCTGGGCGTACAATTCTCTGTGCTCCGAGGAGCATGATCGGAGCCTTGCCCACTGCCCACCCTTCTGAATAACATGAGGGAGATAAAATCTTGCTCACTCACTACCAGGACGATAAATATATACCCAAGATGTTTATCATTTTCTATATGTATATATATATATATATATATATATATATATATATATATATACACACACACACACACACACATATGTATATGTATATCATTATATGTATATCAGTATATGCATATATATTGTGAGTAAATTGAATTGATTTTGCTCACCCAATTAGGGAGTCGGGCGCTTGTATATACACCAAGGATGTTACAATATAATGATGACACAGTGGCGACATAATTACAACATGATATCACATCTATTATACCCCCTCAATCAATACAAGACGAGAGCAAACGAATGATAAGCCGCAAGCGCACGGGTGAAATTGTAGCATGAATCAAGGTCGTTCCCACAGGGACTTTTCCTTTCAACGCACCGAACTAGCCTCCTAGTTGATTGCTAAGTCGATCGGGTTTTTGTTAGAAGCAACTAATTCTAATTCTAACCACAATCAAGGTTTAAACAAACTAATATTCACACAAACTTGTCTGAATTAATCAATATAAAAAGACGTTCAGGGGACAATACCTAAGTGCAGTGACGAATCAACAATGTGGATTAAGCACTCATTTCATTAGTTTGCACAATCAAGGTTCGATAATTGCATAGAATACTTCGCAATGAGATTTTGTCACTAGAGCGAATGGCCAAGACTAAAAAAACACCTACTTTCGTGGTTAATTTGATTTAATTAAGGTTAAAAATCTAATCATCTGTAACACCCCAACACCCTTAATCACAAGATTAACATAATACAAACACTAAGCCTGTGATTAGCGCAGCGGAACACCTAGGGTGGAGGTATTACCGCGGTCCCAACTCGGGACAAGGCAACAAACCCAATTACACCATTTAAACATAATACAAACACTCCATGCTTAGAAACCATCAAAACATGGTAATTAGACTTTATACAACCATCAAAGATATATATATAAAACCCTTTCCATATATAAAACGGCCTTCGAAACCATAAAGACCACCGGAGTCGACCAACAACGACGTTCATGACTACCTTGGTCGGAAAAACTCCTACTTTTGCTTATCCTTGCCTTTAACCGGAGAGCTCGGACCGCCTAAAACAAAACATTAAAACATACGCAAAAATGAGTGGGGAAACACTCAGTACGTAAACCTCCAACACATCAAACCGTTGGAAAACGGTTTTAGTGCCGGCATTTAAATTCATTTTGAAAACGGGAAAAGGGATAAACAAGAATAAAATAACTTGATTCATCAACATAAAAGGTAAAGTACATGAAAGGTACTAAAACATAAGTATTTGGTCCCTTACGATCGATGCAATGCATCTTACGCACGCGCATGCCCAAACCGATCGAAGTTTGGATTGGGTGACTGCCGAGCAGTCGACACTGGCCAGGTCCGGACACTCTGATCAGGAGTATCATACATAAAAAGAGAGCTAGCACCTATAAGTAACTAGCACAAAGAAAACATAAAAATGGGACCTTTTAAAACCGTAACATAAACATTAAAACACAACTTAAAATAACCATGAAAACATTAAATGATAATAAGGAGCGAAAAGTTGGAGAATTCGCGTACCTTGGGTAGTAGAAAGATCTAGCGACGTGCCTCGAGCTTGGGACGGTTTGGGCGACTTGGAAACTATAATAAGAGCATAAGAAAATTGAGAATTTAAATAAAGTCCTTGCATTTACAAGCTAGGATGAAAGTACTTAAAACTTGATAACTTAAAAGGAAATGAGAAAATAGAAATTTCAGTTTTTGATCAATCAAAGATTTAGTGATAACTTGAGCTCGGAAACTCGGATTTTTGCAAACGAGTACTTTTCGAAAAAGGGAAAATCACGCCCTACAACTTTGTCAACTGGCCCGAAGGCTAAAAATGAAAGGAAAGGCTCGGAAAAAGGCCCGGACAGAAGCAGAGCACTTGGAATTAATCATGCGGCTTGGAAATTTAAAGCGAAACTTATGGTGAAACTTGAATAGGGTCAAAGAGGCTTATGAAGTAAAAATCATCCTTAATAACCAGCTTCGATGAGCATAGAATTAGAGTCCTTGAAGGCTTAAGAAGAAAAGTTGCTCGGTCATCGAAAACATGAAAGAAACGTTGTCAAGCGACGGAAATTAGATAAGGACATGATTATGAATTTTGGAAAGTTTACGAACCGATGACCGGTGATTTGGAAACATAGAAGGAATGGTCCTTGGACTATTTAGACATCGAGGAAACCCATAAACTTGGTAGGAAGTCAAGGTACCACTTAGCCATCAACACCATTTAAACGAACTTGAAACCTCATCACTTTACCCCATGGTTTGCTAGTATTTCCATAAACCTTTAGGAGGTAATCCCAAACACTAAAATAGCTTAAATTAACTTAGAAAACCTACTCAATCCATCTTAACAATGACACAAAGATCAACATCTCATTAAAGCCTCCTAGGAGATCAAAATGCAACCTTAAAGTTAGAATTAACTATTAAAATTCTGGGCAGCGACTTTGCTGACGGCCCTCCTTCTCAGCCTCATATCTCACTCACCCGATATCGTATGGATGCAAACTTTATGTTTCCGGAAAGCTTGAAGAACGACCTAAAACTTTTATGATATCACTAAAGCCAATAAAGTCTCCAAATGGACGAAAACTTAGCAAGAAGTTACTGATTCAGAAAACGTATATAATTGCACCCTTTCACGGTTTTGCTCGTATCTCAGGCTACACATATCGGATTCTCGAAATTCCAAAGCCTAGAGTTAGATTATCACTTGGGCTATCATTTCCAGTAAAAATCTGGGCAAAATTCACATTTTACATCCTCTGTAAAAATCATATTCTTGGACAGAAACTTTTTATGTCTTTGATTCTTACTTTGGTTCCTCCTTTGGCCTCTAACTTGTACTAATTCACAACTAAAGCCCAAATTAACTATTACTCATGATTCTTCCAGATTTTAATACTCAAAGATTACCCAAATAAGATGGAATCTTTCACATGCATCCATAGATAACAATTGTAATTCCAACCCAAGTTCAAATTAGCACATCCATATCAAATTCACACTAAATCATATCATCCAAATGTGGAACAACCTAATTAACATAATAATCATTTCAAAACAGTCCCTTAAACTCTAATTTCCTCATCAAAAACCTCATGCAAGTAAGTCATTTCATTACCCATCAAGAAACAAGCAAGAAACACTTCACAACTTCACCCAATTAACATGCATCAATTTCAAACTCAAACCCTAATTACTCTAACTTAACCACACTATAAATTCATGCTTAGAAAACATAAAGGAGATGAAAAACATCAAGAAAACACAAATTAGAAATGAAATTTCAGATTAGAACATAAAGATTAGAGTTAGGGTTTGAGAATTGTACCACTTGGAGAAGAAATTGAAGGAGAAAAACAAGAGGGGAGATGGAAGGGAGCACGGCCACCGCTGGCGTCACAGCTGGTCACTTGGCGAAATTGGCCGGAGCAGGGGGGCGTGGCTGGCTGGAGAAGAGGGAGGAAGAGAGGAGTGAAGAGTGTGATGTTATTGAGACAAAAGTCTGAAAATGAAAAGCAAGAATAAATCCCCTAGTATATATGTAAGAAAAACTTATCTTAAATAATTAACTCTCTAGATGGGAATTTAACTTAGACAATTAGTAATATATATAAACTAGCTAGGTAAAATAATTGGTATTGACTAAATAAAATTAATGAACATAAACTTGGTAAAATAATTTAGTATATGATTAAATAAGATTACTTGGAAATAAATTGGGTAAAATTAACTAGTATTAAACCACATAAAATAAAATGGTAGGATAACACTAATAAAATAAATTGGGCGATAAAATATGTTTAGGAAGGTTGGGTAACATAAATCATAATTGAAACGGAAATTAAAATTAATATAACCTTCTTCGGTTACAAACGTAAAATTGAGAACGATAAAATAAATTATATAACTTACCGTAAAAGTATTCATAAACTCGTAATAATATTTATAACTTTAAATCCGAGGTAACATAAAATTAACCCGTTTAACCATCGCCTTGCTCGAGACCTGTCACGCATAAATAAATAAATAATAGAAATAATAACCGTAACAACCATAAAAATAATATTCATGTAAATGTAGAAAAATTTTATTAGCGTATTTTAGCTAATTACCGTAATTAAGGTTTTAATTAGTACGGGTTTAGGGCGGGTCGTTACATCATCACAAGAACCCTAATCAAAAACTTCTATGTCTAGACAATTTTTAATTAATTTGGCCTAGGTTTTCGGGATATCAAACTTCTCCTTTCGGTACTTCATTCAACAATCTATTTACTTGCAATTGCTGATCAAGCAAAAGCAATAACAATTCAATTCAAAGGCCAAATAGATTGAAACAAACTAAATTCATGACTATTCAATCGAACAAAGTCAATTCATCAAGCAACTTCAAAGGTTCATCCCCCAAACTAAAAAGAACTACTCTCTACTCATGTTTGAAACTACAAAGCAATTGAAATCTATTCTAGAAAGCATATAAAAATCTATGAGAGAATGAGAAATAAACCAAAGGGAAGAACAATCTTGCTAGAAATCAACAATGGAGGACTTTTGCTCCTCCACTTCAAAATGTATTGGAATTGCTCTTCGATCTTCAATCTTCTCTCAATCTTCAATGGTGGATGGAATATGGATGATGAAGGATATGGATTAGGGTTAGGTTATGGAATGGAAGATGGTAGAATGATGATTGCCCCCAAAAACAGCCGGAATCCACAATGATATAGGCAAATTGTAACTTGTAACCGCCGGAAATGAAAAGACGCAGGTGACACGGACCACGCCAGGGGTGACACGGACCGTGCCTCCCAGGCACTACCCGTGTCACTGCACTGCGTGCATTTTCTCATGTTCTCGCCATAGACACGACCCGTGCCTCTGTCTTGGGCACCCGTGTCACTGCTATCTCGGGCCTAGGAATGCTTTGGGCCATTGTTTGGGCCTTAGATGACCCAACTTCTCACTTCTTGGTCCTTTATGCTCATAACTTGGATCTACACTTGATTTTTGGCTCAGTTTACATCAATTCTTCACAAATTACCTACAAAACTCACCAAACTCCAAACCAAGCATAATATGGGAAATATGGGCATAAAATAATATAATCATGTCAAATATTCCCCGAATTCTCATCAAAACAACCAAGTTTTTATATATACAAGCACGTATCAACGAACATATTGGCTTTTAAAAAGGAAAACTGACTAGAGGGTAATCCTTTGGTCAAGATATCTGCTATCTGCTGTTGAGTAGGAATGTAGCGAACCACAAGGTCACCATCAGCGACATGGTCACTGACAAAATGGCAATGAACTGCAATATGTTGCTTCGGGCATGGTCAACTAGATTTGCCACAAGATACGTTGCACTTATTTATCACACATAACACGAGTCGGGGCACAAATTACCAATCCAATATCACATAGAAGATCGTGAAGCTATATCGTTTCAACTATGGCATAGGCAACAGCGTGATAGTCGACTTCGGTGGAGGATTTGGACACAATAGGTTGGTTCTTTGAGCGTCAGGAAAGAGTCCTAGCAACTAGCCTAATCAACGTCGGAATAGGCCACAATCACCGAGACGTTGGAGGCAAGACAAAATAAAAGTCCATCAAGAATGATGGCCTGTAGATACTTGAAAATCTACTTCACTACAACAAGATGAGTAGTACGAGGGGCATGCATAAACTGGGAAACCACATGAATTGCATATGGAATGTCCGGACGAGTCATAGTCAAATATTGCAATGCGCCTACTAAACTTCTATACTCGGTGGGATCAACAAGTAATTCACCATCAAGGAGTATGAGGGACATTCTAGCAATAATGGCAGTGCGAACGGGTTTGCAGGTATGAAGATGAAACTTGCGAAGAAGGTCTAAAGTGTATTTCTGTTGGGAAAGAAAAACACCAGAAGAGTTACAAAGGATCTGCACACCAAGAAAGTAGTGGAGATCGCCAAAATCCTTCATTGCAAATTGTTGAGAAAGGACATCAATAAAGGAAAATATAAGTGACTTGGAATTTCCAGTCAGAATGATGTCATCAACATAAAGAAGGAGAATAAGGAGTTGGAAGTTGCGTCTGAAAAGGAACATAGAGGGATCAGGCTGACTACAAGAAAAACCATGCATGAGGAGAAAACTGCTAAAATGATGAAACCAAGCCCGAGGGGCTTATTTCAGGCCATAGATAGCTTTTCGGAGATGTCATAAATGATGGGGACAAGAGGGGTCAACGAAGCCAGGGGGTTGTCTCATATAGACAATTTCAGTCAATATACCATGAAGGCATTCTTAACATCAAGCTGGCGAACTGGCCAGTTATAAGTGACAGCAAGGGAGAGAATGAGGCTAATGGTAGAGGGGTGAATGACGGGAGCAAAGGTTTCTAGGTAGTCTACCCCGGATTAGTGATGATTTCCCGCGACAAGCAACTTAGCTTTGTAGCATTCTACAAAACAGTCGGATCGATATGTATTTTTTCCGAAAAAACACACTTAGTCGCGACAATATTGGTGACGTTGGAAGGACGAACAAGGTCCCAAGTGTGATTAGTATTCATAGCATCAATCTCTTCAATCATAGCTGATTTCCACTAAGGGTGACAAAAGGCTTGTTGTTGTAAACAGAAAACTTCATGTATATTAAGGTCGTGTTCTATACTGCGTTATTTTGCGGTATTTTGCGGTGAGGTGTGGTGGAATTGTGGTGGGGTGTGGTGGAATTGTGGTAGGTTATTGGTATGTGGGGTAGGTGAGGAGAAAGAATGTAAAAAGTAGAGGAGAAAAGTGAGGAGAGAGAAAAGTGAAGAGAGAAAAAAGTAATGATTTGCGGTGAAATGTGATGGGTTATGGCAAACTGCGGTACCGTATGGCACCGCAGTTTGCCAACCGCAGTATAGAACACGGCCTAAATGAAATTTTCTGTTCTAATCAATCATTATATTATATTCTTTATGTCAGAAGGCCGATAAGTTTATGCACACAACAGTAATGTATTCAGAGGAAATTCAGTTAATTGTAAGTGGTCTTTCCTAATATATTAAATTGATGAGATTTTTTTTGCATTTTAGACCTATTTATTTTAGGGTAATTAATTTTGTGGGTTTTTGGTTTTCATTGCCCGTTTGTAGACTTTGAAAGTTTATGGGTTTAATAAAAAAGAATCTTAAGTTTGTGGGCCAAAAAAACGCATGTGTTCCATTCTTGTTTTTTTTTTTCTATATTTGAATTTCTTTCCAGATTGACGTCAAACATCATGACTAAGGTTAAAGTTTGATATTGAAGTTATAATATACCTCTCTTATTCATGTCGAAATTACTTACACCCCTAAGTACCATTGGGAGTAGCCCGAAACGTATTTTAGGTCTAAGGGTCAGATACAAATAAATTATCAAGGGATATTGATAGGGGTTTTTTGCATTTTGGACCCTGTATTTTGGGGGTATTTATTATTTGGACCCCCATGTTTCAAAGTTTATTTTTTGGACCCTGAACTTTGTCTCCGATAACAATGTGGACATATTTAAACAAGTCCGGCACAAAAAGGCCATCAATGACGTTTGACTAATATTTTCTTCCAACCTTGCGCTTTAATTATGTCTGAACTTCCAAGTTTGCCCTTCATTTATTGATTCTTAATTTCCCTTAAATTTTTTATTACTACCCAAATTCTCACATGTTGAATTAAACTCTTCCTCCTCTAATACTCCCTCATTGCTCGACTCCCCAACACACCATTTCCATTGCCATCTCCCTTTCTTTCGGCAACAACTTGCTGTCCTGATTTCCAGTCCACCCCCTCTCACTCTCCCCCCTTGAAACATCAACTTGTAACCTGACGTCGACCTTTGAAGTTGCTTGCCAATCCGAATCTGCAACCACCCCACCTGTTGGAATCTCCATTGTCAGATTAAGGGGAAGCTTGGCAGACCATAAAGAGCACAGACCAGATTTGGTGAACACTTGAAGAAGCTTGTAAGTGTAGTTGTATAATTTTATTCTTCATAAAATCTAAAATTGATTTTTATTAGTTTATATAAGTTTTACGGTTTTGGTGAATTAGTAGAAGCAATTGAATAGAAATTTGGTATAGATTTGGTGAACAATCTAACGAGACTGTATTGCTGTTTGAACAAGTATAATATTGAGAATTTGAAGGAGCTAATGAGTTGTAATATCAAAATTTAAAATTTTTTGGTTGGAATTAGGTAGAGCTGGGAAAAACTGATCCGACACGATTACCGACCTGAACCTAACACGATATTAAACGGGTTTAGGTAGAAATTTTAAACCCGTTTAATTAAATGGGTTGACACGGTAAACCCGTTTAATTAAATGGGTTAGGTTCAGGTCAGAATTTTTGACACGAAAAAATGCCTACTTAACCCGTTTAATTAGGCATGTCACATGGATCAAGTCATTTGCTCGATAATTATTACCCAATTATACCGTTTATCAATAAACTTAGGTGAAAGTTACAGTCAATACTCTTTAAAATATACGTAAAACTTGTAATTTTAACTTATATTTATCTTTGACTATGAATTAAAAGACATCTCCTTATGTATAATTCGAATCATATTACCATGGAAATTGTTGGGTATGATATGTCATTATTTCGATCCCACAATGAATTGTTTTGTATAAGTGAGTTAATGGTTAAATTGGTAACTTTATTGTAACATGTTTACTTAAATGGGTAAACAGGTCAAAATAAGGTCAACCCGTTTAAAATTTAAACGGTAAACGGTTTCAATTTTCAACCCGTTTAATAAATGGGTTAGGTTCAGGTCGGAGGATTTTGAACCCATTTGAGTTTGACACGAACACGAACCCGACTCGACCTGACCTATTAGCCAGCTCTAGAATTAGGGTTCATAAACCCTAAATTGGTAGTCTGACTGTCTTGGTGGGTATGGTGAATCAGTGATGAATAATGTCGAATTTCATAATTTTTGGTTGGTATTGGTTGTTTGTAAACCATAATTGTTGTTTTCATTGATGAATAACAGAGAACATTGAAGTCTTCTTTCAATATTTTTCTTTTGTTGCTCGTAGCTGTGAGTGATTGCTCAATACTCATCTCTTCCCTTCGTTCTTTCAATTGTGACATGGACATATGTTTGGTGCGTTTAACTTGGAAATAATGTTAGTGGGAAAATGAAACATAATGATGAATTATATTTAGATGGAATGCCCTTCAAATTTTTTTGATGTTTTAAGTTTTAATTAGCATTTTATAGTAATCTCCTTTATAAGTTTTAATTAATTAGCATTTGATAGTAATCCCCTCCAAATTTTTATGAATTTATATTAAAAAGCATTAAAACTATTTTTATGTTTAGATGGACTGCAGCTCGAATTCAATGGGTTCCAGGGGGCATATATTATTGTCGGAAATGTAAAAGTGGAATAGATTTGCAAAGACAAATTTCCAAGACACCCTTGAATTACTTGAGGCCTTATTGGAGTTGTCGAAGGTGTGGTGATTTCTTGTTTTGGGTAGAAGGTGAACGCAGTCGACAAGAAATGGGGGTGGTAGGAGGGCCAACCGAAGAACGCAGCAGTGGAAGGGATAAGACTATTGGAGGGCTAAATGAAGAAATGTCAAATGAACAAGGACGCAATTCAGTTGACTATAGTCGATTTGTTGAAGAATTGAGTTTGTTTAGGGCTGAAGTTAGGCATTGGATGATGAAAATATATGATGTGGCTAAGGTTATGTCCTTAGTATGTTGTGGTATTTTTTTGGTTGTGTTGATTGTGTTACTCAAGTAAGCTAGTTATAGATAAATGGTTTTGATTTGGGTGTATTAGTACTATCTTGTTAATGTGAGACTATTTAATTAGTACTATTATGTGCAAGTTACATTATGTGTTTCTATTGGTTGAGATGGGTTTTAGTTGTTATTTTCACGTACAATTAGTTACTTAGGAAGAAATGTTATTCATATTAATGAAGAAAAATATTACTTAGGAAGATAACTTATGATAAAGGGATTGGATATTCCACAAAAAATGTCAAAACTTCAACAAAATGGAAAGGAAGCATATTAATAATTATTGAATGTAGATCATAAATATCCGAAAATATATAGCCTGAAATTGAACCTTACCCAAATAAAAGCCATAAAGGCTACATTGTATCTGACAGTGGGGCGAGGGCTATACAATTACTAGAGCCCCAACAAAATACGTACGTATCACCTGTCCAAAAAAGTGTTCACAAAGTTATAGACACGTACAAAAACATAGTGTTCCACCGCTAATGGACACGTACAAAAACATGTCAATATCTACAATAGTGTTCCACAATTAATGGACACGTACAAAAAGCTGTCAATATCTACCAGTGTTCCACAAGTAATGGACACGTACATAATAGATCAATAGATGAAACAATGTTCCCAAATTGGCGGACGCAGCAAAATATCAATCACCAACAACAATTACTTGAAGTTTTCACATTTGTCAACCAACATATCCAGCCTTTGTCTAACTTTCGCAGCATAGGATTCAAGATGGTCAATCTTTGCTTTCTTGGAGGGAATGGACATCTGAATGGACACAACATTTAACTGATAAGAAGACTATGAATCTCATAGAAGTATAGGTCACATCAAGTTAATCCTGTAAATTATTTAGCACTTCCAAAAACATGTTTTAAGTGAGCAAGTTACTTGAGATGTACTTCCGGAACCAGCTTCATTACTCCTCTTCTTGGACTGTTTTAAGGCAGTAATAGCCCTTTTTGGTGTAAACTTTGTAACCTTGGAAATCATACATCGTACAACTTAGTCAAAATGTGGATACACTCACCTTAACGACTAAGTAACAATGTAATGAACTTAAAAAATGAATGTTGTAGGTTAAAAATGAGATAGCTAGCAATAATATAAACTTCAATGCCAAAAGCCAAGAAGCTGAAAAATATGAACCCAATTCAGTCAACTAAACTCCAGATCCAATCCACCACATTCAAAGAGAAGCCACACCCAATTCACAATAAAACCAATCAGCAAAAACAAACAATCATACCACACCACTCCAATTGTATTAAAACAGGTTCTCAGGATACCCACCAACAAAATCATTCAAAAATTCCAAATACCAATCCACATAATACAATCGAGCCAAAATCAAGCAAACTGGAAGCAGGCGAAAAATAAGAAAACAATGTAATCACTTCAAATTGATGAACACAGGTTGTTTCCTACATAAGTTCCAATAGCAAAATCCAAACCCACACAGAAAACCAAAAACCCGGCAAAACTAAGGCAAACAAAGCAACCCAGAACACCCTTTGAACGAAGCAACTTATTTCCAACACACCCACCAACAAAAACATCCAAAAATTCGATCCATACCCCACCACCCAGCAAAAACCAAGCAAATCCCACACAGAAATCCAATGAAATCATTCAAAAAGATCCAGATATTGATTTCTGAACTCATTCAATTTCAAATTACATAAACCATCATCTAGTTCACTAAAGGAATTTGCGTAATTGGGTTTCCGAGCTCATTCAATTTCAAATAACAAGACGCATCCAGTGAAATTACACATACATTTGCAAATCAAATTCTACAGACTTAAACTTTAAAAGGGTTAGACATAGATAATATTACCTGATGTGTTCTTCCAGAGGGGAGGTTAGAACTGAATTGAACGCCACTACTCAAGTTGGAATGCTTCTTAGGGCTTCTTTTAGGGATCTAGGAAGTCAATAAAAAAAAAGATATATCTCGAATAAGACCCCATGAATTTCTTGGATTAAAAAGGTTAGATTTTTTTGGCATACCTCAGTCGTGCTTCCAGAGGGGAGGCTAGAAATCAATTTACCGCCACTCCTCAAGTTGGAATGCTTCCTAGGGCTTTTTCTAGGGATCTAGGAAGCCAATAAAAAAAAAGAAGATATATCATAAGTAAAAACCCAATGAATTTCTTATTTTAAAAGGGTTAGATTTTGAATGGCATACCTCGTTTGTGCTTCCAGAGGGGAGGCTAGAACTGATTTGAACGTCACTCCTCATGTTGGAATGCTTCCTAGGGCTTCTTCTAGGGATCTAAAAAAACAAACTTTTTTAAAAAAAAGGTGATTTGAACCAATAATTTCAATAAAAAAAGAGTCAAAAGATGTGATTTTGTTTTGTATACCTCAATTAGGCTTCCAAATGGTAGGGTAGAACCCATTTGAACGCCACTCCCAAGACTACTTCTTGTTATCTTGGAAACCAAAACAAAAAAAAAGATATATAACTCAGAAATAACCCTAAAATAGGAAAACATAAACAATCAACCAAGTGAAGAACATTAACCTCCGTAGTTGCCTGACCAGAAGATATGGCCATGCCCTGTTTTCTGGGGCTTCTTCTGAGGGGATTACTTTGTTCAACAAAACTTCTAGCCTTGTTCATTCAATAAAATAAGTGTATAAGTCACTAGGGGGTGGGTGAATTGCTTTTGCAAAATAAATTTTAAAAAAAATTCATATCATTAGACATACCTGATTAGTAGCTGAGGCAGATTGTTGATCCCAGTTACGTTTTGGTCTCCCCAAGGGCCTTCTTATTCTCTTACTTTTAATAGATTCAGGTGGGCCATGGTCAACAGTTGGACATCTTCTCTTGTTCTGCCTTCCACGATGGCAAAGCGAGCACTTCACTGTTGAACTCCTAAATCTGTAAGAAGCCCTAAACTTTTCAACCGTATACCAATCGCTCACATACTCCTCAAGGTCTACCTTCATGAATGTCAAAGCCTTCATAGCATGTTTACATGCAATGCCTGTGATTTGATATTCTCCACAGTCACAAGTTCTATCATTCACGTCCACAATGTACCTAATATGTC
The DNA here is from genome assembly GCA_029582165.1 of Portulaca oleracea. Lineage (NCBI taxonomy): Eukaryota > Viridiplantae > Streptophyta > Magnoliopsida > Caryophyllales > Portulacaceae > Portulaca > Portulaca oleracea. The sequence continues at coordinate 40,600,714 of CM055874.1, forward strand.
CATCATACACTTCCCATGCCCCACCACCGATAAATCTCAAAGTAAACTTCCAACATTCCTTTTGATAATTCTCCATTCTTTGTCTCACTAGTGGGACAACCCTACTTGTCCAACTAGCGCCCCAATCTACCCTCTCTACCCACCAGTCCACAGTCTTTTCATGAATCTTCTCACACAGGGTGAATATAGGCATGTCTCTATACTCATTAAGCACTTTATTGAAAGATTCCACAAAGTTGGTTGAGTTATCTGGCATACAAATGTTAGGGGGAAATGTATGCCTACACCACAACTCTATAGGTTCTTGCATCGACCAATCATATGCATCTTTGTCCTGTTGACATAAACGGGTTATGAACTTTTGAAACTCAGCAGGTGAATAAGCATGGGCAGCCCGGGATAACAGTGAGTTCAATTTTGGGGCAATGAAGTATTTCCTAAAATTTCTTTTGTAGTGTACAAAACAAATTCTTCTACCCGAGTTAGGAAAAAGATCCTCTAGTGCATATATCACACCCTACAGTTTAACAACCAAAAGAGTTAGATAATTACTCAATTACTAATAAAAACAAATTTAATAAATTGAGCATATGAAGGCATCACCTGACATCTATCAGCAATGAAAGTGTAATGCCCTTGTTGATCTTCACCTATAATTAATCAAAAGAAATTTAATTGATCAAGACAAAATTATTTGAGGTTGCATAAAATTTAAAAAGTTTTATAGTTGCATACCTATGATTGCCATCAAGCAGTGTAGAAAATACATCCAGTTTTCTTTGTTCTCCACACTCACAATGGCGTATCCAAGTGGAAAACAATGATTTTCAGCATCAAACCCTAGGGCAGTCAACAATACACCCTTATACACACCTTTCAAGTGGCAGCCATCCATCCCAATGAAGTGTCTGCATCCAGCCTTAAACCCATCTATCCAAGCTTTGAATGATACAAACATCTTCTTGAACACATGCCTCCCTTCTTCATCATCTTCCCAGTTGATGCGGCAAATGCTCCCCGAGTGACTTGTTTTTATCATCTCCAAGTACTTTGCAAGCAACTTAAAACCCTCCTCGTGTTTCCCCCTTATCTGCTCCAGAATTTTTGTTTTAGCTCTCCAAATTGTGTTATGGGGCTTAACAAGATGGAACTCATCTGCAACTTCTTCGCCATTGCAGCTACAGACATGTTTGGTTCAGACCTAACATCATCAAACAACTTCCTAGCTATCCAAGAAGAGTTCGCAGCAGGGTTATCCATTAACCTTTTACAAGTGCAAATACCTGTAAAGTTCTTGATTTGGAAGGTCACACCATCTTGCATCAATGAGGCGTGAATCCTTAAATCACAGCGTTTCCCCGAACATTTACCAGTATATCTATAACCTTCATTCTTGATGTGCCTAATCCAAATCCCCTGTTGAACATGTAATCCCTTAGCACCTCAAGAAACTTGGATTTGTCTATGAACATGTCCCGCGGCCTAAGTACAATTGACCCATCTAGTTCTGGTTCCCGCAATCTATCATCATCTCCCACATAACCATCTGAGTCACTATCTGAATTAAAAATCTCATCCTCTGGAACCAGTGATGCCTCGGTCTCATCACTATCACTGTGAGACTCTCCCACATCACCCTCAAACTCAACATCATCCTCATGAGCATCACCCTCATCAACATCACCCTCACTGTCATGACCATCACTATAATCAGGATCACTCTCATCATCATCTGTCTCAACTCCCTCACTCTCATCACCCTCGTTCACATGAACATTCTCAATCAATATATCCTTCCCATGAGGTCTGCTGTTGGGTTGTGTGTTTGGAGTGTTCAATTGGGAGAGAGTCATTTCACTCAAAGAAGGTTGTTGGGACAAACTAATGTCACCAGGGTTCCCTGAGGTTGTCTGTTCTTTGGAAGAAATATGGCTAGTTGAGGTGACATTATCTTGACACGGTTCAGAAACAGGGTTACCAATAGGTATGTCAACTGACAACTTAGCACCAATGCTCCTAAATTTATAATCTGATCTTCAGGTACAAGATCCTTCCCTAAACTACCCTCCAAATCCATAATCATTTTGTCCACAAATGAAGGCTGCTTCCTCTCCTGAATCATGAACTCTACTTTCTTCCTATTTTTCCACCTCTCAAACACACTAAGCAAGTCAATCTCACTGCTAACAGGCCACTTAATGTGATGCTTTCCAGGTTTGTGAGATGATATAGCAAGAAATTTTGGCTTGTGTGGTTTAAGAGGTTCAGAATATAGAAAGTTGTATGCATCTGTGGTCAAATCAGCTATGCCATACTTATCTTTATCCCTCTTATACTCTGTTGACCACTTCTTATACTTGAACACTACCACAATATATGTGTTGTCTTGATCTATACAAACCAAAAAGATACATTAAATGTATAATACTTTCAGCATATAATGAACTTAACTGATACAGAATATGATGACACAGAAGACATAACACAAATAGACATAACACAGAATACATAACACAAATAATGATACACCAACTTATTAAACAACAAAAATGATATAGAACTAGATGACACAGAACACAAACAAAAAACATGACTGATGAAAGCAAGTTCAAAGTAGGAGGAATAAACGGAATGCAAGTTCAAAGTATGAGGAATAAACAAGCAACATGACTGATCTTTATCCCTCTGTTTTGGTTAACTGAACAGGATGATACAGAGCATGACACAGAAGACAATAAAATTGAAAGCAAGTTCACTGCAAAATCTAACCCTTTTAACTACGACACATAAAAGAGGAAAAAAAAAAGAGACAGAACACAAATACGAGACAAACAAATTACATAGAAGACATGAACGTTCACAACCTACAGTTTGGTTAACTGAACACTCTGTTTTGGTTAACCCCATGAAAAACTATTACACCCAACAAGCTTAAACCCTAATCGTCAACAGATATGGTCGATTTTAACATTTACACTTCAAAGTAGGAGGAATTCCATATAAAACCAAACAATAAATCGTCTGACTCATGAAAAAACCCTAGAAAAGAGCAATTCCGAAAACCTTTTCAAATTACCCTAAACTTACAAAGTAAAACCTTAAAGATTCTACATTCTTGGACGAAAATCAACTTCAATGAACAAAGAGTTTCCGCAAAAGATAGATTTTTTCTTACCTGCCATCCCGACACTGTAGTATGCAACAAAAGATCGAATTTTTGATTGCTTCCCTGACTTCTTCTCCCTATTCTTCCAAAACTTGGTCGAACTCCAGTTCTTGGTCGAAATCCAGTAACTTGTTGTACACTAGTAACCAAACACCATTTGAGAGAGGGATGAAGAGAGAATGCAGAGAGGAGTAGGGTTTTGAAAGTTCAAGTTTTTTTCTGACAGAAATGAAGATGAACAGTCACCGAGTAGATCACATCATATTTAGGTTATGCGTATGGGAGAAGGAGTTCAATAGTCAAAGGGAAGCTTGGTCAAATGAAATTAAAAAAGAAGGGATAATAAAAGGGCAAATTAGGAACTTAATGCATCATTATGGTCTTCACTGGACTAAAACCTAACTTTAGGCTAGATTTTTTCAGTCCAGAAAGTTCAGGGTCCAAAAAATAAACTTTGAAACATGGGTGTCCAAATAATAAATACCCCCAAAATACAGGGTCCAAAATGCAAAAAACCTATATTGATAGATAAGATGACCATTGTAAAGTGTATTATAGTTTCAATATCAGTTTTCACCTTGCCTACTTTCCATTTTATCTATCACTTATTAAATATTTTATGGTCTATAAGAAGCTAATTTTACCGAACATGGCTTAATTGTTAAAATTTTTTAAATACTTATTGACACCAAACTTCCATCATAAGGTTAAAAATATTATTGAAGCTATAATGCACTTTGTAATGGTCATCTTATCTATCAATCCCTTTGTACTTGATTTGTATTTGATCCTTGGACCTAAAGGACGTTTCGGGCTATACCCAAGGATACTTAGGGGTCTACATATCTCCGACATGAATAACAAAGATGTATTATAACTTCAATATCAAAACCTTACTCCTGAAGTTTGGCCTAACCGGGAAAGAAATTCAGACATGGGAAGAAGAACATAACAAAAAGAACGGAACACATACCTTTTTTTCAGTCAACAAACTTTAAGGTCATTTTTGTCCGGTTCATAAACTTTAAGGTCTAACATATTAACATTAAAAATCAAGGAAAATTAATTACTCCAAAATGTAAAATTTTTGTTAAAAAATAGGCAAAATGATGAGACGCAACAGGTAAGAATATTTCCATAAGGATGGGATGAGCATGCATTAACTGTTATGACTGTTGTTATTGCATCATTATCAGTGAGATACAATAAGAAAGGTGACCAAAAGGGTAAGGGTCCATTAAGTTATATGTGAAGAAAGAAGAGACGAAATTTGGAGTGATGTAGGTCTACATTGGCATGTGAAAAATAACTGAAAGCCTCCACAAGTTAAGAGAGTTGGAAACATAATCCAGGAATTGGGGGATGAAGGAATTGAATTGGACCATTTTTGAGAGTGAAAGGAGATGAGAGAGAGAATTGAAGGATAGAGACAGATAAAAGGAGCCCTCCAAATGACCCAACATGTCTTTGGATTATTAGGGCAAACATTTGGGGGCGGTGCCCTTACGTGGGGCAACCCTCTCTACTTGTGGCTCTACCAATCCACCTACTTGTCTAGTCATCATTCACTTGCTATCAGCCAAAAACTTGGTTTTCTAGTTATCACTTCATTTCATCTTCACACTCACTTAAAATAATACCAAATCAGAACATATTAACAATACAATTGAGCTTAACTAAGCTTGAGTTTTGCACACGGATTAATTTGGTACTATAATTAATCATCATTAGTTAATTATTATGGCTGTATTCTTAATTGAGTTAGACCAATCCAAACTAACTTAATTTAACTTAACTTAGTTTATCATTATTTAACCTAATCTAACCCAACCATCTATAAAACACCCACATCAAAAACAACTTTTTAAATAAAAAAGAAATTCAAATAATATTATTTTAATCTCAAATCAATCCATTTTTTCCAACACCTATAACTTTTTCATTTATTTTCCCCAAAATATTCAAATTTTATTAATAAAATATTATCACCCAACAACTAACTTAACTCAAATCAATCACATCCTTTTTTATCATATCCTTTCTTTTTTCTTCCTTTCCTCTCCTAACCAAACCAACCTAACATAAACCTAACTTGACCAAAGAATAACACCTTAATATGTCTTATCTTAAGTTATTTTTTAATTGTCTTTCCTTCTATCAAATTAGTATCTATTACATTTTTTGACAGTATTGATAGTAAATATCAAATATTAATATTATAAAAAACTTTGGATACACTAGGAATAACATCTTGATTGACTCAACCACATTTGTTAAACATACCTTGCTCTAAAATTCTTATATTTTACTACCAATTTTATTTTTAACTAATAGATTTTAGTTGAGCCAACTTTCAAAATTGATGGATTGATTAGATTTTTCGAGCAGTTACACCACCATCCTTCATACCGAAGATGTAAAAAGGCAAAGGAAAAGAGGAAAAAACCAGACAAAAAAAGAGATTTGTGTGTGTGTGTGTGTGTGGGGGGGGGGGGGGGGGTTGGAGGTTTGATAATGGCATACACGTCATTCTCTTTGATTCAGTCATTCAGTTGTTCTCATGTGCTAAATTCTGAGAGCAAGCTTCCAAACGTTTGACTTGATCCCAGTTTATTCTAAATCCTATTTAAAGTAGAGAGTTACTATTAAATTTGTCTCCTTGTCACTGTACCTGTAATTCGATTCTTTACGTGAACAGACTTAGAGGTCAATATAGCTTTTCAAATAGAGAGATGGAGACTTTCACACGATCATTTTCTTTCCAACATATTATGATGATCTTCTAATTCTATATGTGTTATAACAAGAGTGAATCACATTTATTCTACGTCAAGTTTTGGTGCAATAATTTTTATACCTCACAATTATGAAATAATTTTATACTACCTTACCAAAACTATACGTGTTGCTTACTATATCTAAGGTTTTGTGTAATACTTTTTACATACCCTACTTTTATGAAATAATTTTTACCTTAAGTCACCAGAATTGTAAGTGATTTTTACCTAATTTGAGGATTTTGGTAAGTGTTATTTTAGGGATCGGATGTTTTTTATTTATCAATTTTTAGTTTTTCATAGCTGAGAGGGAAGACCTTTTATCCATCATAGATTTTCCTGCCAAAATGTGGATCTAACCCTTCTGCTCCAATCGCAACCATTTTCCATCTCACTATTTCAATCTTCCTTGACGACGAATTTCATGTTGAATACTTCTCTCACCATATCACCATCAAAGACGAGCCACTGACAAAGACTTCCCCCAACGCGCATGGTATTGAAGTGTTTTTTGTTCATTGTTGATACATGTATAATTAAAGAGGAGATAGAGTTTGTGAAACGATTAAAAAAAATTATTACTCTTTCATATTAATTAATTGAACCAAATAACAAAACATCTCTAATTAGCCCAATCCATAAAAAAAACCAACCAAAGTAAATAAAGTTAATTGAAATAAAATTAAAATAGTTTAAATTAACTTAAAATATTGGTACATAGATATCGATTCAAACACTTCAGGATCTAAGTTGCTCGCTATGAAAGAAATAAAAAATGATAAATAAAAGAATATCCCTGGAGTAACACTAACATAATAACTTGGATTGAGTAAAACTAACTTAAACCCCAGGTGAGGTAGGGAAAAAATTATTTCACAAAGGTGGACTGTGAAAATTATTACAGCAAACCTCGGATAGGGTAAAAAATACTTAAAACTCCATTGAGATAGGTTGAAAATTATTTAACAAAGGTGGGGTATGTAAAATTTATTACACCAACCCTCAAGTAGGGTAAATGTAATTTACCCTGTTATAACAAATGTTATAGACGATCTTGTATATAAGGAAAGCCTTGCAATACAAATACAATTTTTTGTATTATAAATGTATGAGTAGACCCAAAGCTCATATTATCAGAGCTTTTTAATAGCAAGAATGATTAAAAGGTCTCATGTTTGAATCTCAGCAGCCCCGTGTTTAATTACTTGTGAAAGGTAAAGGAAACCTTTCTATCTCCCAAGCTTAAAGCCCAAAAGGCACTTACGTGAGATCGTATGTTATAATACAAATCATAATTGAACCTTCAACTATCAACTTAGACTTTTAGTTGTGATGGATCTACATAATATCAGAACCTTTACTTGATAATAATATATTGTTCTCTTTTTGAGCGAAAGATATACTCACGTACATATAGACATAAACTTAGTAAAATTAACCTGACTTTAAGACGCCCAAATATTATGAAATTTACCAATGAGTTCTTAGTTCAATTAGTACCCGCTCACTGTGGTATTTCACAGGTCGATTCCTAGGAGCAATAACATGCGTGTATGCCTGATTTCCCCTTCCCCCATTGGCTGGCTGATGGACCCATCGAGATTTCTTTGAGATAGGGGTTCAATGAATGACTCGACTTACCGATATATATAAAAAAAATGAAATTTGAACACAATTTCTTCAAACTTGAACTAGAACTACATCGAGCTCGAAAACAATTTGTAAATTATTGGGTTGGCTCAACCAAACCCCAATCAACTCGTAGGGTAATCTCAATATGAAGGATCTTTTTGTACTTCTTTTTATGTCCAATGATTGCTCTTTGATTATTTTATATTATTCGATCTTATGCATCTCTATTAATAACAATTGTAACCTCACCATTAGAGAAATTATATACTTTTTTACCTTATTGTTCCACCACTAAGATTCTAGTAAATTTCAACAAAATTATTTTGAGCGGAAGTAGATTATCCTCCCTATTTTTGAAAGATGCACTAAAATCCCAGAAAATATTGGAATTCTTTTATTTTTAAAATCTTAAAAGAGTTTGAGGGAATTTCTCTGAAGAAATCCCTCAAAGTTCCAAATATTTCGAGAGTTTCTAGAGGGAAGATCCCTAAAATAAGAGTAAATTACATTTACCCTACCTGATATTTGTGGTAATAGTTTTTTCATATTTGACATTTGTGAAATAATTTTCACCTTACCTGACATTAATTGTTCATAAATTTAACCTCATAAGATATTCTATAATTGATTTTTGTTGGATTTTCCGGCGAACATTAAAAAGATAAATATGAATTGACTTTTTCACCCTTGATATTAATTAATATGACTTTCAATTAAATATGAATTGACATTTTTACCCTTAATATTAATTCATATGGCATTAACAGGGGAGTGTTGAAGAAGAAGAGTGTGAGAGGAATCGACTGTTGGTGTTTTCTATTTGGAGTTTCGACACACCTTTTTCCAGACAAAACAATGAAATGGTCATTTAAGTCATTTTCTTCTCAATATATTATGGGCAACATGGTACATCCACATAGTCATATAGGGGCATTATTGTATTTTTCTCAGTTTCAATGAGAGGTACCCGGATTTTGCCACTAAAAATCACTTTCACTTAATGTCAGGTAAGGTCAAAATTATTTCACAAATGTCGGGTGTGTAAAAATTATTACAACAAATGTTAGGTAGGGTAAATGTAATTTACTCCCTAAAATAATAATAAATAAAAAGAAAAGAAAAGAAATGTAAACTGGGATTAGTTCCATGACAGCCAATTAATGCCTTCTACTCTAATTTTTCTAAACCTGTTGAACGTTGGAAAATGTCGTTCCACGAATATTTTCCTAGACCCTAACAAATTCCCATTGTGAAATTGCATTACAAATGCTTCTCAATCAATTGAGAGGACTTAGTCCTCCCATGGAAGGCGAAATTGTGGGAGACAATTAAGGTTCTTGTTGTTGCTTTCCTTATCCACAATGACATTCCGACGAATTTTCTAGCTCTCGTCAAATGGTTTTTAGATCCGATAGCTTTCAAGTGAACTCTTAGGCGAGCACAGTGAAAGTGATTCCTCTATGTTGCATGTTCAACCTGGGATTGAATTCCCAGTCACATTTGATCTCACCCAGGGGATGTGTTGTAAATAATTCACGGTTCTCTGAGTGCAACCATTCGTTAGGATGACTTTTGAGGATATTCTTACTTTGTTCCTTTTGGTAAGTTTGTAGAATTTTTGGGGTCTTTGCTTTGGCCTGAATCATTGTCAGATGGTGATGAATATCTGGAACTTTTTGTGGTCTATGGTTCTTGAAGCGTTTATTTTATTATGTTCCCTAGTATTTGAGTATGATGGAGTTGCTTAGTTGCTATGATGGGATTCATAGCTATCTGAAGTCCAATGGAACAGTTCAAGCCAACGTAATGCGGTGATTAGAGTATTTGCTAGAAGATCTATCAATCGACAATGGAACAGTTCAATCAAGGCCTTATTAGTTGGTCCTACAAGGTCACACATGCCAGTGCCTTAAGGCAAACAGTGTGGGAAAAGGACCGAAACAATAAGTTATTGGTCTAGGGGAGTGCGACAATTTGTTTTTTTGGCAAAAACCACTCACCACGGTTGGTGGTGATCGAGGCCACCACAACCAGTGGTGGAATACCACAGTTCGTGTAGGAGTACCATGGTCCGTAGTGGCTCTGCTACAGTTCGTGGTGAGCTTCTAGGCAGTAGATCTTGATTCTACTGCTCACCACGGTCCATGGTGGCTCTGCCACAGTCCGTGTCTCTACTTTTGGGTATTGGATAGCAGCTGTAAATCTCACATTTTTCGAAATTAGCAGGATAAAAGCTGAAAGAGGATGAGACAAACAGGAAAGAAGTCTATCATAGCATGAGAGACAAGTAAGGAATTGCTAATTTATGCTTCAAGATTTTAGTTTATCTTTGTCCTTCTAAAAAAAAAAATACTTAAATTCAGTAATTGTTATTATGTTCATGAAATTAATCAAAAATTAGATTTTTTGTTTCATGTTTGGAAAGGGTGTTTGTTCCTTTTGAAATTGTAATGGTGATGCTTTAATATTTCTAAGGAATGAATCTATTATGATACGGGCATTTGTAGAACGCTTGATATGTATTAGATTAAGGTAAACTTGTTCATCACATTTAATGCAAAATCAACTGTTTTTATGACTCAAACCTTCACGTTTTGGTTATATCGCTTAAGTAATTTTGATTAGAACAAGCGTCCATATGCTGCACTGTGCAAAGTATGTCTGATGGGACAAATGACTTTATCATCTTTTCACTAGAATGGGTGAGTGGGCTGGTGAACTTTTAAGGTTGGTGCACATTAGGTGTATTTGGCTCTGCAAGAAACTAGTAGCAAGGGTGAGTAAGGATACTTCATTACCTTATGTGAAGATCTGATTGGACATAGTTATGCTCACTTCATAAGTTATGCCTTCGAATCCTTTAATCAGACTCAACTATAAACCCACTAGTGCTCGACTGAGATTGGACCTTACAAGGTTCTCCCATTACTAGGGTAAATTTATTACGGGCAGAATGGGCCCAGGACACGTCTCGGCAACCCCTATCAGCAGAGATCATGGCGTTTGGATCAAATTAAGGATTGGACAGCACGACAACCACTAGGTTAGCTTCTTTTTTCTTCTTCCACCAATCATTGGCCAAACATGCTTCCTATAGAGAGATGAATCCACTCGAATGGTGGTTGTACCTCTGATTTGGGCTTAATAACCTCCTTCACCGAGGTGTCACAGTCATTAAAGATCTCCAAGCCAAGAACATGAACATCGTTGACATAGTGAAGCTTCGGGAATCCATACCAAGGAATGTCGTCTCCTTGCCTTATGAACTGCCCATTCAAGCTTAGCGGGTATGGCTAAGTCTACATCAGTGTAGGAGAATTGTACTTATTTCTCTGACGAGCCAAGAAGGCCTTGGTGTTAAACACTTCCTAATTGGTCGGTTTGTAACCCAACCCAAAGCGGCAAGAATGCTTATAAGTTGTAAATGTTGGACCTAATTTGTCTGGCCTTCTTCCCAAAGACATCCCGGGAAAATATCCTTATTTCTTCATAATGTCATGGACCTTTATATTGGAGTAAGGATCAAAGTGAATGGGTGCTTCATTTTCTATAGCAGCAACTATCTCGAAGTTATGGAGATCCACATATGTTGAAGTATGGTCCACCTCTAGCACAGATTGCTTGGGTTCAAATGTCCCGGAGATATCTCCACCTTAAAGGGTAATCACTTAGTCATGGACGACCATTTTCACTTTCTAATGCAAAGTGGATGCCACCATGTTGTAGCTGTGTAACCAGGGACGTCCCAATAAAAGATTGAAAGCAGCCAAGATATCCAAAACCATGAACTCCACATTGTTAGAGATATGATCAAAAGTAATAGGTAGAGTTACTGTGTCGAGTGACTGCCGAGGACTAATATCATATGTATGAAGTAACACAGTATCCTGAAACAATTGATTTCTCTATACTCCTAACTTAGAAGTAGTACGCCAAGGGCAAACATTTACAGCTGGACCAGTATCTACCAAAATCAAAGGAATCACTTTATTGGAACAAAATGCGGTTAAGTACAATGCTTTGTTGTGATTTACCCCATCTGAGGGTAAATCTTCATCACCAAAAGGAATTTTTCCTTAACTAGCTGTGACATGAGACACTAAGGCTTCATGCGTTGTAGAGATCGAGATGATTGCGCTCTGGAGGGCCCGCAGTACAAGCTCTCGATGTGGTTTTGATGCGCACATCAATTGTCAGATTGAGACATTCGCCACAGTTTTCTTCATCTGAGTAAGGACGGGATCCTCGAGGGAAGTAGGTGCTTCTGTCTTGGTGACATTTGGTGTTGGAGTAGGTACCACGGGATCACTCCTGGGTTGATTATGTCTCCCAGACAGTGGTCAAGAATATGGCGCTGGGCGAAACTTCCTTCTCTTCACTATACCAAAAGTTGTCACCATACGAAACATCTTCTTAGATATCCTCCTCATCACTAACCCATATGGCGTTGACAATAAATTCTATCAATTCGTCGATGGGGAGTGTAGGTGTGCCCTCGTCTGTGATGCATTAAGAAGGGTTACAAGTGCCCTGTCCACACAAAGATAGCATGCTTTAGGATTGCATTTGTTGTTCGGTTTCCGCGCTGTCTTTGGTAAGGGTAACTCATTGGAGCAAATAATCTTCTCAATTAGGTTCTTTAGTGTCCAGCATCGCTTAGTGTCATGGCCTCGCATGCGATGAAACTTGCAGACCATAACATCATTCCACCCAGGCCCTTTCTCTACTAGCTCTAGCCTCGGTGTTGGGAGTTGGATCTTATTTATTTTCAGTAGTCGGTCCAACGCCTTAGCGTAAGTCATGTCCAATAGAGTTTAAGTCTCATACTTCAAAGGTGACAGTCTTGGGATAGGACAATGGTTCACATTCAGGATGATAGTGGCTTCAGTCATCTTGGAAGACTTAATTGTTCTCCTACCTAAACTAGCACCATTCCATCCTTGGGAGACATCGTTCCTCTCCCTGCGTGCCTCCAGCTAAGGGCACAACTTCTTTACATAATCGAAGCTTTCTACCACATGAAAGTCCAGTTGCTGTGCTAGACTTGGTTTCAAACCACGAACAAAAGTATCCAGCTGCATCTCAATAGGAATGATGTTAGTCACTTGAGACAGCTTGGCATGCCATCTCTCACAATAAGCGAGAAAGGGTTCATCATCCCCTTGGAGGAGTGTCATGATATTAGACAAAGTCATCTTGTCTTTCTGGATCTTACTATAATTCTCGATGAAGGCTTTTTGTAAGAAAGTCCAATCTCCTCGTACCTCCAAAGGAAGGGTATAGTACCAGTCTAATGCTTCATCATTTAGCGATGATGGGAAAACTTACATGTAGTGTTCAGTACCTATGCCCCTAAGTGGCATTAGCCGGTTAAATTCCCACACATGATGCGTTGGATTTTTAGATGAACTGAATTTCTTGAGTGGCATATCCATATTTCCAGAAAAATTGGTGTTGACCTTAGTAGGTGGTTCGAATTTGATGAACTGATTAGCGAATGCGGGCATTTGACTTACCGCATTCTTGAATTCGTCGAGCTGCGCTTTCATCTCCTGGATAACAGGGTCATCTTGCAGCTTTACATCAATTTTGATTGGAGCAAAATGAGGGGTAGCTATTGGTGGTGGTAGCTTTAGTGTAGAGTCGTTTGTCAAGTGGACGACCACCCCCGTACTGGGACCATCTCCTAACTTACCTTTTCCTTTATCTGTGGCAGATAGCTAGTGTGAAGCAACATTCTCAGGGTTTTCTTCTTCATCATCGCCTAACCCTACATATACGGTGATACGTTGTACAGCTTCCAAAACCCCATTCATGGTTTCTTGTTGTCGCTCGATTCTGTTGTTCTATTGTTCTGTTGTTCAATGAGTGTCGGCTGCCCAACGGTGTGCTCCTCAACTTTTTTCTCTTGCTTTAAGGTAGCAAAGATGATCGTCCCCTCCACCTTGTTGAACTTTTCCACTAGGTACTTAGCTAATGTCGCCTTGATGTGGTCGTTGCTATTGTCTTCACCCCCTGAAATGTTAAACTGCAGAGAGCGAGAAGCTTTGGGTTTAGGTGACGGTGGGATGTAATTTCGGTTGCGGACTAAACGACCTGATGGTCCTGGGATCCAATCTTCACTTTGGTCTCCTATTATGACTGAAGGAAAACAAACATACATCTAAGAGAATGACCTTAACATAAATAACCCAACCCAATGTATGTATGACCTGATTGACCTATGCGAATCCACCTATGATGCAAGACCTATATGTTGACTCGAGGAAAAGACTCACCCATGATACGGGTTTCCATGACCAAACTCTATATGATCATAGAATGACAAAACATTATAAAGGGTCAAATGAAGTCAAACACAGCAAATCAACATAAGTCAGAATGCGCAAGTGAGTGTTTCTCAATTCAGATTCGCTCAAACCATAAGTCGACCGTTTTAAGGAGAATCTGTCACTTAAACTAACAAACTTGGATTGACTCAAGCTATGATAGCTATTATCCAGACTTGAATAATGTTCAGAAGGACTGACAGTCTACACTTTCTACATTTTTTATTTTTACTGAAGGAAAGTGGATATTGTAAAGGACTGAACAAAGTCAAAGATAAGCGAGATATAATTAATTTATAAACTTAATTGCCAAATCCAGCATGGTATGGCCTACCAATGGGCCGGCCATGAGTGTGATGAATTCAATAATTAATTCGATAAATTAATTTAGTTAATCCTAGTGACTATCACGCAGTCTAAGACATTACGCAATAACTTTCTTTGATTTTATTAGTCAGATTTCAGATTTTTGTTAGGAGAATATTGTAAAGGGTCATCTAAAATCATCAAAGGCGAGTTTAGTTTACTTTATGAACTAAGGTAATTAACCTTTAGACATATACGGGTCCAACCATTGGGCTAACCATAATATATGAGGTTAATTAGCCTAGTTTGTTAACATATCTCTTCTTTGCCCAATAATTCTTACATGGACTAAAACAAACCTCTAAACTACAGCATAAACGGGACACATATTCACATAGCAAACAATATGATAGAGTAACCCAAATCAAGGCTCTATGTACAAAAGGGTTTATTGGCTGGATAAAGGCTTATCAGCTCATGTCTCGCCCAAGTGCATTCTTGTTGTAGTAATTCCACTTGAATGTGTGGGGTGTTGCACTTGGATGCTTGAGTGGATATCCCGTATAGTGATGCATGAGTGGATGTGGTGACTAAGTCTCAAATTGGTGTAAATGCACCATTCTGAGTATAGTCACTCCGACATCCCATGGGTTATTTTTGTGGGTGAAAAGAAAAACTAAACCGCCGCTTTTAGTGCACCCAAGCCAAAATACATGGGGAAGGAGAAGCCCGATATATGTAATGTTTTATGCTTAAAAAAATGATTAATAATGTAATGTTAAAATTTATTTTCGTTGCAAAAGTTTTAAAGCACACCAAACTTTTTTCAAGTTTTACACACTTTTAGAAAACTCCCCAGTGGAGTCGCCAAAAATCCTGTGGATATTTTTTCTCGTCGTTCAGACTTCTAAACATCCACGGGATGGGGAGATTTGTGCTCGGGCTTAATTTTAAAAACTCTTTAGGGATTATTTGCACATTTCATGAATAATAGTTGTAAAATCACTTTCCCTTCACTTGATGCATCCCGAATCATTAAATTAAACTTTCAAGAGTGAACTTCCACTTGTTCCATTTCTTTAGGATTAGTCTAATTTGTCCACAAGATGTTAGGATTGGAAGAAATCAATTTAGGCAACCATTATTTAGAAACATATAAAATCACTCTAAAGATGCCTTAGTACATTGTAGAACCATATTAGACATAGTTTAGGCAATCCCAATGTGTTTTGGTTTGAAAAGGAGTCGCCACCCGAATTTTTAAGGGAACAAGCCAAGACAAAACCGGAAAAAAACAAGAAAGACTCCGTCAGTGAAACCAAAAAGTGTATTCGGGGGTAAGGTTATGAACTCGAAAGGTAGGATCCTTTTGAGTTCGCCTCTCACAAAAGGAAAGACTCTACTAAAAGTTATAAAATGTGCTTTCGATAATGTTTGAAAGGAAGATAGATTGAAACTTTAAATGATTATTTCATTAAACATGCTAAAGGATGAAAGAATTACAATATATACACAATTTACATGAAAAGAAACACACAAAAGGTACCTACATGATGTTTTTTGGAGAAGCCTTGCCTAACTTTTCTTGAAGGTCTAAGGTCAATAGGTATTTTAACTTCCGTGCTTATGCCTCACTCTTGAAGTAGCTTTCTTGAATATCTGCTTGAATAGTCCATTGAAGATGCCAAATTGAATCAAAGTTTAGGGTAGAAAAGTGGATGAAAACGCATGAAAAAGGGGTAGGAAAAGACTCTTTTTTTGTGGGGGTTTTTCGGTAGTATAGGGTTAGGCTTTTTTGTGGTGTTTATGTAGGAATAATAGAAGGATAAGATAAGAATAGAGATTGGAGGTTTTAGAGAGTAGACAAATGGAGATAGTAATAGTATAGATTGGAGAAATATTGTAGAATGGAGATCAAAGAGAGGATGGAATGAGGGAAAGAATGAAGAGAGATTAGAGAGAATGTGGGAGAGGATGATGCTTGTTGGTGCCTTTGGCTTCAATCTTAAGGAGGTATTTTGAGGGAAAGCTTGAGTATGCAGTGGCAGATCCAGACATCCACTTTAGGGGTGTCCGATATAATTGTTATTAAATAAGCGTTTATGAAAAAAAAATTTAAATAAATAACAATAAAAATAAAAATAAATATTAAATGACATATTCACAAGCATAACAAAATTTCACATTATCGTATAAATATACCCACCAAATAAATTGAAATTTTACATTAACTAGATATTTATATCTTAAACTTATACTGATATCCAATTACCTAATTCATTGAATTATACTTGGTACTCCCTCCATCCCAATTGATTTGTCGAGTTTACTTTTTGGTCTTCGATGCAATACTTTGACGGCTAATTTATCACATTTTATCTTAGCAACACTAAATAATATTGTATTCAGGTAAAAATTTTGATCTAATTAGTAGAATTTGGACAATTTATTTGGGACGGAGGGAGTAATATGTTAGGGCTTTTGGGTTGCTGCTAAATTGGACACCCTTATTATGCTTTTGGGACTTTTTTTACGGTGTACACTTGCTCCAATTAAGAAAGTTTCTTCCAAATAATATTAGAGAATCACAAATTTTTCTATAGCTAACGGTGCCCGTGGGCACCCTTAAGTTACACATAGATCTGCCTATGTGAGTATGCATGCATCCACCCACATAGAAGTCATCAACTTCAAGTCCGATCAGACTATATGGGGGAGGAATGTGTCATGCACCTCGTGGTCGGCAATGGCGCATGAATGAACCTAGGTATGAACACATTTAAGTGTTGATCGGCCTTTAGGGAGGGGGAGATGTACTTGTCTTCGTCCATGCATCCTTGGTCGATGTGGGTTTGAAACCTACATGTGCTAAAATAGCTTGTTCACACTTAGACGGTGCATGCTTTCTTTAGCTCAAATTAGTGTTTTTGTGAGGTTTCTATCTTGAGACTTCTTGGAGCTTCTTTGCATGTGTCTTTTACGTGGTTTATGCATGGCATGCATGGCTGAGTTTAGCATTTTTCTGACGTAAAAGTTTTGCATGCTTTAGGCTAGGTCTTTCACATGTGACGATGCATGGGTTCTCACACAAACTTGTGCATGTAAAGTGCATGCAAGCAAGTGTCTTGACTTGGCTTCTTCTCTTTATTTCTTATCTTATACTATACATCTATGTGCTCAAATACCCAATGTCTACACCTATATGATCCTAAGATGCGACTTATGCAGACTCGATATGAAATACAAACATAACAAGGCAAAACGAAGAGGAAAGATCGTTCATCAGGCCTCCACTAAACTGAGTCACAACATGCCTTTTAAAACCTTTAGGGCTCAAGTCTAGATTCAAAACCGGATGATCGATCTAAGGGAATGAGTACTGTAAAGGGTTGCAAAGAGTTACAATGGGCCATATGAACAAGCCGACCCACGTAGTGTAACCGGCTGGCTACACGTTGGACTGTACAGGTCGTAATTGGCCAGTTACAATCTCATGTAAACTAGCGATTGATGCTTTTGGGTTGAGTTATTTTCGGGCGATATCGGGCTACTATGTAGTGACTAAGACAACACCCAAAGGTGCTAAAGTCAAATCAAGTTGAATAGTTAAACAAGTATCATACATATGAAGTCAAACCTTGGTCTGTCAAATGTTCGGGTTAAAAAAGGTACGATGAGTTTGTCTATAGTGCATTCTTATGGTTATATAGGGTGCATAACCTTTGAATGTGTGAGGAGTTGCATGGTTGTTGAATGTAGAAAACCAAAGGCTTGATCGATGGAGTGCATCTTTCATAGTATTGTCATTCATGCATCTGGAGGGTTAAAATGGTAAGATCTTATCATGTGTCGCATCACGTGCTACCGTGCCATTAATCGGCCTGGTGGTAGACTGGCCATGCAATATGTCTAAAATAAGTAAAAGAAATGAAATAAATCAATTTTACTCTACTTCCTGTTAATTAATAATTCAATTTGTCAAGTTTTACCCTCTTTTAAGTTAAGTTTTTAGTGGAGTCACCAATTTTGTAGCCATCGATTTTCCATCGCAATCAGGGAGGAAGAAATTGAATTAACCTCATCACCATTACATGAGTCGAAAGGGTTTGCTTAAGATTAAAAATGCACCTAAGGGACAGATTTAGCTATTCTTAGGATCCATTTAATTTTGCAAATCATATAATCAAATTCGCATAAATAGTTAACTATAAATAATCACGAAGAACAAAAATAAAATTAAGTAGGACAATCATGTTAGCAATTGGCTGAACCGAGAGGAAATTTTTGGGAAGACCAACGCCGTAACAGGTGGTTACGGCTCAACCCTTCCAGAATCTCAGCGGTTGACTACTCGCTATGGATCTGGATCCTCTATAGCGTAATCGGGCGGTTATGCTAAGGAGAGTCCAAATCATTTTCATTTGTAACGCAATTAAACAATTAACTTGATTTTATAAATTCTAATGATTCACAATTGAAATGATAAACACGAATTTAAGGATATGATGGAACAAATTAAAAAAAAATTAAAGAGTCCTCAGTCAGCTTTAAAGGAAAACAAACAAACTAAAATAAAGAATTACAGTATGCAAAATTAGATTAGATTTGGGGGTAAGGTTACGAGTCTGAGGACAACGATTCCTCTAACTCGCTCGTATAACATTTACGGTCTCAATTAGAACTGAATTAATTAAAAGAATGGGAGAAGAAGGTAGAATAAATTTATTTAATTCAGTTAATTATTATGCATGTAGGATGCAACTAAAGAATAATAGTAACAGTTTACAACTTTATAGATCATCAATATAGGGATTACATGATGGAATTGAAAAAGATAATATGCAGAATACTAACCTTAAAGAAAGAAGTACGCAAGAGAAATGGAGGGGGGAAAGTTAGAAGAATTTCCTCAGTGTCAATACTCTCGGGAAGTTCTATTGTAATTCTGGTAAGGTTTGGGGGGGTCTATTTATAGTGGTGAAGACCCGCTAGGTTACGACCCTAGATCTGAGGCGTAACTGCGCAATTAGGCATTTGGCTAGGAATTCTCGTAAAATAGTGTAACCGTGCAAATAAGGTAACCGAGCAGTTAGGGTATGCTTCCAGAAGGTGGTCTATTTTGTGATTTCCAGAACATAGTCGTAACCGGGAGGTTATAATTCGGCTTCTAGAAGATGAATGTAACTGGGCGGTTATGCTCCGTTCCACTGGGTTCCCAAAAGCAATTCGTAACCGAGCGGTTATGGCTTGGGTTCCCTGCGTGTTGCATTGGTTTGAGCCGGATTCCTTTGTTGGTTTTGGGTAATGTTGGCTTTTATTTTCTTTAAGGGGCCTAAAAAGAAGAAAATGAGAAGAAAAAAATATTACAATCTTACCTTTTTTCAATTGGGACAAAATTTAGTATCTATAGAGTGGACTCATCTAACGGGAAGTTCAATCTTTTGCATGCTCTTCCGCCATGTGGCCAACCATATGGAAGAGAAGGATGTGCTAGTTTTAGCACTATCAAGCCCATGTTTCGACCCTAGCAAGCTTATCATTGAAGACAAAGGATGCAAGGAGATCACTTGGGTGGATGCCGATAGGAAATTCACTATTATCATACGAGAGTCTATGAGTTAGTCACCAGCCTAAGACATAGGCCCTTTATCTATGTACCTGAGTCTACCCCTAAGATTGATGATGATGTACTCATTCCTCCATTCAATAAGATGAATATTTCTGCTTACTCTCATTCTTCTTCCCATTCCCTGAATTGTTGTGCTAATTATAATAATGCAAAACCCCTAAAAGATTTAAATGAATTAACCTAGACAATGGAACAATATGAGAACAAAAGCATAGTCATCAAAGAGAGCATCACAATAAACATCAACACGCTGGAAGCACCTTGAGATATCAGGATCAACAAATCGTTAACGGCAGAAGAGCGGGAACAATACACTTGGCTACTAATAGAATACTCAAATGTCTTTGCATGGTCATACAAGGACATGCCCAGGACTGATTGCGAAATTACCATGCACACCATCCCGATGTACCCAAATGCTAAGCCTGTTCAAAAAAATTTAAGAAGGATCATATCGTGGTTGTCTAAAAAGATAAAGTAGGAGATCCAACAGCAATTGGAAGCAAATCTGATTAGGCCTGTGTGATTGATAGAGTGCAGGCCAATGTGGTGCTTGTCCCCAAGAAAGATGGGAGCGTTAGAATGTGCGTGGATTAATGGATCTTAATAAAACCAACCCTGAAGACAATTTCCCTTTACCCCATATTGATATATTTGTGGAAAACACTTGCGGCCATGAACTCCTATCTTTCATGGATGGCTATGCAGGATACAACCGGGTCATCATGGTTGAGGAAGACATAGAGAAGACTTCCTTCATCAACCCATGGGGGTACCTTCTGTTACATCATCATGCCATTTGGGCTTAAGAATTTTGACGCCATATATCAACGCACCACCACCACTCTCCTCCATGACATGATGCATGTGGAAGTTGAAGTGTATGTCAATGAAGTGATCATCTAATCCAAAACCCGGGCAGAACACCTACGCACCCTAGAGAAGTTTTTCGGGCATCTCCGCAAATACAACATGTGATTAAACCCACAGAAATGCACCTTTGGAGTCACCTTTAGGAAACTATTAGGATATGTTGTTAGTGTCCGAGGAACAGAAATCGACCCATCTAAAGTCAACACCATCTAAGAAATGTTGCCACCGTGTATGGAAAAGGAAATTCGATGCTTCGTAGGAAAGGTCTAATGTATTAGCCGACTCATCGCCAAACTCGTCATGGTCTGTGAACTACTTTTAAGAAATTGCAAAAGGGAACCAAATTGAAATAGAATGGCAAGCGTCAGGAAGCATTTGACAAGATCAAAGAATATTTGGAAAACACGCACGTTCTCATGGTACCTATAGCAAATGAGTCTCTTCTCCCATACCTCACGATTACTAATACTACGATGGGTGCTATGCTCGTGCCAACAAGTGAGAGCCATCTACTACTTGAGCAAAACGTTCTTGGAGTAGGAAGTCTGTTATTCTTATGTAGAAAGGATGGCGCTAGTACTCGTATGAGCTACAAAGAAGTTGTGATACTACTTGCTCCACATACAGTCTAGGTGACCGCCACTCATAACCCCGTCAACTATATCATGGAATAAGAAAATGAGTGGTTATGCTAATCAGAATTTAGCATATAATTGTTACACCAGAACTTCATTAATAGACGAGCAGTCTCAAAATTCCTGGTAGGTTTTCCATCAAAATAAGCATCACAATATACCTTTCAATTCCCGGATGAAGACATCATCGTTAGAGACCTGAAAAATTGGGAGTTATACTTTGATGGTGCGTCCAATCAAATAGGATGTGGCGCCGACATACTCTTAATTTTGCAAGAGGAAGCACAGACTCCTCTGTCGATTAAGCTAGACTTCAACGCTACCAATACTGCGTCGAGTATGAAGCATGTATCCTAGGTCTTCAAGGAGCGCTCGTGAAAGGAGACAAGAAGCTAAGAGTTTATGGCGATTCCAGCCTCATCATCAATCAAGTATATATAGAATGTTTGGAAGGTACAACAGGAATCCCTCGTGGCTTACCAAACACGCATGCACGAACTGGCTTCTCAATTCGAACACGTAGAGTTGAGATATCTATCAAGAAACCAAAATGGAAAAATGAACTAGTCCATGCCCTAGCCAAGTTTCATCCATGATTGCAATTCCTACCGGAGTACAATCTATTCCGATTCTGATTGAAAGGCACGCCAAGCCTGCATGTGCATGCACCATAGAAATACACGAAGTTATGTCCCATACATGGTATTTTGGCATGTCCACTTACTTAAGTAAAGGAGAATACCAACCTAACACCGAAGCGCGTGCTCAAAGGGCAATCAGGCTGATCGCATGATAGCAAGTGCACAGGTGTAGGTATAGTAGGTATCAAGGTCACTCCCACAGGGACTTCGCTCAACCATACACCAAACTAGCTTCCTATGTAATCCCTAAATCGGTCGGGTTTTGATTTTGATTATTCTAAAACTACTTCTTGTCACTATTAAAGGCAAACCAAGAAACTATTTACAGCAATTAACGAGATAAATCAATAGGAAAAAGACGATCAAGGGACAAACTTAAGTGACTCTATGAATTAATCAAGTGGATTGAACATGTATGTCACTAATTGGGTACATTTTAGGGTCAATAATCGCATAATTTCTTTTGTAGCAAGGTTTTGGCAACGAAACGAATTTCTTAGTAAAATTAATCACCTAATTTCGTGGATATTTCAATTTTAACTAAGTTAAAGATCGAATTACCACAAGACCCCTAATTACAAAATCCTCTATATCTAGTTTATTTCATAATTAGTTTAATCCTAAGGGTTGCGATTATTGAATTTCTCCTTTCGGTACTTCACTCAATAATCTAATTCCATTTTTTGATGCCAATAAAAAACAATGATATACGTAATCAAAGGATAAAGAAAATGCATTCAAACTAGATTAATACTTGTTCAATCCAACAAAAACTTAATTCATGCAAGCAACTAAAAAGGGTTTATCCCCTAAACTAATAAAACTACCCACTACTCATGTTCAAACTACAGAACACATAAAAATCTATACTAGAAAGCATGAAAATCTATAGGAAGGAGAAATAATTCGAAATGGAAATCGATCCTTGGTCGAATAATAATCCTTAGGGTCCTTTGCTCCTCCACTTCTATGGAAATCTTGAGAATCCATCTTCAAACCCAACAATATCTCTAAATTCTTACACTATTATGTATGTGGATGGAATCTAGATGATTAGGGAGATGAATATGGCTATGAAAGATGATAATTGCAGGCTTGAATGATGAACAAAACAGCCGGAATCGCCATTATATAGCAACTAAAAGCAATTAAAACGACATTTGTCATAAACTGGGGCCAACACTGTCTGTGCCAGGTCAACACAGTCCATGTTGACCCCAACACGGCCCGCGTTGCCTGGCCACGGGTCGTGTTGCTCCCAAGAACAAGATTTCTTCCTCTCTGGAACCTCACAACTGTAACACCCCAACCTTAATCACAGGGTTAAACTCTACTTAGAGAAGCTAAGCCCGCGATTAGCGCAGCGGAACACTTTTTAGGTTGAAGTGTCACCGCTGTCTCCCAAAAGAGACAAGGCAACAACACCAAAGAAACTTCCAAAACCACAAGGTAACTTACTGACTTAAGAACCTTCACATATAAAACTTATACAACCCTTGGATAAAATATATAAACTTAAACATAGCTTAAAAAGGCGTCTGATTTAAAAGTGCAACGCCCTTGCTAACCGATGATTTCCTTAGAGAACTACCTAGAGAGCCTTGAACTACTTTGGAACCAACTTGTCCTTGCCTTGGGAGCTCGAACCTCCTAAAACAAAACATTAAAACATTGCAAAAAGGTGAGTGGGGAAACACTCGATCGTAAACCTCAATGCGTAAATCGTTCGAAAGCGGTTTCTGCCGCATTTAAAATCAATTTGAAAACAAGGAAGGATTAAAACAGGACTTGAATGACATGATCATGAATATATGCATAAACATGAGCAAATGAGAGTAGAAAGTAGGTGGAACCCTTACGATCGGTGCAAGCACCTCACACACGCGTATGCCCAAGTTGATCTAAACTTGGAATAGGTGACTGCCACCTACTTTCTACTCTCATTTGCTCATGTTTATGCATATATTCATGATCATGTAATTCAAGTCCTGTTTTAATCCCCTTCCCTTGTTTTCAAAATGATTTTAATGCCTCAAACCGCTGCGGCTTACGCGTTGAGGTTTACGCATCGAGTGTTTCCCACTCACCTGCAATGTTTTAATGTTTTGTTTTAGGAGGTTCGAGCTCCAAGGCAAGGACAAAATGTTCCAAAGTAGTTCAAGGCTCTCAAGGTAGTTCTCTAAGAAATCATCGGCTGGGCGAGCACTTTGAAAAATTGTATCGATTTTAAGCTATGTTTAAGTTTATATATTTTATCCAAGGGTTGTATAAGTTTTATATGTGAAGGTTCTTAAGTTACCTTGTGGTTTTGGAAGTTTCTTTAGTGTTGTTGCCTGTCTCTTTGGGAGACGGCGTGACACTTCAACCTAAAAGTGTTCATTTAATCGCGGGCTTAGCTTCTCTAAGTAGAGTTTAACCCTGTGATTAAGGTTGGGGTGTTACAGTTGTGGTATAAGAGCTAACTTAGAGAAATTCGGTACGAATCTCCTATAATATCCTGCCATACCTAAGAAACTTCGCACTTCGCTAACTGTAGAAGGTCTTGCCCAGCTTTGAACGGCAGAAACTTTGCTAGGGTCCACCTGGATCCCTTTACTGGTGATTATGTGACCCAAAATTGCCACTTCCTTCAACCAAAACTCACATTTTGAAAACTTGGCGAACATCTGTCGCTCTCTTAGAGTCTGAAGGACAATCCTCAAATGGTTCTCATGCTCCTTTTGACTTTTTGAATAGACTAGAATATCATCTATAAATACTACTACAAACTTATCCAAATAGGGTTTGAATACCCTGTTCATCAGATCCATAAATACTGCCGGTGCATTGGTAAGCCCAAACGGCATCACTGTAAACTCATAATGCCCGTATCTTGTCCTAAAAGCGGTCTTGGGTATATCCTCAGCTCTAACTCTGAGCTGGTGGTATCCTGATCTCAAATCTATCTTAGAAAACATCCCGGCTCCTTGAAGCTGGTCAAACAGGTCATCAATCCTTGGTAGAGGGTACTTGTTCTTGATGGTAACTTTGTTCAGCTCGCGGTAATCAATACATAGCCTTAAGCTACCGTCCTTCTTTCTTACAAACAACACTGGAGCTCCCCAGGGTGATGTGCTAGGTCTAATGAATCCTTTAATCAATAGATCATCCAATTGCTCTCTTAACTCCTTAAGCTCTAACGGGTCGTGTTGCTCCCTTTAGAGCCTGTGTTGATGCGTGGAGGCTTCCTTCATGCATTGGCCTTCATGTTTGGGCCTTTGGAGTTGATTTCTTCTCTCATTCATGATTCACTAGGACTCCAACACTTGATTTGAGCTCGATTTCATCAATTCTACTCCAATTTCCTACAAAAATACACCAAACTCCAACCAAGCATAAAATGGAGAATTCGAGTATAAAAATAATACAATTGATATGCAGCAAGTGCATGGGAGTAGGTGTAGTAGATATCAAGGTCGTTCCCACAGGGACTTTGCTAAACTACATACTAAATTAGCCTCCTATGTGATTGCTAAATCGGTCGGGTTTTATTTTTTGGATCAAACTAATTCTATTGTTATTCATTACTAAAGGCAAACAAGCAAATATTCACAGAATTTACGAGATTAATCAATTGAAAAAGACATTTAGCGGACAAAACAAAATAACACTATGAATCAAACAAGTGGATTGAACATGTATGTCGCTAATTTGGTACATTTTAGGGTCGATAATCGCATAATATCTTCCGTAGCGAGCTTTTGGCAATGAAACGAATTGCTTAGTAAAATCAATCACCTACTTTCGTGGTTATTTCAATTTTATCTAAGTTAAAGATCGAATTATCACAAGACCCCTAATTACCAAATCCTCTATATCTAGTTCAGTTCATAATCAGTTTAACCCTAAGGGTTCCGATTATCGAATTTCTCCATTCGATACTTCATTCAACAATCTAATTCCATGCTAAAGGTGATCAAGCAAAAGCACTGAGAAACATAATCTTAGGATAAATAAAATGAAATTAAACTAGATTAACAAATTTGTTCAATCCAACAAAATTCAATATATGAAAAGCAACTAGAGGATTTATCCCCTAAACATAAGAAACTACTCAGTACTCATGTTCAAATCACAAAAATATGAAAATCTATACTAAAAAACATGAAAATCTATGAGAAAGAGAAATAAACCGCATATTGAATCGATCTTTGCTTAAATAGTAATCGGTGGGGACTTTTGCTCCTCCACTTCAATGAAATCTTGAGAACCGGTTTTCAAAACTTAACAAAACTATCAATCTTCAACTACTATGAATGTGGATGGAATTGTGGATGATAAGGTGGATGATTGTGGATGATAAGGAGGATACATGTGGCTGAGGATGAAGATAATGAAGACAGCTGTCATAACCATTATATAGCAATTAAGAGCATATGAAATGACAAATTGTAATAAACAGACCCCACCACGGACCGTGTTGCTTCACCACGGTTCGTGCTGCCATTCACCACGGTCCGTGGTGACTTGACACGGGTCGTGGTGAAGGTTGCTTCCTTTTTTCTACTCTCTGGACCCTAACACGGTCGTGTTGTAACTTTAGGTGCCCGTGTTGAAGCCTGACGACTTCCTGTGACAAGTTGGGCCTTAACTTGGGCCTTCGGGTAGATTTCTTCTCCAGTTGTGATCCTCTTGGACTCTACATACTTGATTTTGAGCTTGATTTGATTAATACCACTCCAATTTTTTATAAAATTATACCAAACTCCAACCAAGCATAAAATAGAGAATTCGAGTGTAAAAATAATATATTCATATCGATAATCCCCCAAATTAACTCTACATAATCCAAGATCACATATATATAAAATACACTCATCAAATCCCCCCATGCTTACATCTTACTTGTCCCTAAGCAAGGCTAAACTAGGGATGGCAATGGGTCCAATAAAAATTTGGCGGGTTCGAGTCCGGGTCTAGACATGGACCCGTCAAATTATATATATACAAATATATATAAATGTAAAATGAAAACCCTAGTATATTTGTATTCTTAGAGCTATATAGTGCGATAATCATGAAGATTCTTGATTTTTTTGTGCATTTTAAGTTGTATAGTTGCATTCTTAGAGTTGATGTGTGGATGATTTTTGTAATGTTTTTATGTTGAATTTTGCTTATAGCCTTGTACAATAAATTAGATATTTTTATTGTGTTGAAAATTTGTGTATTTAAATAGAATAGTCATTATTATACACTTACGTACGTATAAAATTGACCCGAAAAATTGATAAATCTAGTAAAAAAAATACATAAAAGTGTTGAACCCAGTAAGGACCCGCTATGGACCCTGCAAGTCTGGGTCTAGGTCCAAGTTTTTGGGACCCACCGTGTCTCTGGGCGGGTTTGGGTCCAAAAAAAAATTGACGGGCCCGAGTCCAGGTCTAGCTGAACCCGCCCCAGACCCTTCTCATTGCCATCCCTAGGCTAAACTCACAAATAAAGTAGAAAATAGAGGAGATAACATTAAGAGAAAATAAACGGGACAAAATAACTCAAATCAAAAGAAAAAGTTTCAATTGAAAATTTTATTTATAAATCTCCTCAGGAAAGCATCGACAAGAGGTTCGATTAATCGAATTTAATAAAGCATAGCCCTAGTATGAAATAAAGTTTATATACAAGAGAAGATGAAACCTGAGAAAGAATTACAAAAACTATACCTATTAAGATCAAACTAATCACCCTCCTAATCTCTAATGAAACAAGCAAGCACACAGTTATGGATGAAACTAGGTAAATTGAGAGCAATTTCACTTTTGGAAATGTTGGAACACTCCTCTCATGTGTTTGCATATGAATAAAACAATAAAGGTGCACTCAATATTTAATCACAAAGCAACATTCTACCATAAACTTGCAAATAATCTCAACTCTCTACTGCTAAAATGCAATGTACTATAATAATCAAGAAGACTTTCAAATGGGTTGTAAAGGGGCTAAGGTGAAAGCTGAGAAGTGGAAATATATTTGGGGAAGTGGATCTAAAAACCATGACTTGGAGCATAAATCTCACCAAATTGTTCAATTGGAACACTCACCACTTATATTCACTACAACGCATCCCATAATCAAGTGGGAATCGCCTCAAATCAAAGAAAATAAACTAGCAAACTACTAAACACTTTGTAATGCCCTACAAATTTAATTTTAGTATTTAACGGTCAAACCTAACGTTCATTAATGATTAACAGCGGAAGAGTCAAACTTTACAAATAGGCGTCACTACCGTACCTCCGAAGAGGTACAAGGCAAGAATAAGAATTAACAAAAGAACTAATACTTTCATTTGATAATTAAACAACATCCACGGTTCAACAACACAAAGAACTAACGAAAGAATTCAAGTTTAAATATCATTAACTAAACTCTTATTTCCAAATAAAACTCTAATTCAACGTCCTCACTGCTAATTCCCGTTCTCATCATATAACTCTTCACCTTAAAAACAAAACATTTACAACATGAGGGGGGAAACCTCAATAATGTCTACCCCTAACAGTCAAAGCAATTTACAGTTCATTTCAATTCATCTAAGGGAGGGGGAAACAAGTCAAACCAGTTCATAACTCCCGTTTTAACAACCAATCTTACCATTCCACAGAATTTTATGCGAGCGGGGCTTCTCGTATTGGCCCTTGAAGTCTAAGATACCACAAACTACATAATCACCAACACCCGAAGTCCCAGACTTCACAAACAACACTCTGCATATTCTTTTGTCATCATTCTTTTCTCATCATCATTCCATTCTTAAACTCAACTCATGGATGGCCATCGCAAACAGTCACACATATAACTATCAGACGTAACCTGATCTCTTGACAATCTCCCTGCAGGAGCCTATCCTGGTCTTGGGGAGATTGTCTGAACCTGCATTTAGTCACAACCGTTATTAACTCTGGTTTCATACTCAAGTTTAATTAATCTCAACCATATTTCCAAACCAAAGCACTTTCCAAAACAAAAACCAAAGGACTGTCTAAACTTTAATATTAAAAGAACATCACTTCCTCAATCAAAATAGACAGTCTAGTTTCATATAAAGTCCCCTTCGGGATGCGAGTTCCAAAACAATAGTAAAAACCAATAAAACAGTTAAAAAGTATCCAGTGGGGATTAGGGTATAGACATTACCTGAAACACTTCGCTTCACGTCACAACAAATCACAGGAGGTACTAACGCGCAGTCTCGCTCGGCCCTAGAATTCGAATAAAATTCTAAAGTTAATAATTCTACTGTGACTAGCTAATTACTTCCTACCCTACCCCAACCTTAACCTTGTCTTATTAGTTAGTAAAACATGAAAGATATAATTATAACGATATTAAAACATTACAACACACCTATTCTCAAAGAATATTAATAAAATCAATACGACACGTTTAAAGTAATAAAACGATATTACTACGCCATTAATAACATGAATGTAAAGTCTCGAACTTAAACTCATATCACATCATAACATCATGAAAACTTCCCACTGAATTTAGGACACCTTTAACTTCATTTTCAGACTTCATTTATCTATAGTTAACGTCAACAAACCTAGGTATGAAAACCTTGCATGCTACTATTCATAATTCACGAAAACAAGCCATAATAAATCCAAATGCTTACCCTAGGGTCCTATATTCATACTTTATTACTCAAACACTTCAACCAAGGTTCCTAACATGTTTCTAGGGTCTTAAATCAACCATAAACCTCACTCTTAGTAACATAAACCCTAAAATGAACATTTAAGAACATAACAATCTATACTAACTCAAACTTGCTCAAAACTAACCAAGTTTCCATCTTTATGAATCCAAACATGTAACTAACTCCAAATCATGCTTCTAAGGTCTCAAAGAGCCACCATTTTGATATAAATAGCACTAAATACTAAATAAATCATCTAATAACATGTCAAACACTATTAATCTTAAACTTGCTAAAACTCATGCAAGTTTAAAACTTTAACGCATGAAACTTTCATATAAGCTTAATAAAACAATAAAGAACATGTTTAAGGTAAAACATGCATTAAACACTAAAAATTTTACGTGGGTTTTCTGTCATACAACCCTAGTTCATTAACATGTCATTCACAAACCTAAGATCAAAATTTTATACATTCATCATGCAACCAATCAATCCACCTGCAAATATATGGTTGCTACTGATTCTAAACATTCAAAACACTTCATAAAACATCATCTAATCAACACATATACTAAGGAAACAAAACATAGAACAATAATAATAATAATAATAATAATAATAATAATAATAAGGGGGGTTTTTAGAAAATATACTAGCCAAGAGAGGAAGTAACAATGTGTTGGTGGTGTTGGGGTCGACGGTGGCGCCAATAGCAGCTCGGGGATGCAACTAACTAATAATTTTAGGTGGATTTTCTGAAGTTTTCTATTTTATTGGTTTTTCAAAAACTTAAATCAAAAGTCGAATAATAAACTAAAAAATAAGAAACTAAAAACTAAGAAAAAGAAAAGAATAAAATCTAAAATGCAACTAACTAATGCAATTCTAAATGGATGTCACAGTTTTACAAATGAAAAATAAAAACTAGGAAAATCAAAAAGAAAATCCTAAACAAACTAAAGAGGAAATCAAAGTAAAATAAATCAAAATCCTAAAGAAAGCAAAAGTAAAATAAAAAACTAAGGCTAAAAGAAATAAAAACTAAACTAAAAAGAAACCTAAACTAAACAAAATAACAATATATACACAAAAGATGAGGACTTCAAATTTTCAAGTTAACCCCCCCTGCTTGGACAAAGCATTGACCTCAATGCATAAAACAGTATGAAACAAAGCACAAACAGGTAACAAATAGGTCACTGAGGTGGAGGAGGAAGAGGGTACGGTTGGTGGAGGTGCCAATTTTGCATGCCACGTGACAAATCAAGAATCTGGGCTTGGTTTTCCTCTAACCTAGCCTGGGAAGACCGGAGTTAGGTAAACTCGGAATCACAATAAGAACGCAAAGAAGTATGGGCGGCCATAAGAGAGTCAAACCTCGAATCAAAGGTAGACTCTTCCATCTCATCATCATCATCATCATCATCACCATCGCCACCCGCAGGGGCTGGTGGAGGAGCGGGATGGGAATCCTCATTTCCTGGTAGGAAAAGAATGTTAGATACATGGTCAATACTCAAATAATCATGAGGCATACGTACCTGAAGATGGTTCGGATAAACCCAATAAATCCCATCCGCCCGACATTTACACATTCGCATAACCTCTATGGCTTTGGCATCTTACCTCTCGGACCCCGGCACTAAGTCATGTTCATGACCCGCGGGATCCCACCTTTAATGTCTAGCTATTACAGTAATTAAACCACCAACAACAATGTTTCCATGTGAACGAGAAGCAACACGAGCGAAATGGGATGCAATTAAAGCAGCAAGGTTAACATTTACTTCATTATGATACATACCCCACAACATATAATGTTCATGCAATTCCATTACGTCCATACTATCCCCTCTCCCAAACATACAACACGATAGAATCCGCTATGCATACCAGAAAGCCAAGCTATGGATGAATGTGCACGTAGAGGAACTCGGATCATAATCCTCCCTGGTGGTTAGGAACCTCCACCATTCAACAGGGTCCCAAAACGGAGTTCTAAGATCAGAGATCTCGGGGAGAAAAAAGACCCTAGAAAACTCTATTAATGTAAAGACATGTTCATCCTAATGCATCCTAAATCGAATTCTACTAGTTACTGTAGCCAAATCCACGTTATGGGAGCTAAAAAATCCGAGTGTTAAAGAGCGATAAGTCCTGTCGCTCATCATGGCAAAGTTAAGTAACCACCCTATTTCTAATAACCAAGTGATGTCATGCGACATCCTGGTAGTTTCCATAAAAGGTTCATCTAAATATCGAGTGGGTACTATACTTCTTTGACTAAGCATTTGATTACGAGCTATTTCATCAGGGTTGTAAAATCGGAAAGGGTTGTTACCTCTCAAGTTCCCAGAACCTGAAATTTGTCCTTACTTTCCTTGGGGCGTGTCTCCTCCTTTCCTCTTCCTAGAGACGTTGCGATCTTGACCTCCAGTAGTCCTAACCATCTTTATACACAAGTTATACAAAATAAAAAGTTAGTAATTTACAAAATATCAAAAGAAAGTGTTAATTAAAATTAAGAAAGTAAACTAAACTAAACTAAACACATCAATAAAGACTCAAATTAACCTAAAACTCAAATGTACCTAAGACCCTAAAACACTAAAACATTAAGCCACTACATAATTAAACTAAACTAATTAAACTACTAAACTACTCTAACTAACAAAACTAAAAATCAAACTAATCTATTCTAAAAGGAAAACTAACAACAGAAAATGGAAGTAACTAAAAATAAAAATCCACCAAACTAAATTATACTAACTAACAAGAGACTAAAATTAAAAACTAGGTGAACTATAAACTAAAAACTAGCTAGGCTTAAACTAAAACTAACAGTAGGAGAATTATAAACTAACAATATATTAAAATTATGAAAGCTAATATACATATAACTCAACTAAGCTAATTATAAACTAAAAACTAGGTGAATAAACTAAAATTAAAACTAAACTAGATGAACTAAGGTAGTAAAATAAGCAACCTACATACTTAAACCTAAAACTAAAACTAAACAAAGAACTAAAAAAAATAAACATATTCAACCCTTGTACAAAAACAGAGAATTAAAACTACAAACAACAAAAAACTAAACAACAAACAGTGAACTAAAACTAACTAAGCTACTAAAACTTGAAGCTAACTGACATACATACATACATACATACATACATACATACATACATACTAAACAAAATCAAAGGACTACATTAACTACAAACAGTAAGTAAACGAACCAATTGCTTAGAACATACAAAGAGTAAAATTAAACTAATGAAAATATACATGAACAAAATAAAGAAAATATGTGAAAACAAACCTTGTACAAGTGAAAGGAAGAAGAAAAATGGAAGCTTTAAAGCTTTTACAACAATGGAGTTAGTGGGTGAAGATGGTGGAAGTGAGAGAATGGTCAAATGGAATGGTGAAATGATGAAGGGATCTGAAAGTAAAAGTGAAATGGAGAAGAAAGAGAGCAATTTGGAAGAGAATGGTAAAGAAATGAGGGAATGGGGAGTAAGTATCAATGGAGGTTGGAGAGGAAATGGAAGTTAGAGTAAGGAGGTTGGAGAAGATGAAAAAGTCTGAAAAATGAGGGAGTAGTAATGAAATCCCGAGGCTAGCAGAAGGGGCACTTGCATTTATGATGCAAATAAGGCAAAGCCCGTTTCAAAATTCAAAAGAAAAGCATTCTAGGGATCACCATGGTCCGTGGTGTACTTATCTTGAATATTCTGACTTTCTGGAAGCCAGCACGGCTCTGAATTGCCTGCAGGTCACATGTTTGAGGATTCTATTGTGCCTTGTTGTCTCTTATTTTCCTCCTCCTTCCTTCTCTCACTTTTTTTTCTTCTTTCACTCACTCTTATTATTTTTTCACTCAAATTTTTTCAATTTTTCTCTCAAAATTATTTTTCACTCTCAAACTTTTATTTTCTCAAACTCCTTTGTGTTTTTTCTCTAACTCTTTTCTCTCTTTTTTCAAACTCTCTTTTTTTTTTCCTCTTTTCCAATTTTCAGACTTTTTAGATTTTTTTTACTTTCCTAAAACTAATACATCAAAAATAAAAGAAAAATAAAAGAAAATAATCCAAGAAAATGAGAATAAAAAGGAGAAAAGAATCCTAAAAATTCTAGAAAAATAAGGAAAAATTTAGAAAAATCTAAATAAGAAGAAGAAAAATAAGGAATAAAATTCTAGAAAATCCTAAGAAAATAAAAATAAAATCGAAAATGCTTGGGTTGCCTCCTAAGAAGCGCTTGTTTATTGTCCTAATTAAGCTAGACAACCTCTCAACCCAGCAAATAATCCAACCTCTCAAAATCTTCAAGTTGACCCTACAGCTTGGGTCAAACACATCACCTCCTTCAGAAATGGAGGGATCACCATCATCAAACCTAAAAATCTAATCAAAAATACCGTTGTTAATAATATATTAGGCATGTTTTTGACGATGTTAGGTGGGGGCAAAATTTCTTTTATTCCCTCATTTACATCGCCAAGTTCATGGCCTTTATCAATAAACAAACCACAAGGATTTTTAACTTGATTCACATGAGATTTTTAAGGTTTTTCACTTTCTTCAACACGCACACAACTATCAAGTTAAACTCAAGCTCATGTTCCCCTATCCGAAACTTCATCTTTCCACATTGGACATCTATGACACACCCACAATAGCAAGAAGAGGCCTCCCCAAAATGATTTGAGTAGGGGAGTCCTTGGGCATATCAATAATAACAAAGTCAATTGGCACATAGCAATCACCCACCTCAAGGGGAAAGTCCTCCAAAATACCCTTAGGATACTTGATAGAATGATCCCCCATTTACAATGCCATGGTAGTAGGTCTCAACTCTCTTAGGTTCAACCATTCATATAAAGAATAGGGCATTAAGCTTACACTAGAACCCACATCACACAAAGCACAGTCAATGGTTAAGCTACCTAGGCCACATGGAATATTAAAACTTCCCGGGTCCTTAAGCTTAGGAGTAAGCATGTTAAGAACCCCGAAACTACATTCTTCAGTCAAAGATCTTCCTCAATTTCATCAATTTTCCTCTTTTTAGATAGGGTTTCTTATAAAAAATTTGCATAGAAAGGCATTTGAGATAAAGCATCTAATAACGACATATTCACATTCAATTGCTTCAAAACATTCAAGAACTTGCCGAATTTTGCATCTATTTTAATCTTAACATACTTTTGAAGAAAGGGAACTGGTGTTGGGTAAAAGCGTGGTGGAGATGAAGGTCGTGCTTCAGTTTCCTCCTTAGAAGGCTCACTCTCATGGTCTCTCTCATTCTCAATCTCATCAACCTTCTCATCAGGCTTCTCACTCTCATTCTCAACCCCCTCCCCCCCTCCCCCGACGCTTAGCATTTGGCATGCTAGGTCCCTCATATTGTGTCCCACTCCTCAAAATAATGGCATTGAATTGGGCTTTAGGATTTGGGATGGGTTGTCCGGGAAGTGATCCCGAAGGAGAGGTAGAGGTGCTAGCTTGGTTGGCTAATTGAGTCTCAAACATTTAGTTTTGAGAGATCAAAAAGTCAACTCTCAAAGCTAAGGCCTTGATAACATCATCTTGCCTTTGTTAGTGCTCAAACTGTCTTTGTTGGGAATGAAGGACAGCTTCTAACATCGCCTCGAGGGTAGGTTTTTAGAATTGGGAATGGCCTTGGCCTTAGGAAGGTCTTTGGAATTCGGGGACAAAGGCTCTTTGTCCTTGGGATTCTCCTTAGGGTTGACATTGATTATTATTCTGGTAAGAGAAGTTAGGGTGAAATCTCAAACTGGGGTGATAAACATTAGTGGATAGGTCAAAGGAAGGCCTTTGGTTAGGATTACCAACATAGTTGGCTTGTTGGGTCGGGTCTCCATTAGCCTCACTACCGGGACAAAACAAGGTTTCATGCTCAAATGAATGACAAGATACACATTGAACTTGAGGGGGAGGGGTAGTATTCACATTAAATTTTTCCACTTTTTTAGTTATAGCATCTAATTTATCGGATAAAAGGGTGACAGTATCTACCTCATACTTACCTCCCGTTCGTGCAGAACGGGGCTTTAACCATTGATAGTTATTCAATGACATTTTCTCGATGAGGGCATGTACCTCATCCACGGTCCTGCTCATTATGTTTCCTCTCGCTGCCGCCAAGAAGTCGGCTCTCAAGTTTTCATCCACCCCGTTGTAAAATGCCTGAATTGATACCCAAGGTTCGAATCCGTGTTGGGGGCAGGTCCTTGAACCTCTCCCATGCATCGTAGAAGCTCTCTCCTGGCTCTTGAACGAATGTTGAAATTTGGTTCCTCAAACTCGTCAACTTTCTAGACGAAAAATATTTCGCCACGAATGCACTAGCAAGTTGATCCAAGGTAGTGATGGTGTCTATCACCGGTAGGGAATCCAACCATTCCTATGCCTTCCCCTCCAATGAAAAGGGGAATAGGCAGAGCTTGATGGCGTCTTCGGTAGCTCCATTCACCTTGAAGGTATCGCACACTTGGCGAAAGATGCGAACATGTCGGTTGGGGTCTTTATTGGGAAGGCCATGAAATGGTGAAACCTTCACCATGTTGATGAGGAAGCTCTTCAACTCGAAGTTGTGCACGTCCACTCCCGGTGTGTTGATGGCGGTGGGATGATTTGCAACTGGTGGCGTCACATATTGCCCAAAAGTAGTGCGTCGTTCTTCGGCCATCTTTGCTTCCTCTTTAGCTTCTTCTTATCTCCTTGTTTCTTCCTCTATCCTTTGCCTCTTCCGCCTAGAATGGAAGGTTCTTTCAATCTCCAGATCAAACCCGTACAACGGCGCCTTTTGCATGCACCTTAGGAAGACCTAGCAAGAGACAAAAACAAAAATACCTAAGTAAGATCAAATAGGAAAAAGAAAAATAAAAAGATCTAGTCAATCTAAGGATATTTGTTCGGTGGCGGCTAGAGACAAAATCCCAGGCAACGGCGCCAAAAACTTGATACGCTGCAAGTGCACAGGTGTAGGTGTAGTAGGTATCAAGGTCGTTCCCAGAAATACTTTGCTAAACTACACACCAAACTACCCTCCTATGTGATTGCTAAATCGGTCGCGTTTTGATTTTGGATCAAACTAATTCTATTGTTATTCACTACTAAAGGCAAACAAGCAAATATTCACACAATTTACGAGATTAATCAATGGAAAAAGACGTTTAGGGGACAAACCAAAGTAACTCTATGAATCAAATAAGTGGATAGAACATGTATGTCACTAATCTTCTACATTTTAGTGTCGATAATTGCATAATGTCTTCCGTAGCGAGCTTTTGGCAATGAAACGAATTGCTTAGTAAAATCAATCACCTACTTTCGTGGTTATTTCAATTTTATCTAAGTTAAAGATCGAATTATCACAAGACCCCTAATTACAAAATCCTCTATATCTAGTTCATTTTATAATCAGTTCAATACTAAGGGTTCCAATTATCGAATTTCTCCGTTCGGTACTTCATTCAACAATCTAATTTCATGTGAATGGTGATCAAGCAAAAACAATGACAAACATAATCTTAGGATAAATAAAATGCATTTAAACTAGATTAACAAACTTGTTCAATCCAACAAAAATCAATCCATCAAAAGCAACTAGAAGGGTTTATCCCCTAAACTAAAGAAACTACTCACTACTCATGTTCAAATCACAAAACATATGATAATCTATACTAGAAAACATGAAAATCTATGAAAAAGAGAAATAAATTGAGTATCAAATCGCTCCTTGCTTGAATAGTAATCAGTTGGGACTTCTGCTCCACCACTTCAATGGAATCTTGAGAACTGATCTTAACCACTCAACAAAACTCTCAATCTTTAACTACTATGAATGTGGATGGAATTGTGGATGATAGGGAGGATGAATGTGGCTGAGGATGAAGATAATGGAGTGCTTGAATGATAATCAACACAGCCAACATAGCCTTTATATAGCAATTAAGAGCATATGAAACGACAAAATGCAATAAACATACCCCACCGTGGATCGTGTTGCTTCACCACGGTCCGTGCTGGCATCCACCACAGTCCGTGGTGACTTGACACGGGTCGTGGTGAAGGTTGCTTCCTTTTTTCTGCTCTCTGGACCCTAACACGTGTCGTGTTGGAACTTTAGGTGCCCGTGTTGAAGCCTGACGACTTCTTTTGACATGTTGGGCCTTAGCTTGGGCCTTGGGGTGGATTTCTTCTCCAATTGTGATCCTCTTGGACTCCACATACTTGATTTTGAGCTTAATTTGATCAATACTACTCTAATTTCCTATAAAATTATATCAAACTCCAACCAAGTATAAAATAGAGAATTCGAGTATAAAAATAATGCATTCATATCGATAATCACCCAAATTAACTCTATATAATCCAAGATCACACATATATATAAAATACACTCATCAACAATCAGATCGAAAATCATCCAAATTAACTCCAAATCATCCAAGTTCATATGTATATAAATCACACTCATCACATCTCCCCGTGCTTACACCTTGCTTGTCCCAAAGCAATGCTAAACTCACAAATAAAATGGAAAATAAAGGAAGAACGAAAAGAGAAATAAACAGGACATAATGACACAAGAAAAAGGCTGGAAAAGAAAATGAAAAATTTATTTACAAATCTCCTCACGAAAGCATCGATAAGACATTCAATTAATCGAACTTAATCAAGCGTAGCCCGAGTATGGAAGAAGTGTATATACAAGAGAAAGTGAAACCATAAAAAGATTTACAAAAACTATACTTATCAAGATTAAATAGATGGAGAGAGAAGGGGAGAGGAGGGGTTGGGGGCCTGAAGAATAGAGAAATCACCAGACTGGAAGATCAATATTTCCGACTATCTTCATTGGAAATCTACCGAAAACCTTCGACAAATTTGGCCTCTCAGGTATTGTTAGCAAACATGCAAAGGTACTTCAACCATCATCTTTAAGAGAAATTCAGCAGCAAATTTTGGTTTTGTTCAACTATGGAGTATCAGTTATGTTGAGAACTGCATCTTTCGTCTTTATAAGAAGTGGGTTAGGGGTCTAAGAGTGATTGCAGATTGGGCCAATGTGAATGAGGTCGAAAGAAAAGTAAATCTGTCTGGGTTCCAAAAAAAACCTCTTCATCTTCAAGTGAAAAAACAAATCACTCATCTTCTAGTGAAAAATCAGAGCATTAAAACTTTCGAATTCAAGGCGAGGAGAATGTTGAGTTTGTTGAATGGCTTCAAAGAAGTCTGGTTTTTACTTCTGATTATCCTAGAGATCTCGATGCCCTTGCATCGGTGATTAAGGACAACTTTGGTCCATTTTCAAAAATTACGACTCTAAATGGGTTCAAGTTCCTGCTTACATTTTCATCTAAACAGGAAATGGATGAAGCATTAGCAGATCCAAGAGAACTCAATGATTGGTTTACTAACATCAAGCCCTGGTCAAGATATGAATTTGCAGATTCACGACGGGTTTGGGTTTGACATCTTAGGAGTACCTCCACATGGATGGAAGTGGAGCAACTTTCAAAAATGCGTACAGCCATGGGGTAAAATATTGTCTCTGGCTAGATGCATTGCTTCTACCAACCAATTCGAAGTGATGAGAGGCCTCATTCAATCAAGCGTATTCCGGAAAATTGATGGTGAAGTTCTTCTTGACATTAACAACTGCTCATTCAGAATCTTTGTGAGAGAAATTAACTCTCATCTTATTCCTCCCTCTATTGTTCATGATCCACGCTTTGCTAAGACAGCTTCAACTGGTCATTCTAGTGATGATGAGTCTGGTGATGGCAATTTAGATGCACATCATAGCTTCGATGTTGTGCCTGAATCCCCTGCATTGTCTGCTAGGCTTGTGTACCAAAATCTCTCTGGTAATCAAGCAGGTCTTCACGAGGAGGAGGTGATTAGACAAGAAACAGGTATGGGTTCTGGAGAGGCCATCAATTTGTCCCTAGCCGTTATGCCAGTTACCAATGTTGAGCAACTAATCAATGTGACGGCTGCATTGGGAGACAACGCTGCTTTTGGGTTGGAAAAATCAGTTGAAATTTTAAATGAATCCATTCACCATCTGGAAGGTGAAGCAGCTTCTCTTCAGAAACGAGATTGTCTTCCCAATGATCAAGCTTTTGATGATAACATCTCTCTCTCTTCTAGCAACGAGTCTATTATGAATGCTAGGATTCTCATTGCTGAGAAAGCAATTGAATTTCGTTTAAGAAGTGGTTTTATGCGTGCAAAAAAACATATTGATCCCAAAAAGCATTTTGAAAAAAAGCTCTCTATAAGAAGAAGAAAGATGAAGAAAAAGTCAAAAGAAAGTGATAGGAGGAAAAGGAGAGTCTCAGCTTCTTTATCTTCACCTTCTACTGAAAGTGAGTCTTTTTGATTGTGTGGATTAGTATAAGGATTGTGTGGGGCATAGATGATAGGGGGAAGACGAAGTTTGTAAAGTTCGGTTCTTGCTGGATTGTGTTGTTGCTGGTGGTGTTTCTGGGTCTGCCTTCTATAATGGGTAATTCTGAGTCATTGTACTACTGATACTATGTCTTCTCAGGGTTGTGTTGTTGCTGTGGCAGTTCCTTTCAGATTGGGGTTGACTAATTACTGTTGCTGCTGTGTGTTGGTCAATTTTTACAGCAACTTAATCTCCTTTTGCTGTTTGATTGGTTTGAGATAAACTTAATGGGTTGATGTAGTCTTGGTTTCAATTGGTTGGAAGTGCATCTGCTCCTTATCAAGGGGGGGTTTTGCAATTGCTTCTCTGGATGGAAGAATAGCTTCGGATGGTCATCTTTAGTTTGCATTGGATTTTGATATAGTGGCAGAAGGTTGTGAATGGTTGGGGTAATGGTTGGGTGTGGCTCATCCCATCAGAAACTTTGTTCTACTGGTTTGGTTCAAATTGTGCAGTTGAGATCATGTATATCTTAGGTGTAACTGTTAGAGGGGCCTGTTCATCTGGTGTAATATTCTTAGTGTTGGTTCAGCAGTAGTTTCAGGCTATTGCAGGCTTCTTGGTGTTGTAGCAGTAGCATTCTCATGGTCTGTGTCAAAGATGGAGGCAGTTCTTTTGTCACGATGCAAAGGGAGATCAATTTGGTGCAGCTGCAGTTGGTCTGTAATGAGTATCACACATCCATACTGTTTGATTTTAAGCTGGAAAACAATTGGTGTGGTTCTGCAAAATATCAATAAGGAGCTTCTGCCTATTTTGGTGTGGTGGGTTTCTCTCGTGGCTACGCATTTAGCTAATTTTTTCAGCAATTACCTTTATGATTTCAATAGGTTTTGGGTGTGTTGTTAGTATACTGTTGGTATTTTGGTTGTATCATTTTCTTGGTTGTTGGTTGTCAAAACTCATGGATGATGTTTCTCAGGTTGTAGCCTATTGGTTGTTGGTGCCATAATGTTTCCTTTGGCTCAGTCTGGCTCCATGAATAAAAGGGTCTTATGACCGTTAATTATCAAAAAAAAAAAAATAAGCGAGCACACAATAAGAATGAAACTAGGTAAATTGAGAGTAACCTCACTTTAGGAAATGCGGAAACACTCTTCTCATGTCACTACAAGAAAAAGGGCTTGCTTCCCCGCTTATATGCCCACACATAATTAAATGAGGGTGGAAAAAAAAACGAGTAATTTTTCACTCCTTAATCCTTCCACGCAAGCTAAGAGTGGTAAGACATTAAACACACTTATAAATGTGGTGACATGTTATAAAACTCCTACCATGCTTATTAAGTGAGGTGATAGTTAATTCTAAGTGAAACCCTTCTTTCCGCAAATAATAAGTATGGTAGAAAACTATTAATTTTTTAAAATTATATTTTTTAAAAATATATCCATCAATTAGCTAAAGATGAAATAGAAGATAAAAAAGAAGAAGCCAAGTGGTATTTATGTACGTATAGTATTAGATTAATTTCAAAAATATTTAAAAAATATAATTATAATTATTTAAGATCCATCTATTAGTTAAAACTAAAATAGAAGATTAAGAACAAGTCAAGTGGTATTTGTGTAATAATCTTTGATACTCAAGTGGTAAGCATTTGATTAGTCACCCATCTTATGCGCTGATGTTGGGGTTTCGAATCTACATTCAAAAGAAAAAATTGTATTAGGTGGAGAGTTACTTCGTACACGCTTAATAAGCGTTGCGAATTTCATCTTACCACGTTGTGGACATTTTTCTTCGCCGTTCCGGCTTCCGGACGTCCGCGCGGATTGGTTCGAAAGAAAACGAATTATGCAAATATTATTTAGAAATACACAAAGAAAACCTTAAAGTTGCATCGGCACGTTGTAAAACCATGTTTTACCATAGTTTATGCAACCCAATGTGCTTTGGTTCAAAATGGGAGTCGCCACCCGACTTTTTAAGGGAAATGCCAAGACAAAACCAAAAGGGAAACAAGAAAACTCTGCGTGCGAAACCCAAGAATGGATTCGGGGGTAAGGCCACGAACTCGAAAGGTAGGAACCTTTTGAGTTCGCCTCTCACAAAAGGAAAGCCTCTATTAAAAGTTTTAAGTGTGCTTTTGATAAAGTTTGGAAAAAGAAATAAAGAAGAACTTTATAGAATTATTTCATTGAACATGCAACATAGATTATAAGGAAGAAAAGTACATATACAACACCTTATTTACAAGAAAACAAAGAACTTTAAAGCTTACATCGTGCTAATTGAAGAAGAGGCCTTACCTAACATTTGAAGTTGCTTGAAGATGCTCCTCTACCTCGGGATAAGTAATTTGAGATTCACTCAAATTTGCATTTACAATCACAGGATAAGTAGAATTTGGGCCAAGGAACTCATACCTTAATGAAGAAGGAAAGGGGTTTCATTTCTACCTCAGGAGCTTTCTTCTCAACATGCTTAGGCTTCTCTTCGATCTGGAGATCCTCCTTCTTGACAAATCCCGGAGGGACTTATGGGGATGCCTCCAATAACTTAGCACAAGTAGCTAACTCAGGACACTCATCCTGCAAAGATCTATCAAGCAACAAACATAGTTCACGTGGGTTACTTGACTAGGGGTTAGATTCAAATTCCTTCACTATTCCTTCAATAGAATCTATAAAATTCCAATCATCGGAAATAGAAGGAAATTTGCAAGCATTATTCACATTGAACACAATCTTATCATTCCCCACATCAAAGGTCATTTTGCAATTTTTCACATCCAGACAAGACCCCGAGGTAGCCATGAATGGCCTACCAAGAATGATTGGGGTGCATAAATCCTCATCCATATCAAGCACAACAAAATCCACAGGCACAAAGATGTCACCCCCATTGATAGGGACATCTTCAAGAATTTCCTTAGAATATTTCACAGAACGATCAATAAGTTGCAAAGACATGGAAGTGGGTTTCCACTCACCCATTCCAATTTTTTCAAATAATGAAAGAGAAATCAAATTCAGACTAGACCCCAAATCACATAAAGTACGGTCAATGAACACATTACCCACAACACATGGAATAGTGAAGCTCCCGGGATCATTAAGCTTAGGTGGAAGCTTATTTTGGATCGCGGCGTTACAATGGTCGCTCAAAGCCATAGTGTCATGCTCCTATAGCTTTCTTTTGTTCGATAAAATTTCTTTTAAAATCTTAGCATCGGTGGGCATTTGAGACAAAGCCTCGGTGAAGGGTATGCTTATTTAAAGTTTCTTAATGTCTTCCAAAAAATTCCCAAATTGTTTGTCAAGTTTTGTCTTAGCCATTCTTTGTGGAAATGGGAAAGGTGGTTTATAAATCCTTTGGGAAAGCGCTTGGGAATCACTAGGATTCTCCTTATCATTATGCATATGCAAATCAACCAAAGTCTCGTTGAAGGGAACAGAATCCTCCTCATTCTCAGCATCATTCACTCCATAATTCACAATATAATTACGCACATCAATCACAACATGCTCAATCTTGTATCCCTTAGGCTCTCCCAATTGTGTCCCACTTCTCAATGTTATGGTTGGGCATTAGGCATTAAGGTTAGGGACAGGCTGTCCAGGAAGTGATCCTGGAGTAGGGGTCAAAGCACTAACTTGGTTGCCAATTTGGGTTTC
This sequence comes from Portulaca oleracea, assembly GCA_029582165.1. Classification (NCBI taxonomy): domain Eukaryota; kingdom Viridiplantae; phylum Streptophyta; class Magnoliopsida; order Caryophyllales; family Portulacaceae; genus Portulaca; species Portulaca oleracea. The sequence continues at coordinate 40,644,500 of CM055874.1, forward strand.
AAGAATTTGGTTATGGGTAGTTAACATGTCAACTCTAGTGGCCAAAGCTTTTATAACCTCATCTTGCCTCTTCTCATGCTCGAATTGCCTTTGATGGGATTGAAGTACGGCATCTACCATGGCTTCTAAATTAGTATTTTGAGTAGCTTGAGATTGGGCTTATCCTTGGGGAGGTCTTTGAAAACCGGGGGCAGGGGGTCTTTGTCCTTGAAGGGCAGCCAAATGATTGTTGTTCCAGTAAGAAAAATTTGGGTGGAATCTCAAACCGGAGTGGTATACATTTGAGAATTGATCAAAGGGTGGCCTATGGTTCAGGTTACCAACAAAGTTAGCTTGGTCATTCAGATCAATACTACACATCCCGTGAGGAAACTATAAGGTCTCATGCTCAAATGAATGACAAGATGCATATTGAAAATGAGGGGGAGGGGTATCATTCACATTCAATTTCTCCACTTTCTCATTTATGATATCTAATTTAGCGGATAAAAGGGTGATAGCATCTACCTCATACTTACCTCCTGTTAGCGCGAAACGGGGCTTTGACCATTGGTGGCTATTCAAAGACATCTACTCGATGAGTGCATGAAACTCGTCCATGGTCTTGCTCATGATATTTCCTCCCGCTGTCTCCAAGATGTTGGCTCTCAAATTGTCATCCACCCTGTTGTAGAACGCTTGAATCGGCACCAAGGCTGGAATCCGTGTTGGGGGCATTGCCTCAATAGGTCCTTGAACCTCTCTCATGCATCATGGAAGCTCTCTCTCGGCTCTTGAACGAATAGTGGAGATTTGGTTCCTCAAACTCGTCAACTTGCTAGGTGGAAAGTATTTCGCCAAGAATGCACTAGCAAGTTGATCGAAGGTGGTGATAGTGGTAGTTACTGGAATCCCATCTAGACATTCCCATGCCTTCCCCTCTAATGAAAAGGGGAACAAGCGGAGCTTGATGGGGTCCTCGGTGGCCCCATCCGCCTTGAAGGTGTCACAAGCTTGGCGAAAGATGCGGAGATGCCAGTTAGGGTCTTCATTGTGAAGGCCATGAAATGGTAAGGCCTTCACCAAGTTGATGAGGGAGCTCTTCAACTCATAATTGTTCGCGTTCACTCCTGGTGCGTTGATGGCGGTGGGTTGATTTGCGACTGGTGGCGTCACATATTGCCCAAAAGTACGTCGTTCTCCGGCCATCTTGGATTTCTCCTTGGCTTCTTCTTGTCTCCTTCTTGCTTCCTATATTCTTTGCCTCTTCCGCCTCAAACATAAGGTTCTCTCTATCTCCAGATCAAACACAAATAGCGGTGCCTTTTGCATGCACCTTCGAAAGACCAAGCAAAAGACAAAAATAAAACAAAAGGGAGACCAAATAGAAAAATAAAACAAACGAAAATGATTTTGTCAATCTAAGGGTATTTGTTTGTTGGCGGCTAGGGACAAAGCCCCCGGCAACGGCGCCAAAAAACACCATACACCACAAGAGCACGTGTATAGGTGTAGTAAGCATCAAGATCATTCCCACATGGACTTCGCGCAACTGCACACCAAACTAGCCTCCTATGTAATCGGTCAGTTTTTATTTTGATTATTCTAAAACTACTTCTAGTCACTATCAAAGGCAAAACTAGCAACTATTCACAAGAATTAATGAGATAAATCAATAGGAAAAAGACGTTCAGGGGACAAACCTAAGTCACTCTATGAATTAGTCAAGTGAATTAAACATGTATGTCACCAATTTTGTACATTTTAGGTTCGATAATCGCATAATTTCTTCGTAGCGAGCTTTTGGCAATGAAACGAATTGCTTAGTAAAATTAATCACCTACTTTCGTGGTTATTTCAATTTTAACTAAATTAAAGATCGAATCATCACAAGACCCCTAATTACAAAGTCCTCTATATCTAGTTCATTTCATAATCAGTTTAATCCTAAGGGTTGCGATTATCAAGTTTCTCCTTTCGGTACTTCAGTCAATATCTAATTCCATATTCTTGATGGCCAATCAAAAACAATGACATACATAATCAAAGGATAAATAAAATGCATTCAAGGTAGATTAATACTTGTTCAATCCAACAAAAACTTAATTCATTAAAGCAACTAAAATGGGTTTATCCCCTAAACTAATTAAACTACTCACTACTCATGTTCAAACTACAAAACACATAAAAATATATCTATACTAGAAAGCTTGAAAATCTATTAGAAAGAGAAATAAACCGAGATGGAAATTGATCCTTGCTCGAATGATAATCCCCGCTCATCCACTTCTGTGGAAATCTTGAGAACGATTTTCAAACCAACAATATCTCTCAATTCTTGCACTATAATGAATGTGGATGGAATATAGATGATTAGGGAGATGAATTTGGCTGTGAAAGATGATAATTGCAGGCTTGAATGATGAACAAAACATCCGGAATCATCATTATATAGCAATTAAGAGCAATTGAAACGACATTTTGTCATAAACTGGAGCCAACACGGTCCGTGTTGACCCCAACCCGACCCATGTTACCTGGCCACGGGTCGCACCTAAGAACAAGATTTCTTCCTCTCTGGACCTTGAAAGAGGTCGTGTTGCTCCCTCTGGCACCCGTGTTGATGCTTGGAGGCTTCCTTCACGCATGGGCCTTTGGTGTGGATTTCTTCTTTCATTTGTGATCCACTTGGACTCTAACAATTCATTGGAGCTTGATTTCATCAATTCTACTCTAATTTCCTACAAAAATACACCAAACTTCAACCAAGCATAAAATGGGGAATTCGAGTATAAAAATAATACAATCATATCGAAAATCACCCAAATTAACTCCAAATCATCCAAGTTCATGTGTATATAAATCACACTCATCATCACAGTATAATAATGCATCATCCAAGACAAACTCTACATAAAGACTAACATAGGCTTCAACCTACTATGCGTAACCTAAGAAGAAGTAAATGCGATCATGAAGGCAACCCATGGAGGGGAGTGCGGTCCACATATGAATGACAGAATGCTGGTCAAGAAGATTCAAAGAGCAGGCTATTTCTGGACAAGGTTGACTGCTTAAATTTGATAAAACGGTTCCCTAAGTGTCAGGAATATGCCAATCGTCAACACAAAGCTCCAACATATTTGTCCACCTGCACCTCACCTGACCGTTTTCTGTATGGAGTATTGATATCGCTGGTAAGATATCACCAACAGGAAGAGGAGGACATACATTCGCATTGGCCGCCAATGACTATTTCACAATCGAGGTGGAGGCTACATCGTTTTCCAAACTCACTCGAAGTATGTAGCGCGCTTTATCTTGAAAAGTACCATCTACCGCCCATCGCTTTATAGGGCTATGACACATCCATAAGGATAGCCACGGCGCAACTCCGTACTCCTTAGTATATGGAATGGAGGCACATCTCCCTATAGAGATCAGTAAAAGCAAGCTACTGAAGGCTGAATGGGCACGAGCTAGGTGTGAGGAGCTTATCTTGATGGACGAAAGGCACCTGAGGGCCTTGCATAATGTCCAACTAAACCGAAATCGCATCTTTAGAGCTTTCAACAAGAAAGTTAGGCCAAAGGATCTTCGAAATGGTAATCTAGTCCTCAAAGAAATGCGGGCACCCATATAAGACCCCAGGGGAAAATTTGCGCCTAACTGGAAAGAAATGTATGTCATAATAGAACAATTGCCAGGAGGTACAGCTCGACCTGTAACGCCTAAGGGAGAAGACTTGACTTAGCCAACTAATGGATCTGCTCAAAAATTTTACCCATGATTGCCACAACCACCATTCAAGCACCTAAACTGCGTTTAGCAACTGGATGTCATAATTCAGGGCTGGCCAAGCAACTGGGCTGGACCTAGAAACTCGGCCCACAAATTGAAATTTGACAAGCCGGTTAGAATCGCTACAACAGGGGATACGAGTGGGCCAAGTCTGCAAAAGGAAGCGACCCAACCAAACCAGCCAGCCTGTTACCTAATGGCTCAAAGGACCCATCCCAACAATGCTAAGTCATCAGTTAGCCACACAGAGACCCATCCAAAGGAGACTGTTTTTGTTCTATTACTCGATTAATTAAAAAAAGTGTACTTGTGCTTCTTCATTGAATAAAATGCTTCTTTTCTTCTTATAATAATTTGGGCATTACATTCCTAAAATCTTGTCAATGGCAATAGAATAAAAAAGTGAGTACATAATTATTCTACTTACTGCTCCAACAAAAAAGGAAGGCTAATGTACGACAAGATAACATCAAAATGCGGCCTGTAGCATTAGTCCACTTTCAACTTCTCAACCTTATCGGACTTTCTCGGCTCGGTCTTCTTTTCCACTTCTTTCATCCCACTTGTTCTAGCTCCATCATCTTTGGGGGCTATTTTCCTCTTCAGTCTAGGAGGTAGAGGGGCTTTGCCTTTTCCTTGAACGGGAACTAACTTTGTCTATTTCTCTCATCACCACCCCACCGGAGGGTCGGTCTTTCTATTCTAATCATGCATCTTCAGACCAAAGTGATCCTACACATTTGTCTTTAGCCCAAGCGAGACATCACTTCGGATCTAGGCCCTAAATGGTCTTTGAGCTAGCCTTAGTAGTCGATCGTTCCTTTCAGCCCTCGTCTATTGAGTCATCCATCTGTGTCTTCCTTTGCGCAATCCGTCGGTAAGATCTCGATATAGCAAGCCCCGCACGATACTCCAGAGTAGCCTTCGCTACCACAAAGTCCTTCGAAGAGTCCCTTATGCCGGGCCTCTTTTCCAATACCAACGCCAAGTGCTTATCATCCTTGCGGTTAAAGGAATGTTCCCCTGAGCACGCAGGGCAATGAAGGCACACGTTGCCATCGCCCTATCTACCTCATCACTCATTCGGGAAAATAGTAGGAGGTATGTGTCAGACCTACCAAGGTATGTGGGGCTTAGCGGTCATGGGTCATGAAGTGCATCACATGCCACTATTAAATCTGCCATTGAATCTCTCGCGTTTCCTTTAGGAATTCAATCCATTCATGCACAAATCGTCCTTTGGTGGATAGCCTTTTGCGTTGACGGAAGTTGTTTCTCTTCGCCACGGTTAGGGTATTGCCACCATGTTAAAATGCTCCATGAGCCAGATCTGCAAGGCACAGCCAGATAAGTACCAAAAAAAAAAGAGGGAAAGAAGGGAGGCTAACTCGTCGGTTAGCCAGCCAAAAGCTTCTGTCCAAGTGGCGTAAGCGGCGGGTACTAAAGCAGAAGAGCCTATACTGAAGCAACAGGGGGATTCCACAGAATAAACATTTTGGGTGTGGATCAACCAGGCCAACAGTGTTTCTACACCATCAATGGGATTGGGTTATAATCTCACCACATCTAATCTACCACCTTAATGAGTCGCACACTCATCGTTTTGATCCCTCTATGATAAAAACAGTACTCCCTCAAGAGAAACAACACCAAGCCCCACACACGAGCGGCGGGACTCAAGCGCAATGCCTTAGGATATTGAAAATACACCACCAAGTCAAGCAAAAATATAGTATCTCCTGCCATAATGCGAGCCTTGGCCTCATAGTTGAAGTTGAGTAACTCCTCCATCTTCCGGGTAAACTCCGTCGATACAGTTGGCGTCATGGTAGAAGCACACGAATCTGTTCCCTAGATCGTCGTCCACTCCTTCAATAACGGACATATCCCATCCCCACCAAAGTTGGATACATACACGCGCTCCCTGATGCCATAACTCAGCAGCATCATTCAACAAGTCCCGATTGATCTTCACTTGCTTCAGGCTCAACAAAGAAGTCAAGTGGTACCTCGCTAGCTCTCTCTTTTCTAGAGCCTATAGCAAATTCATCCACATCAGTAATTTCTTTTCGTATGTCATAACCAGTTCGCACACCAAGCAAATATCAACAAAAATGTATATTTAACAAAGAGACACAAGGAAGATACACACAAACTGTTTATAATAGGCTCTTTTATAGTTAATCAGCCGGTTAGCCTGGGGGCTAAGATCTTTCATAATTCGCATGGCCCAAACAAAAAAAAAAAAAGCAAGTGCACCGACCACCTAACTGACTAGTTAAGTGTGCATGGAGTGTACTCGAAGAATCCGTAATGCGTACGGCCCATAACCGTATAAGCTTAATGCCATTATGCCACCTATCCTGTAACCTACCAATTAGAAAATTGACAATGCGCAACCATGTGGTAGGCCCAAAACTTGACATGGCCCAAAATCCCCCAAACACATTTGAGAGGAAGGAGATGTTGGGCAGCCCATCCAGGTGACATGTAAATTGATCCATCAATCAACATTTAATTCCTCTCAAAAGCCCCATCGGCCTTGTTCTGAAATTATTTCAAGTCTTCTTGACACATAGGATTTTCGGTTTCTTTCTTCTTTGTGTTCTCTTTAGTGAGGCAGGGAATTCCCCAAAATCATGTATAATTCACATAATTTGCACAATAAAGTGTTCTTTTTTTCCTTTTCACATTTTTGAGTCAATCAACCTTTCTATGTGCATAATGGGAAAGCTAACAAACTTCTAAACATGAAATAAAAACCAATGGTGTTCAAAGTGACATTAGGAGTCCATAAGTTTGCATGAAATCGAAGAAAAAGTAGCAATCAATATTCTAAAAGCAAAAGGCGAAACAAACACAAGAAAACCAATGGATGAAAGCAAACAGGTAGATCCGATGGAGAAAATAACAACAGAACTCAATACTAGGGCCATGAGCTACTGGAAGAATCACCACTCTAGCTCAACATGAGGTGGTGGAAACAACTCGTTGATCAAAGAATACATGGGAGGATCGGGACCCCATTCCATAGCGACAAGCCATGAAGGTCGAGAAGTAGGGGAGGGACCAACTATCTATTAGATTAGGAAGGAGACTCAAGACACGAACATCGGGGAAGCTCACAGGGCTGAGTAAAACCTAACCAATTAAATAGGCTTCAAATATAGGTGGCGATAGGCCAAGGCAACTCATTGGAAGGAGGAGGAGCACTCTCACATTTCCTAGAGTGAGAGGAATCATTTTGCCATCATGGGGCACATCGGGAACGAGGTAGCCCCACTCACCAGAACTCTGCCCATGAGGTTGAACCGGGGGATGGGGAGACTCTATTGATGAAGGCACCCTCGTGCAGCGGGAGCACGAAGTTCTCTCCTCCACCCTACTCATGCCACAAGCACTCGGTTTCCTAGCACGAGACACCTCGCTAACTGAAGAATGGAAATGAGGGGATGTTTGTTCACGCGGTTGTGCCCTCTCCTGAGAAGCCGCTACATCTGAGGAATTTGGGGTCTCTCGCAAATTAGACTCAACCTCATCACCGGAATCCCCACTTGAGATCTGATTCCCCTAGAACTTCCCCTTATGTGTAAAGATATCAGTGGTGTGGAATACAAGCCAATGCGCTCCTTAATCTCCCTCACAGCTTCCCTAACTCTGGCTTTAAACAGAGAAAGAGCAATCGTCAGACAACGAAAAACAAAGCAAAGAAAAGAATGAAAAAGAACAAGGCAAACATGTATAGCATGTGAACCTCCCGCATGCCTTGAATTGTCTTCGTAGGAACTGGATGCACCCACCCTTTTCTCCTTTGTTGTTGTCTCTGCCCCAGGAACAGCTTGCGTCAGGTGATAGGGGTGGGAATTGATACCCATATATTGGGTACCCACCCTTATCCACCCATAATGGGTGGGAAATTTCCATTAGGGATGGGTGATGGGTAGGGTGGGTGTGTATTATCCATAATTTGGTGTAGGCATCCATTATTCATGGGTATCCATATACCCATTGATGTCTTAACCATGTGAGATTTTTATATCGAGTTGCATTGCATTTAATTAAGTACTATACTGAAATTTAACACAAAATAAACCTTTAATGGTTTGACATGAAACATTGTAATACGATAGTATTAGATTAAGAAAAGCTCAAATACAAATTTTGCGCTCCTAATTTTTTTACCTGATAACATTTATTGCGATATGTATAAACATTTTTTGCCGTTATAACTAACTGGAACATTAAAGAAAAGTTCAATCTCAACGGTTTGAGTCGAATTTTTTTATATAATAGTATGGAGTAAAAAAAAAGCTAAAATATGAATTTTAAGCGATAAATATTATCATTTGTAACATATATCATACATACGTGCAATATTTTTCACTACTAAAACTAACTGAAACTGGAACTTAAGAATAAAATTCAATTTCAACTTTTTAATCAAAACTTCGTAATATGATAGGATAGATTTAAAAAAGTTCAAATGTAAAGTTTGAGCTCCAAATATTTATTTGATAACATATATCGTGCTATATATAAACACTTTTAGCCGCTAAAATTAACTGAAATTTTAAAGCAGATTTCAATTTTAATAGTTTTAATTGAAACTTTCTGATATGATAGGATGAAATTAAAAACAAATCAAATATAAATCTTGGGCTCCAAATATTTTCATTTATAACATAAACAGTCTCTTATGTCGATGTTTTTACCGTTAAATCTGACTTAAACTTAAAAGAAAAATTTCAGTTCAACGGTTTGGATCGTAACTTTATGATATGATAGGATAGATTAAAACAAGTTTAAATGAAAAATTTGAGTACCAAATATTTTAATCTAATAATAGATATCACGACATATATATAAATTTGTTGCCACTAAAACGGACTGAAACTTTAAAGTAAAACTCAATTTTAACGATTTAAATTGAAACTTTATAATATGATAAGATAGATTAAAAAAAATTCAAATATGAATTTTGATCTCCAAATATAAATTTATTATCTAAAATGTTAGAATGCAAAATAAAAATGATTAGTTGAATGCTTGTATGATTGTGCAAACTTTTCAAGGAAATAAAAAATAAACAATCACTATTTAGCTATTTGAAAAAAATAAAAGTTGGTTGTGAATAATGATAGGGTCTGGCTCATGAAAAGACACTAGTGGAGTATTATGTTTCACTACACTTGATTAATTTATTATCCATGAATACGCCATGTATATAATCCATGGGAATGATATCCATGTGGGTATTACCCACATCGATAATACAAATGAGGGTATTAAGGGTCATGGGTTGGGTTTAGGTAGGATAGTTTAAGCTACGAGTAAAATGTGGGTATGGATGGTGCCCATCCATACCCAGCCAATTCTCACCTCTACCAGGTGAGATGCGGCTAGCGCTTGGGTTTGGCGTGTAATTGGGATGGGTCGATGTTGATTTTGTGTTGCTTCTTCCTTCATTTCTTTTCTTTGTTCGTTTCTCTTGGATTCTACTAGATTTTTCCATTGAATCTGCAAAACTTAGCAATCTCTAAACCAAGTGAAGAAATCATGGAATTCGATATTAAATGACAAGTTTATATTACAAAATTAGCTAAAATATACACGTTAAATATCTAATCAAGACTATAAAATATACACTTAACAAATCCCCCCATACTTAGCTCTTGCTTGCCTCAAACAAGTCCAATACATAAAACAAGAAAAAAAAATGAAAGACTCATGAAAAAAAAATCAAAAGGCTAAAACGAGGAATTTGGAATACAACTCAAGACTAAGAAGATTAAAAGTTAGTTTTACATTCGCATTTACAATCCTCCCCTGGCTAACTAATCAGAACTTATCAATTCATCAAGAACTAGCAAGTATAATCTAGATGAGAATCAAACTAATGTAAAACAGAGAGAGAGAGAGAGAAATTTTTGAAACTTTGAAAGAGATAAGCACTTCGAGGATCAACGACCATTGACAATGTTCAGTTAAATGCAAATACACACGGTTAGTTATGGACGTAGGCAAGTTGATGAGCAAACCTCACTTTAGGATAATATGGAACAATCAAAGTCTCAATTATATTAACATAGTGGGTTCACTTTCTCGTGCCAAAAGAAACAACCTTCCATAGGCTTGGTAAAAATCTTGCTCTCCACCGCTAGTATGCAATGCATAAGTGACAATCAAGACGTCTTTTTTGGATTGTAATGAGGCTTAGGTTAAGGGAAAAGGAGTGGTAATCATTTGGGTATAGATGAGCTAAAAAGGCCATGTTTGGAGTTAATCTCACCAAATATTGCCTCTCAACTCACACATTTACCTAAGAAGGGAAAGGCACACACTTACTCCCTCTTCTCAGTTAGAAACCAAATCAAACCCCATAATTAAGTCAAAAGCTTCCATCAAGTATAGCAGTTTCACCTAATCACACGTTTTCTTTCATTTTTTTCTTTTATACTTTTTTCTTTCGCTTTTTTCCCTTTTTGGTTGGTGATCAAGGAGAAGAATAAATGCACAACCAGAGGCTACAACCTCAATACATATCATGTTGGATCATGCTAGGGAATCACAATCTAAATATTTATATAACACATAGAGTTAGGTCCCTTTTCAAGCATGTATATGAACAACATAACCAAACTCCGTAACTAAGATTAATTGGGGAATATAAGTTACCCCTAACTCAAATATGATCAAAATAGCACCCCTAACTTCCAAATTTCAATCCATAACAACGCTGAACCGATTTCAACTCACAACATTCAAGCAAGGAAAAGGGTAGGAAATTACAATAGGTCATGGCTTGTAATGTAAGGGTTCAATCACAAAAAAAAAAAAAAAGGTAAACAAAGGCTAGGTGGCGCTAAAGAAGGATAGCAGTATCATTAGGGTGACTATTTGGCTATGTAGTTTAATCAATGTATAAATGAATCCCTCCATCACTTTATTATGATATATAATCCAATGACGTGGTTTCAAACAAGATGCAAACCAAGTTCTAAAGGTGCAACTTATGGTGGAGTCACTTATGAAATCATCTGACTGATAAAAATAATCAATCTATACATTTTTGCTATATGAACTCACAAGATAGGGTTTTGACAGGGCTGCAAGCGCACGGTGTATGATGTAGTACGTCAAGGTCGATCCCACAGGGGCTCAATTAGCAGCACAGAAAACTAATTCTCTATATGATTGCTAAGCTAAACAGGTTTCGGTTTTTAAAAAGGTTTTAGAAACTAATCAGGACTAATAAAGCAGGGAAATTAACTAAGATTCTATTAAGAGAGAAAGACTTCTAGGGAAATGCCAACCTAGCAACGAGCATGATTATTATAACTTAGCTTGCACAATCATACATTCAAGAATGAATCAAGAACAATAGCCATAAGAACTCTACTGTTCTTTCAATGCTAATAAAATTACCTCAATTAACCTAAATTACAACTTTCGTATGCTTTTCAAGTTAATCAAAGTTGAAGGTCTCAGATATTCTGGTTATCAAAAGGTTCCCTAGTCTGCTATGGTTTTCTCAAATTTCACAAAACTAGGTAGAAAGGTTGGTAGTCAGATTATCCTAATTCACCTTTCAGTACTTCTCAGGTTAATCTCAAATCACAAGCATTTCAGGCCTAAGAACACACATGAACATGAATACAACCTGAATTCATGCACAAACTAGAAACACTCAATCAAACTACATTGTTTCAGGTTGCAAAACCCTAAATTCAAGAAAACTACTCACTCATTGTCAAAGAAAACATGAAACAAGTTCCAAACATCATCATTGATTCTCAAAACAAAGAAAGATAAACTACGAAGAATACAACTGTTAAGTCTTTCGATCCCGGGATTGAGTCTTCCTCGCGAGCGTTGATGATTTCTTCTCAAAACTCGATCTTCGCTTTTCTTGAATCCGTTTGAATCTTGATTCTTGATGGGGAATTGATGAGTAGAGGGGTGGATTAGGGTTTCTCCTTTTCTCTTCAATGGAAAAATGAATGATAATGAATGAATGATGCTAATAACCGTCGCTTGCCTTTTCTTTTACTACAAAAACGGCCAACAGCACGCGCAGCTAGCCCACCACGGTCCGTGGTGGCCGCCATCGGCAGACCGTGGTGGCTGCTACCTCCCACTTTCTTCTTTTGCTTGCGAAAACAAGGCTGTGCACGAAACCTGGACCTGCCACGGTCCTTGTGTACCACCACGAGCAGACCATAATGTCTTTTGTCCATGCATTCTAAGCTTTGTTTCGTCCCAAATTTATGCCACGGTTTGGGTATGACATGTAGAGGCCTGTGGTGTCTTTACTCTTACCTGAAAATGCTTCTAAAATGGGTGTTTGACTCCCAAATCTGTAACTTCTCATCAAAAACACCAACACCGAGCATAATAGAGATGTAGGGGGTATGTATATACATAATCGACACAAAACATCCCTAATCTACTACCAAAGCACTATAGAAACTTAGTCACAATGAGCACTTATCGAATCCCCCATGCTTACTCTTTGCTTGTCCCCAAGCAAGTACAAGACTCAAAATCAAAATGAAATGACTCAGAAAGAAATCTACTCATACCTCCTCCAATAAAAGGGCATATTAGAAAGCCAAAACTAGCATACACAAAAGAGACTCCCTATCGAGATTAAGAATCAAATCGAGACAACGATTGTTGTTCGAAAAAGAATCACAAGTCAAGAAGCAACACAACCAATCCATCACAACTCAAATGCAATCTAATTCCATTCACATGCTTGGTGAACTAGTTGGAATTGGTAGGACCTCACTTTAGGGTATGTGGATCACTCCCCTTGTGTGTTTGAAAAAGATATGACGATTCACTCAAAACCTTTAACCAATGTAAGCAAACTACCATAAGCTCGACAAGATTCTCAATTCTCTACCGTGATGAGACAATATGCACACGTGCCAATCATGAGGACTTTTCAAGGGTTGTAATGGGGCTTAGGTGTAGGGCAAGGAGGAAAATTATTTAGGAAATGTGGAGCTAAATAACCAAGAACCTGAAGAGCAACATTCCCAATACATAAAACATAACATCTCTTACTTCGCACCGCAACTATGCTCAGATATACATCCCGAATCAACGAAAAAGTAAGGGAAGAGTCAATATAAGCAAGAAAACGACCATGGTATTCACCTTATTCTTCGAAGTTTCTCTTTTTTTCTCTTTTTTTCTTTTTTCCAATAAGTATCATTCTCCTCTCTTTTTTCGGTAAATAGCATTGTCACATAAGGAGTGACTCATTCCCCAACAACAAGTTTCATCCTCGGATGAAAAGACGGGATAAATAACAATTAAGAACAATGCTTCCCTCATCAAGCAAACTAACCAACAAAGCCACCAACAAATAGACTACAAAACTGCCCCCCTCCCTCCAACTAAGTTGTTCCTCTACTAACTAGGCTAAAAGGGTATGAGATCAAGAACAGGCCAAGGGTGCACAATATAGGTGCATGAAACAATCAAAATAGGAAAAATTGCGCAAGGGCTAGCAAAAAGAAGTCATATTGTTAGGCGGCTTTTTGGCTTTGTGGATACAAGATAGGCCTCAATCATATTAACTAAATGCACAAGTTAAATGCAGTTTTAAAGAGAGTCAAATCAAGTTCTAGAGATATGAACATGGTAAGGCCACACTCAAAAGAATATGAGACTATAAAAGTGATAAGTCTTTTAGGCTTAAAGAGTCTCACGGGTTAACCTACCACAATCACAACAACTAGTTCTTTTGATGTACCAAACACAAGAACGTAATTATCATGCACAAGAATCAGTCAAGATTAGATGAATCACAAATAAGACAAGCAACCTAAATCAAACAAGAAACCAAGTCTCTTTCATCATCTACATCAATCCAGGAAATAACATAAGTACACACTTGCAATGACAATCCAAACACACCTTAAAGTGCTCATCATAGGAGGGGCTTTCGTAATCAAAGCAAACCGATACAAAACAAAACAAAACAAAACAAAGCAAATAAATGCTTGGATTGCCTCCCAAGAAGTGCTAGTTTAACGTCTTAAGCTAGACGAAACTCACCTCAACTAGGAGAATGCTCCACAATGTCATGGCCAAACTCCTTTGAATCACCATCAGCACGTGAGTCCTGGAAATCTCGAAGTCGAACCCACAAGCTAGGGTCGAACTGATCTCCTTCCTCAGCAATGGAAGGCATCTTAGAGTCAAACCTGCAAAAATTTCTCAACCAATCCTCATTAGTAGCATAAGGCATGTCCTTGGTGATGTTAGGCTCGGGTTCAATAACATGGATCCAATCCATCACATCACCAAGCCCATGGCCTTCAGGAAAACATCAACAGACTCATCACTCCCAATCACATCAACACCACAACAAGAAGAAACATTATGAGGTATATGTTTACGAAACAGATCAAATTCAACCTCATGCTCCCAAAACTTATAGCTCATTTTTCCCTTTTCCACTTCTATTACGCACCCAACAGTGGCAAGGAAAGGTCTTCCCAAAATAATTTGGGTGCGGGTGTCCTCGGCCATATCAAGAATCACAAAATCCATAGGTACATGATAGTCTCCTACCCTAAGAGGAAGTCCTCTAAAATACCCATTGGGTACTTAACAGAACGATCACCCATTTGCAGTGACATAGTGGTAGATCTAAGATTTCCTAAGTCCAGTCTCTTATAGAGGGAATAAGGCATCAAGCTCACACTTGAGCCCACATCACATAAAGCTCGGTCGATGTTCATGGTTCCTAGGCCACAAGAAATAGTGAAACTTCTGGGGTCCATAAGCTTTGGAGTGAGCTTGTTCAAGAGCACAGAGCTACACTCCTCACTCAATGTAATTGCCTCACAGTCATCTACTTTTCTTTTCTTAGAGAGAACTCCTTCAAGAATTTAGCATATAAAGGCATTTGGGATAAAGCATCAAGAAAAGGAACATTCACATTCAACTTTTTCAGCATACCAAGGAATTTCCAAAATTAAACATCAGTTTTAAACTTAGCAAGCCGAGAAGGGAATGGAATAGGGGGCACATAAACTCTAGGTGGTGTAGGTGGTGGTGGTTGAGGGATTTCAGCACTACCCTCATCGATGGTCTCTCTCTCTCTCGGTCTTTCTCCTCCTCACCCTCTTTTTCAGCATCTTTCTCACTCAAAACCCTCCCCCCTCCCCCTAATGCTTAGCATTTGGCATCTCGGGTCCCTTAATCTGTGTCCCACTCCTCAAAACTATAGCATTGCAATGCTCCTTAGGGTCAGGCATGGGTGGTCCAGGAGGGGTAATGGAAGTACCAGATTGAATAGCGATCTGGTTCTCAAGCAATTGGTTGTGGGTGGATAGAAGGTCAACCTTAGTGGCTAGGGCTTTAATCACCTCATCTTGTCTTTGTTGATGCTCGAGTTGCTTTTGTTAGGCCCAGAGCATGGTTTTCATCATAGCCTCTAGATCGAGCTTTTGAGGGGCTTGGTAGGGTTGAGCAAGAGGTCTTTGTCCTTGTGGGTGAACCATTTGGTTCCGGTAAGAGAGATTAGATTGCGGTCTCAAGCCGCAGTTGTAAGTATTGGAGTAAATGTCAAAAGGAAGTCTCTGGGTAGGGTGTCCAACGTAGTTGGCTTGGTCAGGCTGGGCACAACTACCTACCCCATTAAGACAATAAAGGCTCGCATGCTCAAAAGAATTGCAAGAAGCACATTGAGGGGGAGGGGAAACATTCACATGCATTCTTTCCATTTTCTCATTAATGGCATCAAGTTTTGCAGACAACATTGTAATAGCATCGATAGAATACTTACCTCTCGTTCTCATGGAACGAGGTTTCCACCACAAGTGACTGTTCAACACCATCTGATCATTTAGCTCGTACACCTCCTCCACCGTCTTGCTCATGATGTTCCCTCCAGCAGCTACAAGGATTGTCGCTATCAACTGATTGTCCAACCCATTATAGAATGCCTGAATAGGGACCCATGGCTTAAATCTGTGCTGGGGGCATTGGCGAAGCAATTCCTTGAATCTCTCCCATGCATCATATAAGTTCTCGTCCGGCTCCTGGGAGAAAGTTGAGATCTGGTTCTGAAGGTTTGTCAGCTTGCTTGGCGGGAAATACTTAGCCAAAAATGCGCTCACCAGCTGATCGAAAGTACTAATAGAGTTTGACGGAAGGGAATCCAGCCACTCCCATGCTCGATCCTCCAAGGAAAATGAGAACAGTCTCAACTTGATTGAGGCTCCGTTGGCTTTGAAAGTATCGCATGCTTGTCAGAAGATGTGAAGATGGCGGTTGGGATCCTCGCTCGGGAGACCATGGAAGGGCGTAGCTCGCACCAGGCTGATGAGAGAGTTCTTCAGCTCGAAGTTATTCGGTACTTCAGGGAGTTTGATGGCGGTTGGAGGTTTTATGACGTTCGTAGTCACATATTGGCCAAAGGTTATTGGTGGTTCTTCTTCGGCTATCTCAGACTGCTGCGCAGACGCCTCTTTACTAGTTTGTTATAGTCTTTACCTCTTGCTCTGGTGGAAAGTTCTCTCTATTTCTGGATCGAACTTGAACTACGGATTCTATTGCATATACCAAAATATCCTAGCAAAACAAAAACAAGAACACCAACGCAGTGAAAACAGGAAAATCAAAGATAAATAAAGAAAAGAATAGAAAGAAAAAGAAAAACAGCTTAATCAACCTAAGAGGATTCAATTGGCTGCTAGGAACAGAGTCCCCGACAACGGCGTCAAAAACTTGACAGGGCCGCAAGCGCACGGTGTACGGTGTAGCACGTCAAGGTCGATCCTACATGGACACAATTAGCAGCACAGAAAACTAATTCTCTAGGTGATTGTTTGCTAAACAGGTTTCAGTTTTTAAAACGGTTTTAGAAACTAATCAGGACTAATAAAGCAGGGTAATTAACTAAGGTTCAATCAAGAGAGAAAGATTTCTAGGGAAATGCCAACCTAGCAACGAGCATGATTATTAGAACTTAGCTTGCACAATCATACATTCAAGAACGATATCCATAAGAACTCTACTGCTCTTTCGATGCTAATAGAATTACCTCAATTAACCTAAATTACAACTTTCGTGCTTTTCAAGTTAATCAAAGTTGAAGGTATCAAATATTCTGGTTATCAAAAGGTTCCTTAGTCTACTATTCTTTTCTCAAATTTCACAAAACTAGGTAGAAAGGCTGGTAGTCAGATTATCCTAATTCACCTTTCATTACTTCTCAGGTTAATCTCAAATCACAAGCATTCTAGGCCCAAGAACACACATGAACATGAAGAACACAACCTTCTATTTGATTCAAAACGAGCATTCATGCACAAACTAGAAACTTCAATCAAACTCCATTGTTTCGAGTTGTAAAACCCTAGAATTTAAGAAAACTACTCACTCATTGTCAAAGAAAATATGAAACAAGTTCCAAACATCATGATTGATTCTCAAAACTAGGAAAGAAATCGAAAATAATGATAAACTACGAAGAATACAACCGTCGAGTCTTTCGATCTTGAGGTGGAGTCTTCCTCGCGATCGTTGATGATTTCTTTTTCGAAACTCGATCTTCGCTTCTCTTGAATCCGTTTGAATCTTGATTCTTGGTGGGGAATTGATGAGTAGAGAGGTGGATTAGGGTTTCTCCTATTCTCTTCAAGGGTGGATAAATGAATGATAATGAGTGAATGATGCTAATAACCGTCGCTTGCCTTTTCTTTTCCTCACGAAAACAGCCAACAGCACGCGCAGCCAGCCCACCATGGTCCGTGGTAGACGCCACAGGCAGACCGTGGTGGCTGGTGCCTCCCACTTTCTTCATTTGCTCACGAAAACAAGGCCGTGCACTTAACATGGACCCGCCACGGTCCGTGTCTGCACCACGGGCAGACCGTCGTGTCTTCTATCAATGCGTTCCGAGCTTTGTTTCATCTCAAATTTGTGCCACGGTTTGGCTATGACATGTAGAGGCCCGTGGTGTCTTTACTCTTACCTGAAATGCTTCAAAAACTGGTGTTTGGCTCCCAAATCTGCAAGTTCTCATCAAAAACACCAACACCGAGCGTAAAAGAGAAGGAGGGGGTATGTATGTGCATAATCGACTCATAGCATCCCTAATCTACTATCAAAACACTCTAGAAACTTAATCATAATGAGCACTTATCAGGCTTAATCAACCAATCCTAGCCCAAAGATTTGCGGCATGTATATTTACATCACTAAGTATATCATGAAAGTGGTAAATTAACACTCCTACATGCTTAACTCAAAATCAGAACGAGTTACAAACTCAGTTTCAAAAACCTTTCGTTCTCAACTAAACTATTCAAGGTCATATAAGATAAATTGAAAGTGTAATTAGTTTACAAATCATCACAAGAGGGGTATTGGTCACTAACCTGTCCTAATCCTACTTTTCTTTTTTTTTTTGTAGTTTTCTCATTTTTCAATTTTTTGGTCCTTTTCTGATTTTTGCACTTTTTTTTTGTTCATTTTATGTTTTCATAATTTATAGTCGAAGACTATAATAATTATGAAAAACCGCCCGATGAGCAATCCATTCTCATTCAAAAAGCAACGCATATCTTCTTGGGCCAAGGTTAAAGAGACCTTGACACCCTCCTCCAACCAAATTCATTGATACGAAACGTAGGGTTGAAGGTTTGGGTAAGGGAGAGAGCCAATTTGTTCCCTGCTCGAATTACATGGTTCCGAGAAAATAACATCAAACAAGCTAGAGAGTTTCAAGATTTCTCCTACATTTCGCAAAATGATTGAATCGTACCAGTAATTGGCAAAAAATGAATTTTGTATATAAAAATAAAATAACAAGATGCTTATCATTTATTATTTTGTATATACTATATACTTATAGTGATTGTCAACCATGACAATCACCATAAGTAAAATAAATATTATTCCTATATACGTCAAGTTTTATCTTCTTCATGAGTTTTTTTAATCATTTAATATAAATTGTAAAATATATTTTTTAAAATTTTAGTTTGTTTAAAAATAAATAAATAAATATTTTCAAAATATGCTTGTTTACTAGGCTAAAACTTAGAATTAATATATTTAAATTTTAAAAATTTTCATAAAAAAAATTTAATTAAGAAAATATATCTCATAATGCTGTACTAATTAAAAACATGAATGGAGAAGATAAAATTTTACATATATATCAATACATATTGTTTTGATCACTATAAATTTTTTCTATCTAACTTTAATTAGATATGATTCTTCATATTTAATTGATAGGAATTAGGATTGTGCTTAGTTATCATCCTAAAAGCCACAATAAGTAAAACTGTTATTCTAATTAAGTGATATCTGATTTTGTCAAAAAATTGCTAGGAGGTGCCACACATTTCTAACAACTGACTAGGAGGGGACCACATTTGTTTTTAATGTACTCGAATGGGACCACATCTTTAAAGAACTGGCGGTTGGGTGATTTTCCGACCATTTTGCTTGAATTCCGGTGATATATATATAAAAAGACAGAAATACCCCTATGTTTTATCAAACAATTGCTGGAAGGTGTCACACATTTCTAAAAACTGACTGGACGAGGACCACTATTTTAGGACCTCATCTCTGTACTCTCTCCTCCCCCATATATCAATACAACTTAACTCATCAAAACCATAAACAAGCCCATTTCTTCTCCTTCTTCTTCATTCGTCCACCACCCGGCCACCAGTACAGCCACGAGTCCAACCGCCAACAACACCACCATCACTCAATTCAGTACTCAGCCTCCACCGAGAACCACCACGACTACTTTAAATCAAATTACAATCTAAGTTTGACAAAACCAAGCACAAATTCCTCTCTTCATTCCATCAGCATGTCATCAATTTCTTAATCTATTTTTTGTTTTTAACTCAACCCATCAAGACCTAATATTAAGCAAGCAAGGAGAGAGAAGCAGGAAGGGCGTCAGGTGCGGCATTTGGTTGTCGTGGGTTTGGGCGTAGGTCAACATAGGTCGCGGGCAGTGGCCTCGATGGCGATACCGCGTCAGTCGCATGCGAAATAGATGAGCGGGATAGTTCAGATTGAGTTCAGTGGTTATGGGGTGTTTTGGTCATTTGAATGGCTTTTTCTGGTAATATACGGGATGCGAAAATGGAGTTTGATTGTTGGTTATGGTGTAGGTATTGAATTCAGTTTGAAAAAGGGAATGAGAAGAGGGATTAGTGATGGGTTGTGTCACACTTAGATTGAGATTTGATTTAAAATGACCATTGTGTTATTCTCGGTTGTGGCTGAGCGCTGAAGTAGTGGTGTTGTTGGTGGTGGTTGAACCGGTGGTAGTGGTGGTGGTCGGGTGTTGGACGAACGAAGAAGAAGAAGAGTGTGTTTATGGTTTCGATGGGTTGAGTTGTATTAATATTTGGAGGAGGGAGAGAGAGATGGTGCAGAGACGAGATGTGAAAAAAGTTATCCCCGTCCGGTCAGTTTTTAGAAATGTATGATACCTCCCAACAATTGTTTGATAAAATATAGGGATATTTCTGTCTTTTCATATATATCGCCGGAATTCAGTCAAAAGGTCTAAGAATCACCCAGCAGCTAGTTCTTTGAAGACGTGGTCTCCTTCGAGTATATTAAAAAATGTGGTCCTCTTCTAGAAAGTTGTTAGAAATGTGTGGCACCTCCCTGCAAATTTTTGCTTATTTTGTTTCCACATTCTTTAAGGATAGATAAATCGCTGCAGAATTTGGATATTGCATTTTGGTTTGATTTTATCATGTGTCCAAAATCCTCTTCCATTATGGTAAACCAACGGATAATAGCAAATTTAACTATACTAACCCTGTCCCTAAATAATTGCCTATTTGACCAAACTTTGACCATTGATTATTCACAAATTACAATGAGTTACAATATAAAATTAATATTATTATAATTTTTAGTACTATAACTTTCTAATGGTGATAATTTTATATTGTAACTCATTGAAGTTTGTGAGTAATCAACGATCAAAGTTTAGTCAAATGAACAATTATTTAGGAACGGAGGTAGTACTAACAAAATGTTTTCCCCAATTATTCTAAGATTCTACCTTATATAATTGTTACAGTTTCCTTATATACAAATCTATGAAAGTGGATATTTTTATATGGCAACTACGTGTTCACTCTTATATGATAATTTGATGGAATATTTTTTTGGTAATTTTAAACATTCTCTTGGTAAATTGATGTAACATATTTCTTGGTAATTTTTAATTATACAAATCTAATATTGCTCATTTTATGAAATGAATCTTGTGTCATAATTTGATGGAATATATTTCTTGGTAATTTTAAACATTCTCCCGTTTTTAATTTTTTTTAAATAATAATTGTGGTCTTTATACAATCTCCTATTTTATGCACATAAACAATTATTTTGAGAACACAGATTACCTACGAACTACTTATAGATCTTTTTTTTTTTTAAAAGTCTTAGTTTCTTTAATTGTTATGCTTTTTTTTTTGTTGAGGCATTAATATTTATGCTTTTGACACAAATACTTTTCTACTTCATGTTTTCCTCTTTTTTTCTACTCACTGTTATCTCTTAGTATTGTATTTTATCTTGTATTACAACTTATTACATTGTTTAAATTCATATTTGACATATACAGTTATGTTATATTCTTTGATATTTTTACATTTATAACATCGTATTATTTCATTTTTTATTCACTTGCTTAATAGAGACAGCCTTTGGAATCAATGGACAAAAAACTTGTTTTATCTCATGCATTATTAGACATATTTGAATGTTAACAAAAGTTGTGAATAGATGACTGTATGAAACGCACAGCAATAAATGTTGAAGAAACATAGACATCAAGCAATAAAGCCAAAACCCAAAACACATAAGGGGCATTTTTGTCTATGAATACTTTTCTCATTCTGGCCCTTTTTTGTTTGTGGGTTTGAGATGGGAAAAGGAAACATAATTTCCTTTTAATTGTTGGCCTGAAAATTACAAAACTTGCCATGACAAGTTGACTCTAATGGCGGCCTGTGTAGCAAACGCCCTATATAAAAACACACACAAAAAGCATTCTTCCACCCCTCCTTCTCTCCCTGTCTTCCTCCTCATGCTTTCTTTTTCTCTCTCTTGTTTCTCTCTCTAGAATTCCGACCCAAAACCGGGAAACAACATAGTGAAAAGGCTGTTTCTGTTCTCCTTAATCAGGTAAAAGCAGTTACCTAATCAAAAACCTCAAGGAAACAAAGAAAACAACACAGAGAGAGAGAGAGAGAGATAGAGATATCAAATTAAAGATGGATCAAGAAGAAGAAAACACAATGTCAATGATGAAAGGGAGAGGTTGGTTGAATGTGGGTGTTATGGTAATTGCACTAGTTTTAGTATCAAAGATGATGGTTCAACTATGGTGGAAACCAAGGAAGATTTCAAAGCACTTCTCAAAGCAAGGAATTACTGGGCCACCTTATCAGTTGTTCATCGGCAATATGAAGGAATTGGTTGAGTTAATGATCAAGGCTTCCTCTCAACCTATGCCTTTCTCTCATCATATTCTCCCTCGTGTCCTCCCTTTCTACCATCATTGGAAGAAAATCTATGGTATTAATTAATGTCTTTCTCTTTTTATCTTTTCTTTTCTTTTCATTCTGTAGAAACTTTATTAGTTGAGTTAATGGATGAATGCCATTTTATTAGGACCATATACATTCAAACCTATGTAACGTCATTGAGTTAATTAATATTACTAGACAACTCATAGCTAGGGGGCCATAGATGAAGTGTGTGAGTACGTATATGCACACATCATGGCTGGTCCTAGAAGAGAGCAAAGAAGCCAAAAAGAGAATTATGGAGGGGGTAAGGGATCTGAAATCTATGGAGCTCAGTTAGGTAGCTCTATCTCATAATTATTACCCCAACTGTTTTGTTTTGAGCTAGCTTAGCTTACCTTACCTTGCCCCATCTACTCTCTATAGAGTGCAAGAATTTTGTCCATCATGTACAACCTATATAGGTAGCTGACACCCCTTGTTTTGTTTGTTTCTCCATCTTTATCTTTTTTTGTTTGCTGTTGCACCAAGATAGGTTTCATTTGGGAGGCAAACTTCAGATTAGGATGTCATCGTGGGCTTCTTTTGTGTTTCATATAATTAACAACAACTTCTTCTAGTACATGATCACTGTCATTAAATTGTCTTCTTCTTTCTTTCTTTCTCTAAACTTGTGGTGCTTATATGTCTCCAATCTCCAGAGCCTGTTTCCATATATGCCAACCAGTTTTTTTGCCATTTGGAGCCTACCTTTCTAAATGATTACACCTATATTTGTGACCCTTGTGGGTCTCATCAGAAATTACACAACAACTCTCATTATGATCACTCTTACTTTGGGATAATGTGGGTATAAAAATTTACATCTAATTATCCTTAGTTACATCTAATTCTTAGAAGATCAGTCATAAGAAGAATTTACTAATTTTTTTTTTGTACACAACTTTATATTTACTTTTTTTTTCTTTGATAAAGTACAGTACATAAAACGTATTTACAATAATCTGGAACTTGTTATGAATTATACTAATGGCACACTTGCCTTTTGTGGAAAAATCATATATAGGTGCCACCTACCTTGTATGGTTTGGACCAACTCCGAGATTGACTATTGCGGATCCAAGTTTGATTAGAGAGATTTTCTCCACCAATTCAGAATCGTATGAAAAGTACGAGTCCCACCCTCTTGTAAGAAAGCTAGAAGGCAATGGATTGATATCACTAAAAGGAGATTTATGGGGTCACCGAAGAAAGACCATTTCACCCATCTTCCACCTCGAAAACCTCAAAGTAAGTCATCATATTTTATACATACATATTATACAAACATATGCACCATCCCATGTACGCAAATACAATTAAAATTAAAACCTCATTTATCAGCAACACAAACGTAAAATAATACTAATGTGAATATCTAACATAGATTAAAGAATTATAATAGCCAAAGTCATAAATTAAGGGATAATATGATGTCATTATCTATGTAAAATGAAGAGATAAGTGAAACATATGGATGAGAGGTAGTAATTGATGAATTGAAATGTGAAAATGGTGGGAGCAGTTGATGATACCCATAATGGGGAAAAGTGTGGGGCAAATGTTGGACAAGTGGAGCATAATGTGCAACTCAGGCTCAGGAGGAGGCAAGATTGAAGTTGAAGTGTTGGAATGCTTTCAGAATTTGACGGAAGAAGTCATTACTAGGACCGTTTTTGGGAGCAGCTTTGACGCTGGCAAGAAAATCTACCAATTACAAGCTCAACAAATTCTCTTGGCCGCCCAATCCTTCCAAACCCTTTCCTTCCCTGGTCAAAGGTACGGTAATTAACTTCCTCTACTTTTTATTTATTCCAATTCCAATTAAAATAAATTATTTAACTACTAATTAATTTGTAATATATGAGTTAATGAGGACCCACTTACTGGGCGATTATCTCAACTTGAGTTTAATTTGTCAAAAGCAATAAAGAGATTAGAAGTTTCTGATTAGCATCCTAATTAGTGGAGGAATTAAAAGATGGGATTGACGCGTTTTTGGTGTTGTATTGATGTGATTACAAAAAGATTCTTGCCAACGAAGAGGAACAGAAGGACGTGGAAATTGGACAGGGAGATCGAGGAGTCATTAATGAGGCTGATTAGCAACCGTAAGCAGAGTCTCATTAATCAAAATCAACCACCTTTGTTGGAGGAGAGAGAAGAAGAAGAAGAAGAAGAAGAAGAACAAAGTCCAATGGATTTGCTGGAGGTTCTGATTAAAGCCTGTTTAAACAACCCTGATAATTCTGGGTTGAGAGAAAGCGATATCGTTGAAGAGTGCAAGAGCTTCTTTTTTGCTGGCAAACACACAACTTCTAACCTCTTGGTTTGGATTACTGTACTCCTTGCTATGCATCCCCAGTGGCAGCAGCTGGCACGTGATGAGGTCTTGACTGTTTGCGGCGCACGTGATACCCCTTCCAAACACCAAGTTTCCAATCTCAAAACTGTAAGTATAAGTTATAATAACAACCTCCTTTCCACTTTTTTTATTTTTTAGTTGCTAATAATATGCATAGATTAAATTCCACATATCCTAACATGCAGTTAAACTCTGAATATAATTAGTATTTAAATTACATAAAAGTTCATTGTGTTTTATATTATTATCTCAATTCCTTGATATTTGTTAAGCTTCACTTTTACCATCTTTAATATAAGATTTTGCTCATTAATTTCTAATAACATATTTTTTTTCAATTTTTTTAAAAGTACTTTTAACAATGATTCTATTATAGTAATAATTTCACATCATAAGACATTATTTATATTGAGAAATTTACATCTAAAATTTTAATAATTGACTGAATAATTTTCATAATAACAAATATTGAGGGAAAGGAGCAACATTTTTGACATTGGTCAATTAAATTAAGATTTGTTATGTTATCCAATTTTTGCAGTTGAGCATTATAGTGTACGAAGCACTAAGACTTTACCCGCCGGTGGTGGCGACGATCCGACGTACAAAAAAGGATGTGGAACTTGGAGGGATGAACATCAAACAAGGCATGGAACTCCTGGTTCCAATTCTGGCAATCCATCACGACCCGTTATTATGGGGTCAAGATGCTTCGGAGTTCAATCCGACCCGTTTCTCACAAGGTGTGTCACGGGCTACCACCCACCCGACTGCCTTCATACCATTCGGGCTTGGGTCCCGCCAATGCATTGGCCAGAACTTGGCTTTGTTGCAAGCCAAGCTTGCCATGGCTATGATTTTGCAACGATTCTCCTTTGAACTTTCTCCCGATTACAAGCATGCTCCAACTGTTCTAATGCTCCTTTACCCTCAATTCGGAGCTCCCGTCATCTTTCGGACCTTATGAGACCAACCGGATCGGATAATCTTCATCTTTCAAGCTAGTCTCTATGTCACGCTAATAACGTCTTATTAGCCTTGCCCAAAGAGAAAAGAAAAAAAAAATGCCCATCTGTTTAGGTTATAGGTTGTAGCATAGTCAATCTTTCATTTGTTACGTTCTTTTTTCCTCGTTTTTTTTGGCTTGTTAACTTTTTGCCAATGTAACTAAATTCTAACCCAAATGTCAAAAAAAAAAGTATTATTAGGAGCCTTTTTCATCAATTAGTACAGATGATAACATTTATTTTGCAATATGTATGTATACAGTTGACGCTTTTGTTAAATTGTAATATATATGGTAGATCATTTGATATTTATGGTATGCTTGTTTATTGGTGTTTAATTTAATACCATAAAAAGAGGTCTCCAATAACTTAAATTTTTTTCTTAATTACGCAAAGCTTTTTGAGTACGTAAAAGTAAACGCATGCTTCACATAATACACATCCATACTCTACGATGGCACGATGTAAACATAGAATGCTTTTCTTTCCCCTATTCACAATGATAATATAATTTCTGAAACATTATTGAAGAATGACTTTTAAACGTTTTAGAAAGTCAATAATTATACAAAGCACACCAAAAATTAAGAAAGCCTGATTAATGTCAAAATCATATTTGAAATAGGCGGTGACCAAAAGTAGGAAAACAAACATGATCAAAAGGAAAAGCCCAAGTTAGAACTCAATCACTTTCGATAAACTTTGCCTGGTTAAAATTTTCAAGAAATATATATCAAAATGTCAACGCTTATTATCAACATCACTTTCACACTATAATAATACATATGCAATATCTTAAAGTTGATAATAATAAATAAAAGGTGGGGCTGGAAACAAAAAATGAGAGATCTTGGTTGAATAAAATTAAAACAATAATAATTTAGAAAAAATTGAGAGAAGCTGATTCTGCAACACGCAAGATTAGTTGCTTACATGAAGTATGAAACAGAGCGGAACATCACAACTGGGGCCAAGGTATCATGCCAATTTTCTAGAATAAAAATCAATATACAAATAAACAAGGTATGTTGGGGGGGAAAAACAAATTATGAATAAACTAAACATATCAACAAATTAAAACAATTGTCATTAAGGGTGTGTTTGGTGCAAAGGAAAATGGTTTTCTAGGAAAATGGTTTTCCTTGGAAAATGATTTTCCTATAAAATGGATTTTCAATTGATATTTTCAAGTGTTTGGCACAAAGGAAAATTATTTTCCTAGAAAACCATTTTCACTTATTTGGCACATAGGAAAATGATTTTCCTGAAAAATGATTTTCACATGTTTGGCAATGAGGAAAATGGTGCATGAAACAAATATTATAACATTCCATCCTTATAATATGATTGATTTGCAATAAAATATCCAGGATACTGCAATACAAATCCTTGATTTAAAAGTAACAAAGTATTCACATGCCTGCTTAAACTTTGAACTGTTGACAATCAAACTTTCATATTATCTCGCCCTAAAGATCTTGAGGAGATCATTCCACAATCACTAAAAGCAACAGTATTCACGGGACTACTTCAACTTTGAAAATCCATATCCATATTAATTTCGAACACAGTGAAAGCATCATATGTTACTCAAAAGCTTTCTTCGAACATCTTAAACATAAATTTCCTAATGCATATGCAAAATCAAGCAACAGAAACAGAATCAAATGTCATCCCTAAAGTTCTCGAGCCACATCTTCCTAAGCTCATCACTTTTTGTGAGGAAGGATCTAGCTTTGTTCTCATTGTCCACGAGATGATCAAAAGCCTTCCCCAAAAGTCTTTTCTCGAACCCTTCAATCTTCATCACTTCTTGATAAAGATGCTCGATATCAAATTTCTCTTTGGTAAAATCTTTAATGGCATTAGCGACCTCGCCAATTTGAAAAGAGAGCTTTTGCACCTCTTCAACCACCTCTTCACGAACCCTCTTTCGTTTTTTAGACGAATCAGATGAGATCCCGGTTGAAGCGGTTGATTGCTTGTCCGTGTTTCTCTCCAGGCTATCATCATGATCCTCCAGATCAACCACATCACGGTGAAACTCCAACTCAATGTCATCAAATGACATTGCATTGCTTCCTCTAGCGGCATCTTTTCCAGCAACGATAGCCATTTCTTCATAGTTTTCAATCTTCTTGTTCAAAAATCTTGCATGAGATGGATTCGCCTATTT
This sequence comes from Portulaca oleracea, assembly GCA_029582165.1. Classification (NCBI taxonomy): domain Eukaryota; kingdom Viridiplantae; phylum Streptophyta; class Magnoliopsida; order Caryophyllales; family Portulacaceae; genus Portulaca; species Portulaca oleracea. The sequence goes on from CM055874.1 coordinate 40,672,427, forward strand.
CAAAGAAAATTTTCAATAACATCATACAAAGACTAGTTGTGATCCTATTTATAATATAAAGGATCAAAGGGAAACAATTAAAACAAAGGGATAACAAACATATATAACAAGCCCAAATTTAGCATGAACTAGCAAATTAAAGGTGCATGAAAAACAATTAGGAATTACCTCAACATAAGACTCGTAGACGGTAGGAGAGACACGAACCATCTTCGTATTTTCATCCCACCCAAAGCCCGATTTTGTCCGAATAGTGCTTATTGTTCCCCATGAAGCAGTCACAGTTTTCAAGCGATTCTCAACATGATTTGGATGACATTTGACTTTGAATTTGTGTGATATAGCATTTGCCGCTCCAATAAGTGAACTAGACTTGAAAGTGTTGTTCGGTCTATTCCCCTTTCTCACCTCCTCCGCCAAAAAAACTAGTAGTTCCCTTGTCATTTCATCATTCCAACGAAATTGAGTTTTCCCTTTCTCTTCCTTTGTGTGTGTCACTTTCCCTTTCCCTTTCTCCATGCTATACCATAACACAAAAATTCAATTAGCGACAGAACGAAACAAATATTCCAAGATAGCAAAGATAGGCAACATCCCAACCACCCGTGTAATTCATTCAAAGGAGGTTAGAGAAGCATGCAATTGTGTCAAAGAACCTGTCAATGCATATATAGCAAAGATAGACAATGATCAAAGTTGTCATTGTATGCTTGTTGTCCAACAATGATCAATTCATATATAGCAAAGATAGACAAAGTTTTACAATAGAATCAAAGTTCAACAATACAAGTCTTTGCTAACTACGAGAACCATCAACCATAGAGGAAAAAAACTACAAAGTTCTACGAGCTTCATAATCTTGCCACATAGCATTAGCTATTGCATCTCTCTTGATCTTCCATATTTCGTTTTCTTCTCTCTCTTCTCTTTGTGAAAGTCTTGGCATTTGATTAGATAGGAACTCTTCATCTACTTCTCTCATAATTTGATCATTAGGATCAACACCCCTTAGAAAGTTGTGTAACACAACACAAGCAAGCACCACCTTTACTTGAATGTTAAAATCCCAAAATGGCTCTGCATCCAGAACACGAAACCGTTTCTTAAGCACACCAAATGCCTTTTCTATGCTTATTCTCAAGGAGGAATGTCGTAAGTTAAACAATTCCCTAGCATTAGTTGGAGGCGAGCTCCTATCATACTCTTTGAGATGATAACGAACTTTCCTATATGGGGGGAGAAATCCCTTTCGAAGGGCATAGCCGACATCTAGCAAGAAATACTTCCCTACAAAAGTTAATAAAACTAATTTGAGTTCTATTGGATAGAGAAAACCTCCAATCAAAATAAAATTGATTACCCGTACCTTCTGGAACGCAGAATCCTCTCTCAAGTGCATCATTTAGCACCTTAGAGTCATGTGCTGATCCTTCCCAACCAGCTAGCACATACGTGAATTTAAGGTCATCAAAGGATACAGCGGCCAAGACATTTTGGGACATGAAGCCCTTTCTATTCCTGAACCTATCTTAATCTCCAGTTGGCATAGAGGCTCTCACATGAGTTCCATCTAAAGCCCCTATACAATCCTCAAACCATAGATAAAATCTAGTACTATTTAAGATTTTGGAAGGAGTTGAAGAGCTTGAACGATTTACAAACTCGGGATGCAAACTTAATATTGCATCTAAAACTCTATGAAAATAGTAGTGAATAGTCCATGTTGATCGGTAAAACCTTCCCCCAATAGCCCTAAACCTCACATTGTGGCCTAATATATGCAAAAACATTACAACTTGCTCAATCACAGTCATGTTCACTGTGCTTGTAAGCAGTTTCCTCTCTTTCAACATTGTACATAGTTTAAAGAAAGGAGTAGGCCTCATCCTAATTTGATTTAGGCAATGAGTATCGCCACAATATAGGATACTCTTGATAAAATTCTCTCTATCAATATTTTTATCAAAGGGTAAGGTGCGTGGTATTTGGGAGACCCTAGTTTCATTCTCTCTAATCTTTTGATACAAAAGAAAGCCCGCCGCAGCTCCTATAGTCGCAACAGCGCAGCCATTATTACAACTTTCTCTTCCTTTCGCTTCCTCTTCATTTCTATTGCACAAACCAAAACAAATAACTCAATAACCTAATATGTCGTGTTCTGCCAGGTCTTTATTCTTTAATCATCAACAACATAATATTATTCCAGATTGCTATGTTTCTTATTTTCATGTCAGTGTCCCCAACTTTATTGGTTTCCGTTCATGGCATGAATTGTTTTCACGTTGGCACACACTGGACTCAATAGGGACTAGTTTTGGGAGAGGCTCTTAAGGCAATTTAGTTGGAACAAACCAACATTACTTGACTTCAGTAACTTTACCATGATGAGGGGATAACTCTACTCTTGTGTGGAAAGTGACAAGCACACAACTCAAAAGGAGGTAGGTGTTCATGCAAGTGACAAGCACACAACTCACAAGTCATAATATAGTACTACATCCAGTTGCCAAATGATAATAATTTTCTATGAAACACCATGAATGCAGAGCATAAAGAAGTTTGTGATTGAATAATTCCAAAGATTCAGTCTATCAAAACTACTCGAACAATTTGATTCAGACCAAAAGCATGTGACAAATCAATCTATCCTCAATTCAATTAGACAGAATTCACCTGGGATCAAATCAAAACCCTAACATTCTCACAAGCTAAGAAACTCAACAATTCACCGCAGAAATGCTTGAAACAAGACACAAACAACCCACATAAGAGAATTCACAATGAATACTCAAACACATTACAAACTCCCATATCGTAGAATTCACATACTCCATTCAAACACAATTTCAACGGCGTTGAACAAAATTAACAGTGATCGAAAGCAAATGAAACACATTACACCCAAACCAACATAACTAAAAGTAGATCGTGAAATTTCAACAACAAACGTAAAGGGATCGAAACAATGGATCTGAAGGTACCTAGTATGATGTCGATCGAATTTGTAGCAGATCGAGAAAGAAATCAACAGCGTTCCACTTCAATCGCCTTGGAATTTCGCCTTGGAATTCTTATGGAGAAATGTGCGAGCAGATGAGAGTGGTTCGAATTGAAGCTTCCGAGAGAGAGGAGAAAGATGAGAGCGAAAGAGAAAGAGCAAGCTTCGAATCTGCCTAGCAGAGCAAGTTCGAAACCCTAATCTTCCATGGAAAGGTCCGAAGCTTCAGAGAGAGAAAGAGAAAGATGAGAGAGAAAGAGAAATTTGAGAATGACGGCCGAGAATGACGACCTAACCCTAACTGGAAACTGGTAATTGGACCGGAAAAATAGAATGGACCGGGAAAATTGGGTTGGAAATGGTCCGGGAAAATGATTTTTTTTGGGTATGAGTTAAGAAAACAATTTACAAATGGGCGGAAGAAAATCATTTTCTTGGAAAATGATTTTCTCCATTTTCCGGTCACCAAACACCGGAAAATGGGAAAATCATTTTCCAGAAAATGATTTTCCGGCCAACCAAACACACGCTAAATATTAATTGTCATAATACTTTTGCGTAATTAAGGACATGACCTCAACTTGCATAAAATAGATGTGAAACGAAAGAAATTTATGTAAAGGAAAAAAAAGAAATTTATGCATAGGCGCTTTGATTTGACATTTTTTTATTGGCTTCAGATGATGAAAGGGTACCTGTATATAGATAATTAATTGTTTGTTATAATGCATGAAACTATTATTGAGGAGATAGTCAAAAGATCTGCACATGATGGGATATATTCACTTGAAAATTTCAGGTGATATGCATGGCATGGGATAACCATTTTAAGAATGCCCCTAGCTAGGTGGCCTGGCCATCCAAGGATCCCACCAAGGGGTCTCGGACGGCTACGGTGCATGGCAGCTCGGTGACATTGGCCAGGGGCATAGGCTATTGCGCAGGAAGGTGCATGATGTATAGGAAATAACTGAATGACTCCCTGAAAAGAATCAGTTTAGTTAGCACAAGAAATGCATTTTACCTACACATCAATTTTGTATGCTCGTTCTATGTGCCTACCTAGTTTGGGGAGTTAAAAAAAATTATTCGGATCAAAGTAAAATATTTCATCTTACCATATTTTTTTTTCCATGAAACAGTATATAAAAAATGTTTTTTAAATGTTGGGACGAATATTACAACTTATATCTCTAAATTGGAAAACTTAGCAGTAAAGTTGCTGTATCCAACCTCTTCATACCTCGTCTGGGCGAGATTTCAAAACATTGCTTTTGATTTTTATAATGATGTTGCATTTCACTTTCTAATTTTTCCCTTTTTCCCAAAAAGTAATAATTTAACATTAATTTTAGATAAGGGAAAAAATTAGTACAAAATATAACCGGATGTGTTGTTTCGGCAGACAAACAGGTTATGGGTTGGTCTTGAATTGGGTGTATATCGAGTTCGGGTAAATACTGTTCATGTGTATATCGAGTTAGGGTCAATATAGGACGTGTATTTCGGTTTTGAGCTATGACTGCGACCTTTTTCCATTTTGTTTTTTAAAATTATTGTCTCTAAATACTAATTTTTGTGGAAAATAATATACATAATAAAATATAATTATCTTCTAATAACAATTGATTATCGTAAGTGTTTCAACTTAATTAAATTAGAGAAATAACTAAGGAATGAGTTATGCTTATAGTTAATAGTCATGAATTCCAACCTAACATGCATTGGAATGACTAATGAAATCAAATTCCTAACTACATTGTCTGGTCAAAATATATTGTATCAAAGGTTGGAAAATAAATATAAAGCTTATAACAATTGATACTACAAGTAAAAGTGTATTGGTCTAAAAAAAATTAGTATAGTTGTATTAAAAAAAATATCAAAAAATTACTCGGAGATACTCAATATTTGGGAAAACTACTTTAAATACCTTAATTTTTCGAAAGACATTTCAATGTACCCTTAAGTTTTGAATTAGAAATTATTAAGTGTTTTTCCAGCCATTAATTTTGTTAAGTAGTCCAAATACCCTTATTATTCTTCTTCCCCAACTCCATTATTAATGGAGCTCAAAAGCAATTTTTTTCTAAAATAGTTTATTTTCCATTTCAAAATTAAAACTTTCTCATTATCATTATAAACATTGTTGATGGGCAGTATTCTAAGCTACAAATTCAGCCTTGACTTTGCACTTGCATCAAGTCATCAATCTGCTTTATTCACAATCCAACAATTCAGTATTCTCCATTACGAGGCCACATCCAAGAATTGTACAACCATGCCGCCCTTTGCAACACAAATCAAAGTCCCTGCAAATAACATCCGCACCGCCAAAAAGCTCAGTTTCACCTGCACCGGCAACAACCAGCTCTCGGCCTTCCTCAACTCCAAACGGGTGGCTGCTTCCAGAAGGTTCTCGAAGGGCGCCTATGTACTGCGGGTGGTGAGCAAAAAGGTGGTGGAGATCGATACTGCTTATCAACAATGCTCAGAGTAGTAGTGAGTAAGCTTTAATTTTTGAATGGAAAAAAAAAAAGAGTTAAGAAAAAATTTTGCTTTTGATTTCCATTATTGGGGATGGGGAAGAAGAAAAATAAGGATATTTTGGTCACTTAACAAAACTGATGGCTGGAAAAACACATAATAATTACTAACCCAAAATTAAAGGTAATCCGAAATGGATTTTGAAAAGTCGATGTATCAAAAAATAGTTTACCCAAATATTGAAGTACCTCCAAATAACTTTTGGAAAAATATACTCCACATTTAGACTTAGGATTCACATAATTATATGCACCGAAAATCTATTTGAAATCGCAGACTTTGGAGTTTGGAACCATAACATTTAGATCCCGCCCAAATTCTTCACATATGGGAGAAGTTCAACGAAGACTTTGGAACCATAACACCGAGAAGCTCTAAGCAATGTAGGCCCAAATATTGCATGAAACGAATAATGGATCTTTTTATTTCATTCAAATACAGCATCAATTATTCTCAATTATGAATAATGTGAGATAGTGAGATCTAGTCATCTAGCAAACAGTGAAAACCCAAGAAATTACCCGAGTTTCAAATGAATCACTTGAAACAGATACACGGTCATGTTTTGTTACCAAAAAAGAAAAAAAAGACCAAAAACAAAAACAAAACAAATGCAGTTTCATGGCCTCCGCGATCCATGTAAAATTCTTCCCATATGAAATTCTTGTTTTTGTACTGTACTCTTCAATTCGAAGTTACTTCTTCATGTGATTGTTATTTGGTTAACAGCAAAAGTATCCATTTGTACATAGCAATTCAGCATACATTTTTTTTATTTACTTTTTTTTAGATAAATTTTTCCCTTGCAGAAGATCAACCCATCACTATCAGCTATTTAAATAGTTTCAACTATCTAAACTTAAATATGGCAGGCTCTATAGAGAAGAGATGCATGGTATCATTAATTAGATGCACCAAAGGATAGGTGATGAAACAATGATAAATAAATACTCATTCCATCCCTTTTTATGTGTCAAAAAAAAAAACTAATTTTATGAAATTAATGTGTCTTAGAAATAGAGTGAAAAAATTATGTATGAACAAGTATACCTCTCATTAAGAAAAAGAGAGGAATAAAGGAGAATTTTAAAAAGTAAGATAAAATTCTCATTCATTAATTAAATGTAATATGAATATTTTAAGTATTAAAAATGTAAAATTGATAAATGAAAAGGGACAAAGTTGGAAGTATAGTGTAGCGAGAGAGCAAAATGGGGATGAAAAGCAGTTTGAGTTGTTTTATCCAAGAAAAACTTGGAGTTTCCTAGCAAGAATTGTCAGGGTTTCCCCAATTGTAAAGTTCAAGACAGAGTGTGTTTCAAAAACAACAATTATGCTACTTGTCCCCCTTGTTGGTAATTAGTTATAGGTAAAGCAGAATTAAGAAGTGACTTAATATGCACGATTACCAATGAGCAGAGGAATGCCCCAGGATGCATCATGGGGATAGATCTTGTATTAGGATAATCAACAAGGCCTTGTATTAGGGAGGATGGGGTCCATAATCCAATGAATAAATAAATGATTAAATGTAAAGCAGAGAGAGGTAGAAGCAATCTCATTATCCAGATTGTGAAGTTTCCTATGAAGCTTGTTCAGCTTTTCCTGCTTTTGAAGCATTTCAATCCCCCTTTTTTAGCAGTAATTCAATGAAGATCCAGGACCATCTGAGCTAGTAAGCAAGCAGTAACAATTTTACTATAGTAGTAGTAGTGATTGATTCAAGATGAGCTTTTTACTCATGGTTAAACTGCCCACCCAACTGGCTAGCTGACTGCTTTCTTTACACATGCTTGTCACACATCTATTCAATGCAACTCTCCATCATGCAAGCATTTCAGAGTAACACCCAATGAATGAATGAAGCTCAGTAGTCAGTACTGGATCATTTACCAAGTATTATTGCACCGGAAGTTATCATACTTTTTAATTGCATTACTGTAGCCTAACTTTGGCATTTCCCCGGATGTATTTGATATTTTCAATTTTAGAATTGGGTAAATATGAGTGAGCTATATTTTGATTTTTTTTTGGCAGTTCGAGTCCGGTTTAAAATTGTTTTTCCCCCAAAAGGAAGTACGTACATAAAATAATATCTGAATACTTGTTCCATAAATATGATTACTTACTCTTGTCAATGTATTAATATAAATTTTAAACTTAATTTAGAATTATAATCAACCTTGTTCTTTTTTATGGTATTATATCGCACTTACTTTAATTTACCACACTACTCACAAACTATCGTATCTTATCATACCATAATTCTCTCTTCTTACTTTTCTCCATCATCATCACTTTATCTCTACTTTTCACTTTTCTCTCTCTTCACTTAGCATACAAATGATTCTTATCACAAATTTTATTACGAGCTACCACATCGCAAGCTACCACACTTTCCACAATTTAGCATATCATACCATTTTTGTACTTTATCCACCGTGGAAAAGAACATGACTTAATTGTCCTCATAGTACATAACACCGTTAAACATGAAAAATTATATAAAAGAAATTATCATTGAAAGAATGATATTGAAGACTGTAATGGTAAATTAAGTGATAATTAATATGAAATTGAGGAAATATATATAATAGAATTGCAAGTGTTCTAATGATCTAGTGTTTAAGAGCCATAATAAAGATAGACTATTATATCAATATTATTTAACACTTTATTAAATTATAATATGGGATGACAATTTGTAAGATTAGCTATCTAATTAATTCATTTTAAAAGTGCTACCTATGAACTAGTTGCTAAAGATCTTAAAAATCAAATTCTTTTATTATCAATTTTACTAGAAAATGTGGGGTCGACCATATCCATGCACATATGTCCATGGTTTCTATTTATTTTAACTAAAGATATATGCATTTTGTTAAGTCATTTTTCCGTTAATACTATATGAAAATCATAATAAATTCTGAAAGTAACTTTAAATGCAGTATGAGGCACCAAATCTATAAAAAAAATGCCACAATATTACATAGAACCTACGAATTTTACAGAACGAGAATTAAAGTAATAAGTAACAATTTGTTCATAATAAATATGGTCACACAATTATTTCTACACAAAGATTTTTTTTATACTAAATATTAAACTTTGGTGGGTAGCATGAAAAATGATGTAATTGTTATAGTAATTAATTTGACTACTACCTCTTTTACAATGGTAATTCTTTAGGTGAGAGTAAACATGAAAGAGAACTTGATAAGGGAAAATTAAGGAATCCCCTATTTTTCTAGTTGAAATTAAACTACAATTTCTTTTTTCTTAAAAGTAGGTAAATGAGGGTCAATACAGGTGAAATTTAAGCACAAATTTTCAACATAAACAATCCCATTAACCTTATTGAAGGTGTGTTTTTTTTAAAGTTAAAGATAAAATGAGTAAATTTGGTAAATTGTTATGGAGAAAGTTAGGGAAGAATGTGGAAAATTTTGGAAAATTATAAAATTTTCACAATGTATAATATAAATATTTGTTACATATTTAAAAAAATTTTAAAATTTACACACTCTCTAAACCTAGACAACCAAAATCCAAAAATGTACCTAACTTAGTTTATATAGAAAAGTTATTGAATTAACACTCCTTGGATAGTATAAATTTTGGATGTTATCTTGATTTCCTATTTGCATAATAAAGTAGTAATAAATTACCTGGAAAGGAAGGAAATCTACCAACTACTATAATATATATGGGTAATGGGGCCAGTGGTTTGTTGTTTAGTGATTTTTATGTTTGTCCTGAGAAGCTCTTAGAAGTGATTAGTACTACTGATGGTCCCCAAAGGGCATCTGGCCAGGAGATCTACCCTCTGTCCTACTCGTAGAGATCATGCCCCTTTCTTTTCTTTTTATTTTTTTTTTTATTTTTTCACCATTTAATGAAGGCATGCATTATGGCTTGTATAATCTATATACCTATTGCAATTATTTTCCAATTAAACCTAGCCGACCTCCTACCTGCTTACAGCCTATCAATCTAAACAACTTTGCTTACATCGGTCTACCATGCATATATAATCAATGAGCTTTAATTAAGCAACACCCATGCTCTTTCCAGTTTTTCTAGTTTCATGCATCATCAATTTAATTATATATATATGTATATATGCCTTCCTAAATATACTTCTGATCGAATATCTCTCTTGTACGTATCAATAAAGCTTGACCATGAAATAGAGTTGCAACAAATTAGACTCTTTAACAGTTGTTCAGCGTAATTATTTGTCCTACTATATATGAGGCATATTGTAACAACGTTAACGTACCCATCTAGACAAACAGTATTATCCTTGAAGAATTATTAATCATTTAAGGACCATTTAAACCTCTAATCAGAAGGACTGGTTTAATCAGGATATAATAAGTGTCCCATTATCCACTTGTTTGTTCACATCTTTTCAATCGATTCACTAACCTGACTTGATGAAAAGCCATAGAACCTAAACTATAAAACCTAGCAAAAGTCTTGGATCGAGTATGCCAGCTTTAGTTAAGTTGGATTAGAAAGCACCTTCAAATTATTTTGACTTGACACTAATTATTCTCATTCACCGAATTTGGCAAAGAAAGTATGTCTCAGAAAATAAAGATATCCTTCACCGTTCTTCATTTTCTTTTTAGCCACATATAACTCTGTGGAACACAGGTGACATCACTGGAAAGCTCCTTTTTCCTTGTTTTAGAGCTCAAAAAAATTATCAAAATTATTTGTTCTTGGCAAGATGAGTCTTACTCTCTTTGATTGCCACTCATATAACTGTACACCCCAAGCACACACAAAAAAAAAAAAAAAGAAATCCAAATTCCCTACACCATCCTCCACTCAATGTTAAAGAGCAATCTACTATGGCTTCTACAGAAGTGCGTTATAGTGCTCTTAAGTTACGCTAATACTTTAAGTTATTTCAATAACATAGATAAAAAAGATATAGATAAAATATTTTTTCCAGATGGATCGTGCGGTGAACTTGTTCCAACAATGTTGTTACGGAACTTGTAAGGATATATATATGTGAGGAATTATAACGCAATACACTGAAGTACGCATCCATACACTTAATGGAATGTAGCCTGCTATGAATCATGAAAGCTCAGATATTTACAAATGAAATCATTTCCTGGTGGTCGCTGCAAAAATCATAGGGAATTATGTTATCTGGAAATGGAAATTGGGTAAAAATACTATATAAAACGACAAAAGGAAATAGATTTAAGTAATACTAGTAACTAAAAAGGTGTACATTCTTGTCAAGGCGTCCAGCTAATAAGCGCATTAACCTATTAATCACATGCATCCATCCACAAATCCCCAGTTAATCCTAATAGTTTAAGCAACAATGTCTCCTTTTGTTACCTAAGCCCAAAGCATTTCAATTGGCTTTGTCTCTCCTTAATTTAAGCCACATTGTCGGGCGTTTTCAGTATTCATATCATGATTGGCCGCTACCTCTCTTTCTTTTTTTAATCTTCATGGCAGTATCAATCTGAGATAAGATAAGAAAGACTTAGGATTTTTTTATCAGTAGGCTAGCTATAGACCTTGTGATGGGCCTTAGTAATTGCAACTCATCTGATTGAAACCACTGAAGAGTGAAGAGTAGTAAAGGATAATGTCATGTCATTGTCACAGTAATATGATTAGCTGTGTACAGCTTCAACAACATTATACTGCATATATATGAGTAGAACTTGTGATCATTATAGATGAATAGTAAAGATGTTACCAAGTACACTGCACACTCCACATGAGCAACAAATCAAACAGACATTTCAACTACCAATAAACAATGAACTTAGCTTATTTAGTCATAATCCTTTAGTATTTAGCATCAACAACACAAGTCATATTTTATTTCCTTATCATGCTATCTAACAATTATATATATATATATATAATTTTGTACAAACAAAAATATGGATAGATCATCCAGTTTCAATGCACAATATGCTTTACATAGATATAAATACGGACTGTGAACTTGTATGTGATAGGTACGCATTATTGCGAGCATCAATGAAGCCATTGGCAGCTCATTCTATCTGCCACTCACTATGAGCATGTATACCTTCGTGTTTTCTATATTTTAGACTCCGAAGTATAGGGTAATTTATTTTTTGGACCCTTGATTTTATTTTTAATTTGTTAGACCCTAAAGTGTACGGAGTGAATAAAAAAAAAACTTAAAATTTGTGAGTTAAAAAAAGGCTCGTGTACTGTTTTTTTTTTTCTTCCCAATGAATTTCTCTCCTGATTGGTGCCAAACTTCAGGGCTAAGATTAAACCGATATTGAAGCTATAATACACCTCTCTTATTCATGTTGGAGCTTTTTAAACCGTTAACGACTAAGGGTACTTCAATGTCTAATTAGTAGCTTGGACATGAATAAGAGATGTGTATTATAATTTCAATGCAGTTTTAACCTTAGTTCTGAAGTTTGGTGCCAATCTGAAGAAAATTTCAAACATGGGAAGAAAAAATATAACAGGACACAGGCCTTTTTCCAGGCCACAAACTTTAAGGTCCATTTTTATCAGCCCATGCATAAACTTTAGGGTCTAAAAAATTAACGTTGAAAACTAAGGGTCCAGAAAATAAATTACCATATATTTCAGGGTCCAAAATGCAAATAACCCTATATACCTTGCCATAGAACACGTTCAGGACTTGCATATACTCGAACGCTATTTTAATCCCATGTAAAAAAAAAAAAAAAAAAAAAAAGGTTTGAAGAAAGCACCTAGCAGACACTGTTACATTGAAAATTGGAAACTCCCTCGCTTAAATAATGAGTCTATGGGCCCTAGCTTATTTTCCATTCCAAGTAGAAGCAATAAGCTTATTACTCCTGGTCAGTACTAGATGGAACAACAGGATGATAAGTACATGCAAGAAAAGCTTTGGGAAGTTACTATCACCTTATACATGCATTAATACAACGTCCTAGTTAAGTAGTTATAAAGGGTCATGCGTTAGAAGCCTACGCTAAACTTCACCACTCACCAGAGGTGGTAATTCTGTATCTAGATAATTTACGTAGATATGAAATACATACTGCAGTTTATAAGGGGATTCTATGGCCGATGAGGAGAGATGAAAGTTGTCCCTTATGATTAAACTAACGCATGAGGCAACCAGAAAACTTTCAAACAATAAGTTAAAAGGCCGGGTTGTCTAGAACAATAATAAAAAATAAAAAAATAAAACTTTTTTTACAAATCCATTTTCTTCCCTCCCTTTCCATTATGGTCACCAATTCAAGTTGTTTTGTAACTGTTGTTGCATGTTTGCCTATGCACGTTTGTCTTCTTGGAGATTTTTATACTTTTTAAACTATAGACTATAGTATGCTTCCATTTATTCTGTAGTACCATTGAATCAGCACTAACAGACACACAGGGCATAATCAACAAAGTTGTATACTACTGAAGAATTCACTGTACACAATATCTTGAAAAGGTTCCCAATTTTGTCGTGACATTTTATCCTTTTAGACACTATTCAGGAAAGTAGAAACCCACATTTGTGTCCATTAACATTTATGTCAGCAATTAGAGAGATATTTGTCGTTCACCAACATTTATCAGTTTTGGATGTAGGAACGAACTTACAACAGCGTTAGCATGTCATCCTACAGTTTCCCCTAACCTTTGATAAGAAAATTGTTGAAGTTGCTAGTTGTATAAGCGTAAATGATCATCAGCAGTTTCCTTCATGTAAGAACGAAGTGGCAGAACAATAATTATTGTTTAATTTGCTGACCATGTTCTCTTAGCTTTGTCTTTTTGATAATGACAAGCCAAATGAAAATTGTTGACTTAGGCAATATGGGTCCCATCTGCTATGGTTTGTCAAGTATTGCTAACATATCTAAAGGATTGTTTCCTAGAGAAGTTCAAGCATGAAGCATAAAGTATGAAGAAGATTCAAGTGAAGGAATTAAGGTCATGAAATAAAAGAGTCTTGTAACTAATGTCTTACAATAAGTTTTTTTTTTTTTTTTTTTGGTTTTTAATCTAGATTCCGTTAATATGTGAATTAAAAGAAATAGTGTTTTTGGCCACAAATAATCCATACTGAGGGACTTGTGATTGAGAATAATCCAAAGTGACTTTTCAGATATCGATCAGTACTTTTCACTATTTTCTTATAGTAGTCAAAGATCAATTTGCAGGAATGCGACGCGTGACCGGAAAATATGTTTATTCATACTTCAAAAAGGAAATTTCCGGTCACCACATCAGCATTCCGGTACGAGAAATTGATGCTGGACTGCTATGAGAAAATAGTGAAAAAGTATGCATCGCCGGTCGGTAAAAGTCACTTTGATTATTCTCACAGTTCTTCAAGACGATTATTTGTGGCCAAAATCCCAAAGGAATATATTGGACAAACTTCCTTTAAATTAATTTTGCAAAACATCGCAGGAGTCACCCTTTAACAATGTTTTCAATAATACAAAAATGTTTTTAAGAATATGTTATGGGCTAGTGTTAGAAATATTGTATCCTAAAATCTTTTAAGTTGGCCACATGTACATTATATTTGTTAAATTAATTGGAATGGTGGACAAGTTTTGTCTTCTTGTATATTTCCAAGTTGCTGAAGGTATTATGTGGGTCTCTTGGAGGGAGAGCACCGTGGTACAAGGGTTGAAGATTCCTTGAAGTGTCGCCCTTAAAGGTGAGGATGGAGATGCGGGCAGATGGATTCATTAGGATTGAAGAAATGTTATAGTGAGAGTCTTGAGGATGTTATTCTTCTCATATAATTTGGTTTACTGAGGTAGATCTGCATCTCTCCTATTGATCTCTTAAAAGAGTAGAAATCCATTATTGTACTCTAACCTTGATAGTGGAGTTTAATTTGTTCGTGTATGTGTCGTTCGTGGTGTTTTTCTCCGATTCTGGGGTTTCTCACGTAAAATCTTGTCTACTTTGTTTATGTTATTCTGCATTATTTTTCTTGGTATATATCTAAAGCATCTATTATGTTACTTATTTTCACTGCAAGTATATATGATCTAATGATGTTTTCCTTCCAACAAGTGGTATCAGAGTGTTGGGCTGAGATGACGTCTATAGGTACCCCGAAAAATTCTCCCTTTAGAAAATTAGTTTCGAGTATGCTACTTAGGTGATCGTGAGCCGACTAAGGTTGCTTAATCTTTAAATAAGGATATTTTTATTTTCGAAATTCATTTTCGGGATGATGAAACTGTATTTATTTACAAATCCATTTATATTATTTAAATACTTGAAATTATACCAAAATATTTTATTAATGATTTATTACCGGCCCAATACTGAATCCAGGCCCAAAAGGGAACAAATGGGCCGCAAGAAACGATCAAAAGCCGCATAGCTTTTGATAATTTCTCAGCTACGTCATGCGTTTCCTCGGCCCATGGGGAAATGGGTGGAAATTAGCAAAGGCCGCATAGCCTTTGGTAATTTCTGGCCCATTTTCTCTCGGGTTGGCTTTGGATTAGTAAGAAGTTGTGGTATTAAATAATTTTTAATTATTTTAATGCAAAGACGTGTATTTTAAATAATTAAAAGGATTGTAAAATGAAGAAAGAGTTGTCAGCCGATTTAAGGAAATCGACAAACCAAAAATATAAGAAGATGACTCCGGTCTACGAAACCCAATTTCTAAGTTCGGGGGTAAGGTTACAAATTCAAGAATTATAAGAACTCTTGAATCCGCCTGTTAGAAAACAGACTCTACTAAAATAGTTATTGAAATGAAAAAAGCGGGGAGAAGTTTAATGAATTTCACAACATTATATTCTTGATCATGCAATATAAAACAAAGAGGTTTTATTTTACAAATACATGTGCAAGGAATTAAAGCATAAATTACTTGATTAACTACAATAGTGAAAAGCAAACCTTACTAGGAATGGATGAGGTGGAAGCGGAGATCGATACCTTGATTTAGCCTCGGCTTGGAGCTTGGATGGAAGGATGTATATGAGGATGGTTAGGGGGGGTGGTATGATAAAGTGATGATGATGAGAGTGATTAGGAGAGAATTAGAAGAGTATGGACATAGTAGAGAGAATTAGAATGAGCGTATGGAGATTTATGGAGGGATTCGCTTATCAAATGAGGATGAAATGATGGGTATTTATAGGTGGTGAAGTGAGGGTTTTGGAGGGAAATGTGAGAGACATATCCCTACAATTATGTCCTCATCCATGCAAGATCAAAACCCCAGCGACTTTTACGAATTTCTAGGTCAAAAAGTTAATCACGTGGAGCTATTGTCATGGGATTGCATGGGGAAAAACTGGCGGCAAAATAAGAGAAATTCTCAAAACCTATGTGGCTTATAAGATTGAAGTGCACGGATTGGTGACGTGGCCAGCAGAGGCGGGTCGCTACTCAATGTAAAAGCCCGGTGGCTTTTGTGAATTTTCCTAGGCCGGATTCATGGATTCGCGCTTTGGGCCTGCTTGTGGTCTTCCAAAACCTATGCGGCTTTTATTGTGTCTATGAGGGCTGTTTTGATCTATTGGGCCTACTTTGCTGACTTCGTCCCAATGACCCATTTTGGCGTTTAGTCCAGATGACTTGCTGAGTTTTGACGGGTAGAAATTTTGTTGGTGCAAATTCTGGTGTCTACAGAGAGCCCCCACTTTGATAGAGTCCGAATAGGACGAAGGTCAAAGTAACCAGAGATGTTGACTGCTTTACGTCTGATTTGGAGATGGATGCTGTCGGTGCTCTTTTATGTTCGACCGGATGACGGGTGAGGTCAATGCTCTTTTATGTGGCGACCGGATGATGGATGCTTGATAGGCCCTAAACGTATCAGGTCTGTGTACCGCAAGTGTATGGGTCTGTGTAGTAATAAAAATATCGTTCTCTCTCAAGGACTTGTGTTCAACTACGCACTAAACTAGTTCACTACAAAGGATGCTAGGTCGACCAAATAGTTGTGGGTAATGATTCAGATAATTAACTAAGAAAGTAGAAAATTAAAGGATCTTAACTAAATAATTAAAAGTGTTCCGGGGAGTCCACACTAGTAACTTAATCAATTAAGCAGTGATTCTAGTTCTAGGTAATATTGGTAGTGTTGGGGTCTATAATCTTTCTAAGGCCTTTCACAGCAATCTTTCGATTCGAAGTGAGTTACAGTGATTAAACTAAACATTATTTCTAACTATTTAATCTAATCAAAGATATGAACTGGTTATAACACGACCCTAGGCGAGAATCATTATTTCTAACTATTTCCTAGCCTGTTCAATCTTTGTTTCTCCGATTCAAAACTTAAACTTTCATTATGTTGTTAAGAATCTAATACCAAGTAAGAGGAGATCAATCACTTACTATGGCAGATAAAACACGGAGATTAAACAACTGTATTAAAACCTAAAACCGAAATCACACACTATAAATCAATCGAAGAACATCGAGTTTATCCTCTAAACGAGGAATCTAAGTGCTCATAATAATAAAAACTAGGAAAACAATAGTAAAAACTGAATAACGAAGCATAAAGTTAATAGAAATTAAACCGAACGTTCGAGTCGTCGAATTCGATCTCTTCGTGTCACTCGATTCGATCTTCTTCTTCTCCTCTTTTGTTCCTAATCTACTAGAACGGCTCCCCGAAGGGAGGAAAATACAAAGAAAACCCTATACTAAAGTTTGAAATAATAACTGATAAAATAGTCGATGATATCTCGAACGGCTGGTTGAGGCGCCTTTTATATAGCACGATTAGGGCACAAAATGATGGCAGCATTTTCTGGGCTCAGCCAGTGTTTTGTGCATGGAGCAAGCTCTCCGTATCTAGGCGCTGGCAATGTTCTGAAAACGCTGGCAGCGTTTGGCGCATGGGGATTGATCTCCGTGCCTAGACGCTAGTGGCATTCTAAAAACACTGGCAGTGCTTTACAATTTCTTCAGCACTCGAACCCCCTAGAAGAGGCATTGGCAGCGCTTTGAGGGCACTGACAGCGTCTCTGTTTTCCGCCCAATGTTGGGTCGGGTCACGCCTGTTGGGCCACTCCTCTCCTTCGATTCTTCTTCTCTTTAACTCCTTTTTTTTTATTTCCTTTGTATTTTTCCCATTTTTCATCGATTTTCCATGCTTTTTGATGTATTTCCTATATTTCCTGCAAAATGTACCAGTCCCACAACCAAGTGAAGAAATCACATAAATTGATATAAAAATTCGGGATTTCGGATATAAAAAACATGAAATAAATGTGAATTGAGCCATAAAAACACTACATAAAAATCACTTACCAAATCCCCCCCCCCCCATGCTTAGCCCTTACATGTCACCAAGCAAGTCAGAATTAAAAACAGGAGGATAAGGGCTCAAATAGAGGAAATAGGACTTAGGAAGAGAGAGAAGTGACAGGAGTTTTCGATAGGGTTAAAAGAACAAAATTTTAACACCCCCTCATGCTAACCAATCAAACACATCAGTTCAACTAGTAGTCACCACGATTCGTCTGGAAGAGAACAAAATTCAGTTCAAAATGGAAAGGAAGAAATTTTCGAAACCAAAAGAAGAGAACAAGTACTTCATATGTACAAATCCGCCAACAGTCTCAAGAATAATGCAAATATGCGTGATTAGTTATGGACGTAAGCCAGTCAAAAGAGCAAACCTCACATTAGGAAAGAATATGAACACTCAAACACTCAAATTTAAATATGTATGTGGGTTTTTCTCATACTCAGGCCAAAAGAAACTATCTACCATAAAATTGGTAAGAATCTCGCTCTCCACTACTGGAATGCAATGCATAAGTGACAATCAAGAGGACTTTTCAGGGTTGTAACGAGGCTTAGGTTAAGGGAAAGGAGCGGTAAAATTTAGGTATAAGGAGTTTAAAGAGTCATGCTTGGATTGATTTTCAAAGAGTATATCACTCTTAACTCACCTTCTTGCTTAATGTATGCAAGGAACTCACTTTTCACCCTCAACGATATCAACATCTCAACTGAATACAACCAGGTCAAAACTTTCAGAACTTCAAATTGAATCTCCATAATCACCCTTTTCTTTTTGGAACTCTTTTTCTCTTTTTTATTTTATACCTCTTTTTTTTCTTTTATGGTGGGTGATCGGGGAGAAAAAAATCATGGAATTATAACTTCGACCTCGATATGATATGTGAACAACATAACCAAACACTGACTATTCAAAAGGTGGGAATTTCAGTTTCTCCCAAATTGAAACAATGAGCACAATCTCTCCCAAACTCCATATTTCATTCAAAACTGCACCAAACCAGTTTTTCCCTCCAAAAATCTAAAACTCACACATATCCAAGCAAGGCAAAGGGATAAGGATTATTATGGGCTAAGGCTTGTAATGTCAGGGTTCAATCATAAAAGAAGGATAAACAAAAGCTAGGCGTGGTAAAAAGAGGGGTAAAGATAACGTCAGGGAGGCTTTTTGGCTATGTAGTTTAACAAAATAAAAACGAGTGTCTCAATCACTTTGTCACAGTGTGCAATGCAAATATGTAATCTCAAGCAAGATGCAAAGCAAGTCCTAGAGATGCAACTAATAGAGGAGTCACTCAGGAAATAAAAGAATTGATAAAAGTGATCAATTCATAGTTTAGGCAATGTGCACTCACGGGATGGGGCTCAATCAACTAAACTTAGCCCAAAGATTTGCGGCACGCATATTTATACTTTCTAAGATAGTCGAAGCAGTTAAACACAACTTTCATAACTTGACTCAAAATCAGAAGATTTGAAGGAGAAGGTTTCAAAAACTTTTGAGTACTCATCCAGACTTTTCTAAGCGAAGCAAGTTAAACTGAAAGTAAGAAAGGTTTACAAATCATCACCGAAGGTGTTTCCGATTTCAATCCTAATCCTATCCTATATTTTTTTGGTTTTTCTAGTCTTTTCTAATTTTTTTGGTCTTTTTCTAATTTTATGATTTTTTTGGATTTTGAGTGAAGTGGATGCAAAAGAAGGAAAAAGAAAAAGAAACTAAGAAAAGAAATAAAAGAAAAATCTACATGCTTCTAGCTAATGCAATCTAGGTGGATGCAATTTTTTTTAAAAAAAAAAACTAAAAGGAAAACTAAAGAAAGGAAAACTAAAAACAATCAAAGAAACAAACAACTAAAAACTCAATTGAAAGGAAACAAACAAGCTAAAAACTAGAAAGCACACTAAAATAAGAGCAAACAAACAAAACAGACACACTAAAAACAATAAAATCAAACTAAAAATTGAAAAATAAGCATGAAAAAAGAAAAAGAAAGACAAAAATAAAACTAAATTCTGAAACAGAGAAGAAAAGAAGAAATATTCACAGAGTGATACAACCCCCCCCTCCCTCCCCCCATGTTAAAACACTGCATTGTCCTCAATGCAGAAGACAATGGGAAGGGTAAGGCAAAGCAAAGGATCAAGGATCCTCGGTCGGTGGGGAAGGGTCGGTTTGGCTTGGAGGTGGTGGTGGTAAGGTCCGGTCAAACAAGGCCTGGAGAAGGCTCTTTTAGAGAGAGAGTCATACCTTGCTTTGACATCCCCTTCGAAATTGAATGGATTGGAGCTCCTTGAATCCCGGGATGGGGTAGCTTTTCGCTTTCCCTTCTCCGCAGCTGTAGCTTTCCTTTTTCGGCTTCCCCCGGCTCCATCATCGCCAGGATCACCGGCCGTGAAACTTGGGTTCTTGGTTCTAACCATCTTAACATCAAATCGAATGTGAGTGTTCAAGCATAATAATCTCTCATACTTAGATACCCCCATGCTTGCTTGATACTTAGAGGGTACCAACACAAGTTCAAGCAAGCACTAAAGCAAAGTACAGTAGTCAAACTCGCTCAACAACCACATATAACTCATAATTAGACCCAAATTTCAACTCTTTAAGCTCATTACAAACTATGTCATAGATTTCATGCACCAAAGCAACAAGAATGTGATTTTCAATCAAGGTTACTCACTCTAGACAAGCAACTAGTATCAAAAACAAACTCAAGTATCGCGACATCCTCGAGCAAGAACTGTGGTTTACTGAATAAATTCAACAAGTAGCTTGAGAAATTATGCATAATGGCACCACAAAACACTAGTGATTGACTATGAGAGGTGAGGTGAAAATTATGACAAAGTATAAACGAGTTCAAGGGTGACTCTTAACATGAACCACCACCAATGACAATTTGTTCAAACCTGGAATTTTCACTGAGCTACATTTAAAACAAATCCAAAACAGTCCATATCCCACACTTACTTGCACATTGTCATTCAAAATTTTCATCTCAAACACCCACTCTATTTCTCGAAGATAGAGTATAATCCAACTCCATACTCCCAAAACAGAGGTTCACATATTCAAACATCCAACTTTCAAAATTCATATCATTCACTTCCAAACATAACCATATTACTTCCAATTTGCATAACATTCACTTAAGATACCTAATTTTCCAAATCAAACAACCTAAAATTACTAACTAGTATAAAAAATTACTCAAGTAGTGCACCAAACCTAAGCATGAACCATTGTGAATTTAAACAAAATTTACAAATATAACTCACGAAATTTGCATAAACTCACCAAGAAATACTAGCAAATAACAATGGAGGTGAGAGATAAGTAAGAATCATTCCTTGAACTTGTTGAATGCAAGTGAAAAGATGGAATTGCAAGTAATAACTGAATGAAAATTTTCGGGACTAGGGCTTGGACTGGACGAGTCCTGTGAGCTACTGGGGAGAAGGACAGTGCGAAGGGGTCAGAAGAAGTAGAATGGAAGTAGAGGAAGAAGGAAGAAGGGAGGAAGAAGAGGGAAAAAGGGAGGAGGAAGTAGCTTTGGTGGTCACGGGCAAGGAAGAGAGTAGGTGAAGGGTGAAGGGGCTGGGGAAAAGGGAGAGCGTCGGGGCTTCTGGGAAAAATAGGGCTTTCAAAGTAAGAGAAACGAATTGGAAAATATAACTGAAAAAGGGTAAGCGCTGGCAGCGTGCTTTAGACGCTGGCAGCGTCTCTATATTGCGCAAGTTCTTGCCTCCCTGTGTTTGGCGCTGCTAGCGGTTCCTGATCCGCTGCCAGCGCTTTCTCACCTGGTGTTTTGCTCGCCCTTATCTTAATTTCTTTCTGTTTCTACTTTTCTCGGTTTCCTAAGATTGAACAATGAGGACAACATTAAAAATCAAACCCTCAATCATGTAAACTAGAATAAAAAAATTAAGATGAAATTATGAAAAACTAGGGATAAGTTAGGAGTCCTAACAATTGAAATTGAGGAGAAAAATCTAGGAGAGATTAAAAATCTTTTAAAATAAACTATCATTAAAATATAAGAATTCTGGTTATCGAGGAGTGAATTAAGATTGGAAACGAAATTTAAAAAGATCGAATAGAAATCAGAAACTCTAGAAAATTAAAATAAACTCAGTTAGTAAGTTAGGATCAGGGCTTCCGTTCCGAATGCCGTCAACGCCCTTAGTAGCTTGTCAAATTCTTCTTCATGTGGTCTGCAAGCTAGTAAACATGAGAGACACTGAAAACTTATAAAATAAAACATTAGTAAAGCTTTCAATAATAAGTCAAATTCACTAGAAAAATCAAAAGATTCAAAGTATTTGGTCCAAAATTTTTCTAGGATAGTCCTCTAGGTATATATGATAAGGATCAAGGTAGGTGTCATAACCTCTAAACTTACCTAAGGACAATTCATTAAAAATATCATAGATTTCACAAGAATTTACCTCATCTCCTATATTAACATGATCATCTAAGGTCCTTTGATTAGGTATGGGATCCTCAAGAATTCTTGGCGAAACTGAAGGTGGTAAACAAGGAATAGGATCATCAAAAAAATCATCGAATAAATCATCGGGATCAAAGGGTACAATGTCAGCAAGATTCTCGTCTGGAAAATTTACCTCACTAATAATTTTCTCACTAGGTTCCTCATGAATAAAATCAACTCACTCATGATAACAATCATCTTCATACCTAGTAACTAACTCAATAGGTTCACTCACCTCATACCACGTCGTATTATCGAGTTTTGCCTTGGCTAGATAAGCTTTGACTAGCTTTTGAGGAAACGTTATGGGCAGTATATAGACTCTTTGGTTAGTTACCGGTGGGTCACCTTGTCCTTTCTTATCCCCTTGGGTAGCAACATCTACCGAAGGTTCTTTTTCTGGTTCAGGCTCTCTACTCTCAAGCTGGTTTCTCTTGGGTTCATCTAATTGTTTTCCGCTCCAAAAAGTCAAGTCATTACATTGTTTCATTGTATTCACAGTAGGTGAGAGAGGGAAGGTGTCCTGGTCAGTTAATTGAGTCTCTAGATTTTTATTTTGATGGGTCAGGACCTCTATCTTTTCCAAAAGATTCTTAATAGTCTCTTCTTGTTCATGCTGGCTTGACACAAGACTTTTTACCATAGATTCTAAGTTCGCGTTTTGGTCAACAGAGTGGACTTGTTGAGTTGGTCGTTACAGGTTATTCTCGTAGGACATGCTGAAGTCTCATGCTTGGTCGAGTTACATGGTGAAAGTGATGGTGCAGGTGAGTCCAGACAGTCTATTTTTCTCACCAAAGTATCAAGTTTAGCAGTTAATAAAGAAATTGCATCAATATTTTGCTTACCTCCCGCACTATGGCAGGGTTCCGACCATTGACATGAGTTATTTGCCAAATTTTCGATCATGTCTGTGATCTGAGGAATAGTCCTGTCCATAATATCGCCTCCAGATGTTGAGAGGATGCTTTCTCTCATCGACTCGTTTACTCCATTGAAAAATGACTGGATTGGAACCCAGGGTTCGAACCCGTGTTGAGGACATTGTCGGAGAAGGTCCTTGAATCTATCCCAAACTTCATAGAGTGACTCGTCAGATTCTTGGGTGAATGTCGAAATCTGGTTCCTCAAGCTAGTAAGCTTGCTGGGAGGAAAGTATCTTGCCAAGAAAATGCTGGCGAGTTCGTTGAACGTGGTGATTGAGTTGGGAGGGAGCGAATCAAGCGACTCCCATGCCTTGCCTTCTAAAGAGAACGGGAAGAGCCTCAGTTTGATAGCATCTTCCGAGACATTTTTGGCCTTGAAGGTACCACAGGCTTGGTGGAAGAGGCGTAGGTGGCGGTTTGGATCTTTGCTTGGATGTCCATGGAAAGGTTCCTTGGATACTAAGTTGATTAGCGATTGTCGCAGTTCGAAGTCATCAGCTGCAATGGCGGGGACTGCGATTGCGTACTGGGGTTTAGTGAGTGTCATATACAAGCCCAGTGTTCTCGGTTGATTGGTCATCTCTTCCGCTTCGCACCTAGCTTCTTTTTCTTCTTGATATTCTTTCTCCAGTTCTTTGCTTTTTACTTCTTTCTCGTGGGATTTGCTCGGTCTCGAGATCAAATCTGAATGAGAAATCTTTTTCTGTAAACCTGAAAAAGGACAAAAACAAGAATATCAAGCCTAGTCAAAAGTGATAATAAAGAAAATCAAGAAAACATATTGAGGTAAATCAAGAAAATCAAGAATTGCCATATTTTTAGATTTTAGAAATTTTTAAATTTTTTATTTGATTTTTAGGGTTTTTTAAGAAAAGCAATAAAAACCTAGTCAACCAGAGTGCGTTCGTTTAATGGCCGTTGGGGAAACAAGTCCCCGGCAACGGCGCCAAAAACTTGACAGGCCCTAAACGTATCAGGTTTGTGTACCGCAAGTGTACGGGTCTGTGTAGTAATAAAAATATCGTTCTCTCTCAGGGACTTGTGTTCAACTACGCACTAAACTAGTTCAATACAAAGGATGCTAGGTCGATCAAATAGTTGTGGGTAATGATTCAGATAATTAACTAAGAAAGCAGAAAATTAAAGGATCTTGACCAAGTAATTAAAAGTGTTCAGGGGAGTCCACTCTAGTAACTTAATCAATTAAGCGGTGGTTCTAGTTCTAGGTAATATTGGTAGTGTTGGGGTCTATAATCTTTCTAAGGCCTTTCACAGCAATCTTTCGATTCGAAGTGAGTTACAGTGATTAAACTAAACATTATTTCTAACTATTTAATCTAATCAATGATATGAACTGATTATAACACGACCCTAGGCGAGAATCATTATTTCTAACTATTTCTTAGCCTATTCAATCTTCGTTTCTCCGATTCAAAACTCAAACTTTCGTCATGTTGTTAAGAATCTAATACCAAGTAAGAGGAGATCAATCACTTATTATGACATATAAAACACGGAGATTAAACAATTGTATTAAAACCTAAAACCGAAATCACACACTCTAAATCAGTCGAAGAACATCGAGTTTATCCCCAAAACAAGGAATCTAAGTGCTCATAATAATAAAAACTAGGAAAACAATAGTAAAAACTGAATAACGAAGCATAAAGTAAATAGAAATTAAACCGAACGTCCGAGTCGTCGAATTCGATCTCTTCGTGTCACTCGATTCGATCTCCTTCTTCTCCTCTTTTGTTCCTAATCTACTAGAACAGCTCACCGAAGGAAGGAAAATACAAAGAAAACCCCATACTAAAGTTTGGAATAACAACTGATAAAATAGTCGATGATATCTCGAACGGCTGGTTGAGGCGCCTTTTATATGGCATGATTAGGACACAAAACGCTGGCAGCATTTTCTGGGCGCTGGCAGCGCTTTGTGAATGGAGCAAGCTCTCCGTATCTAGGCGCTGGCAGCGTTCTGAAAATGCTGGCAGCGTTTGACGCATGGGGATTGATCTCCGTGCCTAGACGCTGGTGGCGTTCTAAAAACACTGGTAGTGCTTTACAATTTCTTCAGCACTCGAACCCCTTGGAAGAGGCGCTGGCAGCGCTTTGAGGGCGCGTTGTTTCAGATTCCGCCATGTTGGCCGTCATCACTGTTGGGCCATTCCTCTCCTTCGATTCTTCTTCTCTTTAACTCGTTTTTATTTCCTTTGTATTTTCCCTTTTTTTCATCGATTTTCCATGCTTTTTGACGTATTTCCTATATTTCCTACAAAATGTACCAGCCAGCAACCAAGTGAAGAAATCATAGAAATTGATATAAAAATTCGGGATTTCGGATATAAAAAGCATGAAATAAATGTGAATTGAGCCCTAAAAACACTATAAAAATCACTTATCAATGTTGTCGGTGTTCTTTTATGTGGCGGTTGGATGATGGATGATGTCGGTGCTCTTTTATGTGGCAACCAGAAGATGGATGTTGTCAGCACTCTTTTATGTGGCGGCTGGATGATGGATGATGTCAGTGCTTTTTTATGTGGCAACCTAAAGATGGATGCTGTCGGCGCTCTTTTCTGTGGCGACTAGATTATGGATGATGTCAGTGCTCTTTTATGTGGCAACCGGAAGATGGTAGCTGTCAGTCTCTTTGCGGTAGTGGAATGATGACGGTGCCTTTTAGAGGCAACTGGAAGAGGGTGGCGCCTTTTAACGGCAGCCTGGTGGAAGGTGGTCCCTTTTAGCGGGACCTGGCGGCAGCAACCTTTTAGCAGCAGCTAGATGAAGGTTGTCCCTTTTAGCGGGTCCGGGCGACAGCAACCTTTTAGCGGCAGCTGGATGAAGATGTTCCCTTTTAGCGGGTCTTGGACGACATTAACCTTTTAGCGGCAGTTGGAGAGGTGTCGGTGCTCTTTTAATGGCGACTGGAAGGATGGATGGAGGTCAGCACTCTTTTAACGGTAGCTGGAGGATGATGGCGCCTTTTAGCGGCGACCTGGAGTTAGTGATGGCTCCCTGCATAGAAACCAAAGTAGAATGTCAGATCATTTTGAACAATGACTGGAGATACAAAAATTTACCTGTCTGGCGGATTGATCGCAGTTGATCTGAAATGTGGACGATGCCCAATGGATTTTCCCGAGGCGGATCGGATTTTCCCGATATTGGTGACGGTTCCCTGTCCGGCAGATCGATCGCAACTGATCTCCCTTTCTCCTTTGTTTCTGTCGATGTCCTAGTCTTTCCCGATGTCGATGATGCCTATTGGATTTTCCCGACGTTGATGGTACCCAATGGATTTTCCCGAGGCGGATCGGATTTTCCCGATGTTGATGATGCCCAACGAACTTTCGCGAGGAAGATCGTATTTTCCCGATGTAGTTATGGCCAACGGATCTTCCCAAGGCGGATCGATGTTGATGGTGGCCAACGGATTCTCCCGAGGTTGATGGTGCCCAACGGATTTTCCTGAGGCGGATCGGCTTTCCTCGATGTTAATGGTGCCCAATGGATTTTCCCGAGGCGGATCGGATTTTTTCGATGTTGATGATGCCCAACCGATTTTCCCGAGGCGGATCGAATTTTCCCGATGTTGAAGATGCCCAACGACTTTTCCCGAGGTAGATCGGATTTTCCCGATGTTGATGGTGGTGCCCAATGGATTTTCCCGAGGTTGAAGATGCCCAACGGATTTTCCCGAGGCAGATCAGATTCTCCCGATGTTGATGGTGGTGCCCAATGGATTTTCCCGAGGTTGAAGATGCCCAACGGCTTTTCCCGAGGCAGATCAGATTCTCCCGATGTTGATGGTGGTGCCCAATGGATTTTCCCGATGCGGATCGGATTTTCTCGATGCGGGTGATTGTGTCAATGGCGTCGATGCTAGACTGGAAGATCGTCATGAGGATGAGCTTCGGATGACTTCTCTAATCTTGCTCTTGATGATTAGTAGTCGAGTCTGAGCCTCTGTGCGAGATGACATTATTTGATTGTCCTTTTTTTCTCGTTGAGTATGCATGCACTTGGTCTTCTAAACTTAGACTCTTATGGATGATGCACTTATGCATGCCTGTTGACTTTATGCATGACCTCCTAATGCAATGCAATGACTAGGAGAATATGTACCTGAATGGTATTTTACAATGCATGTGACTCAATATGCATACGGCCCCCAATACTATGACTAGAACGATGATTCCCTAAGTGTCAGAGCAACTCGACAGGAAATTTCAGGACAGGGCAGGATAGGTGAGGCTTATGACGAGGCCTGCTAATGAAGGTATTGTCCTGGATGACTTGTCTTGTCCTCTTACTTCCTCGGATCACTACGGAGATGGGTCCCCCCGCGGCGGGTTATGTTAGGATTAGGGGAGCCCCCAGTTCAAATGAACTCTTCTCTTGAGTCGGATGCTATTTGCAATTAGCCATTGATGTGCTTGATTTCTTGTCCTTGATGGATGGGCCTCGCTCAAATCTGCTGAGAACGGGACTCAAAATATCGAATCTCTCACTTGCACTAGTGACCGAGTCAAAAAGCTCTGGTGGTATGGGAGGATGAAAAAAGGGTTGGAAAAAGAAAGGGCAAGTTTGATGATGGTCAGACGGGTTCATGGAGGATCTTGGTTTAAAAAAATAGATGACGGTGGGTTTATGGTCGAATTTGAGTATATCATGATTGATAGACGACCGTGTTTCGGCTGGTTAGACGGTTGGCAAGGGTGAAGTCACCTCATAGGAGAAGAGATGAGGGAATGGTTAGGATGGATTCATAGATGTGAAGGTGATCCAAGTCTGATGGAATGAAGGTTGGGGAATTATGATGGTAGAGATGTGAAAGAACTTCAAAATCCAGGGTTTACTCTCCTTTTTCCTAGCCTGCCCTGACGGGTTTTCAGGCTAGCCTCTCTTATTCTCTCACTCTGCTTTTGCCTAGCTTGGGATTTCAAACTATCCTCTCTTGTTCTCTCACTCTCCTTTTGCCTAGCTCAGGGTTCCGAGCTAACCTCTCTAATTTTTTCTTTTTCTCTCTTAAAGACTAAAATTTTGTGACAAAGGATGCTCTGTTAAGTGAATTGTAGTGGCCAGGCCTCAAAGAGGTTCTCCTACGTATCCGATGTGGAATCAGGCCAGTTGTAGTTCATAAGGTGCAGCTCCAAAGGATTGATGCCTCGAGGAGGGCTTGGTGAGATAGGCTTTGTGGATGGTTATGAAGGCTCAAAAGTTGTTGATGCAAAGGTGTGATGACAATGCGAAGGCTTGGGATGCAAGGCTTGAGAACAATTTGGAAGGTTTATGAATGGTTTTTCGATGTGCGTGACTATTAGCTCCGTCTCCGGTTTCTCACCCTCTTCTTTTATCACCACCTTCGATCCCATCCATGATCTTTTCCACAGAGCGGTTACTCTCTTCTTCAGTGGACCTGCTCTGATACCAATTGAAAGGACACTAGAGAGGGGTGAATAGGGTTTATAAAATTCTGCAAACACTTAAGTAAAGGACCTTAGGTCTCTTAACTTGTATAGATTAAGAGATAACTTTTCACAATATAAAGGATAGTACAGATATGAATGATAAACTTCCTTTATTTAATTATAAGCAGAATACAGAATAAATAAACCTGGTTGCTCAAGGGTAAACGACCTTGCAACAACTGCTTGGGGAGTGCCTTACTGAAGGGCACTTTCAAAAGATGTTTTGAGAAGCACACACCAAATCCACTTTGGTGCAGAACACACTCTTTCGAATCCTAGATCCTTTAAGGATTCACAACTCAGCTAGCCAATGTCCTTGGCTTACAACTGAACACAAAACTCATCTCTCAAAGATTACACTCAAAATCCTCACGGATTTCTTACTCTTCGATTTATTCCCTTTGGAATCGATTACTTTCTTTTAGCATTGAGTCTTCCTTTTTATACATGTAGTCTTGTAATCCGTTGGAGGCAATTCTTCTTTCCTTCCTTGCTTTGAGATACCCTTTCCTTCTTTTTGCTATATCCTTTCTTAGCAGCAATCGCAATCTTCTGGATTTCCTTTGATGTGTTTCCTTTTTATATCTACAAGAATCACACATAATCAGAATATATATTATAAGGAAAACAATCACACATAATCAAAATATATATTATAAGGAAGGATTTGTTCAAGATTTTGCTAGTGATGGAAACTTCCCTTTTTCTGGATCTTGTACGAATTTTGGTTTTCATTCAAAACCGATCCAGTCGTCAAGGTCCTTGAGCCGGAGTCTGTCAAGGTCCTTGAGCCTGGGTTCTAACAGCTTCTAAGAGCTTTAACATCATCTACATTAGCAATTTGGATCTTGATGGTGGAGGGGTGGCTGATGCCCCTCATGTCCCGTTGTTTTATAGCTTTCTAGCTTAGGTTGTTTTTGTTTTTGTGTTTTTTTATTTTTATTTGATAAACGAGTGCAAAAGGCAGAGAAAAAAATTGAAAAAAATTAAAAATTGATTGAAATAAAATGATTGTTGAGTTGATGATCAATGCAAGTTGATTAGAGTGTGCTTGAGATGTGTTGGTGGATTCATTGGAGGTGTTTTGATCCTTGAAGGGTAAGTGTTGCAGGTAAAAAACAAAAATTGAGTGACATGAAACGCGTGTTGAGGTGAGAATTGATGTGAACATGTGAATTGATGAGAGTGAGTTTCAGAAGGTATTGGTGGGAGATTAAATGTGTTTTGATGTTTTTATGGCTGAGTGTTGTATATAAAAGAAGTGTTTTGAGCCGAAAATTGGTGGATACTGAAGAAAATCAATAGCGACAACTTAGGGGGTGTTTGGCTAGCCAACTTTCCGGGTAGCTTTTAGCTTGTTAGATAGCTTTTAGCTTTTTAGCCAATGTGAAAAAACTACTTTGGGTGTTTGGTAAATTGCTTTTAATATTAGCCTTTTGGACCCGATAAGCTAGTTTTCAAAAAGTTAGTTGATGATTCTTTTTCATGTAGCTTTTCACAAAAGCTACTTTACCAAACACTTTTCCTACAATCAGGTAACCTAAACATCTAAAGTTAAACAGCTAATCCAAACAGTTATCAGATAATTAACAGCTAGTTGCCAAACAGGACCATAGCATTGCCTATGCATTAATCAGCGCAACTCGTACTCCCAATTCTTGTGTTTTTTTAGTAGGTCGAGAAGGTGCAAGGTTCGACGCACGGTCACAACACAGGCCGTGCAAAAGTCTTGATTTCCTTGTGCGTGTCTCCAGCCAAACCACCCCAACACCCCTTGCTTTCGTCTTCAATTCCATTTGTCTCAACCCTAGCCTCCTCCACAACCACCATCTACCATTTTCACGCGCACCACTTCCCAGACCAGCGCACCAACGGCTCGCGCCACCCAGGTGATGACCCAACTCCGACGTCCATGGCTATTCACGGAGGTTCTACGCGTGATTTTGCAACACCTGGGCTTCTTGAATGCCTAGTAACTGATGCTCAATTGTACATCCGCAACCCCACCATCACTGATATTATCTGAAACCTCCGACCAACCACCGTCCATCACTTTCCGATCGCCACCCGAAGCTATCACCATCTCTCCCTCCTTGTCCAGCAATAGCCGACATTAGCCTCGCAACCACCATGCGTGCTGTTGCGCTGCCACTCAAACTTGGTTAGGGTTCAATTTTCGAACTCAATTGCTCACCAACGTCGCGACAAACTCGTTAGATTATAGGTTGCATTTTAATCAGATCAGGATCATTTTTATTTTATCATATTTCTTTTATCAAGCACTCGTTACATTATAGGTTGCATTTTAATTAGATTAGGATCATTTCAAGCATGATAGAGCATTAGAGTAAAATTACATTCATCTTGCGTTGCATAGAGAAAGACAAAGTGGAAGTGGGACATCTTAAGCATCCAAGGTACACAACAAATCCCTCTTCACTTGAATTTCATTCTTGTGCTTTTAGGTAATTTATTGTTTTCTTTGATATTGCTTTGAAAAAAAAAATGAAAAAAAAACATTATTGGTTTGCTCATGAAAATCCCTCCCGTGATAAATACTTGAGGGATGTGTACTTGGATTGTCATTATAAGTGTGTACTTTGAGATTTCGGGCTTGGTTTGGATGATGAAAGAGACTTGGTTGTAGGTTTGATTGAGAATGCATGTCTTGTTTATGATTCATCTAGTTTTGAATGATCCCTGTACATGATTATGAAATACCTATGCTTGGTACATCAAAGGGACTAGTTGCAGTGATTGTGGTAGGGTAATCCGTGAGACTTTTTGAGCCTTCGAGACTACCATTTTTGCAATCTCATTTTCCATGTGTGTTGTTTTCTCATGCTTTGCAGCTCTAGAACTTGCCGTCTTTGTCTTCAAAACCGCACTTCACACATGCATGTTGACCAAAAGGATAGAGGCATTCATTTTAATAAACCACATGAGCCAAATAGCCACCTGAGTATGTTTTCCTTACTTAAAACCCCTCAAGCCTTTTCCTTCGCCTCTTTACTAGCCCTACTCATTACACCCTAGGCCTCTTTCATTATTCCCCATCCTTAAGCCTTGGTTTAGTGGACAACATTTCTTTGTTGAAATGCTTGTTGGGTGCCAAATTGTTGGTGGTGATTGGTTTGTTGGTTTTTTAAGGAAGTGTGGGTGGAGATGGTTATTAGTGTTAATGGTTATTCTTGCCTTGCTAAGCTTCATTTTTTGTTTTAATTTTGAAAACGGAAAAAAAGGAAAAAGTAAAAAACTCAAAGAGAGAAAAAGTTTTTTTTTTAAAAAAAGGAAAAAACGGAAGAAAGAAAGAACAATAGTAAGAAAAAATACAGAAAAAAAAGAATAGCTTAGTTTCGAAATAAAGTTTTTAATTTACTTCCATTGCTTGGCAAGAATAATTTTTGTTTTTGAAAGAATCTATGCTCATTTGCTACTTGAAATGTTGGTATGATGGTGTGATTTATGTATATGCTTGGAGGTATGATGTTGTTTGGTGGGAATGGTTGTGCTCCCTACCTTTGGCTTTTAACCTCCACATTTCCAAATATATTTTTCCCTCCTTTCCCTGTACACAAGCCTCATTACAACCCATTTACAAGTCCTCTTGATTGGAAAATTTGCATGGTTTGTCTCTAGTGGTGGAGAATTGACAAATTTGACAAGCTTATGGTAATGTGTTTGTTTTTTGAGAGTCTGGAATGAACCGTCATTAACTTTTCAAACACATGAGTGGAGCGATTCACATACCCTAAAGTGAGCTCCTATCGATCCCATCTAGTTCGACAGCCATTTGAATGGAACTTGATTGCGTTTGGGTTGGGATAGATTGGTTGTGTTGCTTACTCGGTTTCGC
This sequence comes from Portulaca oleracea, assembly GCA_029582165.1. Lineage (NCBI taxonomy): Eukaryota > Viridiplantae > Streptophyta > Magnoliopsida > Caryophyllales > Portulacaceae > Portulaca > Portulaca oleracea. The sequence continues at coordinate 40,705,006 of CM055874.1, forward strand.
AATCTTGATTTGAGTTCAATTCTTGTTTCAATTTGATTCTTGACCTCGCTACGAAGATTTTTGTATACACTCGCTTAGGTTATCTAGTGTGCCCCTTCATTTGAAGAGGGAGGCATTGGTTTTCTTCCTCCCCTATTTCTTTAGAATTTCATGATGATCTTGCTTGAGGACGAGCAAGGGATAGGCATAGGGGGTTGATAAACCATAATTTTACGGGTCTTTAGCATTCTTTACTTAGCTTATTTTTATCTTCCAAGGTCCTTTCACCTAGATTCAATGTTTAACTTTTCTCACTGTGTTTATTAATGACTAAAGTGTGTGAATTTATATGTTTTTAGGTAATTTCGCCCTTTATGATGAAAAATACATGGATTCACGATGCTAAGGAAGAGTGCGGGAAACAATAGAAGGTTAGAAAGTGAAGAAAGAAATTCAAGTCAAGTGAGCACAACGATTCCAGTTAGGTTGTGCTAAACTGCTGAAATCTAGGAGGTCAGCACATATTGTGCTAAATTCGGCACTACCTGTGCCGAGTTGTAGTTTTAAGTTAGAAAATACAGGAGTTTTCATTATTACGTTCTTATTCTAGTTCTTCCTTCTAGGTTTTGAGATAGTTTTTCTCTTTAGCCTCTCTAGACACCTTTAGGGTAGATTATAGGTTTAATTTGTCTCTTATTCATGGATTACACTTCATTCTTCACATATAATTCAAGATTATGTTTCTTTATCCTTGTCACTTTATGGTCATGTTTTTATGTTTGTTTGTTGCATTGATGTTATCTTTGATGTTCATTCATATGTTAATTAAATTCAAAGTTTTGAGTTGTGATTGAATTGTAGGATGACTAATTGATTTTGTTTAGTCCTAATCTATCAAATTCATGTTTGTAATTAGAGGGTTTCTCATGCCCAACACGTGTTCGATGAAATGCTCGAGAAGGTGTTCATTTATATTTTTTAGGCAATTGATTAATGGTGAGAGCTGAGGTCAATTTGCTAATATAGATAGAGAAAATGGTTAGGGTATTGATATGAGAATGTTGAATTCTGACTAGGTTTAGGGTTGTCTTTCCTGTAGTTTAGTTAGACTCATGCTGTGCGAATAGGTGTGGACATTTTTCCTCGCCGTTCGGGCTTCCAAACATCACGCGGATTGGGGGTGTGATTTGATGATTTGTGCTGGGGTTTGAACCTTTGAAAAAGACTCTTTAAGGGATTTTAGTTATACATTTCAAGAATAATATTTGTAAAATCACTTTCCCTTTACTTGTGCATTTTATGAGGCATTGAATTAATCCTTCAAGAGTGAACATCCACTTGCTCCAAACTCTTTTAAATTTAATCAAATTTGTGCATTCAAATGTTAGGCTTGGAAGAAAGCAATTTATGCAAGCATTATTTAGAAATATACAAAGAAAAGACCTTAAAGTTGCATCGACACCATGTTTTACCATAGTTTATGCAATCCGATGTGCTTTAGTTCGAAATGGGAGTCGCCACCTGACTTCTTAAGGGAAAAGCCAAGACAAAACCGAAAAGAAAATAAGAAAGATTCCGCCTGCGAAACCCAAGAATGGATTCAGGGGTAAGGCTACGAACTCGAAAAGTAGGAACTTTTTGAGTTCGCTTTTCACAAAAGGAAAGACTCTACTAAAGTAGTGTGCTTTCATAAAGTTTGAAAAGAGGATAAATAGGAACTTTATAGAATTATTTCATAAGAGCATGCAACATGAATCATAAGAAAGAAAAAGTACAACATATACACTTTATTTACAAGAAAAAACAAGAACTTAAGCTTACATTGTGCTAACTTGAAGAAGAGGCATTGCCTTGCCTTTTTGCTTGAAGATGCTCCTCTTAATACCCTTTTATGTTACTCCTCACAAATGCCAAAATGAACCAAAAGAATGATAGAAAAGGTGGTGGAAAATAGGATGGAAAGAGGGCTTTTTGTGGTGTTTTATGTGTTTAGCATTGGGTTTTTCGTGGTGTTTTGAGTAGGATGAGTTTATGGGATTAAGGAACGATAGAAATGAAGATTATAGAGAGATGAAAGTGAGGATAAGATTAGGATAAGGATGATAGAATAGTAGTATAAGAATGGAATTAGGATGAGATATTTAGAGAGAATTAGAGAGTGAAAGAAAGGAATGAAGTATGTATGAGTAGAGAGGAAAATGAGTGAATGATTTGGTGCCTTTAGCTTTGAGAGGAATAGGGTATTTATAGGAGTAGAAGGGAGTAGAGAATACATGCATGCATACATATACATCTCACCTCGTCCATGGGCAGTCAACAACATAGATTACAAGGCAGTAGGGGGAAGTGTATGAGGGTGGACGGTGGCACGAGGTCAATTGACCACGTGTGGTCGGTGGTTAAGGCCGACCGGCCACCAGCACATGGGCGATGATTCTTCTCTCGTCCATGCATCCAAGGACGGTGGGGGATGAATGCATTTTGCCTAGGGAAGTGCAAGTTCACACGTGGACGGTAGCTCCTTTTATTTGTAATCTTAATATCATTGCATGATGCTTTTGTGAGGTTTCGAACTCGCGACCTCTAGGTATTTGATCTTGCATGGCTTGTCTTTTACGTAGCAATCTTACATATGATCTTGCATGCAACTTTTAAAGAAAATTTGTATGTGTAAGGTGCACGTACTTTAGCTTTTATTTTCCGCCTCCTTCTTCTTTATTTAATCCCTTTATTTATAGATATGCTATATATTTTAAGTGACAAAATTCGGTGTCTATATATAGCCCCCACTTTGATCGAGTCCGAGATAGGACTAAAATCAAAGTAGAATGATGAACACCGATTGAAGATATGACTTTGGAATGCAAAGCCTGGGGATATGACTTCGGATCGCGAAGCCTGAGGTGATGCTTGGAAGCGGAGTCTTACATCGCGGTTGTGGGCGGCATGCGCCTTTATCAGGGTTGATCTCGAGCAAGAATGATGCTCTACTTGAAGTGATCTCGAGCGTCGGATGACATCCTACTTGAAATGATCTCGGGTGCTAAAGGCATCCTACCGGAAAGTATGGGCTGACACTTGGAAGCTGGGTCCTGTGTCGCGGTTGGCGAACTTGCGTCGATAAGTGATCTCAGGTGAGAATAATGCCTTACTTGTCAGGGAGACTTCATTGATCGTGATGTCGATGGCTCTTGGAAATTTGGTGTTGATGGTGGCAATTCAATGCCGAAGGACTTCATCAGACACGATGCTGATGGCCTTGGGGGTCGAGACTTCATCGGGCGCGATGTTAGTGGCTCGGATGTTGAGACTTCACCAGGCGCGATGCCGATGACTCAAATCATCGAGACTTCATCAATCACGGTGTTGATGGCTCGGGGCTTTTGATTCTGAGGGCAATTTGATGCCGAGTGCCAGTCGCTCTTATTCTTGAGATTTCATTGATCCTGATGCCGATAACTCTTATTTTCCTGTAACAAATGCAAATTCGTTTTGTCAATTTTAATGAAATTCAATATTTTGGTTTTGGGTAACTCACCTTGATTTTTGTCCGCATTGTCATTGGAAAAATGCTCTTGTTTTGGGAACTTGATGCTTCAATCTTATGGAGACCAACACTTCTTATTGGGCACCCTTATCCGTGTCTTTTCTTGAAAACATGCAAGCTTGGGTCTTAGAAATAAGCATAAAGAACAAGACAAAGCTCTTTCTTTCCCTAGGCCGGTCGGACTCTAGGAAAGCAAGGAATCTTTTCGTACATCCCAACTTTTGCAGGCCATGTAGGAGACCAACTTGCTTGCAATTATTGTAGACAACTCTAAGGCCGATCGGCCTACAACTCTGGCCAATAGAGGATCACCACGTGGCAATGTGGACCGAGCTATTTGGCTATAAAAGAGGAGCCTTAGCTGCGGCATTTCTCACAGTATCATTCAAGCTCTTCTTTACTTCTCTTCCTCGTTCTTTCTCTAGAAATTCTTTTTGGTATTTTGATTTTCACCACAAAAAGATGAATTTCCTAAGAAGGGGACGCAGACCTACTACTCAGCCAGCAGTCCAGGAGCGTTCTTATGCGAGGACGGTGCAAAGGGAATATCCAAACAGAGAGTTCACTCCATCACAGCTTGTGTTTCGCCAGGATGAACATGCATGGTTTTTCCGTTCCCATGTTTCGGTATGTCTTGCTCATAACATGTTTTATCTTTCAAAGATATTTTGCATGTTGTCGTTTGCGTTTAGCACTTTATGTTGGATTTAAAGTAGATGAATACTTTAAATCTTGCTTAAAGTACATAGTGCCCTAGAATGAATACTTAGACCCTTACTTTGATTCTTTGCCATAGGATGACTCCTTTAAGGCATGTGGGAGCATGCGAAGTGTGGTGTCTCTGACCAGTCATGCGAAAGATAGAAGGTTCTATTCAACCACTATCGAGGGTGCAAATTTTGGTCCTTTCCTGGCTTGCCTGAAAGCCTGGAAATCACGTGCAAGAAGAATATTCGGACGGGCCATAGTGGAGTGCTTTTGGGATTCAACGAACTCGTTTCACCTTCCTGTTTGTGAAATGATGCTTACTCCAGTTGATTTTGTGATGATTACTGGCCTCAGTTGGGGTAGCCAACTGTTGTAATTTCAGAAGGATCCCGATCCTTGTGTTTTCGAGCTTTTGCAACCTACTCTCGCTTTGGCATTGCGGAATAGCTCTTTGCGGTACTCCTATTTGGTGGCTATCTTGAAAAGTGAGGGCTTCGAGAGTCTGCCCCTCCCTGAGCGTCAGTTTCTGGTGCTCGTGCTTTTTATAAATGCAACGACCTTTGAAATCGTGGGGACACAATCACCTTTTCCTGTATGCACCACCTCCTGGATTATGGCTAGGTGAAAAGCTTCAACTGGGCGGCTGCCGCCTATGCTCACTTGGTGAGAGGAATGCGGGTTGCATGTCGTCCTACTAGTTGCGATACAGTAGGGCGCCCGAGGACTATGGTATCAAAGTTGCTCAACCTGGGCAGCAGCCTCTGGCGAGTTTTGGAGGTATGCTCCAAGATATTTTCCTTAGAAATTTTGTGATGTGCAAAATTCTTTTTTTCTTTTCACTCCACTAAGATCTTTCCTGGTGTGGGTTTTAGCATATTTTCTCCCTGTAGTTGGGGGAACCAATAATGTCAACTTGAGAATTCCTGCTGCCGCTCGATGGGCAGAATCGTCACACTATCGTCGCGTAAACTACCACTTCAAAGATTTGAATGGTCTTAGGAGAATCATTGACACTCTTCGACCGGTATGGCGCATCATTTTTCTTGGTTTCATCTTTCTGTTTTTGAGCTCACAATGTCCTTTTCAGGAGGATATCGTCCAGTCTCTATGGGATGGCCATCTTTTGGAAGGCCTCCATTATGATATTCGTTTGGTACGTGAAGCGAGCGAGTGCCGCTTGCTGTTGGAAGGTCCTTCGAGCCTTGTTTTCTATTTGGGAGAGCGCTTCTTCTTTCAGCATACAGGGGAATGGTCCTCCAGGGTGCCTATAGACCCTCCCGAGCTTATCTATGACAGGAAGGCTTTGACAAAGGATGAAATTACTTGATTGGAGCAGCTCACTTGAGTGTTCATTAACTATTTTGGTGATCACTTATAGGGTTATGCAACGTTGAACTTGTCGTGCAATTGTGTGAAATATGTTGAGGTGATACCACTAGTCTGATTGAGATTACTATGATAAATGGAATGGATACATGCATAGAATATATTGACACGTAAATAGGTACTACTAAAGAGAAGTAACAACATAATTGATTCATGTCGTCGCGATCCTAGTTACTTAGCAAAGCTACTTGTGGAGATATTACTTGATGGAAGAAAACTCATGAATATCTATGAAGTTCTTGATGTTGAACTGAAGATCAAGAGCAATCGGCTGAAATTAAAAGATCTAAAGAGCTCTTAGTTGAGAAGATGTAAGCTAACTTGAGTTTATGTTTGAAGAAGTAAAGGTCAATAACACACTAAAGTGTGTCCGAATTTGAGTTTAGTTATTGTTCATATGAGAGACATTTATTGGTTTACTAGATTTAATGTAATACAAAGCCTAAGGAGACTTTAACTGAAGGAACACTAGGTAGGAACTATACCATGAGTGTAGGTTTAGAAACATGCTAACCAAGGTTGAAGGATGATTAATTTTTGATGTGATGGACATATACAACTTATATTTGGACAAGGAAACTTTCTTGATGACAAGAAAACTTTCCTAACATGAGTAGGAGAATATATTAAGAGTTTAAGGAAAATGTTTGATGTGGTTAACAATGAGAAGGGAAAGTCATTTCCATATCCTAAACCAAGTCAAGTACTTTGCTGAATTCGAACCTTTAGGTCAGTTATTCAATTAATTGACCATACAAGAGTTCATTACTTTGATAATAATCACGACTCTTAAAGGTTAAACACTTAGCCCTTGAGAGGTATTGTTTGGAAATCCTGTCAAAGTTAGGTGTGTCATAGGTTTAAACTTGTGCATCTATTTTGCTAAGTTACAGTTATGTTGTTGAGGCAATTTCAAGTCAAATTATACTTGTAACTTTGGTTGAGTGTTAAACATGATCCAGTAGATTGTTCACAAGAGTGAAACCCCACTGAGAATATGAGACTGGGTTACATCCTTAATTTAGGTTGTAGTTGAAGAAATGAAGGCTCTGTTTTATTTGAATGCTAGGTTACAAGAGACTTTTAGTACTTGAGTCACAGATCTTGGTAATCAAGTCGAGTAATAGTGGAAGAGTTGTTCAAATCCTTTAAAGATGAAGGTTATGGCTTTACACCTTATTTGATTGTAAGGTGATTTTCACATAAAATGTGTATATCTTTATTTTTGCATTGTTATTTCCATTCATAGTTTACTTAGAAGAAACTTAAACGTGTCTTCGTTCTTACATATGACAGAAAAACGAAGTACTTAAGTTGCAATTTATCCACTCTTGTGTCAATTAGTGTCTTTTTTGGCATAGTAATCATTCCTCTCACATAATATTAGTTTAAATTTTTAAGAAATTTTTATGAAATGATTTAATCAATTTGGTTCAAACAGAAAGAAATGAAATCTAAAATTAGTCAAGTATAATTTTAGAAAAAACATTAAAAAATTATGTAACAAATTCAAGACATTTAGGCAACACTCGTCACTCATTTAAGTTTGGAACTATGTTTTGCCCTTTTTTTTTATTATTCAACACCTCAATCAGGATAAATGTTCTTAACAAACATTTGTAAAATATACAAAGAAGCACTATTAGGCAGCAAAAGAACAGAAACTACAAGGAAAACCAAAGCACTGCTACATCAATATATATATATATATATATATATATATATATATATATATATATATATATATATATATATATATATATCTCCGCAAGATTAAGCTTTTGCTTTTGTTTCCCCTACTCTTTAGCATTTCTCTTCAAGCAGCTTCGCCACAATTTCATTATCTTCATGAGTAAAACCTATGCCATAGCCATACTTTGCCCCAAGTCCACATACAAAATATCTTGAGAGCTCTCTGTGACTTCCTCCAAAATTATTGAACAAGCTTCTAAGGCATGAGTTACTTAAATGGATAGACAAGTTACTAGCCCCCAAAAAGATATCAAAAATAAGATTAAAAGATACAAAAAAACGCACAATAAAGAGGGAGAAAATTTTAAGTTGATCATCGCTTCTCTAGCCCGAACATCTAGGTTTGCAAGAAGATTATGGTTTTGGGAAATTCATGATAACTTAAAAATTTATCGATATTATAAAATTAATTATAACTTTATCAATATTATTGCAAAATTAAATGATATTTTTAAAATTTATCATTATTTTACATAAGTTATTTTAATATATGCGGTTTATGTAGGCAACTCCACTATGGAATCTCATCATCCATACATAAGGAATTGGTTTTACTAAGGGTGTGTTTGGTTGGAAAGAAAATGATTTCTGCGGAAATCGTTTTTCAGGAAAAATGGTTTTGCAAGGAAAATGGTTTTCCAAAGAAAATGATTTTCCAAGGAAAATGGTTTTCTATGTCAAATTTTCACTTGTTTGGTAGGAGAAATCGTTTTTTGGAAAATGACCATATATGTCGACATAAATAGCGATATATGTTACAAATGAAAAATATTTGGAACTCAAAATTCATATTTGAGCTTTTTTAAATAATTTCTATTGCATTGTAAAGATTCATGATAAACAGATAAAATTGAATTTTTTCCTTTAAGTTTCAGTCATATTTAACCGCAAAAAAATGTCATCAAAAGTGGCGATATATGTTACAAATGAAAATATTTGGAGCTCAAAATTCATATTTGAACTTTTTTTAATCATTTCTATCGTATTGTAATGTTTCGTGACAAACCGATAAAACTGAATTTTACTCTTAAGTTCAGTCCTATTTAACCGGAAAAAAAAATGTCGATATAAGTAACAAATGAAAATATTTGGAGCCCAAAATTTATATTTGAGTTTTTCTTAGTCCATACTATCAAATCATAAAGTTTCGATTCAAACAGTTTAGTTCGAATTTTTAAAAGTTTCAGTTCGTTTTAGCGGCAAACAATTCTAGTATATATTGCGATAAATGTTATCAGATAAAAATATTTTGAGCTAAAAATTTATATTTGAACTTTTTTTAATCAATTCTGTCGTGTTACAAATTTCGAGTAATGTTAAATTTCATCCTCAAATTTCACTTAAAGTTAGTAGTGAAAATCGATCTAACAATCAATGGTGAAAAACATTTTTCCTAAGATGAACAATGAAGTCAATTTCCTTCCTTTAGGGGAAATAGTTTTCACTGCAAATGATTTTCCAAACCTTCTTTGTACCCTATACTAGAAATTTGGGATCCCCTACCAAACACACTCTAAAGAAAAAGCCCAATTGCGAATCCTTCATGAGTCGGAGCTCCGACAGGGCCATTGCCCCGAAATTCAAAAATAAGGGGTGAAAAGGTTCCAACGTATCCAACAATTCAAAAAATTGACGTGGCACATTCCAAACCAAGCAATTGAAGCAACCTTCGTTGTTACAGGCAGAACCAGTTGTTGATTAAGGCGCCAAAACTACCCCAACTTCCTTTTTCTTCCTCCTCCCTCTCCTCTAATGCGCCTTCTCCTTTCTCTCTCCTCAAACCCGATCCTACCCAGAATGCCAAACACGGTTCTACAAATGGGTTCGTCATCTTTGATGTGGTTCAGAAAGGGACTCCGACTCCACGACAACCCGGCTTTCGAGCATGCCGCTAAGGGCTCCCAATTCGTGTACCCGGTGTTTGTGATTGACCCGCATTACATGGACCCAGACCCGAATGCTTTTTCACCCGGGTCTTCCAGGGCTGGGGTGAACCGGATCCACTTCCTGCTTCAGAGCTTGTCGGATCTTGATTCCAGTCTAAGGAAGTTGGGTTCAAGGTTGTTGGTTCTCAAGGGTGACCCTGGAGAGGTCTTGGTTCAATGCTTGGAACAGGTCTCTGTCTTTCACTCTCACTTTATAATTCGGTGTGATTAATTAATTAATTATGTAATTTGTGATTGTTTGTTTGCATAATATTGTGTTCAGATTCAGACGCTGCCATGCAGAAAAGCAGCGTAATTGTGTGCTTTATGTTTGCAAATTTGGGTATAATACATTATGCATAACCTTTTTTTTTGGGGGGGGGGGGGGTTGGATAGTGTTACAGTAGCAAAATTTAATGTTAACTAATATGACAGAATAAATTTTTTGTTTGAACTTGATCTTTTGTTGGGTCCAGGGTTCTATGTCCTACTATTAGTGCAAATGCATCGTTGTTATTTTGTGTTGCATTCTCATTTGTCCAGTTTGTGCATTGCAGTGGAATATAAAGAAGCTTTGCTTTGAGTATGACACTGACCCATACTACCAAGCTTTAGATGCTAGAGTTCAGGTATTGCTTGTCTCCTTCAGCCTCTTACTATGTATGTGCCTTGGAATGATTCATTGCAACTTGCCAGCATGTTTTTTTGCTTTACATTTTAATCTGGTGTGTCCTTCATTGTTTAGTAGTCATTTTGATTGTTCACATTGAAACCAATAAGGTTGATTTCATTCTTAATATATGGTCAAGTTCTCACTAGCTGGTTATGTTTTCATACCCAGAAATGCGCTTCTTCATTGGGAATTGAGGTTTTCTCTGCTGTTAGTCATACCCTTTTTGATCCTAGAGCTATCATAAAAAAGGTAAATGGGATCCGAAAGTAACTGGTGTAAATTACAGGCATTGCATTTTGTGTTGTTGCTGCAATGATATTCCAGGCATTGAATTATTGTGTATTCTGATTTTGAAGATTCATTCATGATTTTGCCCATTAAAACATGTTTAATTAAGCTAATTATTGTATTGTTTCATTCTTGATTGGCTTCTAATATTAAACAGAATGGAGGTAAGCCACCTCTTACCTACCAATCATTTCTAAAGATTGCTGGTGAACCTTCCTGGGCATCTTCTCCAGTTTCGACTGGATTATCTTCAGTACCTCCACCAGGGAATGTTGGAGCTATGCAGATTTCAAATATCCCAACAATTGAGCAACTTGGCTATGAAAATATTGGACAGGTCTTTTATCATTAGATACACTTAATTTTGGTTGTCCTTTTGGTTGTTGAGCAACTGCCCGCTTATTTAAGTTTTCTTTCATGTAAACAAAGTGACATAAAATATTTTTGCAGCATGAGTTTTCTCCCTTTAAAGGGGGTGAATCTGAAGCACTAAAGAGGTTGAAGCAGTCCCTTGATGATAAGGTATGTATGAGGCTTATGCATAAGAAAATGTAAATATGATCTGTTATACTTGTTCCATGACAATGTAAGCAAGAATATTCAAGTGTGCTCTTCTGATCTGTGTCATTAAGTTCGGGGCGGGGGCTCATAATGCACAATCTGTCTCTCTGAGAATTGTTTTTGAGCAGACGGGTACAGTACCATGTTGGTTTTTGAAGTCTTGTAATGGCAACAAGGAGGGAGTTTTTTTTTCTTCTTTTTCATACTCCCTTTGTCCCACATAGGAGGAATAAGGTGGTTTTGGAGTGGTTTATATATCCCACCACTCTTGCTAGTGTTGTATTAGCTTGTGAGTGGTTTTATGGTGGAGGGCTAGAATTGGGCATCCACACGCGCGCGCACGCCGCCGCCGCCGCCGCCGTCCGGCAGTATGGAGTTGGATGGTTTGAGCCGGGCCTATCTTTGCGGATATTTTTAGCCGTTTGGAATCTTTGACCGAATTATTTTCTTCCAAATTTAATTCCTGGTCTTACTCTCTTCATATCTCCATTTAATCTCCATGATTCTCTCTTCTCCTTCTTCGCTTTGTCTTTCGGTTTGCCATTCAAACTCTCCTTTTATCTATAAATTGAGGCTTTTGCTTCTTGGAAAAATATATACAATAACCTTCTCATCTTCTTCTTCCTCTTTTCTTTCGGGCATTTAGATTACCATACTCAAGCCCTTACCTCGAGTGCGAGTCTAAGGGTTATGCGAGTTAACCTTGGGAAGCGGCCGGCATAATCGATTGGCACCGAGGTCGAGCCGTGTCGCTTTCAAGCGATGGCTCGTCCGTGTTAGCCTTGATTAATCCTTTTCCAACAATTTGAAAGCGATTATCGATCAATGGCGCTCCACAAAAACCCTCTCAAATTTATAGGTTCGATCTTCTTGATGGAACCAATTACAACGTTGGTCTCAAAATTGCTTCTGTCTTGAGCAATTGGAGATCGATTATGTCTTATCTTCTCCTCATCCGGACATTGAAGATGATGCTTTCGAGGCCGAGGTGATCCGGAGAACACCCTACGAAGACTCGATCAAGAAGCTGATGAAGCCGAGTTGAAGAAATTGGACAAAGATAACAAGGTTGCTCGAGTCATCTCCTCAACAACATAGACGAACCATTGCTCGATTTGTTCGTCAATTTCAAATCGTGAACACCATATGGAAGAAACCGAGATCAAGTATGGCGATGATGCCGAGAAGAAGTACGTGGTCGCAAGTGGTCGCAGCCAAATCGTGGATGACCAATCGTGGAACAAGTTCATGAATATGAGAACACGTGTCTTTGAAGTTCTAAGTGAAGGGATGAAGATGTGCGAGATTCTGACGGCGTTACGATCGAGAAATTCCCTCCCTCATGGTGATTACAGGAATCATCTAAAGCACAAGAAAAAGATCTCACCCTTCAAGCGATCGATCGTATGAGGATGAAGAGGCTAACCGTTTGAAAGATAAGATGGTTTCTCTGTCTTTAAATTGCATTAAGGCTAACATTGTTGAATCTTACGTACCATTTCAGCGACGAGTTCAAAGGGAAAAATAAGAAGGACGAAGCAAACCAAGCGTCGAAGCAGTTAACAAGCCTAACAAAGATATCCGAAGCTGTGGTGTCTTTGTCACATATCGCTAAACCAGGGCACAAAGCATATCAATGCAAGCGAGAGAAAGGCAGATGAAATCCCAACACAAACCTCACGGACGGAATGGTGGGCGAGAATCAAGCCAATTTGTTGAGGATTACGAGGTGTTACGTCTTTGTGACGGTGGAAGCCAATCTCGTTACCAATAACACCGAGTGGATTACGGATAATGCGCGACTAGGCATTTACGCACAACAAGGATCGATCGTGATTTTGAAGAAGTTTATTTGGTGAACAAGTGTTCATGAAATCCGCCACTTCAGCGGTGTTGGGTAAAGGAAAAGTTCTTCTTAAATTTACTTACGGAAAATCTTTGTGTTTGAACAATGTGCTATTTGTCCCTTCCTTCGTAGAAATTTGGTTTCAGTAGTTTACTTGATGTTCTTTGGGTTTGAGGTGAACCAAAAATGGAAAAATAGTTATTCGCATGATAGGGTTTTTGTTGGGAAGGGTATCTTAGCAATGGCTTGTATGTTACGAATGTTGTTTCGATGCCAATGGAAATGCTACTACTTTTGCTTATATTCTCGAGTCTGTTGATTTATGGCATGGAGACTTGGACATGTAAACTTTGCATCTCTTATGTGAAAAATATGAGACTAATTAGAATGTTAGCACAAGAAATTGCACTAAATGTGAGGTATGTGTCGAGGCCAATTTGCCAAGAAACCATTCAAATCTGTAACTCGAGATCAACGGAATTGCTTGACTGGTTCATTCGGACTTAGCGGACTTTAAGAACACAATGAGCAAAGGAGGAAAAAGTGGTATATCACCTTTGTAGATGACTATTCTAGATATACAAAAGTATACCTCCTAAGGTCTAAAGATGAAAGGTGAAGAAATGTTCTTAAAGTATAAAGCGAAGTTGAGAACCAATTAGGCGAAAGATCAAGAGACTCAGTCGGCCAGGGGTGGTGAGTATGATTCAAATTCGTTGGCTAATTTTTGTGAGAAAAATGGTATAATTCATGAGACCATCGCCCCTTATACACCACAAAGAAATGGTGTAGTGAGCGTAAGAACCGTACCCTTAAAGATATGATGAATGCTATGCTTTTGAGTTCGGACTATCGATAATATGTGGGAAATTTGTTTTGTTGCTTGTTTGTGTAATAGAGTACCCCATAAGAAAATAGACCGGACTCCATATGAGCTTTGGAAAGGGTATGCTCGAACTTAAATTATTTGAAAGTATGGGGGTGTTTGGCTAAAGTTGCTTTGCTGAGTCATAAACTAAGCGGACCAACATAGGTTCTAAGACCTTTGATCTTTGTTTTCATTGGTTATGCTCGAAATAGTGCATATCGTTTTATGTCTCTAAGTGATTATTCCATTTCAATATAGAGATCTTTGAGTTTTTGAGCATGTTTTTCCATTGAAAAGGATGTGCTAATGTTGTGCTGTCGTTGAGCTGTTGTTGTGCTGATGCTATGCACGAAAGTGTGTGCTTGCTTCTAGTTCTAGAGATGTTGTCGTTGAACCTGAAGAAGTAAAAGACAAAGGATCTCAGATTATGGACTGACTTTATTCTTGCTTTTATGGTGGAAGTGTGTGAAGAATCAAAGTTGATGTTGTGTGTCTCAAGAGTTTGTTTATTTTCCTTGTTGGCAAGATCCAAAACCTTTGATGAGGCTATTAGGTGCATTGATGCTACCTTACGGAAAGAGGCCGTTAAAGTGAGATAGATTCCTAGAGTCTAATAAAACTTGGGAATTAATCGGTTACCTAAAGGTTGTAGACCTATTAGTAGTAAATGGATCTTTAAGAAGAAACCGAGGTCGATGGTTCAATTGATAAATATAAGGCGGGCTTGTCATTAGAGGTTTTGACGAAAGAAAGGGATTGATTACTTTGACACTTACTCTCCGTGACAAAATAAGCACCATTAGAACTTTGATTGCTTTGTGCCTTGTTTGATCTTGTTGTGCATCAAATGGATGTTAAGACGACTTTTCTTAATGGTGACTTAGAGGAAGAAATTTATATGACCCAACTGAAGGATGTGAAGTCCTGTGTCGAGGATAAAGTTTGTAAATTGAGAAAATCCCTTTATGGCCTTAAGCAAGCTCCTAAACAGTGGTTTGAGAAATTTAATAATTCTCTTGTGGAAAATGGCTTTAACGAATTTTGGTGATTCTTGTGTTTATTCAAGGATGTTTGGATCAGTTGTGTGCTTATATGTTTATACGTCGATGACATGCGATCCTTGGTCCAAATTTGCATGTAGTTAATGAGACTAAGAAGTTGTTGTCTTCTTTGTTTGAGATGAAAGATATGGGTGAAGCGATGTTATCTTAGGGATTAAAATTGAAGACTAGTTACGGTTTTCATTGTCTCGATCCATTATGTTGAGAAAGTGTTAAAGAAATTTAATCACTTTGATGTGACTCTGTGAGAACCCCTATGATCTAGCATATCTTTAAAGAAGAACAATAGGCTGCGTGTCTCAATCGAGTATGCGAAATTATTGGAAGTGTAATGTTTTGATGAACTTTACTCGTCACGATATTGCTTATCTTTGTGAGTAGATTGAGTCGTTATACATAACCCTAGTAAAGAACATTGGAATGCACTTTATCGTTTGCTTAAGTATCTTAAAGGTACTATGGATTGGTGTTTGCACTTTAATAAGTTTCTCTTTGTGGTAGAAGGATATTGTGATCAAATTGGGTTTCGATAATGATGAAGTTAGTTACACTAGTGGTTATGTGTTTACTTTGGGTGGAGGGCTATTTCTTGGAAGTCTGCAAAGCAGACTTGCATGCGATCTACCATGGAATCTGAATTTATTGCTCTTGAGTTGGCGGTCAAGAAGTGAATGGCTTAAGTGCATTGTGAGACATACCTCTCTGGGAGAAGCGAGATTCCTATCTCATACATTGTGACTCACAGCGGAATTGGAGTAGCGCATGCGGTGTCTACAACGGAAAGAGGAGACATATCCGTGTTAGACGTAGTGCGGTGAGGCGATTGCTAAAGCAAGGTGTAATAGCTTTGCATTATGTGGTCAGAAGAACTTGGCGGATCCTCTCACTAAGGGTTTAACTAGGCGAATTGTTCTCGAGGCATCGAGGGTATAGGGCTTAAACCTATGGCTTTGGCTTGAAGAGGTATGGTGGATATCCGTGTGTCAAACGAAGCCATACTAATCTTCGAGATGCACTACATTCCTATCTCTACGGTCTTTAGGTAGTGCTTTAAGGATGAGTTTATATACTCTTAATGAATCCGCTTGTTATAGGGGTGCTTGTGAGATCTGTTGAAGGATTCACCGATTTTGTGTGTAAGGTTGAGCTATCATGCTCTTAATAATTCCACAATCATGTTTTGGTGGTCTATATTGAGATAGACTTGATGGAATTACCTAAGTAAGTGTGAAGGTTTGGCGCCTTCTATGAGAGACTATGGTTGTCTTTAGTGCACTTATGAGTCCCAGGTGTGCGCGTGGCCATAAAAGCGCAAGTGTATTTTATCGCGGAGTATGTTCTTCTTCGTGGTTGATATGTATTGTGGGGTCTCAATCGAGTGCATCGAGTTCAAGGCCTAGTCCACTGACTAGATCGTTGGTTGTTGCCTCACATCACTAATGTCAATTCAAATCGAAAGATATTGATGCCTAAGTATCTTACCCATTGTTTGCCCAGTTTTCTTTCTTTCTTTGTTGTCCTTGTTAGCCATTAGTAGATTGTTGGTTTTGAAGTCTTGTAATGGCAACAAGGAGGAGTTTTTTCTTCTTTTTCATACTCCCTTTGTCCACATGGGAGGAATAAGGTGGTTTTGGAGTGGTTTATATATCCCACCTCTTGCTAGTGTTGTATTAGCTTGTGAGTGGTTTTATGGTGGAGGCTAGAATTGGGGATCCACATGCTTGTAGCGCCGCCGTCCGTCGCCCGGCCGTCGCGCGCCATGGTCGATGCGCCATGGTTGGATGGTTTGAGCCGGGCCTATCTTTTTGCGGATATTTTTAGCCGTTTGGAATCTTTGACCGGAATTATTTTCTTCCAAATTTAATTCCTGGTCTTCTGTCTCTTCATATCTCCATTTAATCTCCATGATTCTCTTTTCTCCTTTACTGCTTTGTCTTTCAGTTTTGCCATTCAAACAGTCTCCTTTTATCTATAAATTGAGGCTTTTGCTTACTGGAAAAATATATACAATAACCTTCTCATCTTCTTCTTCCTCTTTTCTTTCTGGGCATTCAGATTACCATACTCCAAGCCCTTACCCTCGAGTGCACGAGTCTAAGGGTTGTCTGAGTTAACCTTGGGGAGCGACCGGCATAATCGATTGGCACCGAGGTCGAGCCGTAATCGCTTTCAAGGCAGTGGCCCGTCCACGGCTCAGATTCGTGTTCGTTCCGTAGCCTTGATTAATCCTTTTTCCAACATACCACACAGATTACTTTTAAATTGTCTCCTCAGGAATTTAGTTAAACTTCTACTTCTCCATAGCAACCTCTCCAAAAGGGTTGGATGAACAACCATGCACGAACACAAAAAGTGTGGATTGATAATTAATAATCTGAGGCAGAACTAGGTCCTCTGTAGCTTTGTAAGTTACTCTACACTCAACATAGAATTATCCTTCACATAGCTAATTTTCTTTGCTACAGTCACCTACTTTCTAGATGCTCCTGTTATGTAAATCATCTAAGAATGCAGTCACAATTTTGCTACTACTTTTGGGCACTTTGTGGTGCCTAGTATCTGGCTGTTTCTCTGGCAATTAAGATTGGCCACTTTCTGAGTCATTCAAGAGAGGAAATTAAAATGGAGGAGAAATGGAGGGCTTCCTGGCTGCTTTAGTTCACTTTGTTGTTTCATCATTTCAGGAGTGGGTGGCTAAGTTTGAGAAGCCAAAGGGAGACCCATCTTCCCTTGAGAAGCCTGCAACAACTGTTCTATCACCATATCTGAAAGTAGGTGATAATCTGACAGTTTCATTTGCATTATGGGTTTTATTTTTGCTTGGTAATTGTGCAGCTTCAAAAAAAAAAAAAGGCTTCTACCCTTGCATTCCCTGTTTCCATATTTTAATTTTGTCTTGTGCAGTTTGGTTGTCTTTCTGTCAGGTACTTCTACCAATGCCTTCAGGAAATTTATAGAAGTGTCAAGCACCATACATCTCCACCTGTTTCTCTTCTTGGACAGGTTAGTTGTGCAGTATACAACTAAAACTTCCCAGGCTTTTGTAAGATGGATCTGAAATTTTCTTCATAAAATGCAGTTGCTCTGGCGAGACTTCTTCTACTCTGCAGCCTTTGGCACTCCAAATTTTGACAAAATGAGGGGTAACAGAATATGCAAACAGGTAAATCACAACCTCAAAATATTGTTATTTAGCTCACCAGTTGGGATTATCTTTTTGTGTACTTTGCTCTTGTTTAGGTAAATATTCCTTCATCATGGGATCTACCTTGCTGGAGTTTCTTCATTTTCCCTATAATTAGTCTCTTTCACCATAAAGAAAATGTATCTCATGGAAGTATATCCTCTGGTTGAGTTGCTTTTGAAAATTTTGGAAGTGTTGAAAATGATGTAGATCCCTTGGAATGAAAATGATGAGCTGCTTGCTGCTTGGAGAGATGGTAGAACTGGGTATCCTTGGATTGATGCCATCATGGTTCAGGCAGGTATCCTCCTTTTGTCTTTAAAAAATATTTTATTTTGTTGATTCTGATTTTCCTTCTCTAAAAAGCTGAAGATAATGCTTCTGCTAATGCTGTGACTATCATTTTCTGAATCTTGTGAGCCTCATCACTTTGTCTTGCAGCTTCATAAATGGGGCTGGATGCACCATCTTGCTCGTCATTGTGTTGCATGCTTCCTTACTCGAGGTGATCTGGTAGGACTGCAATTTTCTATTCTTGTATATTTTGCATATCCTCTTTATTTGTTTTTCTAACTGTAATCAGTTTCTCTTTGTTGTAGTTTATTCACTGGGAGAAAGGACGTGATGTTTTCGAGAGGTTGTTAATTGATTCAGATTGGGCAATTAACAATGGGAATTGGCTTTGGCTTTCATGTTCATCTTTCTTTTATGATGTATGCATCAACTTCTTCATCCGCATGGATTTTGCTTAACATTGAGATCTTCCTCTTCGTGGACTTCAGTTCATCAGCGGAAGGCTGCCCAATTCTAGATCCCCCAGATTGCGCTTATGCGTACCTACCTTGGGAGATAATTGTTGATTTCACTTAACACTAAGAGTTCTTTTCAGATTTGCAACCTTCAGTAGTTAGTAAGAATATTTTGTCCAAAGTTTTTAATCATGACAGTGAATACCAGTAGCCTACTCTTTTCCATCGTAATTCCAGGCCCTATAGGCCTGGAGTATGAGGGTGAGTTCGGAATCCAGGGAAGGGGTTACGACTTAAGAGGCTAAGACTCTGCCTATCAGTTCCCCTAAGGGCAGGGCTTATATATCTGCCTATTGGAAATCTTTTATTTACCAGTGTTATTGTGTGTGTTTCTTGAAAAAGATTACATATATAATTGGCATTTCTTCTGAGCCTGTGTATTTTGCTTGCAGTACAATAGAATCTACTCACCAATCTCGTTTGGGAAGAAGTATGACCCTAATGGCAATTTTATAAGGCATTTTCTCCCAGTGCTTAAAGGTATGTATAATGTATCCATGCTGTATGGTTTTGTTTTTAGGTCGATTCTGTGCTTCTGCTTATAATTGTAAATTTCTTCCTTACCAAATGTGATGCATGAGATTCATTTCAATGGCCAGACATGCCAAAGCAATACATTTATGAACCATGGACAGCACCGAAGAGCATTCAAATAAAAGCTAAATGCATTATTGGCAAAGACTACCCAAGTCCTGGTACGTTGGTTAGTTTTATGTGACTCTACTTTCTCCTCAATGTCTTCATTTCTACCGATTATCCATATCCAATCTGAGTACAATTGAGTGAAATGTGGCGATTGGAAAATTCATGCAAATCCGCAGCCATATGAAACTCAGTTTCAAGAACGCGGTTTTGATCCCCCTGGATCCAGGCCCCTTGCATACTAACAATGAACAACAAAGAGACTCGGGCTTGTCTTAGTTGAACCCTGTACGACATTGGTATGGCTCATAGTACATTGCTTTTGATGGCAGTGGTTGCCCATGATTCTGCTATCAAGGAATGCAAGAGGAAGTTAGCTGAAGCATATGCATTGAACCGCAAGCTAAACGGGTCGGTGAATGGAGACGACCTAACAAACTTAAGACGAAAATTGGAGGACCATCAAAACGAAGAGGGGGATAACATATTGTCCAACGTCAAAGTTCAGTGCACTATTGTCCAACGTCAAAGTTCAGTGCATTATTGTCCAATACCCCAAAAGTTCAGTATATTAGCATCCAAAAATCCTAAAAAATATTATCATTTTTGAAATTGAATCACGGATATGAACATGTCATAGAAGTCAAAATTTGTGACTTATATGCACCTACGTTACCTGGACTCGGCTGTTAGGGCTGTCGTACCAGGGTCGACATGACACGACACGACTCGGATCCTGGCACGGGCAGAATTGCAGGACACGACCATGAACGAACCCTAGTCAGCAACAAACCCTAGATCGAACAATTGGATAGCCAATTGATGGGTGTTCGGGGTGGTAGTTGGGGGCTTTTGGTCGAATGGACGTCGTGACCCCACCGGTCTGGTCGCCGGTATCCGGTCACCGGTGAGAGACGGGAGAGAGGGAGCAGACGTTTCATTTCATTCTGTGTTTTTTTGGAGAGAGGAGAGAGAAAGAGGGGGGCGTGAAGAGCCACAGGCCCACATGTCCTAGGGTTTTTTTTGGATAATTTCTGCTGTAATTTTTTTTGGACCTTTTAATAATTGGGCTGAATATATTCTCTGTATGGGTCAAATCAATTTAAATTAAAGTATCCTTTAAGGATGCCTCTAAAAAAATAATACGTAATATTTCACTTTTAATATAATTAAATATGTTATGCAACTAAGGGGTCGTGTTTCTCCTACCGTGTCGGACCCTTGGATACCGTGTCCCCGTGTCCTTAATTTTTAGGGATGCCATGTCGGGCCCTTGGATCCGTGTCCGTGTCGGACACCCGTGTCCCGAGTCCAGGTAACATAAATATGCACAATGTTTTTATGAGCAGCTTACTATAAAAATAAAAATAAAAAAAGTTGGTTGTGGGGAGGCGGCTTGGATGCAACATTGCATTACTCCCACGCGTACAGTAGTTGTTCTGATTAAATCATGCAAGTTGGATACACTGAGACTGTCTGAGAGTCATCAAAACCATCGTTATACTATTACCAAGATTATATGCAGTGAGTGTAAATTTGCACCATTATATTTTGATTGATATGAAGATGGCACATAAGAAGTTGGTTCCTTATGCATACCAACAAAGTGGGATTGTTGTAGTTGCCATTTCCTATGATCTAGGGTTTTATTACTTATTTTTCTCAAGCTGAAAAGCTTAAAAATTGAATGCTAAAGAAGTATATGTTACGGCCTACCCATCTCTCTCTAGTCCTTAACCTAAGCTGAATCGTTGGTCGCTGCTTGTGTTGTGGTTACTGGAGGGGGGAGCTCTAGGAGTTGGGCAATTCCAGTCTTCCTCAATTGGCAATGTTGGAGCTCCAGTGGTACCTTGACTCTGCTTTGTCGAGATCCCACTTTTCAACAGAATGCTACTACTGCTCCTCTTTCTACCAATTTCTAACGGTTTGTCATCGGCGCTCAACTGGGTCTAGGATCTGAACGTATATTTTAGTCTGCCTATACTCTCTGGTTTGCCCACAAAGTTTTTTTTCTCGTAAGTGCGTCACGACCTGCACTATAGTAGGGTGGTCTCGTTTCTAATGTGAGGGCAGTTGTCAATAACAACCCTTGTTCAACCCATCCAAATTAGTTGTGTTGAGTTAAAGGGTCAGTTATCTTTCATTATTTCCTCTCTTTCTTTGGATGGTGATTCTTTGAATATGTTGTCACTGACTGCCTTTTCAAGGTCTAGTGAGATTATATCTGTGCTCAAGGAATTTCTAGGGCTAAAGGGGGTTGCTAACATATCACCTTTCTTGACCCACCAAGGGTTGAAATTACTAGTCACGCTATCTCTAATATGTCTCTTGGTAATCATCCTGTTTCCACTGTTAATATGCAACATGTTGAATTTATTGGATTCGGTGTCATTCCTTATATGTGGACAATTTGCATATTGGGATGGATAATGTGAGTCAGACAAATCTATATGTTGAATTTGGCGATGTTGATGCATGTGTTCTTGGCAAAGTGGGAAGGATTGTAAAAGGTATGGTTATGTCCGATTTAAAGTTAAAAAAGGGTTCCATTACTATTCAACTCCTTAAAGCTAACTTGTTCAATGGATCAATTTAGTAAAAAACAAAGATTGTCACCCTCTTTAAGAAAGGTTTCCCAGAAGCAGATTTTTGTTCTTAAAGGTACACATAATGCTGAGGTTGAATCTCCTCAAGATAAGATCGATGGCACTGTTGAGGTGGTTGAAGACAGTCTTGCGAACTCACACCAAAACCCTAATGTTATTCCCTCTGTTATGTTAAAAGAGTATTACTAAAAACTTGTATTGCGACAGAAAATACTTCCAAGACGAGTTTGGGGCCAAACACGAAAATTAGAATGGAATTGTTTACCTCGCAATTCGGCCTTGCGACGGACCAATCGCTCTCATTAAAAATAAAAAAAGAAAAGTGGAAATTGTCCTTGCGATGGGACCATTCCACCTCAAAGGCAATTTTTTTAGACACCCCCTACCCCTTAATTTTTTTTTTCAAAGGCAACAATTCAATTTTTGAATACAAACGTGTAGACACTGAATTTTGTACCGTTATTTTAGATAAAATTGTACAAATATATTTAGTCAACCCAATGTAACATGTTAGCATGCAAAAGTCAAGCCGAAAAACACAAAAAGCAGAAAAAAAAAAGAAAACCCCCCAAGGTCGTTTGGCCTTGGTAGTGTTTTCAGCTGACCCAACCAGTGCCACGTCATTAATTTGTGTGAGAAAACACACCTAGGGTCTTGCGGCTTCGGTGGCATTCCACCTCAACAATCCGTGTGATGTTATTATCCAAAAGCATCCCCATAATCATGCAATTCCCTAATCCATGCACTCCCAAAATCAAAATGGATTCGGTATTTGGGGGATTAAATGTAATCAAATGGCATGAAATAAGCATCATTCAATACATCCAAATAGCCTAAGGAATCCCTCGACGTATTGACCTCGGAAATTTCTCTCTTCTTTCTCCCCATAAGCTCTTGAATGTTACTTGTTTTGAAAAGAGTTAAAGTTATCATGTTGCTCATTTACTTTTAATCATGTAATCAATCTTCTTCGTTATACATGTACATTTTGTAAAAAGTTTATTCCGAACGCAGGACATGAATAACTCTCGTGAAATTCTTCTAATTAAACTTTTCTCTGCTCTCTTTCATTTTAAATTGATACTAATAAAGTCTGTTTTTGAAAACAGGCGACTCCGAGAGTTTTCTAACTCTTGGACTCATAACCTTATACTTAGACTTGGATTTTGAGTTCGTAGGTCTTAGTTTTCTTTTTTAAGGTTCATGGATTTCCTTAAAATCAACTAATGACTCCTTTAATCATGTTTTGCATAGTTTAATCTGTTTTTATTTTATTTATTCGAATGTATGATTTTTTTCGCCTCTATAATCCTACATACAAAACAAAAAGAAAAGTCTAGCCAAAATAGTAGCCTAGGCCAAACAGCCTTGGCTATGTATTATGGCTTGTTTTCTTAACCTAAGTCGGGCTAACCATTTGCTTGACCTAGTATAGGCCAAATAGCCTACTGGGCCAGTCCACTGGTCTTGCTTTTATTGGTTCACTTGTCTTACATAGTTACATGTATAACATCTGGGTGATAATCTTGATTATTTGTTCAAATTGATAAAATTCTAGGGTTAAACTTACAAACTTATGATTCTTAAGAATCGTTAAGCTTTTCTTGAAAACATCCTTCTTTAAGGATTAAGCATAAATTTACAAAACACAAACACATCCTAGAACTGGCTTGTATCTGGGCAGATCTCGGGTAGGACATCATAACATCCTACTCTTAAAGGTTTTCCAATAATGACTTTTAAATTTCTCATTTTGGAAGCTTGGCCAAAAGATGTATAAGGATGAGAAAAATTGAGCCCTAAGTTGGATCAAATTGTGCATGTAAGTGAGATGTTTCTCTTAAAGTGTTTGAGCTCCTTAACTTAGCTTTTGATACCTCGTTCTTGTTGGTTGAATTATAAGACAACAAAGGACACCTTCAATGTTGGATAATGCAGCTAGCTAAGATATTAAAAACCCCTTGTACAACTCCTTCAACTTGATCTCTTTAATCACTCTTGATGCATAAAATTTTAATTTGATAATGCCTTCTTCATTGTGTGGTTGATTTTTGTGAGTTAGGAAATGTTAGAAATAAATGTGTGATGATGAAAATGAGCTAGAGAGAGAGAATCGATGATGTAGTGAGAGAAGGATGGAGGGATGAGTGAGAGGAATAAGCGAGCGGAGGGTGTTTATAATGAGTGTGACTCTTTTGATGGAGTGCTTAAGTGATCAAGCAATGAACATTTGCTGCATTTTGTTGATATTCTTGGATTTTCATGTCGTAACATTCCCTCCTCATGTAAGGAAATAGTAGGGAGTGATGTGGATGCAAGGGTAATGTCCCATCAATCTCTTGTGTTATATTTTAGGTATTTGGTGCAATATAAAAGGTGTATGTTTAACTAAGTAACGTGGGTGGTTTTATTTCTCAAATGTTTAACCCCCATACCCCTTTAGGGAGGGTTAAACATTTGGTTTCTAATTAGCTAAATTACGCTGCGAGAATTGAGTTAGAAGTCTACTACTGGCTTTTGATGTTTTTTACTCTTAATTCTTTAAGACTCGAATGATACCTATTCGAGATTTGTTGGCTCTCTTGGGGTTGTGCATTAGGTGTCTTGATACGGCCTCGAAGTAGTGAAGGTCGAATTACGTTACCTAATTTTTCCTTGTACATGGTGAGGTTACTGACGTTAGTAATCCCTATTCCAAAATTGCTTCGTCAATGATGACAACGGTATTAATGTTGTCGGTTATTATTTTCCCCATCAAAGGTTTGTAAGATGATCTTAGTAATAATAATAATTTAATAATTTTATTTATTGGTGGTTGATGTTACACACACAAATCGGTTTGATAAAATCATAAAGCGGAACCGTGACCGGATAACTTTGTGCACCATATTCTCTATTTTGGTTTATTGGTTATCAAAATTGCCTTTATTTTCTAAATGATAAATCAATGCCTTCTAGAAAGTCATTGCCCCTGTTTTAGTTGCACTAAGTGACTTCTAAAATGTCACTGTTATGATATGTTGAAAAAAACCCAAAACCTTCCCACCTAGTTAAACTATGTCTTTGTTCTTCAAAAACTAAAAGCTCTTGTCTCTAAATGATATAGCATGTCCATACAAAATGATTATCCAATAAGAGTTTTCATTTTTAGATATAAAAATCTAAAACATTATTTTTTTTATTACACACACATACACACACACATGCATGCACACATATATACACATATTAACAGTTCGGTTCCTGTTCTCCATCAGTTTCAACATCCTAAACTGAAACCACCCCGGTCATTTAGTATATGGTTTTTCAATTCGGTACACCATATTGTTAAACCAACTTGTTGAACTGCTTAAACGGCTCGACATTGTGGTTCCAAAATTTTCAAATAGCCCTAGTTGTCCCTTCACTTACTTGTATTGATGAGTACATCTGTACATGAATCTTTAACCAACAGATCAAGCTAGTGTGCAACAATTTAAGTATG
This sequence comes from Portulaca oleracea, assembly GCA_029582165.1. Lineage (NCBI taxonomy): Eukaryota > Viridiplantae > Streptophyta > Magnoliopsida > Caryophyllales > Portulacaceae > Portulaca > Portulaca oleracea. Next base: position 40,730,325 of record CM055874.1, read on the forward strand.
CATAGACCGAAAAGTTTAGAGTGCAAAACCTGTACAACAACTTTTTTTTAATGCATGATGGAGGGTTTGTTGCGTCATAATAGTCACTTCTATTGAGAAGTGAAGATTGGTTGAGGTGGATGAAGATTGTCGATTGATGAATGAGGTAGTGAATTATTTCGTACACACTTTCCATTATTTTAGCTCTAGACCAAAAGTGAAACAAATAAAAATCAATAGCATTGAAAAAAAATCAAGCTGGAAGCTACTCTTTCATATCAGAGTGCAAAACTTGTACAACAACTTTTTTTTTTAAATGCATGATGGAGGGTTTATTGCGTCATAGTAGTCACGTCTATTGAGAAATGAAGATTGGTTGAGGTGGATGAAGATTGTCGATTGATGAATGAGGTAGTGAATCATTTCGTATACACTTTCGATTATTTCAGCTCTAGACCAAAAGTGAAACAAATAAAAATCAATAGCATTGAAAAAAAATCAAGCTGGAAGCTACTCTTTCATATATCAGAGCCAAGTTTCAATCCTGGGACTTGTGGGTTATGGGCCCACCACACTTCTGCTGCGCCACTTTGATTTGTTGGTTATTTTTGTAAATTTCTAAAATATGTTATAATTTTTAAAGGCCTCTGCTTTTCTTATATTTATTCCATTCATAATTAAGGTACTACTCTTATTCTCATTAAAACAAAATTGTATTTGACCATGGAATTCTAGAGGCTTAAATTCACGTGATGGTCACTACTCATTATAGAAGAGAATCAGAAAAACAACACAAGACATATAACCCAGCACCACATAACTAAATCACACATTGTTTGTTTGAGCAAAAAAGTAGACATTAAATTCGATAGCAAAATGACATGAAAGTTAGTAGAGTGCCCACAATGTACACAACCACAAAATCAAACACTCTTTAAGGCCAATATCGAATATACATACTGGACAGTGCCAGAAAAATTTGTACATATTCTCTTATGCAATACCATGGGGAAAAAAAGATAATGAAAAAAAAAACCTAGGACAACATTGGTTAGTAGTAATAATAATCAATAAGAATCTGCAAACAAATCCACATTAGCAAAAAAAAAAAAAAGGCCTTAAAGCAGGAAATGAATTGATCTTTTTTGTATGGTACTTATTTTCATCAAATGCATTTCAGACATATACTTAACAAACCTAAAGGCAAATTTATCTCACATTCATTTAGAGAAGTATAACATAAGAAGAAAATTAGACAGTAATTACAAAATATTTGTGAAACTAACCTTAATCCAACAACTGTACAACTTCTGCTTCTTTAGCATAATACCCCACTAAAAATAGTGACCATAGTATAGACTACAATAGCTTCAAGGAAGCGCTAAATCACAACTGATCCATTTATCAATTTGATGGTTGATAAACCTTAATTTTACCGCCTTAAAACTTGGTTTTCAGGTTGTGTTTCGGGAGTATTTTACCTACTTTAACACAAATTTCACTTACTTTAGCTCATCCTCGCTTGTTGTAGCTAAAATACTTAACTTTGTCAAGTGTAGGTGAACTTTGGGCGATTCACAGCGCTTTAATGATCGTTGGGTGAAAGATGAGAAAGTCGGGATGAAAAGAGTGTGTGAAGAATCCCAAAGGCGACCTCTCCAGGGTCGCACACCCAGGCGCACGCCTGTGCGCCAATCCAGAATTTCCAGAACAGGCGCACGCCTGTGCACATTGCCCATAATGCAGTTTTATTGTTTTATATTAAGAAAAAATGATGGTTATCATACTTAATTATTTCAGCAACTATTCTAGGTTTTTTAGAAGACTTTTTCTCTCAACTTTAGAGGGATCTACTTGCTTTTGGATTGAAGATTATAACACGTTGGAATCAAATTAAGTTTAATTTCAATTTTTTGGTATCAATTTCTTCTTTCTCTCTTCCTTGTGTTTGTGTTTTGTTCATTGTTCATGATTTTGCTTCTTGTTTCATTATGAATATGAGAAGCTAAATTCTCCAACTCGGGGTTAGAAATTTGCCACTAGTATGCTTTTTTAATCGCAATTATACTTCCCGCATTAGTTCATGTTCACATATCGAATTTCTATCAAGTTGTTAATTGTTGTTGATGTGAGGCTCGAGAGAGTCCTATCTTGTGCTAATTAGGGTTTATGTTACCTTTGAGAAAAAGAATTTAGGCCTAATGCAACTTGCTTATATGATTATAACTTAGACATGAGAATAATTTAGGTTGTAATTAAGGGAGAAATCGATATCTTGTAATTCTCTTGTTTTGGTTTGTGTGAGAACAACAACTAATGCAATTGAGTTAGCTTAATGACCTTCGAGAGAAGGCTTTGATAGTCTAAATTGAATCGATTGCCTAATTCGATGTTGATAAGTGGTTTTTATATAGTATTTTTAGGGCTCAAATCACATATGTTTCATGCTTTTATACCCGAAATTCCATGTTTTTATATCAATTTCTGTGATTTCTTCACTTGGTTGCGAGATTGGTACATTTTGCAGGGGATATTGAAAATACACTCAAAAGCATGGAAAATTGATGGAAAAAGGGAGAAAATGCAAAGAAAATCAAAAGAAAGTTGGAAGGAAGAAAGATTGAAGAAGAAACAACGACCCACGCTCAAGGTCCGACCCAAAATCGGGCGGAGTAAGGAGACGCTGCCAGCGCCCTTTAAGCGCTGTCAACGCCTCTAGCAGGGATTTCATGTGCTGAAGGAGACTTCAAGCGCTGCCAACGTAAATCAGACGCTGTCAGCGCCTAGACACGGAGAACAAGTCTCACATTCCAGATGTTGCCAGCGCCCAGAGGGACGCTGTCAGCGTTTTGTGCCCTAAACGTGTCTTATAAAAGACTCGTCAGCCAGCCGTTGAAAGGGGAGGAAGAAAAATATATTATCGAACGTCAGAGTTTTTAGAGAGCTTCTAGGGTAGTTTCTTAGATAGTTTCTTTTTAGTTTAAATTTCTGAAATTTATTAGTTTAGATTATTGTAAGTGATTGAAGGATACGAAAAAGATCGATTCAGGTGACACGAAGAGATCGATTCTGCCACTTCAAACACTCAGTTATTTCTACTTTTTCTCTATGTTTTCCAATTTACATTCAGTTTGTGTGTTAGTTGTTTCTAGCATTATGAGTGGCTAAACTCCTTTTGTTCGGGGGATAAACTCAATGTCTTTTGATTGATTTTGAATACAGTCTCGGTGTAAAGTTATTCCTTTTATTCGTTTGATCTTCGTAATTTGTCTGTCATAGTAAAATCTGGCTAACCGCCTTTTATTTGATACTAGATTCTTGGTAACAGAACGAAAGTTTGAATTTTGAATTGGAAAGATGTAGATTGAATAGGTTACTAGCGAAAGAGTTGGTGGGCATGATGGCGACGAGATGGCATTGGCATCCATAAATAAAAAGAAAGAGTTAGTGTGGCACGTGTGAGTCAACACGAACGCGATTGAACTGCGGAGACAATCAGTATCTGTCCCTCTCCCCCACCCTCGAGTTGGGCCGCCCCCTCCTTCCTCTCTTCTTACTTCTATCTCTCATTTCTCATTTCTCATCTCTTTCGTTCCTCCCCCCCTTCGAAATTGTAGAAACACAAACCTGATCCTCCAGATCAGATCTATCAAACCCTAATTTCTCCAGGGAGTGGCCTGATTCTCAGAACACATCCACCCAAATCACCATGTGGAGAAGGCTTCTTTCTTCCCACCTCAAAACCCTAGCCACCACCACCACCACCACCTCTTCGTCGTCTTCTTCCATCCGATCCCTTTCCACCATTGCTAAACCTTCATTCCTTGCTACGACGTCGTATCGTCCTTCTTCTTACCTTCTCTCTCACCATTTCTCCACCCAATCTGGTATCTTTTTCTCCCCTCCTTTTCGGCTTTCTGCTAATTTCCTGGTTTTTTTTATTTGTGTATTTGCGCTGATTGCAGAATGCATTTGAATCTGAATTTTGATTTGCTTTTTGTTATTTGGCAGATGTATCGAAGCCCACGAAGTCTGTCGAGGATGTAATGCCTATTGCTACTGGTCACGAGCGTGAGGAGCTTGAAGCTGAGCTTCAGGTGTATATTTCTAAGTGATTCTTTATAAATCATAATCAGATTTCTGGTCAAGTTAAGCGCTTTTGTGACTGATTGATTGATGATGGTGTTATGTCAATCTGGTTTGGTCATGGTATATAGAATGATGCCTATAATACGTACCTTCAGAGAAACAGAAATGATATGGCTGTTTCTTTTTCTTTTTATGCTGTGCAGGGAAAAAATATTCTGGAAATAGACTACCCAGTTGGTCCTTTTGGCACTAAGGTAAACACTCCCCTCCTTTTGTCCGCATTATTAGATTCAAGTTTTACTTGTTTTGCTTCTTTGTTGCTGCACTTTTGTTATGTTCTTGATGACATTGCTTTGGGTTAGTTTCATTGCTTTGGTATTTTGGAGTCTGGAATGTGATGTTGGGAAAAGCCTCAGGTTAGTCCACAAGCTGATAGCATAAATGTGCTAAAAAAGAGTCCTTTTTGGTGCTAAAATATAGTTCGATAGGTTCCTGTGATTTCTGTTGCATTCATTTCAACACAACTAGGTATTGCACAAAGCAGAAAAGAAACTAACATTTTGTGGAGCTGCTTTATAATTTAGCGGCCATATTCTTCATGTGAAGTGCAATTGCTATTTTACTGAGTGCATGTGTTAATGTATTCCACTCATTACAGTAAGGGTGGAACTCATTTATTAGTGCACTTTTGATGGTGAATCGGGTATTGATTTGAGCTATCTGATCGCAACACTCCATTCATTTGATTTTTCCTTTTCCAAGAAAATAAAAATAAAAATGAAAGTTTTTTTTTTTTTTTTTTGGGGGGGGGGGGGGGGTGAGTTCTAGTTAGACAGCTCTACCAGCTGTGTGATGAATGAATATGAATTTGTGGTGATGCTGTTGGAAAAGGTTGGCTGAAACTTGAAAGGAAATGGTGCCTATGCCTAATGTAAGTGGGCTGGTAACATTGTTAAGGGAGAGTGACTTCTGAGCTCTGGAAGTGTCAAATACTGACATACCATTGAAACATAACAAAAGTCAGATGATGTCATGGTGACCTTGTGAGATGTTAATTTCTGTGCATGCAAAACATTAAGTTTGTTGATCTGGAAAATAATATTGATGTTACTGGATATGAATATCCTTCAGAAACTATCACATCATAAATCATGAGAACCTAGAAAATAGACAGTATGGCTTGGTGACATCAATGCATGTTCAGAACACCATGCGCGTAAATTAGACCTTCAAACTTGGGTCAAATTGTGCTTTTGATAAACTTCTTGTGGCCATGAGGGTGGCAATTTCATTTTTGTGAGCTAGAGAGGGATATAGTTGCCAATCAGGTTTAACATTTGATCTATGTCAAAGTGGGTCTACGTAGATGTACTTATAACAATTGTCGTAGCAACATGAGAAGTTTTTGTGGTGATTTGTGAAAATCAGAGAGGATGCCGAAAGCAAACCGTCTGTACATTTATATCTAGACCTTGTAAGGAATCAACACGTTAATGAAAAGGCAATGGTGTGAAATGTCAAGAGTAACTTTGATTAGAGGGAGAGAGGTGGGTAAATGTAAACGGTGTATGCTTTAGATGGTTGACAGAGAGAACTGAGATTGACAATGGCTACAATGGGGCACTATCAGGACATGTTTGCTTCGCAGACTCTTGATCACTGTCAAGTCATATAAAGGGCTTGTTTTAGAAGGGGCCAAATAGTTCTCAGTCTCATCGTTTCTTGGATTACTTTTTGGTCTATCTGTTGTTTTGCTTACCTCTTTGGTTGAGATCCTTTTGAACCTCCACCTTGGGGCATTGAGACCGTTTTTTTAATTTTAAAAAAATATTTTTAGCAACCATCATAAGCCTTATTTTGTGCATCTTGCTCTCATATTGATCCAATACATATGTTTGAATATGAGCTGCACGGCTTCTAGGCTCTTGTATAGGGTAAGGTGTTTGAGGTTTTGACATAAAATTGAATGCGCTTAACTTCAATGTTAATGAGATAAAAATCTGAGTTGAAATGGTATAGTACTGGTATTACGTACCAGTTCACTCATGAGAAGTTTTGGGATAGTATCTTTTTAATTTGAGGGATGTTTTAAACAGCTGGAAACTTTGGTATTGATTGTCTGAATATGAATTTTGAGAATCATGAAAAATATATTGCTCAGTTGAAGCCTCCTTCAGTCTTTGCAAATATTCATGGCGAACAAACCTAACTTCCACAACCCAGTCAAATTGTTTTTGAATGCTTGTCACATGTCTCATCACTTGTACTCACCCACAATGTTTAGACTATTGGGGGAGGAGTGGTTATTTGAATGGAACAGCAACTCTCTCTCTCTGACAAATTGAAGATATGGAATTAGTGGGACCACTGTCTCTAGAATATGCAATCCTATACCAAATGCGTAGGAAGGTCATAACATGTCATCGAGTTCTCGTTAGCTGTTCGTTTAGTGGTCTATAGTATATGTAGCTTGGATTGTTTACCCATGCCGAGATTGTCTCATCAATCGTTAAATTTTCTTGAACTTTTGGGTTGGTTAATTGCTCGGGTTCTTATTGATATTGCACTTCTTTTACTCGGTCCAGTATAATTTATACGTGTCCCTTACATCACAAACTCGCAATCGCTAAAATTTTCATATAAAGTATAACAATATGGCTTTATTAGAATTACTATTTGATTTCATATCCATGCTTCTACATAACTAAGTTTGTCATCTGTCATAGGTGGATTTGATACTTGAACAGCTCATCAGATCTACTGATCTAGTGTGAAATTTAATTGTAGTTCATTGAGGTTCGATTTCAAGATATGCTCAAATTGAATTGTTTGCTTTGTGTGATGGGCTGTTTAGTTTGAAATCTGTAGGGTTCTCTTAGAACTCTTGTGAGATACCTTAGTCTGATCCTGTGGAGTTTTCAAATTTGTTCTGGGGCTTCTAGTTCAAGGTTGAGTACAATGTGACCAATTTTAACCGTTTTAGCTGCATGGGGAATGACAAAATTTTTCTGAAGAGCGGAATTCCGTACCTAGTATGATAAAAGAGAGAAATCAACTGATCTAGTCAAATGTGAGCTTGAAGTTCTATAGTTATATTTTGTTATTCATAATAGTACTAAAATCAAATAAATCATCCCCCCCCTCCCCCCCACATTCAAAAGTTAGGCCTGCTGACTCCATTTGGCATGGTCATCCATATGTTATTGTACAAAGTCCATTAGTTGCCTGTTATTTATGTTTCATCCAATGTACTTGAGGATTTGACTGATTTCATTATGAACATCAGCTGTCATCTGTATGGAAGAATTTGGGAGTTTTCAATGCATGTCCTTTTTCCCTCTTTGTTGGTTCATGGAGTTGTATCTTTTATTGAACTGCTATCATTTGTGACGTTTTGCAGGAAAATCCTGCTATTGTGAAGTCTTACTATGACAAGAGGATTGTTGGTTGTCCTGGTGGTGAAGGAGGTCAGTGTTGAATTTTGTATCAGTCTCTTTGGATCTCGTGTCCCTCCTGGCGGTGCACCAAACTATTTTTCTATTACTATTTTGTGCTAAATACTCTTCCCACTTTTTGGTCTTGATTATTTACAGAGGATGAACATGATGTTGTCTGGTTTTGGCTTAAGAAGGATGAACCCAAAGAATGTCCAGTGTGTTCACAATACTTCAAGGCAAGTGTCAGCACCTGTCCAGTGATGATAAGCTTATCTTTTTGAGTGATTATCTGATTACCATTGTGATCCTTAGAGTCATCTGCACTGCAGTTAACAAAGTAGTGTATATTAATGAAACATTTATCGTATTAAACATGAACTGCTCTGTATAAGTAGCGTTATCTTCAAACTGTAAGATAAATTTTGACTAACATTGATTTGCTTCCTGGCTTTCACAATCATGGACCCATGGTTAATCTGACATGTTCTCATATTTGAAAATTTCTTGCCCATGGGAATAAATTGTGGTGTAAAGTTGTGTAACTGAACTATTGGGTACCCTGCTATAAAGGTGAGGGGGTGATAGTGTTGAATACTTATAAGAGCCGAAAAAAGGCCATGGATTTCAACACCTTTGAGATTGTTTCCTTCTGAGTTTCTGCTTTATCTGTGAACACTGAGTTGCCAAGAAAGTGTTAAATTATTGTTTGCAATAAAAGATCACTTGTTGGTATGTTAAAAAAAATGTTTTGGTTGGTGTGTGGAGTTGTGCTGCACTACTCGTAAAAGATTTGCTTGAGCTATTTGGCTATTTGTTTCTTGCTTTTTGGGTGCTGTTTCTTGTGGTGTAGTTGAACATTCACTTATTGTTCCATACATACATGTTTGCAGTTGGAAGTTGTTGGTCCAGGCGGGGATCCTGAAGCAGGACATGGTGAGGATGAACATCACTAATTGTAGTTCCGGAATGTAGTGCCGAAATAAGATTATGGCAAAACATTGAGACAGTTCTGTGAAACCTGTGCTGCTGCTGATGCTGCTGCTTCTTTGCAATTGAAAAGAGCTTTGTTCTTTCTTTTTGGTGGGTCGTTGATGGACCCCTGCTTTGCTGTTCACGTTTTAGTTCTATTTTTAAAAGAAACATGAGGGTAGAGTGGTTTTTCTCTACCATTGAGCTGGTAATTGGAAGTATGAAATTTTCACTCACATTTCTTCATTGCATAGAGCGAATAATCAATGGCTTCCCTCCTTTCTTGTATTTGCTGTGGTTGCAGTAGTGACTGCATTATCCTTTTTTATTTTTCTTCCTAAGGTCGGGCCACCCTGCTGCGTATAGACCTGTTGTTGCACAACACATCCTGCTCCCATGGAGAAGAGTTGTAACTTGTGCTGCTCCCAGAAATTGATTTCAGGATTTACAGTATTATATCACAATGTAGCTGGTATAAAGTGGGCTAAGAGCTCATTGGTAGTGACTGCATCATCTTGTCATCTACCTTTCTCATCCTTTTTCACCTTCTATTTGGTCTCCAGTCTCAAGTATTGTCCAGGAAGCTGTTTGTAAGGGGTAAAAGCCATATTCACTTTGTCGATACAAGGCAATTGACAAGCAACTTGTCGAGCACAAGCCAAAATGTGATGGGATCCATAGTTGTGCGAGGGGGGTGTGGACGTTACCTCATGTTTTTGGTATCAAGGTTCTGAAACTTGAATCTGTCTATACCACGGTATTAAAGCATAAAAGCTTATTTTGGGTGAAATCTCAATTTCATTAATATTGGGATTTAGGATGTATAAAATTTATAAAGTTTCCAGAAACATTGTGAATCGAGCCCAAGTCTTAACTAAGGATGTATCAAAACATTCAAACACAATGTAATTTTATCGTTTAATAAAAGTAGTGACTATTTTGGAAAAAAAATATTGGGATTTTGTGAGATGTAAGTAAATAGTCGGATATAGTAGAATTTCATTTTAATTATTCCAATGGATTTGGTAGATCTTGGAAGAAAATATTTTTCCCTATAAAATTGTATTTTACAGTGTTTTGTTTAGATTTTAAAGTCTTCAAAAGAAATTTGTTTGAAATGTTCCATGTACTCTTGGGTTCCCCTCAAAAAAATAAAAAGCTACTAGGTTTAGAGGGACTAGTCATCAAACCAATACAAGTTGTATGTTTTCTGTTTAACATGTGAGACATTAATATTTTTTTAGTAGTTAATTGATACAAAATGTAAATTGGACCATCAATTGCCAAACTATTATTAAATGGAGGCCTTTTATCATTCACCAAAATAAAGTTGTCCATTAAATTGCCTCAAATATTAATATTCATACATTTCTAATATAGATTCATTGTTATATATCAAAAATATTGTAGTCTCAATAAATTACTGTAAAGTCAATTTCTTTGCGAAAATGTATGTATAGCCAAATATCAACCGCACTTAAAATCGGGTCAAGTTCTAATTGTTCAATTAGACTCTGTAGTAATAAGATCGGCTAAGCCTTATTTGGCCACCCCAGGAGCAACAGTTCATGGTCATTATGGGGAAATCATTTATGAAGGGGATACTTTAGTTATGTTTATATATGAAAAATCGAGGTCTGGTGATATAACGCAAGGTCTTCCAAAAGTGGAACAAGTAATTTATTGACCCCGAGGAATGACTCACGAAGCAAATCGACCATAAAGCTTCAAGTAAGACTATAAAGTTCCAATTTATGAGAAATATCAATTTTAACTATTTTTTGTTTTGTATTCTGGATAGTTTTCACACAAGTTTCATACTTAGTGCATCCAACAAAAACATAAAAATAATAATTAATATTTATCTCAAATTGGAACCTCATAGTCTTACTTGAAACTTTATGGTCCATTTGATTCATGAGCCATTCCTTGGGGTCAAAAACTCGAGAGACAAACCAATTCAATGATACCTACACTTTCACTTTGAAAGTCGACTGACCATACATGCACTCTTATTGTAGAACCCTGGATTTTGGATAGTTGCACCGTTAGTCAATTAGCCAACCCGTTATGTCAGAATTTCAGTTTCGAGGACGAAATTTCTTTTAACGGGGTAATGATTAAAACCCCGAAAAATTCAATTGTGTTTGTCGTTTGCCGTTAATAGCTTAAGTTATTTATGTTAATTATATAAGAATTAAGGATGAAAATAGATAAAATTCATCTCAGATCCAGTACAAATAAAACCATCCCTGCCCATATCTTTTTACTTATTCTTGCTAACACTTGAGATCATAGGGCTGAGGAGAGACTAACATGAGTAGCATTTCGTGGATATCATGGTAATTTTTCGGGGTTAGCTAATATGTTTTTATTATTTTATGTAGGTTATTTATCAATTATTGTGTTAAATATTTTAGGAATTTTGAAAACCTATTGTTACTAGAATTACGATTATTTTTGTTGAGTTATTTATAATTATTTTAGTTTTTTTATATTTACTTATTATGGATATAAATACCCAATTAACTCTCTAAAACCTAATTTATAAAATGATTATTGAATAACGATAATACGAACTTTGGGGGTGGCCGATAACAATACCAACCATTTGCTGGACACTAGCAGTACCAATTAAGGATTTATTTTCCAGCAATGGTATGCCACCTACTTCATAGGTGTTTGACTCGACGAAAGATGACGTGGTGCCTAATTGTTTGAGCTGGAGACTGAAGCAAGTGGATAAAATATTGATTGTCACTTTTTTTTTTGTCAACTAAGCAACATTGACTAATTTAGCTCAAAACAATTGAAGTTTTATTTTCACATTATTGTTTAGCTAATTAGTTGGTTAATGTTGCTTAGTCAAAAAAATGTGGTTGTTAATGTTTTTTCAGCTTGCTCTGGCCTCTAGCCCATACAATTAGGCAACACGTGATCTTTCTGTTAAGTTAGACACCTACCAAATCGGCGACGTCCTATTGTTGGAAAACAGGTATAGAGTTGATACTGTTGGTGTCCAACAAAATTTTTGATATTATTATCGGTCAATACTCCCAAAGTTTGTGTTATTGTTATCCAATAACCCTTTATAAAAATTAAAAAAAAAACCTTATTTTCTCTATCATCCTCCCTCACCCAACCCCTAACACTAAGACTAACTCTCCCTCCCTCACAAACCAATGCCTCCCTCCGCCCATCTATAGTTGGTTGTTGCAGCCGCCGACCCTCATCGGAGACACCCGACTGCCGCCGAATATCACTAGCGCCAACCGCAACCCCAACGACTACCACTCTCATTCATCTCTCAAACTCCCAACCTTTCATGCCCTATTCAAACCCCACCAACGCCACTGACAACCATTAGCCATCGCCTACCTTGACCCCAGATAATCGCCGCCGCCCACGCTCACAATCGCCGTCATCAATTGCCGGAAGACACCCCAGCGACCTGCTTTGTTTCCTCAAGCCTTAGCCCTTCTCTCCCTTTCAGTTTTCGTGGCCAACCTAGCCCGACAGCATTGACCGTTGCCCATGTTGCCGTCAACTGACCAATCGTGACCCTTGGGATCCGCCATTGCCGCCTCTAGACGCTGACAACTTGTCAGGTTTAGCGTGCGCGCGTACACACACACACACATATTTGCCACTTTGGCGTGCGCATGGGAAGTCTAGCAAGTTTATGGTGGAGGTTATTCTTGGAGATTCGAAGCACGCAGGCTTAGTAGAAGATGTGATGTTCGACAGTAACATATGACGGGTTAGGATTAAGGTAGTTAGATGGGGGAGATAAAAGGTTGTAAGTAGCTTAGCCTTTTCCGCCGGCGGTTGTGTCTTTCTTTTGTTTGTGTTTTTAGTTGCATATAATCAACTTGCTTAATTTCATTTTTCTTTGAGCACTCACGTATAACACCTCCTTTTTATTTTCATTCATGTTGCATTCTCAAGCTGCTTTCTAAATAGTTTTCGAAATGTTTTTTTCCTCGCCCTTTAGAAGATTTTGTCTCTTGGGTCCGCCAAAATCAATTTCTTCATGCATTTCCGTGTAAGGAAGGTTGTGTATATTTGGACCCCCTCAGATTTCACGTTAGCGTGACAATATTGGAGTTTGTTATTATATATATGTATAATGCATTTGATTGAAGTCTTACAATTTTGAAATCTTAAAATGATCAAGAAACGTCTCCTACTTTGACACTAATGGTTAGGATCACGGGGTACAAGACTATAAATAATATTGCAAAATAAACAAATAGGTAATTAAATAAGATCAACTCAAGCATTTAACTTGAAAAAACCGAGAAATAATCAGGAACAATGCACGTGTAGAGAGACTCTTACAATAAGAGTATCACCATGACTATTCAATGAGCTTACAAAAATAATTCAAAACCCTTGTTAGATATCCACCTTAATTCTTAACCATACACCCTCTTTCTCTTTGTTACTCTTAGGAGACACTTGCTCCAACATTCCTCCTCAGTACTCTTCAAGAGACACTCAATTTTATCTCAATGAGACACATACAATACCTGCAACATCTTGATTATTCATAGGGAGGATAACCTTGACGATCAGCTCATCAAAGAAAGTTGGGACCATCAAGCTACAACAAAATCTTGACTATCATTTTAATTAGATTTATCAAATCTAATAATTAGAGAACACAACCTAATAAAATAAGCTAAATTTTTTCTCACGGAATCAATCTTAGTGTTTTAAAATACAATGGTAAAACATTGCATTTACCTAATGTGATCTCAAAGGGCCGATCAAATTCATTGGTTGAATTTATCAGGTTTTATTTAAATTTATCAAAACTTACCAAAATTTATCAAAACTTACTAATGTTAACAAATAGAAAAATTAATTTTGACATATTATGATAAATTTCACAAAAATTACCAAAAATTATCAAAAATTACTAAAAGTGACCAAAATTTAACTTTTACCCAATTACGTTTTACCCATAAATTTTACACACCCTAATACTTGGGGTATATGTTTATATGCGACCTCTACATATGCCCATGTCAATATGTTTTCCTGAAGATCAATGGAATCTACTTTATGTTAGGCGACTTATATCAAAATCTGACACGTTGCCATTTAAACTAGGCAAATGCAATATATTAACATCATTTTTGATATCATATATTAACATCATTTTGTAGGTACGGTTTGCATCATTTTGTAGAAAAAGCTGATGAGAATTGGCTCCTAGGCAACTCAAAAGCACAAAGAATACACACGCCATTTATTCTCACCCTCAAAGCCGTTGTATTCATTTTATTTTTCACAAGGGAACGGACAAAGTGTATGTGTGTATATTACTATTTTTCTTTTCTAGAGGAATATGTCTTACTGTTTTTCTTTATTTATGTTCCCATTCTGTTCTTTCTGTATTTCTTTTCCTTTTATTTAAAGACTTGTTTAGATGATGCACAATTGCACAAATGACAAATTTTCAATTAGTATTCTAGTGGGGATTATCGCTTGAAACCCCATTTATATTTGACTTTTAGCTCAAAGTAGAATGAGTTTTATTCTTTCCTTTTATTGTGGGTTTTCTTAAAGGATCAATTGAGCAAATTAATTTTATCTTGTCAATATAAATAGGCTGTCTTTTCATACATAAAAGTTGGTACTTCCATAAACTATTTGATTTGATTTAAAACTAATGCTAACATTAAGAATTAAAAGAAAGAGAAGCAATCTACAATAAAGGTACAATAAAAAACTGGCAAATGTCAAAAAGTGATTTACATGCTTTCTTATGCTCATTAATTTGAGATGCTAAGACTGTATCCAATCCCCCCCTTCTCACAAAAAAAAAAAAAACTAATATACCTAGCTTATTTAATTTGAATGTAAAATCCAATTGAAAATTTGAACGCCTCGTACATATCAAATGAGGCAGTTTAGGGTATGCTCTTTTCAATTTACGATAAGTATCAACATTCATACTGATCAACACTGATCAATATTGTTCAGCACTTTCTAGAAAATCCTTGCGTCCATCTCCTTGGGAGGGGCTGCCATCGATTCTTTTGTCGATGGTAAGCCCCAATTTGCTTGATTTCTACTCAAATTATTAGTTTGATTTTACGTTTACATAAAGAAAGTTAGTCTTTTTTATTTTGTAAGAATTTTTTTGTACCCTTATTTAGGGTTTTTAGTCTCTTTTCTAGAGTTTTTGTTCAGTTGGAATGGTCTAATACGTTAGATGAAGATCGACTTTCAAATCGTTATAGCACGAGTTGTGAGGTTCTCCATCAATGCTAAAGATGTAGAGTCATCGAAGAAAGATGCAGAGTCATCGAAAAAATCGGAGCCGAACGCCAGTAAGATTAATATTAGTTATTTGGAAGTTGAATTTCATATCTATGTTTTAGATCTTCAATTGTTCAATCACGATTTTCATTGTACGTGCCGTATGACTTGCTATTAATGAAATCATTATGTTTGGTTTCAAAAAAACGTTGTTCAGCACTGATCAACAAACCTAATATTTTACTTTTTAATAATTATATGGCTAATTTTTTTAAAGAATAAATTAGATAAAAAAAGCAATCATTAGAATTACAATTTGTATATTCTTTACATATTCAATTAATATAGACTTACACAAAATACATAAAATAAAATAATACCTAAAAGACAAAAAAAATAATGTCATCTTTTCTAGCCTTTCTTCTTGTATAAGCAATAAAGAATATAATAAAGAATATTTTTAGTATTTTTTAACAGTTTGCATTTATTTGCAATAACAATTATATATTATAGTCATATATGAAATATAAAATCTACATATTCTGATTAACTAGGCAAAGCAAAGACATTGTACCTAAAATTTCAATAACTAGGCAAAGTAAAGACACTATGGCTAAAACATAAATGATCTATAAGTTATATATTACTACCTCTGTTCACATGTTCCATACATAGTGAACTCAAAGTTCAAGACTTGTTGGATGGAATTATAACTTAATTTTGGTTTTAATAACACTGCACTATTCTTTGTTTGGACTAGGGTAGTTTACTATTATCATGATAGTATACATCATCATCAATATTTACCTATATGAATCATATATCAAATATTAAAAGACAAACTTAATAAAAAAAGCAATAAAATTGACAAAAATACATCAATCCTACAAAAAACGACTAAAGGGACCTCATATTTCGGTGTAATACTTTTAAGGGCCCTATATTATGACAAATAATTGTTGGATGACATTATTTTTTATGCAAATATTTAGGGACGACATTCCGACCAATTTTCGATAAAAAAAATGGCGCAAAGCGGTGAGTTTTATGTTTAGGCTTGTTTTAAATTGAATCATATATCAAATATTAAAAGACAAAGTTAATAAAAAAAAGCAATAAAATTGACAAAAATACATCAATCCTACAAAAAAATGACTAAAGGGCCCTCATATTTTTGGTGTAATAATTTTAAGGGCCCTATATTATGACAAATAATTGTTGGGTGACATTATTTTTTATGTAAATATTTAGGGGCGACATTTCGACCAATTTCCGATAAAAAATGGCGCAAAGCGATGGGTTTTATGTTTAGGCTTGTTTTAAATTGAAGTCTATACTTAACTCTAACATATACAAGTAAATCTCATAACATAATAAACATGCCTAAACATAAAACCAACTAATTCTAGGCATTTTTGGCTAGAAATTGGTCAGAATGTCACCCCTAAATATATACATCAAAAATAATGTCACCCAACAATTATTTGTCATAAGATATAACCCTTAAAATTATTGTTCTAAAATATGAGATAATTCCGGTGGTGGCTGACTTGGTGGTGGTTCTACTTTGAAGTTTCGTTTTTCTTTATTTCAAAAAAAAAAATATATTAGTCATTCTGCTTATGTGTACTTTCTTACATTGTAAAAAATTTTTCTGAAGAAAAATAGAAAAACAATATCTCAAAGTGGGACAGCCGCCGCATCAACTAACACCGGAATTGGTCTGAGTGCATTATTGTCCAATACCGTCAAAGTTCAATGTATTAGAGTTCAAAAAAAGTTCAGTGTATTATTGTCCAATACCCCTAAAATACAGTGTATTATTGTCCAAAAATCTTTTAAATAAATTCAAATTAATAAACCCAAAATTCTATTTGATCAATTGTGACCGGTGACTAGTGAGCTTTATGTAACTCGTGTGTAAACCTTTACAATTTGTCCGTCTATAGATTATCAACTTAGAAAGTTACATGTACGAGTCTATGAGATTTCCCCCCTTCTTCTACGTACTAACTTTTCATCCCATATTAAGTTACCATTCACGAATAATGAGTTCTACTTCTCTAGGTAGGCGTTGTTTCTTATCGTCCAATTAATAAATATTAACAAATTTCTGATCGAACTAAAAATATACAAAATTATAAAATAGGTACGCTTACCACTTTCGCACATTTAATATACTTTTTAAGATTATTCATAAAATTTTCAAGATTTTAACTTTTACTTTTACCATAAATAAGACGGATCCAGGGGAGCTAGGGGGCCAGGGCCCAGTGCATGATTGGGATTTGTATTAGTCCTCTACAATATTGTATGTCCTGTGTTTGAATCCCATTGAAGGTGGTGGTTGTTGTTTTTTTATTTTTTTATTTTTTTATTTCAAAGCGACCATACCTTTTTTTTTGTTTCTAATTAAAAGTTATTTTCATGTTCTCCTTTGATAGAGTCCTTTGATTTTTTTCATATATATAGTTACCATTCTTTTATAAATATTCAACATTACATCTTCACTTTTATATTTTAATTATTTTCTTTAAAAAAATGTTTTCCCACATATTTTCTTATAAAGTAATACAATTTAATTACAAACATTCTATTATCTATGAATAACTAGAAAAACTTTCTCTTAAAAAATGTCAATTATTTGAACTAGTTTCATAATATTTAGTAATTCGAGCAATTTTTTATTTTAATGTCTCATTAAAAAGTTAATATTTTATTTTAATTTATTTCATATTTTGCATATATTAAATGACGTTGAAGAATATAAAATTGTCATTTAATGACCCACCCTAACATAGTATTCTGGCTCCTCCCCTAACCATAAAGCTACCACATATAATTAATAGTACAGTATATACAACCAATTTTCATGTCATTTTTTTTTAACTTTTACTTTTATCATAACCGCTAATTATCAATAAAATTATAACGAATTATGATATTCCAGCCACATTATAAGGGTGTTTCTTGCACTCCTCTTTGCAAGCCTTTTCTACTGTTCTGAAAATGTGGATAATATTTTTTTAAATGATACGAGTCTGCCCACTGGGTCAGACAAAATATTTAAAAGTTTAAATCTAGTGTTTTTATTATCAAACTAAGCTGCAATATTGTTTGTATCTTCTAATTGAGATTAATTTCATATCATATGGCATAAAAAGTGAATATTATACAACGTTACTTCAAAATGTATTTACTAGGGTGAGTAAATCATAGGAATTTGCATGTGTATTTTGTGAACATAATACCCTTAACAACATTAATGTTTGAGGAATTTCTCTTTGATATGGACGTAGCGGGTAAAATTAGAATCCTTAACAACGTTATTCTTTGCATTTTATTATTTAATGTTATAGGATTCTTTTCAAGGAAAAACATCTCACACTGTTGAATTTTGATTCTAAATGGACCATTTGTACACGGAATTGAAAGTGAGAGCCCGGAAAGAAGCTCATAAATCTTGAAAATTGATGGAAGAATTCTATTCTAATTATTAGGAAGCTTTAGATTGGCTCATTTGTATTTCCCCAGCCTGTCATATTCTGCACCTGTGTACTAATTAATCTTACGTTTCAGCATTTTTTTTATTTACTTTTGTTATTTATTTGAAGACGTGTGACTTAATTAGCTAGCAACACCCAAAAAGTTTGCTTCGTGAATGAATGGAATATATAATTGTTGGAAAAATAGGTTAGATTCAAAGTAGCGAAAAGGACACCAAACTGCGCCATGGACCGACCAGTGCCCTGAACGCAATTACGACTCAACTTCGGTATCAATTAAAAATGTTAATCGTTCCCCAAGGTTAATTCAGCTAACTCTTGAGTACTTACACTCGTGGCTAAGAATTTGAAGTATAAAACTTTTAAGATAGGAGAAGAGAAGATAATTTGTGATGGTGTGTATTTTACAAGCCAATAGAGCAGTCATATTATAGGAGAAAATTGATTGTAGGTGTCGAAAAAACTAAGGAGAAAAGAGTCATTATGGTAGGCGAGAATCAAGCGACAATAAAAGAGGAAGGCAGAAATCTGGGTGCTCATATTAGTTTAAGTGACTTTTGGGTTAATTATTGCAAGCTAGTAGAGGTATTTTAGGTTTGATGATCATCTACTTGGGTGTTCAAGTGTTGGTTATATTGTTTTGGTCATCAATCTCATCCGGGCATTCATCCTATTATCATCCATATTCTCTTCTCTAACAATTCTCGATATCGTCTTCCACTGCGCTACACACCACATTCACTAGCTTACTTTGGGGTCTCATTAGTAGGAGCTGGAATGATAAGGATTTTCAATTGAGTCATGCTAAGTTTGCTTGCAATCAAGCTCCATCTTTCGCCACGGGTTACTCACCCTTTGAAACTTTCAACGGAGTGAACCCCCTCACACTGCTTTAGTTGATTCCATTACCGCTTGAATCGGGGGCGAGTATTGAGGCCAGCAAGAAGGCAATGGAGATCAAGAAGTTGTATGCACAAATTCGAGCCAAGATCCAAAGAGTCAATGAGATGTACAAGGCAAGGGAAAACCGACATCAAAGGGATACCAACTTCAAGCCAAGGAATCTAGTGTGGTTGTACTTCAGAAAGGCGAGACCCCCTTCAAGAAAGAAGAGTAAGCTTATGCCGAGCTGTGATAGACTGTTCAAAATCATTAAGAGAATCAAAGGCAATGCGTACAAGGTTGGAGATACCGGGAGAGATGAGAGTCCCCTCCATTTTCAACATCGAAGACTTATCTCCTCACATCGCGGGCGACGAACTCGATGGGGATTTCGGGATAAACCATGTTTAAGAAGTGGAGGATAAAGTGTCCCAGGTGCCCTCTTCCACCCTCATTGCTTGGGCTAAGCATGTCACGTCCCCAGGGTTCGTTGAGCTCCAATTACATTTTGACTTGAACCTGGGATGAACAATCATGACCATCCTATGGTTGAGCTAAGAGCCCCTCTAAAGGGGACGTCTTCTAATAGAAACGAATAAAGGAGGGACTGCGGCGGTCATCCTAAGGACAAGGTCATTTTTGGTTTTAGGATCAACATAGTCATGAGTGTGACCTAGCTAGTCACGAGTGTGACCCTCGTCTGTGGATTTTTGGCTGATTAGTGACTCAACAGTCACGGACGTGACCGCCCTGGTCACAATCGTGACCCTGTTTTTCCTTTTACATGCCTTAGCCATTTTTCAAGCTCGTGAGTGGTCCAAACACTAGTGATGATCGTGACTTTGTTTTGGTCCAAACACTAGAGAAAACCTTGAGCGTTCGTGACACGAATTGTGGTGCCCACGACTCACGCTCGTGATGCATTTTATCACGCCCGTGACCCTTGGAAGAATCAAAGTTCGCGCATTTTTGAAATGCCTTGTCATGCCTGCGACGTCGCCTTATCACGCCCACGACCTGGTCATCTGCGATGACCCCTTGCACAAGCCAACCAGTCATGGTCGTGACGTTCTAAGGTCATGTTCGTGACCCGCATGTTTTGACGGCTAATGTAGTTTTATTCAGGGGCGATTTCGTCGATTCCTCTTGTAATAATTTTTGCTAAATGGGCCACTTTACTCCTCTTCATTGTTTTTTATTAATTTTGGCTTTAAGTGTAATCAACTTTGGGTTATCTTTGTCTTATTTAGTTAACCTCTCTTGGGGTTTGATTCCCTTTCCTTACCTATAAACGGGTAATTGGAAAAGAGAGATGATTAACTCATAATGATTAATGAATTGTATTGTTGAGACCAAACTCAACACTTTATCTAAAGTTTTATGCTGTTTATCCAAATTACTGATTTGGTGGTGAAATTAAGTCTTCCCGTCATTGATTTGTGGTAGATTCTTCTATAGTAAGTCATGGTGGGAGTATCAAATATTGACGGTGAACACTTTATCCAAGATTATATGGGTGCTAAAGGTTTTCTCTTATTTTTGTGTGTATTTTTGTGTGTTCTTCAGGTCCTATGGTGTTGTAATTATTGTTGCAAAATTCTTACCAACCGATATTGTATCTCAAGCAATATATTATCATCCCATCACAATACACTCCATCAATACTAGCTTACTTTTCAAACCTTTGATACCAAAATTTTTTTCAAAGTACTAATGTCCATGGTTAAAATCCTTTTTATGTTTGACACTATATTTAGGCTTATAACATTTATTTAAAAACACTTTTACAGATAAGGGGCTTGTGGCTTTGAGGAGATGCTACTGTTATGATATGCTCTTGTACAAAGCCAAGTGAAGAAACAAGTGTTAAAGAAGGCAAGGTACTGTCAGAAATACGCAATTTTCTACCCCAACAAGAGACTTCGATGACTTCGACAACGAGGGACCAAAAATATTTTTCCCATTATTTTGATAATTGTTCAGGATGTGTTCGCATATGACACATTGCCTCTTTTTTCGTTTTATTTTAGAGAACAATGGTTAGTTTGCACTTGACATAAAAGTATTTCTTTTGCGTATTTTCAGCGCTATCTGGTGTATGAATTGTATTTTTAATCGAAGCAATGATATTTTTAGTGATGGTTTGGTCATTTGGTGTACAATGTGGTGTATATAGTTGCTTAAAAAGCGACATATATTCTAATGTCCCCAAATACCATGTTTGGAGTCCCAAATTTCACTACCTAAAGTCCCGAGGTGCAACTTACTAATAGTAATATTACCATATTCCATATATATCATGGTTACAATCTTGCTGATCAAGTAATGGTTTTGGTGTATATAGCGGTGTCGATGTTTTTTCTTTTATTTGTGATGTCCATTTTGAACAACTTTGGTGTTCTTTTTCGAACAGCTCTGATGTCCACTTCAGAACATCCTTGAATTGGATATGAATATAGATGCAATTCTGAGCCTCCCAATCTGGGTAGCCTTCCCGAATCTCCCTTTCAAATACTAGAGTGTGGATGGACTGAGCAAAATAAGTAGTATGATTGGAAAACCGATCAAAACAGACAGACAAACAAAATATCGGGTGATGCTGGGATACGCCAGGGTTCTCATTGACATCCCAATTCAGGGACCATTTCCAGAATACGTTGACTACTTAGATGATCGTGATCATCTAGTTCGTCAGAAAGTCTCCTATAACTGGAGGCCAATAAGATGGAACCACTACGGGATGTTCAGACATGAGGAAAAGGACTGTAGGAAGAAACTTCGTTGTACGAGCTGCAACACTGAAGGACATGAGGAGGCAAATTGCAAGAAGAAATTGAAATGCACGCACTGTAAAAAACAAGGGCATGTGGAAGCTGAATGCCGTCAAAAAAAGGGTGAGAAGAAACAATGGGTCCAAGTCACGGCTCTAGTGGAGAAGGAACAGCCACAACTGAGAGTGGACGAACTGGGATTCATACAACCAAAGCTCTCTCTAACTCAGAAGAAATCCCACTCAATTGAGAACATGACCACTCCAAACCGATATGCAATTCTAAGTGATGTAGAGGATGAGGTGAATAGCACAATAGACAACAAAGAGGAGCGAGTTATTAATGACAAACATAATGGGATGGAACATTCGAGGGCTTATTAGCCTCGAGAAACAGGAAGATCTAAGGATCTTCCTACACACACAGGAGGTAGGCCTTATTGCTCTCTTTGAGACTAAAGTCCTTCATCAACATACGAGTCAAGTGGCTTCTTGTGTCTTTCCCTCCTGGAAAGTGGAGACAAATTCTTCAAATGGTCAAAGATCACGAATATGGATAGCTTGGAATCCAATCCATTACAGAGTAAAAATCCTCGAAACCTCCAGTCAGTATATCCACACTCTCATCACTAGAACTGCTGTCAATAACTCATTTTACATCACATGGATCTATGGAAGTAACTCGGCTCAAGAGAGAGAACAACTTTGGGATGGGATGAGACGAATTGCGAGTAGCATGGCAGGTTCATGGGGAGTTACAAGGGACTTTAATGCAATGCTCAGTGAAAATGAAAGAATTGGCGGAGCAAATGTGGAAGCTTTCACAACCCACCCTTTCCGAGAATGTATCCAGGAGTGTGAATTGCATGAGGCGAACTACACAGGGCCTTTCTACACTTGGACAAACAACCATGTACATTCTCTGCTTGACAGAATCCTTGTGAATGATCTTTGGTACCTAATTGCTGATTGGATACAAATAAGCTACAAAACAACATGTATTTCTGACCACCTTGCACTGCATATCTCATTCCCATCTTGTCCTAGAACCTCCTGCCCTTTCAGGTACTGTGATATGTGGAGTATAGACCCAACTTTCCCTACTATTATTCACAAGGCCGTTCAAAACAAACCTCAGGGATATCGCATGTTTCAGCTTCGTCACGTCCTACAAAGCCTCCAAAAAACTTTGAAACAGCTGAATCGGGACAGATTTGCGGATATCCACCACCAAGAAATTGAGGCCAGACAACAACTCACTGAAATCCAGGAGAAATTGGGGCGAGACTCTCATTCAAGAAGAGAAAAAATGCAAGGGAATACTATACAAAAATTTTGCACTCAACCCTCCTCATGAAGAAACAGCATAGCAAGATTGATAGGAGTAATATGGGGGATTCTTGCAGTCGTCTCTTTTTTACAAAAATGAGGCAGAAGCGAGCTCAAAATTATATTTACAACATTGAGAACACAAATGGCGAAAACGTGGAAGGCTTTCAGTTGGTGGGGCAAGTCCTCACAGATTACTACAAAGGCCTTCTCGGTGCTCAAATCTCCGACAGAAGCAGCGTGGATCATCAAATCATGAGCACAGGCCCCTGCCTAACGACAGAACAACAAGTGCACATCAACAGGCCTGTTACCCCTGGCCTGTTACCCCTAAAGAAATCAAACCAGCATTTTCTCAATTTCGAATGACAAAACTCCTGGATCGGACGGGTTCACCAGTGGCTTTTTCAAAACCCCTTGGGTTATTCTGGGAGACTTAATCTGCGAGGCTGCCAAGGAGTTCTTCTCGACGGGAAAGCTCCTTAAATCCCTCAATGAAACTCACTTAGTTCTAATCCCAAAGGTTCCCTACCCGACAAACCCTGCTCAATTTCGCCCAATCTCTTGTTGCAATACTATGTACAAGGCCTTTACAAAAATTCTGGCCACGAGAATCAAGGAAGTGCTACCTTCTATTGTCGATTATAGCTAAGGTGCCTTTGTCCCGGGTACAGAATTACTCCATAATGTCTATATCTGTCAAGAAATTGCCCGTGGATACAACAAAGCCCATGTTACGCTGAGATGCATGATGAAGATCGACCTTCGAAAGGCATTTGATTCAGTGCACTTGAAATATATTGATGAGACCCTTCACGCTCTCCGTTTCCCGCAGTGGATGATCCGATGCATTATGAGTTGTGTGACTACCTCTAGCTTCGCTGTCAATGTCAATGGAACGGTATCTGAAACCTTTAGCGGCGGTAGAGGTCTAAGACAGGGAGATCCTATGTCCCCGTTGCTCTTTGTTATAACTATGGAGTATTTATCTCGCTCTCTTCGATTCCATACAAATCTGCCAGGTTACAAATACCATCCCAATTGCAATGCTCTAAAATTGTCTCATCTAATTTTCACAGATGACCTCATTATCTTCACAGCAGCTTCACAACAATCAGTCCAGCGCATCATGACAACTTTCAACCATTTTTCAAAAGTCATTGGACTAGAAGCGAACCTTGGCAAATCAGAGATGGTTTTTGGCGGCACCGATCAACAGACAACCACCACAATTCTCCAAGACACGGGTATGACTTGAGGGCAACTCCCATTCAAATACTTGGGTATGCCTATTTTTGCTTCTAACATCTCAAAGAATGACTGTAATCTGCAGGTGGACAAAATTACAACTCGTATCAAAGTCTGGTCATCTTGAAATATCTCGTATGCTGGAAGACTCGTCCTTATCAACACATTGCTTATGGGGATATACTGTTTCTGGGCCTGCATCTTCATAATTCCCAAAGGCGTTATTGACTCCTTTAACAAAATTTGTAGGAATTTTCTCTGGGGGTTCTCGCATGAATATACACGGACTCCCCTGGTCGCCGGGGACTTACTTTGTAGACCTAAAAGCCATGGAGGAGTTGGCCTGAGGAACCTAGAGGCCTGTAACAAGGCTTCAATAGCCAAGTTGGTCCGGGACATCCAACACCGTAAAGATATCTTGTGAGTGAGGTGGATCCATACGAAATACATTAAATCACAATCTTGGTGAGACTACACACCCCCGTATGATGTTTGCCCCTACTTCAAGCACTTATGCAATGTAAAAGAGGAAATCAAATGGGGGAGTGCTCCCGGTGCGAGATGGCACTGGAAAGGGAGTGAAAATGGCGAATATGGCGTAACTGGAGGCTACCGATGGCTGATGAACTTGGACAGTGGCGAAGCGAAAAGGATGGATATCATATGGAACACAATGGCTGTCCCTAGACATGCTTTTATCACCTGGGTCCTCCTACAGGGGAAACTCCCCGTTAGAGCCAAGACGAAACATTGGAGCAACACCAGAGAAATAGCTTGCCTGTATTGCGCAGACGAAGAAGAAACAATGGACCACCTCTTCATCGATTGCAATAGAGCCCAACAGACTCTTAGGTGCCTGCCTAACAGGTCCCCCTTGCATGTACCATCCCCGGGCTCCACGATTGCAGATTGGACCGATCTCATATCTCAGAAAGATGGGCCAAAAGCAGAAAAACTTCTCCTGGGGGCTGTTTTCTGTGCATATATTTATCACACCTGGTGGGATCGAAATAATAGAGTACATGGGAAAAATGGAAGGACAGAAGCGATTATGATCTCTAATCTCATAGATGATGTAAAAAGTAGGGTTTTGGGTCTTGCTCATCATAGGAGAAAGTATAGGCGAATCACAGATATTGTAATTAATATGTGAGGGGGGTTCGGGTTCTTACCCCGCCATCCTTTGTATTCTTTGATTTGGTGATATATAGTCAGTTGCATTTCTTGCAAATAAATTGATCCGGTTGGAAGAGAGTTTAGGTAAGAAGGTGTGAAGAGTAAATTTCAGCCATTGATTTTACATCTGTCGATGTATGGTCATGGATCATGACCACACTTCCTAATATCCATGACCCCACTCCTTGAAATGCATGACCACATTCTCTAATATCCATGACCACATACTGTCAGATGTAAAATCAATGGCTGAAATTTACTCTTCTCACCTTCCTACCTAAACTCTCTACCAACCGGATCCATTCCCCACATATATATATATATTGGATTCTTTTAATCCTTACTTTCAGCTTTTATATACCAATAATTCCTACTTTATTTTTGTGTCATTAAAAATTGTATAATTACGAAGGATAATTGGATGATTATGATTAAGATCATCATTATCCGCTTAATGATACATATGATGTTATCCATGAGAAACTAAGGGAAAATTTGAATAAATGCAACATGTAGGACTGACATAGTCCGTGTTGCCTAATACTTAACTTGATTTTGATTCTTATTCATAGCTCTTATCTTATACACTTGAAATTATCCAACAATCCCTCGCCATTTCGAGTGAATGAGATTCATAAAACAATATCTTAATACACCCCCATCATTTTGAGATTTCAACAAACATTCAACCATAAACACCTAGCAAGTAGGAAGTGAATTGTATATGATGAGAAGTGTCTCACGACATGAACTTTCCATGCGATGAACATAATTTCAGTTAGTCCAAATGATATAGTAGACAAGCTTTAAACTATACATTTTAATGACTAATTGGATACATTACACCAATACAACCACTCAACTATTATTCTTGAACTTTCTGACGCTATTAACTCCCATGTGTCCATATCCTTTTGTAATGGATAGAGCCCAGCCCAATAGCCCTTAGAGGCGGCTACACCTCACGCTCACATAGGTAGACTGTACCTGTATGTTCCTATAATTGGGCACCCATCCAAAACATAGTCTATTAAGAGTATAACAACTCATCCTCTTATCATTACAGCTAGTCAAGCACTTTCTTACTTGGGACGGATTAAGATGTAGATTATATCTACTGATTCTTATTAGTCAAGCACTTTCTTACTAGTTATTGTTAATTTTGGGCTTATTCCCATCCCCCTTGATCATATTATAAAATAATATCATCAAGTCCTTGTTTAGTCCTTTATTCAAAGGATTAAATCGAGGTTACTTTAACTTCTTGAAGATAATGACTTACTTCATCCTTGACTAATAAGAATCACTAGATATAATCTACATCTTTCCATGATCCTTATTAAAATTTGAAGGCAGTCATGCTTAATAATACTTAAATACATCTGCCCTATACATACAACTAAATAATTGTACTATAGTTCGACACTGATTAAAAAACTTTACTCTCGCAATCAATATGATTAAATCATCATACTGTAGGCGCTTTGCAATCAATATGACTTAAACTCTCATATTGTAGGCTTTTAGCAATCAATATTGTAGGTTTTATCTATCAATATGATTAAACAATTATATTGTAGGCTCTTATAATCAATCAATATTGTAGGCTCTCAAGATAAAATCTTACACGTACTAAACCGTGTGCTCAATAATGGATCCATAATTAACTTGTAAACTTAAATATTATATACTTTTATCAATCTCAAATAATTGGGCCCCAAAGACTTACAAAAATTTATAACATTCTTAACTTGATCTTCACATGTAATTAAACCATTACAAGTTAAACTTAATAGAAAATTTAATTATTAAGTTACCATGAAGAATCCATTCCTTACATACACACTTATTGAATTTAACACTCCATCTTATATGTAATTAAATTATTACATATAGAAAACTTGCTAAAAACTCACACTTTCATGTAACTAAAACTTTTATTGCATCTCATTAATTTAAGGGTTTTTGGCTTCAAATAATACGTACTTGGGGCCTTGTGACTAGGAAAAATTCAAACAGACTTTTTGGCTAATAACAGTCTATACTTTTATCTTATTTTCTCGTAGCATAATACATTTTTCGACAACGAAAAAATGACGTGATCAATGGAAAAAATGACTTTTTCGGCTAATGAGGATCTATACTTTTTGCCCAACACGTAGTCTGGTGGCCATGTCATATTTCCATTACTGGAAAATGCAATATTATGCTATGAGAAAATAAAATAAAAGTATGGACTGTCATTGACCGAAAGGTCACTTTGGATTATTCCTAGTCACAAGGCCCTCGGTACGGATTATATGGAGCCAAAAACTCTTAATTTAATTGGCTAAAGAAAATGAGAATACACTCCTCTATGACTGTAAAGATCGATCATCTTATAGAGAATATTATTAACCTTATCACCATATCCACACACCGTTAAATATAAAATACAAAAATGTGATTTCCTCTTCTCACCTTCCTACCCTAATACTCTTCTCGTTGGATCCATTTCCTTTAAAATTGTTTTGGAAATGCAATCTGAACACAAATATTTACCAACATAAACTTTAGTTTCAAATGTGCGACTAACAACCGCATATAACGTTATTGCATGCAATATTTGAATAGTAACCTCAACCAACTTAGTGCCAACAGCATATGTTGTCTCTTGTATTGATAACCCTTTAATGAGGGATAATTTTAAGCACATATTCTGAAAAATAGATACTCTTCATAAAGGGTGATGGGGGTTAGAAGTTGACGATCACAAAAGCCTTACCAATTTTATTTTTTTTTTCTTCTTTTGGCTCTTTCGTCCAAAGAAAAGGATGTCATATACTCAGTATATAATTAATGCTTGACTCTATATGACAAAGGTCATTAAACTAGATGCTAATTAGTCATACATTCATACCACTAACAAATTAAATTAAAATATGCTACTGTGTTTTGCATGAAAAATTAAAAGTCAACGTGTTCATCTAAATGAAAAGTTGCCTTTCAGTCATTTCTAAATTAAAAGTTGCACTAAAAAAAAAAAAAAAAAGTCAACGAGTTCTTCATTGATATAAAAAATGATCACTGATGTTTTGACACTATTCGCATTTTAAAGAATCTTTACTTCATAAAGCATTTATTGATCTTTTATTTAGGCAGCAGGAGATAAAAATGTTTGGAGTAGCCATTACTCCCTCATTAAGGGAAAAGATGAATAAAGGAAAATTTTAAAAGGTAAAATAAAAATTTGATTCATTAATTAAGGGTAATATAGGTATTTTAATTATTGAAAATGTAAATTTGAAAAATAAAAATAGACAAGGTAGTTAAAAAAATGACTCTCATTAAGGAGCGGAGGTAGTAGTATTTTGTCCACGTTAAAACACTAAATGACTTATCAGTGTTAGAAAATTCGTATCTTAACATACTGTGAGTAAATTACATTTACCCTACCTGACATTTGTGGTAATAATTTTTGCACACCCGACATTTGTGAAATAGTTTTCACCTTACCTGACATTAAGTGAAAGTGATTTTTAGTGGTAAAATCCGGTCACTTCTCATCAGAAATAAAACGATAAAAGGATCATTAAGTCATTTTCTTTTCAATATTAATGGACAACATGATACATTCACATAGTCATATGGGGGCATTATTGTATTTCCTCATTTCCGATGAGAAGTGACAAGATTTTACTACTAAAAATCACTTTCACTTAATGTCAGGTAAGGTGAAAAGTATTTCATAAATGTCGGGTGTAATAAATTATAACCACAAATGTCAGGTAGGGAAAATGTAATTTACTCTATATTATGTAGTATTTAGGTAACTTTTCGGCTAT
Organism: Portulaca oleracea; assembly: GCA_029582165.1. Taxonomy (NCBI): domain Eukaryota; kingdom Viridiplantae; phylum Streptophyta; class Magnoliopsida; order Caryophyllales; family Portulacaceae; genus Portulaca; species Portulaca oleracea. The sequence goes on from CM055874.1 coordinate 40,759,807, forward strand.
AATTTTTCAAACACTGATAAAATTACCTTATGACGTTTAGAGTATGGTTTCATTTTTTTAATAAAAAAACCCTTTGAAAATAGCTTACCCAATAGCTAAATTTACTAATCCGTTTTACACAACACATCTCAACAATCATCCATTAATTCCTAGTCTAGAATTATTAGGGTTTAAATTTTAAACACTGTTGTATCATATATGACTGGCTGATTTGAAAGGATAGAAGAATATTCAAGCAAACCACAAACAATAAAAGATAATAGCAGAAAAAGAAGATCGAAATTGACACCAATATTTAACAGCCGGGGAAAAAAACCCAAAGCGGGAAAAACCATGGAATCGATGCACTAATAATATGAGGATTACAATTACATGAGTTGTGTTTTCTCTCTATCTCACTTAATTAAATAATGAAGGAGACTTCGTACAATTTATACCCGACGGGTAGAAAGAAAATTAGGTCAAATAATAATAATAATAACCCTCGACCAACCGCCGCAAACCCTTGGGCCTCATTGAGGTGAGTAGCGCCCAAATGGCGCGGGCAGAATGTGAGAGGCGCGGGCAACGTCTCATCTGACGCGACTGGCGTCTCCAAAAACACGCCTTCTTGTTGCTTCTATCTGAGGCGTGCCTGGCACCCCCACTGGCACGGGTAGCGCCTCACATCCCTTCTCGCTTATTCTTCTATTCGAGGCGTGCCTTGCGCCCATCTGGCGCGGGTAGCGCCTAGCCTTCTCCTCGTTGGTCTCCACACACAACAATCTCCCACTTGAAAACCAAAACCTCTAAGATCCTCAATTTTCAGCACAAGTTCCCCTAGTACACCGACCGGCTTCTTTATCAGTCAGAGAGGCCTACTGAGGCCATACAGAGCCTCAGTTTGCCAACATCCACTGGCTTAGTCAACATGTCTGCTGGATTCGAGCTGTCTGCGATCTTTGCAAGCTTCACTTCACCATTTTCCACCAAGTTTTGAATGAAGTGATACCTTCTTCTAATGTGCTTTGTCCTTGAGTGTAACACCAGATTTTTTGTCAGATGAATGGCACTTTGACTGTCATAATAAAGAACACCATCCTGCCCCTAGTCAAGAACCTCCAAGAAATCCTGTAGCCATATCATCTCCTTGCATGCCTCAGACAGGGCAATATATTTAGATTCTGTTGTAGATATAACATCACATTTCTACAATCTTGACATGCAACTGATTACTAAGCCATCAAGACTGAACACATATCCTATTTTACTTTTGCTCGTATCAAAATCCCCACTCAGATCAATATTTATATAACCTTTCAGATCAAGGTTAGTTCCACCAAACATAAGACAATAATGGAAAGTACCTTTCAAATACCTCAACAACCATTTCATAGCTTCCCATTGCGATTTTCCCGGATTAGACATGAAGCGAGACACCGCTTCATCAAGCTCCCAATCGCTGAAGCCTAAGGAACTCTAGCCATGTACTCCCTTTCCTCCTTGGTTCTGGGTTGTTATTTCTTGCATAATTTGAGATGGTTCACCATATGGGTGCTTTTAGGTTTCGCATCAGCTACATTGAACCTTTCAAGCACCTTCTTGATGTAGCCCTCATGATGCAGCCTCAAAACTCCATTATCCTTGTCTCTGATAGTCCTCATGCCAAGGATTTGATTTGCAGCACCCAAATTCTTCATCTCAAGTTCTTTTGACTTCCTCTCCTTTAGCCTGGTAATCTCCTTCATATTAGTTCCTACAATCAGCATATCATCCATATAGAGAAGCAAAACAACGCAATAGTTAGCAAAAATCTTATAATAACAATATTGATCCTTATCACTCCTCTTGAACCCATTGTCACACATGAAGGTGCCAAACTTGATGTACCACTACCTTGGAGCTTGCTTAAACCCATATAGACTTTTTCGAAGTCTACACACCAAGTGTTCCTTTCCTGGAACATCATATCCCTCAGGTTGACTCATATATAAGTCCTCCTCCAAATCTCCATGCAAGAAGGCTGTTTTTACATCCATATGCTCCAGATGTAAATTCTCACTGCAACCATACTACCATACTAAGGATAGTTCTAATAGTGATTAGTTTCACAATAGGAGAGAAAATTCCATTATAATCAATACCTTCCTTTTGTGAAAACCCATTAACCACTAAACGAGCCTTGTATCTCATGACACTATTAAGCTCATTCTTGATCCTGTAGACCTAGTTATTCAACAAGGCTTTCTTTCCTGCAAGCAACTTGGTCAGTTCCCAAATTCTATTTTTTTTTCTTAAGTGAAGCAATCTCATTGTCCAAAGCATGCTCGCACTTGGATCGAGCCTCAACATGAACAACTTCAGTATAGGACTCTAGCTCACCAATATCTGTCAGTAATAAGTAATGTAAAGATGGAGAATATCTGTCAGGTGCATTCCCTCTGGTAGCCTTCATGGATCTCCTCAAGGTGGGAGGTGTAGTATGCTCATCATCAATTGAGCTTTCACCTAGCTCATGTGGTTCAGGCTCATCCGCAACCTGATCTGAAGTTTGGTCAGGAGCCTGATCAGTTTGATCTTCAACATGTGGAGTTGTCTATGGTTCCTCTATTTCTCTTGTTTTCTTCTTAGGCACACCAAGCCTGACAGAAAACGTAACAGTTTCTGGTTTTCTAACCTCAGCTCCCACTAACTTCTTATCACCTGAGTCACTTGATGCCTGTCAGTCTTTATACAACGCATTATCATTAAAGACTACATTACAGTGTCTCAACATCTTTTTACCATTCCACAACATGTATCCAAAAGAGTCTGTGCCATAACCAACAATATAACACTTCTTGGACTTTGGATCCAACTTATCATGTTTGTCAGGATCAATCATCACATAAGCGGTATAGTCAAATATACGAAGAAAGGAATAATCAACTTTCTTACCACTCCATACCTCCTCAGGTACCTTCATATCTAATGGAACTGATGGACTCCTATTGATTAGATATGTTGTTGTGTTCGTTGTTTCTGCCCACAAGTACTTGCGCAACCTAACATGAATCCTCATGCTCCTGGCTCTTTCGTTCAAAGTTCTGTTCATCCTCTTTGCTATCCTATTCTACCTTAGTGTCCCGGGAACATTTCTCAGTACTCTAATGTCGTCTTTTATCACAGTATTTTACGAACTCCTTCTTTTCATATTCTCGTACATTGTCCGTCCTCAAACGTTTCACCTTCAACCCAGTCTATGTCTCAACATGTGATTTCCACTTTAAGAAAACATCAAATACATCATTTTTTTTTCAGAAAATAAACCCATACCTTCCGACTATGATCCTCAATAAAGGTGACATAATATTGAGCACCGCTCATGGCTTTGACTGGCGCATGCCCCCACACATCTGAAGGCACCAACTCCAACTTCTTCGGTTTCGGTTCCCTACCAGTTTTACTGAAACTGACTCTCTTCTGCTTACCAAAGACACAACTCTCGCAGAGCTCCATGTCTACAGTTTTTAGATCATCCAAAACCCCCTTTGAAGCTAGAATCTTCATGCCCTTCCCACTCATGTGACCAAGCCTGCAATGTCATAAGCTAGAACAAGAAGCATCATTAACATTAGAAATCAAATTAGTGTTATCCCTGGTGGAGTACAATGTACCGGACCTCAATCCCTTCGCCACTACCATAACACCCTTCACAATCTTCCATTTACCAATCCCGAATCATGTAGTGTATCCCATCTCATCGAGTTGATTCACAGAGATTAAATTCCTCTTAATTCCAGGATTATATCTCACATCTTCCAACTTCCAAAGACCACCATTAGCAGTCTTAATTGTCACATTTCCTCTACCTGTTATCACATAATATTTGTCACCAGCAAGGTAAACCTTACAAAAATTTTCACTCCTGAAATTATGAAATAACTCCCTATTTGAGGAAACATGAAAAGATTCACCTGTATCAACTATCCATGACTCTTCAGGACTAGACAGCCTCAAGATTAGGGCCTTCAGCAGAGTTGATAGAGTCAAGGTCATCATTGTTACCCTTCCCCTTTTTAGGCTTAGGGCAATCTCTCTTATAATGGCCCTTTTCACCACAACCATAATACACAACATTGTTCATGTTCCTAGATTGCTTTTACTCCTGGACTTTGACCTCCCCTTGGAATTATTCGAATTCCTATTGGTCTTCCTACCTCTAACACTCAAAGAACTTCCCGAAGATCTACCACGAGAATTCTTCCTACGAAGGCCCTCATTGAGCAGCACATATTTGACCTCGTCAAATTTCATCTCATTACTATTCTTAGCACTACTGACAGTAGTTACAACTGTATCCGAAGAGTCAGGCATAGAAGACAACAATATGCAAGCTTTAACATTATCAGCAAAAGTCATCTTAACAGAAGCAAGTTGTGATAAAATCTTAGTAACCTAATTGATTTGATCAGCCACATCATCATCTTCAAACATCTTACAACTGGTTAATTTGCGAAACAAATATACCTGATTTGTTGCACTGGGCTTCTCATACATTGTTTAATGTGAACCTAGGGGTTAGGAACACGATCGTATTGGTCAGAGGAGTCGAGGTTCTAACCTAAGAATCTCGCGAAAGCACTCACCAACTAGGTTTGATAGTCGATGGTTTTGGGTGACTGAACTACTATCTTAAGGTCTAAAAGGAAAAACATAATAGGAAGGTAAGGGCTCGGGAGTAATACCGGGCCGACCTAACGAAAGATTAAGCATGAAAACTGTGGTTTTAGGGGAGATTTTGTTCGATGACTAAGTGTAGGGATTGTTTGCATACCAAGCCCCGCCAGGGCGTCAAGTCGGTGTTCACTTCCTATGTACGAGCTAGCATCGACCCCCCCCCCACACACCAGGGCGATGAATCGATGCTATACTTTCCAAGGTTGTCATCACTCCCGCGCATGACAAGCCTTGGTAGTATGGGACCAATCCAAAGTAATCTCTTCCAGTCCCCTCTCGCCAAAGCAAGGAAGTGGAATCGATTAAACCACCCTAGAATTCCACAAGTGACGGTTGAAAAGATCAATAGCCTCCTGGCCCCGGGTATCCTTCATCCATCACATGAAGATCTAGGGCGGGACACTAATCATCTCATTAATCACCCTAATCCCGCTATTTCATGACTTAATCCTCCATTACCTAATCACCCCCTAACCCTAAGGGAACTCAGCCTACCATATTAGCTAAAAATCAAAGACTCAAATTTTAACCCTAATGAATTCAAGAGTAAATCAATTGAAAGCATGAAATAAAGGAAGAAGAAGAAAACTTACTAGAAATTAGGTATAGATTGAAGGTTTCAAAGTAGAAAGAACAAGAACGAAAGATTCAATTATAAAAAATAAACCCTAATCTAATTATAAGGAATTAAAACTAATATAAGAACTAATCTAAGGGCTAATCCCTCTAACTATAACCTAAACTATGGAATGGAAAAGCTGCTTGAAAAGGGTAGAGTTTACAATATATATAGGTGGGGCAAAGGTGGCCAAAACACGTTGTTATAGCCGACTTAATTGACGCAGATCAGGACCTCGGCCGTGAGGGTAGTGGTCACGGCTGTGAGTTAGGTTCTGTCTAATTTTTCACTTTCTGAGGCCCTCACGGCCGTGAGGTGGGTGGTCACGGCCGTGACCCCCCTGTTGTCTAAGAACCTGAACTTGTTTTGGTCATATCTTCCTCGTTCGATGTCTGATTGACTTGATTCTTGTCTTTTCCGAAAGCTCTCGGAGTCTACTTTCCATTAAAATAAACCTCAAAGTCATAGCATATGTGTGGAAAAGATGGTTACCAAAATAGTGGGCATATATCGACTTTCACACACTTCTTGCCGTGGTTTTCATAACTCTTTCATCTCAACTCGAAATGGACCTTATGATATATCATTGGAAATCTCTTTTAATGAGGAATCAAGGAATGGATGTTCAAGTATGCGGTTCATAGCACTGATCCTCATCTGTCCTTAAATTCATCCTGATTTTGCCTCCTTTTTGCGCACTTTCCCTCCATTTGCATATTATTGGCAAAGAAACCTAAAAGAGAAGAAAAGTAACATAAAAAATACTATAATTATTCATGGAACCGAGGAAAATGCCAAGGGAAAGAGATGCATTTAGGCTCAAAACCAAGCCTAAACACCCCTCCTCCCACACACTTAGCCTTTTGCTCGTCCCGATCAAAATAAAGCAAAGAACTAAACTTAAACAAATAGGGAAACACCTAACTCACTTTTGCAGGAGTCCCGGAGGCATTTAGCATATGCATCGAGCCCTTTGAATCTCCCGATGGCCCGTGTGGATGAGGTAGGTCTCGTGAGGGTTTGTAGAAGCTATACCCACAAAAGCCACAAAGAAAAAGAAAAGGAGAAAGGGAAAAGTAAATGAAAATAAAAAACTTTTACAAAAAGGAAGAGGAGGAGTTTATAATCGCTTTTATACCAAAGCTAATCAAACAACGTTTTTAACCAGATAAAAACGGTTATTATGTACATGCCAAGATACTAGGCTTAGGTGACGCTAAGCTCTCAACTTCCTAACTCGACCTTGCTTAACGATTTCCTCGTGCACAGTGCTAGTGTTCTCTAATCTACTCTTGGTCAGAACTCGGCAAAGACATGTCAACTCTGATCAAGCATGCAATCCAAACTCGAACTTCAGTTATTAAATGGCTAAAGTGTCACCCCCAATCTATTTGGTGTCACTCTTGGCTTAGTGAAGGTCGCAAGTTACATAAGAGTGGGTTTCACTACTTATTCACTTCAAATTTCTTTCTGGTTGGAAAATTTCAAGATAAAACGCGACCCAAGAGAGGTTTACTCTCCCAGCGTGGTTCTTTCCATACGCATACGATGTACTTAAGTGACGAGGGGCCGCTAACCACCCACGCCAAACCATGTTGGTGAACCAACAAATTTTCTACTTTTCTTCTTTTTATTTCCTTTTTATTCTTTCTTTATTAACTTGGGTTTTTCGATATCAATACGGCCCTCCGAAAAGGGGTTACCCTCCCAACTCGGGTTGCTCCATTCGTAAACGAAGTACTTAAGGGGTGTGAGTGTCATCCACTCACACCAGTCCTTGTTGGTTTCGCTGGATTGATAAGAACGAGGAAACATGAAAATCAAAGCTAAACTATCTAAGCCGAGAATACTCCAAAAGCAGATTTCGAGGCTGAAAGGGTTTGAGGTTACCGCCTTACAAAGGTGAATCAGGTTATCGAAAAATAACGACACACCTAAGGACTAGGTTTGGCACGCACATAATGACTGTTTTCACCTAACTAACTCAGCTATCGAATCAGCTAAGGTGTAAAAGAAAGCATAAACGACTCCTAAAAGAAGAAAAAAAAAACTTTTTAGGGATTATCACTGGATTTTTCTCTTTTTTTTCAAGTCACAAAAAGCTTCAAAAGCAAACTTAAAAACTAGCTAAACTACCCCGATAAGAAATACCCCCACCCCCAACACACACACACACACATAAACTGCACAATGTCCTTATTGTGAACGTAGTCTCAAAAAGGGGACAGAACATATAAAAGATACACACAAAAACAGGAAAAGTGGTGGTGACCCGAGCCCACACGGCTCCAACATCCAAAATACCAACACAGACACGTCGGTGTGCACCACCAAAAGGAAAAACAAGCATGTAGCAAGATATATATACCGAATGAAGGAAACAACGAAAATGAAAGAGAAAGTGGAATGAGCTTACAAGAGGGTCTTCAAAGTTGCAGGACACTAAGCCGACGCCCATGAAGAAAGGAAAACAAAGAAACAAAACGTTAATAAAAGCAATGCATCCTAGCTACATGCTTAAAGGAGAGATATGCAAAAGGAGTATTAAAGAGGGTAAAGGGAAGTGTACCTAACCTCATGGGTGTGACCCAGGAGATCATGGCCGTGAGGCCCGTTCTGTGTGAAGCTGAATGAGGCGCTAGAGAGGCTTCACGGGCGTGCACTTGTGGATCACGACCAAGGATGGCTTTCTGGGGCCTCACGGGGGCCTGTTCTGCCTCGTTTTGTCCTGCAACCATGCACAAAGTAACAACACCAACTTTTTTATTTTTGCTCAAAACTCCCCCAAGGAACAAGTGTTTTGGTACATAATAGTTACAAGCACGCAAGAAGAAACTATACAGTAAAACCAACGAAGAATTTAAAAAAGGAAGGGAGGTGGAACGAGGTTACCGAAGGTTTATCACTAAGAGCAAAGAAAAGTGAACCTCGATCGCGACAGGAGCATCAACCACTCCTTATTCAAGACTCGGTTCGTCGTTAGTCTCGGAGCTAGTCAATGCCCGTAGTAGGAGATTGTGCATACTTGAATGCATCTCCGAGTCATAGTTATAAGAGAACACACAGAACAATGAGTTAGTGTAAGCTAGTGCTCTTTTCATTTTATCAAATGCCTTAGAAAAATCATAAGAGTGAAAGAAGTGAATAATCGACATTTTTCTAGGCAGGTCTTGTAGGTAAGTGTGAATGGGGTCAAGGAGAGGATCATACCCTCTTAGGGAACCTAGGGACTCGGGGCATGCATGGTCAGGTGAAGGAGGGGTGATCATCAGTGAATGAAGGGAGGAAGCATAATCGAGAGAGGGAGATACATCATCAGACATTCAATGCACATGGGGGAGTTTTCAACTTCCTCCTCAATCTCATCAAAAACATGTCCAAACCCAAAATCATCATCTAACTCATCAAATTTGTCTAATGTGTGCAAGGAAACAGTAGGATTAGACCCCATGATAACACTCTCAACACCACATGAATTAGCGTCATCATCATTAATCACAATCTCAGCAGGTGAGGAATCTATACATGAGGAAGGGGATGGGATTGTTAACGATAAATATGCATTATCTTGAGCATATAAGGGGAAACTGCAGCATTAAGATTCATAATCCATGGCAACTGATTCAGAATCATACACATATGCATCATGAGAATTAATTTCTAAATCATGAGATGATGGCACACAAATCAAAGACGGAGCAAAAGAGTCATCATCATCATTTTCCCAATCACACACAGGGGGATTAACATGAATACCAGGGAAAAAAGGGAAAGAAGACTCTATTCTATTCAATTCACATTCCTCGGGAGAGGATGGTCCTAACTCATGGCTACTTTCAGGCTTAACAAGTTGCATTTGACAAACTAAACACGTTAATTCATGAAGTAATTTTTTCTTTTTTATTTTAATTTGTTCACCATGAGTAGATATTTCAAGTTGAGCACAAGGGGACATTCATGGGAAAAGAAGGAGGAGAGGAAAAGGTACTCAGATATGAATCTTCATAAGACGCCTCCCTTGGTTGATCCACAAATGGAGATTGAACATGCACATCAACGAAAGGGGAAGGGGGAACAAATATTCACAGAAGAATTTTCATATTGAGTTCTAGCATGATGAGCACAAGGATTATCAAAATAATAACTCGAAGCATGACAACTCTCCATGAAACTACGAGTACTCTCCGTCAACCAATTAAGTAATTCCCAAGCCTCATAATCATTCTCAACATTAAAACCATAGAAGTTCATGATTACGAGTTTCAGGATTCACACTCTCATCAATAACACATAAGACTTCCCAATCAGAAAAATTAAAACCTTGAGGAGCCCAATAAGCAAGATAATCATTCAAACGGTCATGATAATCACAAAATATCTCTTGCTCATCTTGAGGGAAGCTAAAACATGTCATCCTATTTTTTATTTTATTTTATTTTTCTGTTTTTTTTTTCATTTTAGAACCTAGAGGGAACGCTCAAGAAAAACCCAAAGGTCAGAAGGCGTGACTCCCCGGCAACGGCGCCATTTTGTTTAACGTAAACCTAGAGGTTAGGAACATAGTCGTATTGGTCCGAGGAGTCGGGGTTCTAACCTAAGAATCTCACGAGAGCACTCACCAACTGGGTTTGATGGTCGATGGTTTTTGGTGACCGAACTACTATCCTAAGGTCGAAAAGGAAAAGCATAATAGGAAGGTAAGGGCTCAGGGGTAATACGAAAGACTAAGCACGGAAACTGCGGTTTTAGGGGAGATTTTGTTCGATGATTAATTGTAAGGATAGTGTGCATACCAAGCTTGCACCGACTCATTTTAAATATTAATTTCCTCAAATACCTCCACCCATGCATATTTTAAATTTACATTTCCCCCTAACTCATTGAAACTACCAATGATTATTATTATTATTATTATCATCATCATCATCATCATCATCATCATCATCATCATCATCATCATCATATTATTATTGTTGTTGTTGTTGTTTTTGTTGTTGTTGTTTCCATTCAATATTTAATTTTTTTTGTTGTATTATTATTATTATTATTATTGTTGTTGTTGTTGTTGTTATTTCCATTCAATATTTAATTTGTTTGGTGTATTATTTTTTTTATTTACAGTTATAGTAACATGTGATAGCCTTCTTAAATTTACTGTATTCACATATTATTTATTTCTTTAAATTTTTATTCAGATAAAATAAACTATATAACTATGTATGAACGAATTTCTCTATAGTTTTAACGTGTCTCATAAGTAAGTAGTTGCTAAATGAACAATATTGTTCATTTTAAAGTTATGTTCGCATGATATTTTGATAGAGACAAGTCCGAAAATATCCAAATTGTACTAGTGAGTTAATTAAGTTAAATAGTTTTTATATCATTTTTTATAATCAAATAATCAACTACTTGAACTAAATTAGAATTGAAATTTATTTTTTATATTATATAAAAATTTCTATTTAGCATTTAGATACTAAAATTAATATTTACATTTGTTGAGTTAGCGCGTGCGCAGCACGTGCAACTCGACTAGTACTATAATAAAAACAAATAAGGGATCTAAATGTTCCAATTTTGATTTACTTTATTGCTCCTCATCAGGTCATTTTTATTTAATTTTTCGTTTATCTTTGTTACATCCCTACTCGCATTATTATTATTATTATTATTATTATTATTATTATTATTATTATTATTATTTTCTCTTCTTGTTGTTGCTATATCTATAGTTATATAAAATTTAAATAAGGGGCATGACAAAAGGCAATATTATTGTTATTGTTGTTGTTGAAGTGTAATTTCATTGTATTTTCTTAGTTTTATTTTATTTATATAAATTATACGTATATACTCATATAATAAATAAACAAGGGAAATGGATGTTCTAATTTGATTTAAAAATTTGCCCTTAATCATATCCGTTTTTTACTTTTTTATATAAATATAGATTATTATTGTTGTTGTTGTTGTCCGTTCCTTTGATATTGTTATTATTAATAATATTCATAATAATAATATTATTATTATTGTTATTATTTACAAACTATATCTACATACAAGCGTTATTTAAATATATTCTCAGATTTTTTACTTACATAAAAATTAAATATTGATACAAAATCATGTCCCTTGTTTACTTTTCATAATTATCGAGATCTTTATTATTATTATTATTATCATTATTATTATCAATTTCATTATTATTAGTATTATTATTATCGGTTTTGCTAAACGTCGCCCTACGGGCGATAAATAAGAAGGAATCTTATCTATTAAATATTATGAATTTTATCTATATATGATAAAAAAATATCTATATTATCTTTTTTAGATTCTATGTAATTAATTACTTAATCAAATCCATAAAGATCTTATATATTTATATTATCTTATATTTAATAATTATGAATAATTTCTTTAACCAAAAAAATGACGTAGAAAATATTTATGGAAAGTATATTTTCTTAATTACTTTGAATATTTTCTTTTTTTTTGAGAAATTTCTTTTGAACATTTTCATTCCTTTTTACTCAAAAACAAGAGTCCAACCAGATTCTACTATGAAATAATCAGTTCAAGTAGCTAATGATTTTGTAAACGTTAAAGACCACGAAAAATTAATGCAACAGGTTTAGAGAACCTCTCTTTACTGGTGAAGTATTTTACTAATCATTTGATGAATTTTTGAATTAATGTCACTGAGTTCTTCTTGTATTGTATGTAATTTGCTGTGACAGAAAATCCCTGTTCTTTTATGCGGTAGATTGTGGTACGATACCACATCGTACCACAACTTTTTAATTTCAACCACGCACACGTCACCACAATTATTACCAATATATCTCTTCATTTTTCTCTCTCATCACTTTTCTCCTCTACTTTTCATATTTTCTCTCCTCATCACCATAATCTCCTCACCACAATTCACGACACTTTTTCAAATTTCTCCACATCGCACCATTACCATACCGCAACCAACCGTATCAAAGAACGAGGCCTAAAAGGAGTAGAATGAGGTGTCAAATGTTATATTTGTTCAGACATGCATGATCTTTGATTTTGAACGTGTCGATGGAGGATGGATTATATATGTTGCCTAACTCAAGCACTGAAAAATTTAAGCCGCATAACTCCAATTTGTTTAGATATAAGTATACTATTTGTTTTGGAACTCTGATCTAGAAAGCATATTGTGTGAATATATTATGTGATTAGAAAGTAGGAATGGAACTCTAATGCCATAATTGATAATAGAAAAAACTTGACGTTGGAGTTTTTTTCATTCTCATATCCTACCACGATTAATATCAACCATTTCTAATATATATAAAAAAAAAGATTCAATTGCAGTGATAAGAATATTGAGGTTTTTATTTTTTCCATAACAAAAAGAACATAAGATTTTATGGATTTGATAAGATAGTTAGAATCTAAAAAATAGATAATATAGTTATATTTTTATTACATATAGGTAAATTTCCTAATATTTAATGGATAAGATTCCTTCTTATTTATCGCCCCTAGGGCGATGTTTAGCAAAATCGTATTACTATATCATCATCATAATCATCATTATTATTTCAAACCATTTCTACATTCAAGTGTGATTTCAATCTATTTTCTTTGCTTATTTCTATTAATTTCCTTTTAGTATTTGATATCTTGATTATTGTATTTGAGTAATTTGTAGGCTCATTTAGGTTAGGATACACTTATAGTGATTGTGTGAATCACGACAATCACCATTTTTTAGTAAAATAAACCTTACTCATACATATATCAAGTAACTTGATTTTATAAATTTATGTTAAGTAAAAAAATTAAAGTTTTATCTTGACCTTTAATTTTTTTACTTAACATAAAATTATAAAATATATTTTTTAAATTTTAGTTTATCTTAAAAAATTTAAAATAAATAATTTTCAACATATATTTGTTTACTAGGCTAAAACTTAGATTTAAGATATTTAATTTAGGTTAGATCTTGTTTAATTTGATTAGGTTATTAAAGTGTTGCTTTTTGTCATGAAAGTTTAAGTTAAATTTTTGAATTGTTTGTAATTTAGGGTAAAGTTTGTTTCATTTGATTAACTAATTAGATGTCAAAGTGTCCATTTATTGTGAAAATTTATGTTAAGTTTCATTCATTAACTACTTGTAATTTAGCTATTGTGGGGTATATTTGAGTTGGTTGACTAAATTATAAACGTAGGAAGCATGTACATCGCTTTCCATTAAATGGAAATTACGAGAGTCATCATAATTCTCATATCTCAACCATACATGTTTCCATAAATAATTTTAATCGTTAGTTTTATTTACTTTTTAAAAGTGCAGAATTTTAACAAATTTGAACTCATGTAATTATATTAAATTAGTTAAAATTTAATTTATAAGTTTGTTTGGATTCTTTCATTTTTGTTCTTTATGTTTACCCGTCAAAATCAGTAAGAAGAATGAAATAGGATGAGACAAAGTGATCTCTTGCAAAGAAGGTCCATTTTTCTAACAAGCCACCTCTGTTGCCGATCGTGATGGTGAACCATTGCGATGAAGCAAGCCCGACGCTGTTGAGAGTGTGCATAATCATCGGTTCCAAACGTAGATTTAAAGATCATTGATTCAAACGAAATTGGTGGACACAGAATCATCAGATTTATTGGGTATCATTTCCGGCGATGAAGCTTCTCACCAAGGTTGTCAGGATCGGGATTCTAGTTAGGATCGATAGGGGTCCTTAGAATTGAGATCGTAGGATCGGATCGAGGATCGTAAGATTCTACAAATAAAGTGAAATTGTTACAAGTGACTTGAAGTTTCCCTAAAAAAAACATTATTTTTCAAAAATTGTACAAAAAGCCATGATTTTCACCGATCCTAATACGATCCTACCAAGTGCGATGCGATCTGCCTAGGGAGATTGTGACCATTTTAACAAAAATTGGCTATAGTTAGGATCGAGTCGATCCTACCGATCCTGGCCGATCCTGACCGATCCTGGTCCGATCCTGGTACGATCCTAACAAGGTAGCGATCCAGGAACGAGTTGGATCGTTTGATCATTTTTGGATCGTAGGATCGTACGATCCTACGATCCGGATCGCGATTTTAACAACCATGCTTCTCACTGGTCATCACTGTGGTCGACTGGTCGCCATTATAATTCGTCGCGGTGCAATAAACATGGAGGTTGACGATTATAGGATTGTGAGATTGAAATCTTGAACAACATTTTATGGGATTTAATTTATAGATTAACTAAGTTCTATTCAAATATTGATGTACTAATGGAAAGAAACCAAACAAAACCTAAATTTGGCAACATATCTCAACAACCAAATAGATTGTCTTCATCAATAGCACACGACTTGGCAAGAAATAATGGAGACCAACCCGCCCCAAAACAACTTCCGGCGACGATGCTCTCAACTGTTGACCTTAATTATGAAATACACTAGGCGCATTCTTGGACATTAACCATTCTTTTCAAGCGCCGACCAGTGCTCTGTCCAACTCCATTTTTCCAATTGGAGTGCTCACTGCTCGATTAAAAGTTGAAAAGGATAAACTGGATGATGGCGGTGATGAGACCTGGTTTGAAAAGATGATGGAATGGTTGTACACTAGGATGGGGAATAGGGACTCGTAATGTCTTTAGTTTTAATTCAATTTGTTACTTTTCTAGTTTTATGAATCAAACAAATAAGACTTTAGAAATGAGATGAATTTGAAACGTGGAGGATTTATTATTTAAAAAGTAATGGCCTTGCAATATGTAGTTTTGCCTCTTAAGATCCTATAAATAGAAGGGAGCTCGGTTCATATTATCTCACTCCAAATGTCATCATATACTAAAAAGTGTTGGAAGTGGAGGTAAGGAGTAATGACAACAAGATGCTCTCTCTATTTTTCCTATCTTCTCTTTGTCCCACATAAGAAGAAAAATGAGGTTTTAAGTGGGTTTTTATATCTCTCTTTTCCTCCTTGCAGTATTGTCTTGGTATGAAGGTGTATTATGTGGAGGAGGGTTTGGCTTGGGTCTCCACACACACAAGCACAACGTTGTCACCGTCTGTTCGGTCCAGGTGCGGGTTATGAAGGTTTTTTTTTCCTTATATTTTTTGGGTGGATTCAATTTATATTGCGGATTGTTAGATGCAACTAGTTGTTGCTTGACTAGATTAAAGGTCATTAATCAACCTTAATCGTGGTAATCAATCAGTCAAAACATTTCCCAGATTTGATTTCCGCCTTCATCTTTGTTTACTGCATGATTCCCGCCTGCCATTAATCTCTTTGTCTCATCAGTTTTGAATCCCAACAATCTTATTTTCTCCTATAAATACGAGATTTTACTGGCTTGCTAAAACACACTAACGTGCAAAAAACCTATCATCTCATCCCCTCTCCTCTCCTCTCTCTTCCTCCTAGGCAATCAGAATTGCATACTCTATATTCTTGGCCACGATCGTAAAGGTCCAAGAGATGTCTGAGTTAACCTTGGGGAGCGACTGACAATACTGATTGGCACTGAAGTCGGGCCATAATCGCTTTCAAGGAAGTGGTCGTTCCATGACTCATATTTTGTGTCCTTACCGCAGCCTTGATGTAACTTTTTTCCAACAATTTGAAAGCAATTATTATTAGTGGCTGCTCCGCCTAAATCTCTTCCTGAAATCTACAAAAATGAGTCTTTCAATGGAACAAATAACAAACGCTGGTCCCAAAAATTATTGTTCTATCTTGAGAAATTGAAGAACAATTATGTTCTATTCTCGCCTTATCTCGATGAACCAGATACACTAACTCCACAGAACAATCCTGAACAAACTGCTACTACCTTGAGGACTCCAATTGTTCCACTGGATGAGAATGGCAAAAAGAAGCTGGAGAAAGACGACAAAGTGGCATGAAGTGACCTTGACAACATGTCCAACACATTCTTTGATTCGTTTGTCAATTTCAAGTCAAAGAAAACCACATGGAACAAGATCGAGATCAGTTATGGCACTGATGATGCTTGAGATAAGAAGTATGTCGTTCGAAAGTGGTTGCACTTTCATATTGTGGATGATAAGCCTATCAGGTTCATGTTTTATGAGAACCTGTGTGCTAAAGTACAGAATGAAGGGATGAAGATGTGCAAGATTTACAGGTAAATTTTTTGATTGAGAAGTTTTTACCATTATGGAGTGTCTAAATCATCTCAAGCACAAGAAGAAGGATCTAACCCTTCAGGAACTGATCAGTCATATGAGGAATGAAGAAGAAAACCATTTGATAGATAAGATGTCTTCTCTTAGTTAGGATTTTGTTAATCCTAATCTAGATGAATTTGTTGTACCCTCTAATAAGGAAAGATTCAAAGGAAAGAATAACAAGGACCAGAAGTAATTCAAGCATTAAAGTCAGCCGAAGAAGCCTAATACTAAAATCCAGAAGTAGAAGGTTCTCTGTTATGTCTATGGAAAACCAATCCATAGGGAAAATCATTGCAACCAACGCAAGCGAATAAATCAAGCCCACCAATAACCCACTGGACAGAATGATGGTTAGAATCATGCCAATCTGACTGAGGACACTGAAGTATTTTGTGTAGTAACGGTCAACATCGAGTGGATTTTAGACAAAGGAGCAACAAGACATTTGTGCACCAACAAAGATTTGATGCATGATTTTAAGGAAGTTCCTTATGGTGAACATGTCTTCGTGGGCAATGCTACCATAACTACAGTGTTGGGTAAAGGGAAGGTTCTCCATAAATTTACTTCTGGAAAATCTTTATGCTTGAACAATGTGTTGCATTCTCTTCCTTCATAGAAACTTAGTTTCTAGTGGTCTTCTTGATGTTGTTGGTTTCGAGGTGAACCAAAAGGCTAGCAAGATTGTTACACTTCGTAATGGGGTATTTGTTGGAAAGGGGCATCGTAGTAATGGCTTATATATTCTAAATGTTGCTTCTGATGTTGATCGAAATGCTTTTACTTCTATTTATATTGTTGAGTGTGTTGATGTTTGGAATAGTAGACTTGGTCATGCGAATTTTGCTACTCTAGACAAACTCAAGAACATGCGATTAATCCCAAATATTACTATAGAAAATTTTTCCAAGTGTGATGTTTGTGTTGACGTGAAATTTTCTAAGAAACCGTTTAAATCTGTAACTACAAGATAAACTCAGTTGTTTGAACTTAATCATTCAGACTTGGAAGACATTAAGAACACAATGAACAAAGGAGGAAACAAATTTTATATCACCTTTGTAGATGACTACTCTAGATAAGAAAATGTTTACCTCCTTATGTCTAAATATGAGGCTAAAGAGATGTTCATAAAATATAAAGCAGAAGTTGTGAATCAGCTGGACCGGAAAATTAAGAGGGTTAGGTGTGATAGTGGTGGTGAATATGATTCGAGTTCTTTGGCTATTTTGGTTGAGAAAAATGGCATTATTCATGAGACTACTACCCCTTATACACTATAATAAAACGGTATAACTGAACGTAAGCACCGTACCCTTAATGAAATAATGAATGTTATGCTTGTGAGTTCTGGATTACCTATAATATGTTGGGGGTGGAAGTTGTATTAACTGCCTGTTTATTCTTAATAGAGTTCCCCTTAAAAAGATGGACCTGACTACATATGAACTTTGGAAAGAGTATGCCCCAAACTTGAGTTACTTGAAAGAGTGGGGGTCTTTCCTTAAGTGGATTTATCTAGTCATAAACATACCAACATAGGCCCAAAGATCTTTGATGTTATTTTCATTGGTTATGCTCAAAACAATGTTGCTTATCATTTTATGTCTTTGAATGATTGCTCTGGTTATCACACCTCAACACATACTTTTCTTACTCATGATATAGCTTGAGTAAGAACTTCTTCATCTATAATATCTCCTTGTAACCTTTTTTCGTTGCAATGTACTCTGATTTGGTAGTTGATCAAGCTACACATTTTTGTAGCTTAGATTGCCCCGACACAGATACCCCTACAAAATTGGTAAGGTAACCAAATGTCTATTTTCTTGAATCAATTTCACTAGCCATGTCAGCATCCGTATGAGACTCTAACATGGTTTTTCCTTTGCCAAAATACAAACACTTTGTTGTTGCTCCTCTTAGACATCGAAGAATCAACTTTACGGTTGATCAGTGTTCCTTACCAGCGTCGGTAAAAAAAACAACTGAGCAAACCCATGTCATAAGCAATGTCAAGCCTAGTACAGATCATTGCATACATAAGGCTTCCAACAACTGAAGAGTAGGGTATATTCTTCATCTCTCCTTTTTATTTCTCACTTGTTGGATTTTACTTCATGTTGAAATGTCCAACCAGTGATGTACTTACGAGCTTGGCTATGTGCATATTGAATCTGTCTAACAACTTTCAACATATTTATCTTGGGATTCGATAATAAACTTTTTGATCTATCTCTAGTTATTTACGTCCCAAGGATCTATTTTGATAATTCTAAATCTTTCATGGCGAATGACTTGTTCAATGCCTTCTTCAAGGCAACAATTTTCTTTATGTCATGCCCCAACATATCATCGACATAGAGCAATCGATATTATGATGAAATCACCACTACCATATTTTTTTTACAAAGACACAATGGTTAGTGATTGTCTTCTTAAAGTCATGTTTGATCATCAAAGATTCAAACTTCTCGTGTTATTGTCTTGGGGCTTGTTTTAGATTATAGGAACTTCTTTTTAATCTGCACTCCTGGTTTTCCTTTCCTCCTGCCTTAAACCTTTCAGGTTGCTTCTTGTAAATTTCCTCCTCTAGGTTGCCATGTAAGAAAGTTGTCTTAACATCAAGCTATTCAATCTCCAAATCTAGACTGATAGTTAGAGTGATCACAAATCAGATAGATGACATTTTTACCACCACAGAAAATACTTCCTCGAAATCAATTCCTTTCTTCTAGCTGAACCCTTTGCCCACCAACCGAGCCTTATACCTTGGCTTAGGGTTGTTGTCATCAATTTTTAACCGGTACACCCATTTATTCTTCAAGGCTTGTTTTACAATTTGGTAGCTCAACAAGATCATAAACTGTAATTTTCATGTAAGGATTACATTCCTCTTAAATAGTTTTTACCTACTCAGCTTTGTGACTATCAGCTATTGCTTTGTCTTAACTTTGAGGCTCCCCCTCATGTGATCAATTTATATATTCGCCAGGATGATACTTTCTGGAAGGTTATCTTTCTTTGGTGGATCTCCTCAACTAAGGCTCTTATGGAATTTCTAATTCAACACATTTTGAATTTTCTTCCAAATATTCATATTGGTCATTTATGGACTGAGACACTTGAACTCCATCTATTTCAGCTGCATTATCTTCAGTGGTTATATCTTGCTCTGAATTTCTTTGAGTCATAGGGTTGAATTAGGATAAGAAGTTTTGATGATACTCAGTTTAGGATTCCTGAATTTGACATATTTAATATTATGATCCTCAAAGAATACAACATCTCAATTACTCATGATCCTTTCGATGACTGGATCCCACAGTTGGTAGTCAAACTCATCTCTTTGTAACCAAGGTAAAGACACTCTTTTGTCTTTGAATCAAGCTTGGCTCTTTCCTCTTTCAAATGTGGACGAATGCTCGACACCTAAACACTTTTAGGTGGTTGTAGGAGACCATTTTTCCTGACCAAGTTTCTTTAGGATATTTCCACCCAAAGGAGCTGATGGTGAAAGGTTGATATCAACAGTTGAATTCAAAACTTCTCCCTTGAAAGACTTAAAGATCTTTGCATGAGATGACATACACCGAGTTGTTTCCTCAATTATTTAAGCCATACTCTTTGCTAGGTCGTATAACTATGGTATTTTAGGCGTGGTCTTCTCTGGTATGATCCCATTTGTCTTACAATTTGCTTTAAATGGACCATGATATTCTCCATCATTGTCATCCCACACACATTTGAACCTTTGAAATGTGTTGTTTCACCATTGCGTGAAAACCCTTAAATGCTTGAAGTACTTGATCTTTAGATTTCAATAGTGAAATCCAAACCTTCCTTGAGTTATCATCTATGAAGCTAACAAAGTACAATGCCCTTTTGAGCAACTTTTCAATCATAGAGCATACATCCGTGTAGACCAACTCAATAAGTTGCTTCCTTTTGCTATGTTGTAGGTTTTTATGAAATGACACCCTATGTTGTTTTCTCACTAAACAATTAACACAAGACTCAAGTGACTTGCCACGAAGGTTAGAGATGACCTTCCTCTTTGCGGGGATATGCAGTCCTTTCTCGCTTATATCTCCAAGCCTCTTTTACCACAATGCTAAATTTGAACTATCTTGGGCAATATTGGCCTCCCCGGTTCACCTTGTGTAAAGTATAAGGAGCCTTTCATCCTTCCTCTAGCAACAATTAAACTCCCTGTAAAGTTTCCATTTTCTGTCGCCAAAGTGGTTTGTCATATTCGACATCATTAGGTTTTCCAATTGATATAAGATTGAGATGGATATCTAAAAACATGGCTCACGTCTTTCAAGACAAGCTTGGACCCTTTGTTGGTAATTAGGGTGTTATCTCCTATACCAACAATGCTTCTCATAACTTGATTGTCCATTTTGGCAGTAACAAAATCACCATTCCAATAGGTTGAGAAAAAACATTTTCTGCAATGTGATGTGACATGAAATGTAGCACCAAAATCAACAAGTCATGTACAATCATCATATGCTAGGTTTAAATAATCTTCTAAAATATGGTACACCTCATGATCGACACTTGTTACTAGAGTCGTGGTGCTCTTTTCTTCTGTCTTGTTTTCACTCTGATTTGGATTGATTGTGGTCGCCTGTGGATCTCTCTTGTGTTTGCGACATTCATATTTCTTATGGCCTAATTTATCACAATAATAGCAAACAATCCTAGGAAGATATTTGGATCTCTCCCTAGACTTATCAAGTCCCTTATTCTTTCCACAGTTATTGCTTCCATCTAGATTCTTCATTTAGAAGGTCGTTATGACAATTTCCATCGTTAGTTTTCTTTTTGGAGTTGAGTTACTTAAAGTAACTTCTATCAAGGAGTGAACCAATTACTTCTAATTCATCTCCAGTGGCATACTAGCCTTTTTCTGGTTGATTTATGAGCCCTTTAAAATTGTTCAAATGCTCAATCATATTTTGATCATATTTTGATCATCTTTGTTCTCCGACTTCACTAATCTTCGTACAATCAAACATTTGCTATATGGTGTCTTCGTTTGGATTAAGGATTCAACTTGTTGCCAAAGTTTGTACAAATCGTCAAAACTTGTAATATGCTTAAACATTTGTCTATCGATATGCTCTCATATGGTGGTTACTACCTTACGATTTAGCATCTTCCAGTCATTTTCATTTTTTCCTTTTGGCATTTTCTCATTGAAAAATAGGATCAATGAGAACATTGCAAACCAAATGATCTTCCATCATGGCATTTCAATAAATGCATTTGTCACCTATTAACTTGACTATGTCACTTTCAACAATGACGACTCTTCCATCATCAACTACACAAGAATATGGTTGTTTGAACCACGCTTTGATGCCATTGTTAGGGAATGTAATGACCCATTTTTTCGCCCTTTAGCCTTATAGTTGACTAGTCCATGGGTAATTCTTTTAGTTCATAAATTAATTCACATAGCATCACAACGAGAGTTTGATAGAAGGAAGGGTAAGAACTTGGCCTTCGGTGTTCGGGCTCTCGGGGTTGCTTCCATCCTTGACTCAAATTCCAACTCCAATGGATACTCCCTCGAGTTGACTCAGGTTTCTCGGTATGGGTTGGCATGCTAGGATGGGTGTCCTCCCATATATCTGCTCATCGAAACATAAGGCCAAGCATGCGTTCGGAAAATATGTGGCTGTCAACGGTCACCGTTCACCAATTCCATACGGCCTTAGCTCATGGGGGTGTCCGGGGCGGACTTCTAATTCCTGAGGTTCATCTCCGACTCCCATAGGTATTCCCTCGAGGAATTCACTTGGGGTTTGACTGGCACCAGCTTCCCCTAGCATACTTACATTACTTCACAATTCTTGGACTTTGATTGGTGGACCTCAGAACACCAACTTCCCCATAGTGCGTGTCGTATTTTAACATTCCATTCTTCTATTTATGTCATATACATGACCTATGACAATATTTTCCCCATACCTATGATTGGCCGCGGATTTCCTGAAATCGTTCAATCATAGAGTTGTTAGGGACGTGCATAACTCAGTCATTTCTTAGATTTTAGGGTTCGTTCAAGTTGGAGACAGTCCTAGATGGGTCTAGCTAGCTAATAATCATACTCATAGATTACTCCAAGCTTGTGTACATTAGTACAGTATTTAGTAAAACCGGACTAATGTCTCTACTAATTCCAAGCAGTAACTTTTTTAGAAGATCCTTAAAGAAAAGTTCATAACTCATTCATTTCTTAAGCTTTGGCATTCATTCAAGTTGGAGAAGTTCCTGAAATGAGTCTAGTTTATGACCATATTTTTAGATTACCCAAAGCATGCATACAATAATATAGTATTTAGCAAAACCGAACTGATGTTTTCACTGATTCCAGACAGTAACTTATTTTGAATGTCCTTAAAGAAAAGTCCATAACTCACTCATTTCTTAAGCTTTGGCTAAACAGATTTTTGGTTAGTCTTCCTCAATCTTAGGGCTATCATCTTTATTCTGGATATATCTTTAGAAAAGGTCTCGAGGTGGGGTGAAATTTGTGCCCTAGAAGGTGTTTGCTAAGATGTGGAGTTCATTATCTTGTATGATCCTAGTTGGTTCTTAGCTTGATCTTGTTCTAATCCTTGGGGTCTTGTTTCCAGCAGCAACAACACTCTTTTATGGCCTAAGATTCGATGGAAATGTCTTCCAAGTATGCCACTAAGTTGTCCTTCAAAACCCTCCAACAAGTCCTAGAAACTCCCTCTTCTTCTTCTTATGAATGGTGGGTTATTTTGTGTTCATGGTTGTTCCATGTGGGTGTTGTTTGACTTAGCTGATTTTAGAGAGAGAAAAGAGAGAGAATCGGTGGGATAGAGAGAGGGGGAGGGTTGGATGAGTGAGGGGGTTTAATAGGAAGTAGAGCTCGTTAATAGGTTAGGTCGAGTCGAGTTCCTATTCATGTCAAACTTAAACAAGTTCAAAATTCTTTGACCTGAACCTAACCCATTTATTAAACGGGTTGGAAATTGAAATCGTTTATTGTTTAAATTTTAAGCGAGTTGACCTTATTTTAACCTATTTACCCATTTAAGTAAACATGTTAGAATAAAGTTACCAATTTTCATATTTAACCATTAACTCATTATACTCAACAATTTGCGTGGTAATATAATTCATAATCAAAGATAAATATAAGTTAAAATTACAAGTCTTATGTATATTTAAAAGATTATTAACTGTAACTTTCGCCTAAGTTTATTGATAAGCGGTATGATTGGGTAACAATGATCGAGCAAATGACTTAATTCATTTAACATGCCTAATTAAACGGGTTAAGTAGGTGTTTTTTACATGTCAAAAATTCTAACCTGAACCTAACCCATTTAATTAAACGAGTTTACCGTGTCAACCGATTTAATTAAACGGATTGAAAATTTCTATCTAAACCCGCTTAATATCGTGTTTGATTCAAGTCGGTAATTGTGTCGAATCAGCTTTTCCTAGCTCTAATAGGGAGTGTGTGGGTGTGAGTTGGATCCTCCTAGTTAGATATAGTAGGCTTTGAGTGTGTACGTGAGCAAATAAAGAATATTTGATGTTGAGTTCATGCTTTATAATCATCGTTTGCCCTCTCCCCATGCATGGGAATAGTAGGGAATATTTGTCTTGTAAGAGAGTAGTCCCATCATGCCTTTTGTGGGTGCTTTTAGGGGTTTAATATTGATAAATTTGCAAGTGTGGAGGCTTGATTAAATGTATATTATTAAGCCAAATTGTTGGTCTGGAAAATACTTCCACTATGATTATATAAGGACTCCAAAATGTGTTTACTAAACGTACTTTTAGGGGATACGTTGCCGATATGGATGGATTACAACTCTCTTCCTTACTATGGGTGGATTACTACTCTCACCAAAATATGGTGAAACTTTCTCTCTCTCGCACTAAGTAATCGCTTTCAAATTGTTAGAAAAAATGTTATATCAAGGTTGCGGGAAGGACACAAAATAAGAGTCGTGGAATGACCACTGCCTCAAAAGTGATTATGGCACGACCTCGGTGCCAATCGGTATTGCCTGGGAGTATGTAATTCCGATTGCCTGGGAGGAAGAAAGAGGATAGGAGAGGTTTTTTGTGTGTTGGTGTGTTTTAGCAAGCCAACAAAACCTCGTATTTATGGTTAAGTGTGGCTCAAAGGGATTGAAATAACTACTTATATCACCCAAGGTGCACCTTTTTTTAAGGTAGCTCATCCGTTGGGAACTCCTCAATTAAGCGTGTTTGGCTGGGAGTAGTCTCAGGATGGGCGACCTCTTGGGAAGTTTTCCTAGGCAGCGTGTGAGCAAAGACAAAGCACGCTGGAAAGACTCGTGGTGATTTATGAAGCCAGTCAGTGATCCTTGAAGCAGTTATTAGTAATGTCTACGGCTCACGAGGGGCCGAGGCGTTACGGTAATCTCCTTTGTTGATCGTATCACACACTGTGATAGTGATTGATTTGTACTTCTCCTTGTTCTCATAGTGGATTATTTCTGGCTATCGTCGTCCGTGAGTTTTTCTCCGTGTTCTTCGATTTCCCACGTAAATATGGTGTTCGTTTTATTGCTTAATTTTCTTTCCTAAATTTTGTTGTAATCTCCATCTCGTTTACTTTCGATGTAACTGCAATCGGCAGTTATTTTCTCTGAAAACCCTCACAAGTGGTATCAGAGCCTGGTGGAGATGGCTTCAATCATGAAGTGCGAGATTCTAAAATTCAATGGAACGAGGAGTTTCACGATGTGGAGACTGCAAATGAACGCGGTCCTGATTCAGCTTGGGTTGTGGGATGTGATCAAATATCCCGATGCGAAGATTGATGAAACGATGAGCGATGACGATTTCAAGAAACTCCAAAAAGAGATCAAGGGGCAACCTGAGTGCAAGAGAGTGGAAGAAGTTGGAAGATAAGATTCTAGTTGAGATTTTGTTGCGTTTGGAAGAGCAAATTCAGAGAGAAGTTATGCATATCGAGGAAGCTCTTTG
Organism: Portulaca oleracea; assembly: GCA_029582165.1. Classification (NCBI taxonomy): domain Eukaryota; kingdom Viridiplantae; phylum Streptophyta; class Magnoliopsida; order Caryophyllales; family Portulacaceae; genus Portulaca; species Portulaca oleracea. Next base: position 40,785,349 of record CM055874.1, read on the forward strand.
GACCAAACTGGAAGAGTTATATATGTCAAAGAGTCTCGCCAATAAGTACTGAATGAAGGAGAAACTCCACAGGCTACGAATGCCTGCAGGTACTTCTATGCAAGCACATCTTAGTGAATTTGATTCTATTATTACTGAGTTAGAATCAATGGATGTGAAACACACTGATGATGATAAGGCTTTATTTTTAATTTTGTCCCTACCTGCGTCACACAAATAATTTAAGGAGATCATGCTGTATGGGAACTGTGGTGTCCTTAACATTGGTGAAGTAAAAGCTCGTTTGTTGTTTAAAGAGAAGTTTGATACTAAGGGTGATGAACATGCTAATGATGCCTTGATTGTAAGGGGAAGGGGTAATGATCACAAGGGAAGCGGGTCTAGAGGGAAGTCTAAACACCGTTCAAAGTCAAGGAATCCTCAAGGAAAACAGAAGTGCAATTACTGTGGCAAGAAGGGTCATATAGAGAGTGAGTGTTGGGCAAAAGAGAGAGACCAGAAGCAGGGTAGTACGGATAACCGCACCAAACCTGATACCTCAAACTGTGTTGAGTCCGAGTCATATGAAGAGGGGTTTATTGTTATGGATGATGTTTTGGCTACTATATCGAGTATGATAGCTAGAGATGATCAAGTTCTTGATACTAGGTGTACCTACCACATGTGTCTTCATAAGGATTGATTTGAGTCCTATGAGAGTGTTGATATTGGCGTTGTGGTCATGGGTAACGACACAACCTGCAGGTTTGTAGGGATTGGTAGCATCAGGATTAGAACCCATGATGGTGTTGTCAAAACCTTGAAAAAGGTTCGTCATAGTCCTAACATGACCCACAATTTGATTTCTTTGGGTACTTTTGAGGCTAACGGTTGTAGGTACAAAGGAAAAAAATGGTGTCTTCAAAGTGTGCAGGGGTTCCATGGTTCTGAGGAAAGGAATCAAGAAGGGTAGTCTATACAACCTCCAAGGGTCCACGATGACAGGAACTACAGCAATAGTTTCTAACCTTAATGAGGCCGACATCACAAAATTGTTGCATATGAGGCTGGGATACTTGGGAGAGAATAGAATGTCAATACTGAGCAGGAAAGGTTATTTTGGGGGCGCATAGATTGGGAAGTTGAAGCTTTGTGACCATTGTGTCTATGGGAAACAGAAAATGGTCAGTTTCTCCAAGGCTATGCATACAACAACGGGGATACTTGACTACATTCACTAGGATTTGTTGGGTCCTACTAGAGTGTCATTTGTGAGTGATAAGCGCTACATGTTGACATTTGTGGATGACTTCTCGAGGAAGACTTGGGTTTACTTCCAGCGGCACAAGAATGAGACATTTTCATACTTCAAAAAGTCCAAGGCTTTAGTGGAGAATCAGACATGTAGGAAGATAAAGAAGCTCAGGACGGATAATGGTTTGGAGTTTGTTGATTATGAGTTTACTGAGTTCTGCGAGGAGCATGGGATTGCCAGGCATCAAACCTTGGTGGGTAAATCTCAGTAAAATGGTGTAGTTGAGAGGATGAACAGGTCACTCCTAGAGAAAGCTCGATGCTTGTTCTCTAATGCAGGGCTTTGGAAGTGCATATCATTCTAGGTAGAGGCAATTGCTACTGCTTGTTATCTGCTGAAAACATACCACCTCAAGCCTCTATTGAGTTCCACATTCCAAAGGAAGTATGGACAGGTAATCCAGTTAATTATTCTAATTTGATAATTTTTGGATGTTCTGTGTATACCCATATGAATGAGGGGAAGTTGTCCCCCAGGGCTGTTAAATGGATGTTTTTAGGTTATGGGACTGAGTATAAGGGATACAGAATGTGGTGTCCTGACTTGAAGAAAGTCATACACTCTAGAGATGTAACTTTTAATGAAACTTCTATGTTATCTAGAGTAGAATCTATTATTACTTTTCATGGTGCAGGTAATCAGGAGGATGAAGCATGAAGAGTTGAGTTCGAGGTGGAGCAGTTTGAGGCTCAAGGTGGAGCTACTGGAACCTGCTATCAGGACCAAGTCGATGATGTTGC